>JAJTUV010000330.1:1415000-2015000 GCA_021653895.1 Mastomys natalensis | reverse complement strand
GAGCAAGCATGGCAAATCCTGCATTCTAATTCTTATGCAATCAAAAGAGTGAAGAAAAGCCATGGCTGATAGACGGCCTCCAGTTCCATCCAACATCGTCTTAGCTGAGGAGTACTAAGAGGCTGGTTTTAGTTATACCTTCAGAGAACTTGAAGTTATGTGAATGAGAAGCACATAGATGTTTGGAGCATTTTCTGATGTCTAGAGCAGTGCTCTCCCATGCTCTGAGCAAAATAGGGCTGTGGGTTGGAGTTGGAGGCAGACAAGAAGAGACTGTGCTCCAGAGAAGACCAACACTACAGAGCAGAGGCCCTACTCCTAGAAAATCCCTAAAGTAAAAATCCACAGGCCTGAGCCTGAGATGGAAAATGTTCTAGGAAGACTTGTGCCTGTGGCCATGGTGCCTTTGTTTTTGTTTTCCCTTTACTGAAACAGCACTGCGCTCCAAAAGCTTTCAGTGTGCATTCCCTGAAGCTGCTAGACCCCACCTCACCCTGACAGGTACCACCCCAGCCCCGGTCAGCAGCTGACAGGCTGAAGAGAAGTGCCATCAAGCCCAAGTCTCTGAAGCACAGCTGTGCAAACCAAGTCATCAGATTTCCCTTCTGCTCTGAACTGCCATGAAACAAATCTCCAGACCAACGCCCATACATTGGTTCAGTTCTTATTATTTGGAGACGGGGTACTTTTGCAAAATTATAAAGTTTTTATTTCTTCCTTTATATCCTCTGCGTTATCCAGGACACTGGCCAGGGCTTAGTAAATACTGTTAAATTTAAATCAGATGCTGGCAATTCAATTGCAAAGCAACACAAGCCATTATCAGGAATCGCGAGCCCTGAAGATCTTCCTTTCTGCAGCTCCTTCCACAGGGAACACACTAGGCTATAATCTCACAGGGTCTGTGCATTCTGCTGTGGCCTGGACCACATCCCTCTTGTTACCGGAAGCTGGAGATGTATTTGTGGACTCTTAAGTGTGTATAATTAGAAAAAGGCAGAGAAGGAATAAGGAAGAAACTGAAGTAGAAGGATTTCAAGTTATTGACATTTGCATATGCTAAATCTGCTTTATACTGGAACTCTGAGAATGCTCCAGGTCGGCAGATCTTCCCAGAACATCACAAGTCCTATGGGAGAGGAGTCAAGATTAGGGCAACTGTCTGTCTTCTAGTGCTCAATGACCTCTGACCTTGAGTGCAGGTCCCACATCCCCCACCCCTATCACACCCTCTGCTCTACCTGCCCTCAGTATTGAGCGACGGCTGAGTGTGGCTGGTCAGTTATAGCAGAGTTACTCACCCAACACCACGTTAGTTATATCCTCCCAAACATCTCTCGCCTATTTATAGAGAAGGAATCTGAAGAGAAAGAGGACTTCCTGAAGACAAGGAAGAGGAAGTGTGGTGATGCCGTGCGTTCATGTGAGGCTCTGTGCCCAAGTAGAGGATAGAGAATGAGGCTTTGTAAGGCGAGCTCCAACTTCACCCTGCAAATATGGACAACATATACATCATCAGAAAAAGAGTCCTTTATGTGCTGCTTGAAGCCTAGTTACCAAAAATAAGCCACCTGTGTAGTATTCTATCAATAACTAGGACTCCAGCCTTTCTGGGTTGTTTTTGCCTGCAATGGGCTTATTGAAAACCAAAGCAACGTTCCCAACAAGCTGTCACTTGAGGTGACAGCAATAATCATGATAAGCACACATACTATTAAACAGATAGGCATTATTTTGTTTTAACGTATCTTCAAGAGCTGTTCCTATTGTGCCCCCATTTCACAGATGGGGAACCAGAGACATGAAAGGATAAGTGTCTTGTACAAAGTCATATAACTAACAAGCAATGTAGACAGGACACAAGTGAGTATGACCCAAAACAACTCAGAGGGCTATATTCCTTGCTCAACCCAGGCATGAAAATAATAAACATTTATTTCTTATCAGCCAAGGAAGAACAGAGACATTGCTAGAGGGTGGCCAGAAGAAAAGCTTGTAGTCCATGATGGTTGCATCATCTCCTGCCAGAAGGGAATTAAATCTATAAAGAAAAGAGAAATAGTGTGCTCCAGTTCTTCACCTGGTTTTGATATGTGAACCTCCCCCTCCCCAAAATTCCTTGGGCAGAAAATGGTGACCATCTCTAACATCAAAGACTCACTCTGAAAGTCCTGTGCATTTTGGGTTACATGTAATGAGCTTAATACGAGCCACATAAGTCCAATAAAATATCAGATATAAAAAAATTAAAATTTGAAATATCAAATGAATGCTATGTGAACATTTCTTTTTTAAGTGATTTACTTATTTTTTTTTTATGTGCATTGGTGTATTGCCTACATGTATGTCTGTGTGAGGGTATTGGATACCCTGTAGCTAGTGTTAGAATTGTGAGCTGCCATGTGGGTACAGGAAATTGAACCCAGGTTCTCTGGAAGAGCAGGTGCTCTTAACCACTGAGCTACCTCTCCAGCCCCAACATCTCTTAAGAACACAGAGAGAGAGAGAAGGGGAGAGAGAAGAACTCTAGAAAGTCACAGAAATTCCAGGGAGCATGGGAGGTGGAGGGTTGTTTGAGGTTGGAGATGCAGACCAGTAGTATCTGAAACAGTACAGATACTGGTAGCGTCCCACCTAACGTGCAGCAATTGTGATCCGATATCACAAATAAACAGACAAAATAAAAAAAGAGAACCTAAAAATTTCTAGGGAAAAAAAAAAATGTTCACACAGAAGTATCAGGAAGCAAAAGGGCACTGGTTCATTCACAGTAACAGATAATAGCAACAATGTATTGCTTTTTGGTCTCTGGAAAAAAATCTAAGGGAACTTTTTTTTTAATTCAGATTTCTAGATAGAGCCAATTTTAGCCAGTATAAAGATAACAGATCATTTTAGATATTTAATGGCCCAATATTTTACCTTTTATACACCTTTGTTTTAGGGAAAAAAAAAAAAAAAAAAAGCTGCTCTTTGAAAACTGGGAAGACCTATAAATGGAAGGAAGTAGGGGATCCACTGAACCTCAGCTGTGAAGGAAGCTTGGATGGGAATCAGTCTCTATTACACAAGGATGTTGAAAATCTCCAGGGCAAGGGTTCTCCCATTGAAACCAACAGCAGCACCAGCAAAGCCCGATATGTTTGACTATGCGGTGGACAGAACGATACAGTGGACAGAACCGAAGGGCATAACAGAGCTATGAGAACAAGTAATGTTGTTGACTGAACAAGCTAAGGAAAGGGATATTGGGTTAATAATTTAGGAACAATTTGAAATATGAACAAAAAGAACCCCATAATTATGTTACCCTGTTTACTTCAGGTCAAAAACCAATAATTTGCATATTCTTAGCAATATAAACTCTACTGATTTACCCCCAAATTACTGTGCCAATTAGGAAGAATGGGAAGTAGGGATGGTAGGAATATGAGAAGGTTATAACTTTGTATGTGACAACAGGTGCTTACATTTCAAAATTAACAAGTCCAAAATGGAGGTATAAGCACATTATTTTAAATTATAGAAAGGATTAAAGACATAGCTGAGAGACAGAATGTGTGTCATACTGATGAGTTCATGGGTTTATACCCAGCTTTCCAAGAAGACAAAATTTAGAAGGAAAGCCATTCACTGTAGAATGCATGTGCAGTCCTAGCTCTCTAGAGGCAGAGGCAAGATGCTCATGTGTTGAAAGTCAGCCTGTATTATAGACTAGGACTTTGTCTCAAAAATTATGTTAATTTAATTATGGAGGAAATTATGGAGGGAAATGTCACAGGAAAGTATGTTAGAATAGGTGGGTCTCATGAACAGAATTAATGCTGGGAAATTTTTTTCTGCTTTCTTAACTTTAATATTCCTTTTGACATGACAGCATCTCACTTCATTGCTGGCCAGGAACTCCTGGTGGAGCCACCCTTCATCCTCAGCCTCCTGAATAACTGGATTACTTTTTTTTTTTTTTTTTCTTAAAAAGACTTTGGGGGTGGGGGCTGGAGAGTGGTTAAGAGCACTGACTGTTCTTCCAGAGATCCTGAGTTCAATTACCAGCAACCACATGGTGGCTTACAACCATCTATAATGGGATCTAACATCTTCTCCTTGTGGGTAGACATGTATGTGGACAAATGCCATATACATGAAATACATAATCAAATAAATATATTTTTAAAAGAAGAAGAAGAACTTTAAGAAACTAGAGAGACAGGTTTCTGGTTAAGAGCACTTGCTACTCTGCCAGAGGACCAATGTGGCACCCCTGTCAGGTGGCATCATCCTACCACCTGTGACTCTAGCACCAGAGGATCCAGTCCTCCCTCCTTGCCTCCACAGGTAGCCATACATGCATGCTCTTATGCGCACATACAAATAAAAATAAGATAAATCTTTTACAAAAGTTTCTTGGAAATACTATTAGATTTGTAAAAATACATTGGTGAGTTATTTTGGAAGAATGAAATTAGTTTACTCTCTCAGGCATCCGGGACTCCCTGATGGTGTGTCTGCAACACATGCAAAGATCATTATACAAAAATGAGAAAAACCAACATCCCAAGGAAGAGAAATGACCAGTAGGCTATTACTGGCTTTATTTCTCAAATAATTACATGGCAATTTGGTAGAGAATTAAAGAGACAGTTAAGGTGATTTGGAGAGTTTATATGTATATACTATATATAATAGCATTATATCCATACATACATAGGTATAACAGTTATATTGTGTAGGTGTATATGCTACATATATTCCAAATGTTGTCAAAGCTTTGTATATGGTAGACGATGCTGATTTGTGAATGATCTTGGATTTTATCTCCGTGCTGTAGTAGAAAAAAAAAATCATGGCTTTTAAATGAGCTCATTTATGATGACTGTATTTTCTGTTTGCATTCTCTCTTGCACTTACAGAATTATGACACTTAGAATTGGAAGAGACAGGAGATTAGATTAAGATGGTTAACAAGGCACAGATGCCTAAAATTGGCAGAAGAAGAGAGTGTGTGTTTTAAATGATAACCTTATAGCATTGCTGAAGAACAGCAAGGCATGTTCTGTGGGTCAGAAAGAACAAATTCCCCAGGAAGAGAATTTAGGCAGGATTGGATCCATAAAGGAAGCTGTTTTTTAAAAACCCCACAGTGTTTTCAAACAATCTACTCCATTGGTAAAGAGATCAAATCTACACATTTACAATTTTCTCATTTAGCAAACAAACAGTAAAGGGGCATTGTAGAAAGGAGAAATTCAGTCTGGGTTGCTCTGAGCCTCCAACCACAGGTCTGAGTTGTCAGTGAGAGCAAGAAGGGAACCAACAAACAATTGGAGGGACTAATGGCTTCCAAAGTACATTAAGAACATTGTATGGGGTAACCTCTGACTTCTACTTACCAGAGGTGGTTGTCCTCAGGGGGTCAGAGTGACTGTAAACTTCAGAAAAATGTTCTGTTGGTTAGTTTTTGTCCACTTTACACAATCTAGAGTCATTTGAGAATAGGGAGCCTCAAATGAGAACATGCCCCCATCAGACTGGTCTGTAGACAAGCTGTAGGGGATTTTCTTAATTGATGATTTATGTGCAAAAGCCCAGCCCACTGCGAACAGTGCCGTTGCTGGGCAGGTGGTCCTGGGTGGTATAAGAAATCAAACTGAGTAAGCCGTGGAGAGAAAGCCAGCAAGCATGGCCTCTGCTTCACATCCTCCCTCCAGGTTCCTGCCTTGACTTCCCCCTTGGCTTCTGCCGATGGTGAACTGGAACCTGTAAACCAACAAACCCTTTTCCTTCCCAAGTTGCTTTAGTCCAGAAAATTTGTTGCAGTGATAGGAAGCAAATTAAGATGGGTGCCTTAGAACTATCCAGAAAATTGGAGATTCCTCATACCCAAGAGGTTGCTGTCATATTCTCTGACAAGGTAGACTCAGCACTGCTCATGAAGGCTGAGAAGCAGAGAAAGCTCTCGCAGTCAAGCTTCGAGGAGACTCCAGCATGAACTTGAGCTCACAGATGGGAACAGCCAATCATTTGAGAAAAGCTAATATCCAAAAGAATGAACATAGGGTTTTTTGTTTGTTTTGTTTGTTTGTTTGTGAGTCTTGTGTTAATACTCTCAGAGGGCTAAGAGGATGTTGTATCCCTGAGACTAAATGTAACAGGAACTTTTTTTTTTTTTTTTAAGAGAAAACTACTAGGAATCTTGGAACTAACTGAACACACTGAACAACAGAATGCTGGTGGTCAAGCTAAGGTCCTTTGAGATCTGATCTGCATTTCCCTTTGTGCTGTGTTACAGACAAAACCACTCAGTCACAAGAGCCTGGCGCTCTGTTTTGGACAGCTCACATTTGTAAGTCCTACAGTTCTTTCAGAGAGAATCTGGACTCTTTGTCCTTTAGCCCTTTGTCCTGGGCCTATCATTAGAGGAAGATCAAGCACCTCCTTTTCCTTAAGAATGCCTTTCAAACATTTGCTTTTTGCCTTCATGGTCTTGTCTCCTATCTAAATGGCAGCTCATTCACCGACTTCTTGCCAGACAGCTTTCTGAGCCTTATTCTTCTGCTAACCTTACTCCAAAACTCTTTCTAGATTTTCCTCAGTATCTAAGTCAGAGTCCATTACTGCAGGCCTGTAGCTGCCCATACTTCAGATGTTCCGTTTTATTTTTCACAATTATATTATTACTTCCTCTGATTATGTAGCTACTATAAATACATGTAAGTCCACGAGAATGCTGCCTTCCCCGAAAAACTCCAGGAAATGAGTAAGCGGGTCTGTTTCTCTAATGGTTTACGTTGGGTTTGTTGGTTTAGTAAATATGTATTAACTGCAAGCTATGCTCCAGAGACAGGACTAGGTGCTATTGGGACAACTAAGGTACTTGAAGCAGAGCTCCTGCCTACAGGGCTTATGATCTAGTAAGAAAGTGAAGATATGTGTCTAAATAATCTCCGACATCCAGCACAATGCAGATGTGAGACTAAAACTGTGAGCGGCAGGCACACACAGACCAAAAGCTTCCCAATAATCAGTATTTCAGAAGCCTGGGGTCAGAATGCCAGCACAGAGTCCTTCCCCGGACTTGGATCTTATTTCCCAGCTTCCATCTCCAGGTGTGTCCTCAGTTCCGGGGCTCAGTGAATGCCCATTTTTTTTTTGCTTCCTACTCTCCTGCACTTAAAAGATCAGCAGAGAAGTGTGGCTCTCAGAATCAGCCACCCAGCAACCCCACTTCTTTGTATAAGCCCCTCAACACACACCCCAAATTGTAAGTAGGGAGTTGAATGAGCATGTGTGCATCCATGTTATGAGAGAGAACACTATTCCCATAACAGGGTGGAAGCTCCCCAAGTATCCGCTAATGGATGACTAGATGGACAGCTCTGGTTGTACACACAATGGAGTATTGTGTCAATGCATGGAACTTCTGACACATGCCACAATAGGAACATGCTTCAAGATGTTATAGGAAGTGAGACGAGCTAGTCACGGAATGACTAACGTTAAGTGACTCCACTTACGTATTATCCATAGAGATGGAAAGACAGTGAGGTTTGCCTTGGGTCAGGGCCCAGGCAGAGTCAGGAAACTGTTTACTGACTGCAGAGTTTCAGCTGGAGAAGATGGTCATGTTAATCATGCAGCACTGTGAATGTGTGTGTGTGTGTGTGTGTGTGTGTGTGTGTGTGTGTGTGTGTGTGAGTCCATCTGTATTCACAGGTACACACACCAACGTGTGCACATGGGAAGGCCAGATGAGGCCCCCCCCTCCACTACTCTTCACCTTGTTCTCTTGAGACGGAGTCTCTCTCATAACTAAGAGCTTGCTTTTGTCCACCAAGGCTAGCAGGCTAGATGCTGCAGGGACCTTCTGTCTCTACCTCCCAGTACTGCTGTTACAGGCACATGTGGCCACAGCTGGCTTGTAACATGGGTGCTGTGGGCTTCGACTCAGAACTTCAGACTTACAAGCAAGGACTCTTACCCACTGAGACATCTCCCTTTCTGTGGTATGGAATGAACTTCATACCACAGAAATATATACTTATACAGTTAAATGGTATTTGTTAGTGCATTCTCTTCTCTCTCTCTCTCTCTCTCTCTCTCTCTTCTCTCTGCATGTTGTGTGCAACATATGTGTAGGTGCCCTCTGGGGCCAGAAAAGAGTGTTTAATCCCATAGAACTAGAGTTACAGGTGGTCCCCGGAGCTCTAGTCCGCTAGAAGAGCAACAAGTGGTCTTAACTACTGAATAATTTCTCCAGCCTCTTAAGTGGCACATGTTACACTATGTATACTCCACTATGATAAAGAATCATCTGAACCTTGGACTTTTGGAATTATAGGATTCCACTCTTGAAATTCTCTGGGCTCTTGCCTAAAACCTTGGCCTCCCTTCTGAGTTGTGGGTCGACCTGACGGCCATCCTTACAGAGAATACGTTCATAGCTGCTGTGACTGTAACAAGTATTAGCCAAGGAAGAAGTATGTTCAGAACAAGAGTTTATCTTCAGGGGCCATAACCAACAAACTAGTGCTGGAATCCTCTGGGGTGAGGCTCGCACTCCACACCCATGGTATCACCTTTCCGTAAACCTTTACAGAGGAGGCCGATGGACCAAGCAGGTTTCTTTGTCCATATCTGGACTGAACTTGAAATGAAAACTCACCATCCCATCCCAGGCCACCTGTCATCCTTCTTCTCTAGAAGCTCACATCCAAGGAGAATTCCTCTAGCACTTGTTCCTTGGTTCCTAGAGAACAGCCTCACACTCTGAGCTGCGACATTAGCCCCTGGTGCTGGGGGGTTCAACTTGAGAATAGAGCCATCAATTGGGAAGGAGCGCAATGTCTGTGTCACAAACAGCGCTCTAGTAACTCATGCTCAAAGAGGTTGTTATATTTTAACTATCTATAAGTCACCATCCACTGTTCCACTCAGTGGAACCCAGAGCTTGCCTATTTGGCTGGTCTAGCTAGCCAGCTTGCTTTAGATAGCCCATCTCTGCCTCAAAAGGACTGGGATTAAACTGGGCTACCATGCCCGCCTGGCATTTACTTGGGTGCTAGAGGTCTGAAGTCTAGTCCTCATGTTTGCATGACAAGCCCTTATCTACTGAGCCATCTTGCTAGCCCCATTGGTACAGCTTTCTATGTTAAGACTATGTTACCATTGCCATAGACTCTTAGACAACTCTGTTCAGGGAGGCCCTGTGACTTCATATCACAGGCTGAATTCTGCCTCCTCTTCCTCTCAAATTCAAATGTTGAAGAACTGACTCCAATATTCAGAACCTGGCTATACTTGCAGATAGGGATATCAAAAGGGTAATTAAGCATTATAGTCCATTGGAACAGCTATAAGAAATATTCTGGATCTAATGGCCTATAAACAACACAATTTATAATGGCTAGAAAGTCCCAAGTTAAGGTGCTACAGATTCAGGGCATATGTCCTGGTTAAGCATAGATAACCTCTTCTTATGGTGCTTTCCTGTGACAGAGGGGCAAGGGTGCTCACTCAGTAATTTTTTGTAAGAATATTCATATTTATTAGGGCTCAGTCCTCGTGACCTAATTGTTCATTATTCATCTCTCTCTCTCTTTTTTAAATTACTATCATGAAATGCCTGAGGCTGCATAACATTATAAAGGGTAAAAGGCTTTATTTAGTTTGCAATTCTGGAGATTTAAGAATATGGTACTGGAGTCTAGTATGGCTGTTCATTCTTATAATCCCAGCACTGGAGAGGCAGAGACAGATAAGTCTCTATAAGTTCAAGGTCAGCCTGGTCTATATAGTGGGTTCCAGGCCAGCCAGAGCTGGTAAATAAGACCTTATCTCAAAAAATAAAAGGCTCAAAAGGGGGTGTGTGGGACATGATACTATCATACTGGGCTGTGGGGCATGATACCATTGCACTGGGCTGTGTGGCATGATACCATCATACTGGGCTGTGGGACATGATACCATCATACTGAGCTGTGAGGCATGATACCATTGCACTGGGCTCTGGAAAGGATCTCACTGCAAATGGAAGCATAAAGGTGAGAGTACATTTGAGAAGGGAAGATCATATAGTCAAACAGGAAGCCAAGGAAAACAGGGGCTTGCTATCAGGAGAGCTCATCCTCTCCAAAAGCAGTGCCCTCAGTGATAGAAGGACTTGGTGCGGCTCCCGGCCCCACTTCACAAGCTCCATCACTAACACCGTAACACTGAGCAAGTGCCCAAGATACACATTCAAAACACACTCAGATCCCATGGCCTCCTGAAAACCTCCAACCCCTGATTCCACCTCGCTAAGAGTCAGGCTTGACCCTAGCAGGAGAGTGTTCAACCCTTCACAGATCACTTTCCTTAACTGTGAACAATCCCACTCCCTTCTGTGGCATTTTAAAGCAGTCTTCAAATCCAAGATACTGGGAGTGAGTTTGAATTCATTAGGGGAAAACACACATGCACCGCACACACACACACACACACACACACACACACACACACACACAGAGAGAGAGAGAGAGAGAGAGAGAGAGAGAGAGAATGAATCATCCCAGCAACGCAGTGTGCAATAAGAACTGGCAGAGAGAGTGTGGGTTGCACCATGCTGCCGCTCAGCGAGCTGCTGCTCTCCTGAAAAAGCACATTTGGTTTCGCTCCCATGGGTTTCCTTCTCATGTAGGAAGGCTCCCTGGAGCTGGAACCACTGCAGGAAGTGCACTAACATTCAACACCTGTCATTTACTCGCTACTCGCAATTTGCCTCAATGACAGAGTATTTGAAGAAGGAAGGACATCGTCAGATGACAATTTATAGGAACACAAATACTTTTGCTCTCGTCCCAGAAAAAAAGATTCACCTCTGGCAGTCAGAGTCCAGTGGCTGGCTCCATAGCTCTGTTGCCCACTCATGCTTTCTCTGTCACTCCCAATCAACGGCCACTCCTGGGTCCCAATACCTTCAAACTTGGGTGTGCCTTCTTCAGGAAGCAGCACAACCTCAAGGTTGAAGGTACTCTTTGGCTTAAACAATCTCCTCATCCAATGGCCCTAAGATACTAACCAAATTTCTTTTTTCAAGATTTTGACCTGTCCTGTCAGGTGACCTCCCAGTTCTAGAGGCCTGTGACTGGTGTGCTTCTCAGTCTGCCGTACCCCACCATTCCCTGTTTGCCTGTGGCTCCTCCACTTGGCTTACACTTTTTGTTCTTCCCTGGACAACTTCTTATTCATCGAGCAAGCCCTATAAGTGGTTCTAGTTGAGGGTTATAAGCCACTCCCTTATCCCCAAACTAGTATTGACACTGCCCTTCTAGACCTATTAAGATGCCTCTCCCTACCCAGCTAAGCAAACCTTTTACAGGAGCCATGTTCTTTACTGTTCAAGTCTAGTCAGCACTTAAATACCTCTCCCTTGTTCTCAGGTTGTGGGAGGAATTTTTGCATCATACTTGAAGGCAAAACAGCAGCAGTAGTTATTGAAAGCTGGGCAAGCAGTTTGCCCACTGTGTTGTCTTCTGTCAGTATCATCTGTCTGGCAGGCCGAGGAACCTGGTCTGATTTCCCATCCAAGTGTATGCTAGATGCAATAGAAAATATCATTCACACAACATAAAATTTAGTTGGCTGCTCTCAACTGAAGCTTGTGAGTATACTGTGGGAGAGGTACATGTGCACATATGTACACATAACAACATGCACATGTATTGAGGCCAGAGGATAACCACAGGTATCAATCCTGTGATGCTGTCACTTGGGGTGGGGGTGGGGCAGGAATTCTCACTGGCCTAGGGATCATCAAATAGGTGAGGCTGGCTGGCCACGGAGCTCCAGGGACCAGCTTGTCTTGGGCTCCCTAGTGCTAGGATTATAAGCTTGTGCTTCCAACACCTGGCTTTTTTTTTTTTTCCTGTAAACTATAGGGATTAATTATATCTGTGTCCTCGGAATTTGTCCAGCCTTCATTAATACTCTTTAAATTTTTTCATCTTTTTTTGTTTTGTTTTAAGAGATTAGATCTTCTTGCTTTGTTACCCAGGTTGGTCTCAAATTCTGGGCCTTAAGTAATCCTCCTACCTCAGACTTCTTTCTGGGTTTTGTTGTTGTAGTTGTTGTTGTTGGGGTAGGGAGTGGGGAGTCATCAGTGAAGTCAGCTAAGCCATGTTATTTTGCACACTCCTAAAGCCTTTATTGGCTCTCAGACTGAACAATAAATACACTTGCTGGGATCATCACACTCCTGCCTGTTCTCTGCTTCTAGGCAGCTGCATGCAAGCTGCACCTCTTACAATTCTGCACCGGCTTTCTTTCTCCTCCCATTTCATCTTGAGCATTCTCCCCCCACACCCCCACCCCCCACGTTTCTCCCTGTTCAAAGCCAGAGCATTGTGTGTGCAGAGCTGTTTCTGCCTAGGGCTGTGCAGGGTGTGCTGAGAGCAGGGTGGACTTTGTAACCCAGAGAACTGCCCTTGGGAATACTAATTGCATGGCTGATAAATTGGGGCGGGGAGCCTCAGGGGCAATGCCAGACCCACCCTGGCTGAGCACGGAACCAGAAGGCACATCTGCAGAACCAGCAGTCAAAGAAAGCAATCCTTTTCTCTCTCTGAAATTTTCACTCCCTTTGGCTTCCATCCTCTCTTAGGCCATTCCAGGATCAACCATTTCAAGAGCCTGAACAAAGCAGAACCAGCCAAAATTAGAGAGAGAGAGAGAGGAGAGAGAGAGAGAGAGAGAGAGAGAGAGAGCTCAGAATCAAGGTCTCGGCTGTTTTGTCAAGTTCAGGATTAGCTGAAAAAGCCCTGCCCTCTGGTCTTGCTCCCCCTATCATGAAACTCCATTTTCCCAAGACATTCTTGTGGTACGTCATCATTCACCAATCAGAGAGCCCAGTGGGGTGATATTTAATTCATGTCTGTCAATCAGGACACAAAGAAAAGGCCTTCAGCTGGCCAGAGAGAATCCTGTGCTCACCAAACAAAGAGTCCACAGGGATCTCTGGGCCCAGCCGCCAACCACTCTAGGGGAGCAGACTTCACACTACCGGCTCCTCATTTGGTTTCAAAATAATTGTGTCTTTGGAAGCTGAGAGACAGATGAAAGAGATTAAACGGACTATCCCTATGACAGTCGGGATGGCATTGGGACTCTGGTATCTGAGCCCCTCAGTTTGGATCAGCATGTCCTTGGCATCAGTCAGACCTCTGTGTCCCATCCAAATATTTGAATTTTAGAGACAAGGCAGAAGTCTGACCCTCCCGAGTTGCAGTTATATTAGCTCCGTGACTTTTAAACACACATATCAGCAAAAGCAAATCATTTAGGTAAGAATCTTATGTATATTAAAAAAAATTAAAACCTCTCTTTCATGTCTGGCATTGATCTTTGGAAGTTGGAGGGATATGAACAATTATAAATTAAATGAAACACTTCCGTTACAGTTGCCGGCTACACAAACACAGGATTCAGAACAGCAGATGGGCGACAAAGGAACAGTCCTCACTTTGAAAATTAGCTCACCGATGACCCCTCCCCTACACAGTCACGGGAAAGTGCAAAGAGCCTTCCCTCTTCCCAGTGGATCAAAATGCTGTGCACTTGACCCTAAAAACAGGATTCAGAGCTGCTGCTGCTGCTGCTGCTGCTGCTGCTGCTGCCGCTGCTGCTGAACCTTCTTAAGGCTCAAGCTCTCCTTGCTTTTTACTCAGAGGACATTTCACACCTTTTTCTTTCAAATTGTGTTTACCCTCGCTCCGCTCACTCGCTGGTTTTAGTGGCGGTAACAAATGATCCCATGTGAGGGAGGGTAGGGTTGTGGATGAATGAGGAGTGGGTGTGTCCAGACTACTGCCAAGGCAAATGTGTGCAGCCTAGAAAAGACAGCTTTTTAATCTTAGCCCTGCCGACTTCTGGCTCTCTGGGACTGGCAAGAGCTTAACTGCCTTGATCTTCAATTTCCTGTCTGTCGAAGAGAGAAACACCTACTTGCAATATTCTTGTTACAATTAAGTGAGATTACGTGGGTGAGGGTTTTTGGCAGGACTGGAGGTCTTAGATGTAGTAGTTTCTTCCATAACACAAGAGAAGGTTTAGAGCAGAGCTGAATAGCCGGCCCGTCACCCGGATGCTCCTGGACCACCAGCTAGCTCAACTCACTGTTTCTAGTTAATAAGTTTTGCTGGCACTGTTCTTAGGCTAAGGCCCTTGGTTCTTTTCTTGCTGTAGCATCAGCTGAGACAGTTGCCTTTCCAGAAGGCTCCCTCTTTCTTATTGCTGCTGTTCTTATGAACATCTGGGGCATGAGTGATTTCAAGAACAGTTTACCCTGTGTGATGGCTAATCTTGATTGACAACTTGACTGGATTTAGAATCACCATGGAAACATGTCTCTGGGTATGTTGGAGAGACTGATTCCAGAAAGGATCCACTGCAGAGGGAAGACACACAGCAGCAGTGATGGACTGGGGTTCTGAACCAAATAAGGTGGAAGAGGAAAGCACACCAGCATTCCCCTCTCTCTGATTCTTCACTGTGGACATCAAGTGACCACAATCCTGCCATGTCCCTTCCCCTCCATGATGGATTATATACTCTTGAACCATAAGCTCAAATAAGCCTCCCTTCACTTAAAGTGATTCTTGTCTAGTGATCATATCAGTAATGAAAGCAACTAAGATACCGTGTGAGATTCAGGCAGGCCCTTTTGTGTGCTCTCTATGGCCATCAGCTTAGACTATAAAGTTTTAAACAGCTGTAGTCACTGCTACTTGGGGGGGAGGAGACAGTAAGATTGTCTAGTCTAGAACCAGCCTGGTCAAAACTTTTTCTTATTAAAAACCAAAAGCAACAAGCAATATTTGGGGTAGGTATGTAGCTCAGTGGTAAAACATATCTGAGTTCAATCCTAAGCACTAAAAATAAAAATTTGCGTCACCTTTCAGCTATATCTGCTTTATACATAGGGGAGCTATAGTGGTAATGTTAAGGTGTATACCCAAAATCTCAGCACTAGGGAGGCAGAGGTGGGAGCATCAGGCATTCTAGGCCAGCAGAGACTACAAAGCCAACTTTTCCAATTCCCAAGTCTTAGTTTCCTCAGTTGTAAAGTGAGGTGATTCTGTGCTCAGTCTTTATGTAACCTCCATTTTTAATTACTCTAAAATGTTGATAAGAGTGCATCCCCCCTCCCCTTCTAGTCCACCGAATGTGGCATGCCTGCCTCCCCTGAGCCACAACCACCACGCTCTCCCTGACACTCCCCCATCAAGCTGCTTCTTGCTGGATACTTGGTCACAAAGTTGTTTGTTGTTTGTTTGTTTGTTTGTTTGTTTGTTTTTTAAAGTAACCAATACAGAAAACTGGCGCAGAGGCATGATGTTGTTCTTACGAGACCCTAACTTTGATTCCCAGGCCTTTAGAGCCAGCTTGTGGAAGGAATGTGGAAGAATTGGAGCTGTGGCCTAGGGAAGTGCTAGGACCCTGCAAGCAGGGATTAGTGGGCCATGCGGACCCCAACCTGGAAGGCAAGAAAGCAGAAAGGTAGAAGGGAGGGCGAGTTCACTCGGTTTCTGAGGGAACAAGGATTCTACTGGAATGGGACCAGAGGCCATTCATGTTATATTTTGGCAAAGAATTTGTGCTTTGCCTGTTTCCTGAACATCTGAGTGAGGCTGAATCCAGAAGCAGTGGACTAGCTTGTTAGATGGAGGTAATTTCAAGGTAGCACAACAGTTAGGCTATAGTATGGGTTTTACTGCATTCACTCAGCTTATGGTAAGGAGGGGAGGCAGAAAGTTGCGAGAGGCTATCTGAGCAATGAACGTAGCTAAAGGACAGGACAGGTTCAGAAAAAGTTACTACAATTGTTAAACAAATCAGCAGTGTTAACAAGAATCTCTGACTTCACCAGGACAGTAGGGAAGGTGTCTGTACGGGAAGCTGTACCTGTGAAGAGTTCCAGCATGCAATGGGGCAATCGATTTGAAAGGAACAACCATGCAGAAGTAGAAACTCTGGGGTTCCCTAATGTAAAAGTTGTCTAGAGAAGTGTTTTCCCAGACTCATCTACAAAGGCACAAGGAGGTTGTTACGGATGAAGTGCAAAAAGATCAGACTATGCTTAACCAGAAGCAGAACTTGCTGGTGATATTTACATTGCATTTGTTTTGTAGAGAGAGAGTCATAGAAGCTTGCAGCAGCAAGCCACAGAGGTTCAGTGACCCTGCAGCAGCGTCTCGGTATGCAAGTCCTGAGTGGGCTGTGCATGGAACTGTAAAGGAAAAGCCTGAATTTCAATGACCTTAAATTATTGGAAATGGCCAAGCAGTGGTGGTGCATGCCTTTATTCCCAGCATTCGGGAGGTAGAAGTAAGTGAATCTGTTGGTTTGAGGTCACCTTGATCTACAAAGCAAGTTCCAGAACAGCCAGAGATACAGAGAGTAAACCTGTCTCAATATATATATTGGAAATGCCATAAACGTGGGTTTCTATTGAGAGACTGCAAGCATGGAGTAGAATAAATGGAGCAGAGAGGATACATGCAGCCTAGGAAACGGAGCCCTGGGGGTAGGTAGGCCTACCCAAGGCTGCTAGAACTCAGATGCAGACATGGGACCAAGAGCTGCAGGTTTTGCCATCCAGCTGGCTAGTGTCATCAGTCTTTTTATTTCTTACTTATGTTTGTCCTATGCCTCCCCTTGGGTATGTACGTTTACTCTGCCATCGTATATTAGAAGTATATGATTTAATTTTTAATTTACAGTTGCTCATAGTTAAGATTGCCTTGAGTCTTAGAAGTGATTTTGAGCTTTTAGACATTGTTAAAACTGTTAAGACTCGGGCTTCTTCCAATGAGCTAGATGCTTCTTGCATTATGAGATGGCTAGGAGCCCTTGGTGATTGGGGGTGGAATGTTAGAGTTTTAAAGTGATTGGGGGAGGGGTGAGTTAACAAGAGGTGGATTTCTTTTTTTCTTTTTTTTTTTGGTTTTTTGAGACAGGGTTTTCTCTGTGTAGCCCTGGTTCCTGAACCACTCTGTAGACCAGGCTGGCCTCGAACTCAGAAATCCGCCTGCCTCTGCCTCCCAAGTGCTGGGATTAAAGGCGTGACGCCACCACCGCCTGGCTGGCTCCATCTTATTACCTATCCTGAGTGAGCATCTGTTTTCACCACTCATCTGAAAACAGTATGAGTTCTACCTCTTGTCTCCAGCTAGTGCTGGACCCAGGAAGTACCCAGTGGAGGTTTGCTAAGTCAGTTTTCTTAACAGCAATTCTATACATTTAGCCTTCTCTTCTAATAGCATGTGCACTCTGTGCTTGAACCCAGGGTGGTGCTATGCACATTTAAGCTGTTTAGGTCTGAGGCCATGGTGACCACAGACTAGATGAATTACACGGCTTCCTAATCGCACATCCTGGAAAAGTTCTTGGTGGTCAGCCATTCCAACCTCTTCTCCCTCATA
Source organism: Mastomys natalensis (assembly GCA_021653895.1). Taxonomy (NCBI): domain Eukaryota; kingdom Metazoa; phylum Chordata; class Mammalia; order Rodentia; family Muridae; genus Mastomys; species Mastomys natalensis. The sequence continues at coordinate 1,997,544 of JAJTUV010000330.1, read as the reverse complement.
GTGTAGAATTCATTTATAGTTGGTCATTGACTCTGTTCTGAAATAATTCCCAAGGCATTTACATTAATTAGATTCAGAAGTACATTGTGGAAAACACTAGCTTGTGGGTAGACCTCATCTGGAAGGCATTTCAGGAGGTTAATAAAAGACTCACACTGAATGTAGATGGCACCAACCTGTAAAAGTCCCAGACTGAATACAAGAAAAACTGGAGAAATCCCACTGAGCACTGGCCTTTCTCCTGCTCTGCTTCCGTCCGAGGTGGCTGAGACGGGATCAGCAGTTGAACATTGAATAAACTGCTGTATACAAACCATTCATAGCCAAGCCTGAACCATTCGCTCCATACATGAACCATCTGTGCCATACATGAGCCAGCTGTGCATTGAACCTGCCACCATGCTCTTCACACCGTATTTCTTCAATGAGGCAAAATAAGCCTCTTTCTCTTTGCAAATGGGGAGGATAGTAATATTCCATATACAAGATTATCATGAGGCCTAAATGAAGTGATACATCTAGTCAGAATTAATCTCAAACCACAAATCCTATCATAAAAGTGTTTATATGTATATTTATATATATTTTCTTTTATATATATTTATTAGTTGAGGTTCTCTAGAGAAACAGACCTTATAGAAACACACATATGTATACATACATACATACATACATGTATATATTCTAATTATAAGTTACCATAGTAGAGATATGTGTGTGTATACATATGTATATATAATGGGAATTAGAATTATTATTCTGAGTTACCAGAAAATTTAACTTCAGACCCTCTTGAGGATTTCCACCCATATTCCAGGGCACAATTTCAGTGTCTTACATAGATTATGTTCCTTAATATCTACCAGGATAGTTCTAGGACCTCTTGCAAATACCATCATTTAAGAACGTTCAACTCTCTTATATAAAAAAAATATTTGCACATAATTTCTATATATGTCAAGTCATCTTTAGGTTAATTTTAAAACCTAATACATGCCTTTAATCTTAGCAATCAGGAGGCAGAGGCAGACAGATTTCTGGTCTGCAAAGTGAGTTCCATGACAGCCAGGGCTACACAGAGAAACCAAAAGGGCTAATATAGTAGAAATGGTGTAATAAATTTTATAATTTCATATTATTTGTAAAATTATCAAGAAAAGTGTCTGTATATGTTCAGATTTTTTAAAAATGTCTTCCATCTGTGCCATCCATGATTGGATGATGTGATGGTTTATATTTGCTTGGCCCAGGGAGTGGCACTATTTGGAGTTGTGGCCTTGTTGAAGTAGGTGCATCACTGTGGGTGTGAGCTTTAAGACCCTCATCCTAGCTGCCTGGGAGTCAATATTCTGCTAGCAGCCTTCAGATGAAGATGTAGAACTCTCAGCTCGTCATGAGCCACGCCTTCCTGGATGCTGCCATGTTCCTGCCTTGATGATTATGGATTCAATCTCTGAACCTGTAAGCCAGCCCTGATTAAATATTGTCTGTATAAGAGTTGCCTTGGTCATGGTGTCTGTTCAAAGCAGTACAACCCTAACTACGACAGTTGGATTCACAGATGAAGAAAATGAGGGCAGAGGGCTGATTTCCTATCACAGAGCAAGAGGATGGAGGCAAAGCAATTCTCTTATATCTGAGATGCTTGTTGTCTTGGCACACAGGGGTCTGTCAGTAACTCTTGAATGCTTAGATAAAGGTCTCTGGGGTAAAACTAGGAAGTTTAATGTCCTGGTTTCTATCCTTGGCTGAGGTCTGTCTCCCCAACAGTACCTATTTTCCCAAACAGGGAAAGTTCTTCACAGTCTAATCACCATCCAGTTCTGGGACCACTCCCTTGTGCCGTAAGGCTTTGACACCAAGGAAGTACTTGCAGCTCCCTGCACCTGCCACCACCTCTCAGCTCTCTGGACTAGAGCACTATCTCCATTTTCTCCCCCTAACACCTAGGATGTCTTCCCCATGCCCTCCTCTCAGCTAACTCACCCTGAAGCTTAAACTACCTTGTAGTGTCATATAGCGAGGGTTCTTCTCCGCTGCCTCCAAAGTTAGCGCTTCCTTTTCTGAGCTACTGCCCAAGCACCACGGTGCTGGCTCCATCTTTTTTGTTGTTGTTGTTTTGTTTTTTTGAGACAGGGTTTCTCTGTATAGCCCTGGCTGTCCTGGAACTCACTCTGTAGACCAGGCTGGCCTCGAACTCAGAAATCCTCCTGCCTCTGCCTCCCAAGTGCTGGATTAAAGGCGTGCGCCACCACCGCCTGGCTGGCTCCATCTTATTACCTATCCTGGGTGAGCATCTGTTTTCACCACTCATCTGCAAACAGTATGAGTTCTACCTCTTGTCTCCAGCTAGTGCTGGACCCAGGAAGTACCCAGTGGAGGTTTGGTAAGTCAGTTTTCTTAACAGCAATTCTATACATTTAGCCTTCTCTTCTAATAGCATGTGCACTCTGTGCTTGAACCCAGGGTGGTGCTATGCACATTTAAGCTGTTTAGGTCTGAGGCTATGGTGACCACAGACTAGATGAATTACACGGCTTCCTAATCGCACATCCTGGAAAAGTTCTTGGTGGTCAGCCATTCCAACCTCTTCTCCCTCATAGTGTAGAATTCATTTATAGTTGGTCATTGACTCTGTTCTGAAATAATTCCCAAGGCATTTACATTAATTAGATTCAGAAGTACATTGTGGAAAACACTAGCTTGTGGGTAGACATTACCAAGAGAACATCCTGGCGTTCAGCACCTGACTCACTCTGTGGATGAGAACAGAGCAGTTCAGAGCACACAGATGCTGGGAGACAAGGACATTCTGTTTTTGACGGAGCTTATTTTTCTTTCAGATTACAGTGGGGGGTGGGAGACGGAGGCTGGGAGGTGCTTAGCCTTATGGGCCCTGCTCTGTTGCCTGATTTCAGCTACAGTTCTACAGGTGACAGGACCAGAACCTTCTGCTTACTCTTCCAGGAGCCTCGTTATCACCACCAAAAAGTTCTTGGACTCGAAAGTTTTTGGAGATGAGAGAGAGGCAAGGACAGTGGCTCTTTGTGCCTCTCAAAGGCAGCACTGTTTCCCCAGGCTGGCACAGCACCCTATCAACGTGGTGCCCTTCAATCGAGATTGTTTGACTGCGCTGGCACATGGCCTGCACAGTGCCAACCCTCATGAGGGAGAAATGCTGCTGTCTCTTCCAGTGCCTTTTCAGAGCAGCAAATGGGGGATACCTTCCCAAAGGAGGCTGTCAATAACTCATCATATTTCCTGCTGCTGGCATACTAGTGTCTCCTGTGTCTGTTTCCAAGAGGGGCCTTGAGCGCTGAAGTGGAGTTGCTAAAGGCCGCTCTCATGGCCCTGTATTTGGAGTCATCCTGCAAGGTTGTAGTCAATAGCTTGTTAATCTGTAAAGACAGCAGTTTGTTGGCACTACCACAGCTTCCGGAAGGCCCTGCATTGATTCAGTCAACAAACACTGAGAACAGATGCCACCTGCCTAACCATCAAAGTGCACACAGATACACCTAGCTTAAGTGTCTCATTTGCAGCCTGCCTGTCTCTTTCATTTATTCTTAAAAGGGGTGAGACTGGTGATCATATGTTGAGAGAAACAGGCCAGACTCAAGAAGACAGATAGCTCATGTTTGCCCTCATACATGGGCTTTACACCATGTATGATATATGTGTTTTGAGGGAGGAAGAACAGCAGGAAACAGGAAGGGCACAATGGAAATCTTAGGGTTCAAATGTTAGCAAGATACAATGACATACATCTGTGAAAATGTCAAAATGAAGCCCATCATTTTGCATGCTAGCTGATGATGATAAGTGACATTCCCACCCCACCCCCAACTCCTGAGACAGGGTATCTCTGTGTAACGAAGCCCTGGCTCAAGCCCTGGCCATCCTGGAATTCATTATGTAGAGTAGGCTGATCTCAAACTCACAGCAATACACACCTACCTCTGCCTCTCCAGTGCTGGAATTAAAGCCATGTGTCACCACCACCTGGCAGTGATGTGTGAATCTTACTAGAGGAAAGATTATTACTGTTGGTGCTAGGTGCTATGGGTCCTTTGTTTATTACAGAAATACCAGTGACAAAGGACAACATAGCTTCCTTGAAGCACCAAATATGCCTTTGCTGTCTTAAGACTCTGAAATTCAGGGTGGATTTGTAACTAAAACAGAAAGCACTTCATCCTAATTAGCATGGCGTTTATCATACACTGACATTCTGTAGTTAGGTCATAGTTATTCTTTGTTTTAATTTCTGCCCTTGTTTCTATGGTGATAAATCTTGATTATTTTCCTTTGGTTCCATACTGTTTATTGAGCTGCAACAATCCTCCCCGTTAACTTTCCAGTGGGTTTTATTTTCTGCGAAATAGTCACATCACAAAAATCTTTCTTGAACGACTATCAATAGTGGAGTAGTTGGAATACATACTTGATTCATTATATTTGGCAAGGAAAAAGTATAGTTCTTTTTAGCAGACCTCCACCCTTCAGCTGCAACTCATTACTGTCTACCTAAATGGCCGGAACTAGCCAGAAAGCAACTGTTTCCCATTAGACAGGACGGCCATCATCAGCAAGTCTCAGCAATAGGCTCCCTTCAATGTTGATCTAGCTTGGAAGTAACAGCTATGACTCACTACTGGATCTCTTCATGCTTTCAAAGTGAAAAAGCCCAGTGGATGATACCATTAACCTTGATCCACTGCATCTTTCTTAGCATATCAGCCTTAGCATTTATTTCCCTGGTAAGATATGACTTTGGCCATCAGTTTCAGAGTGTCTTCCTCAGTAGATCTGATAGTCCTTTGCCCACAGGCATAGGCTATGCTTAGAAGTTTTTTATATAACACATATATGATTATTATATATTCTAGCTTATTCTGTAGTGTTGCCCACAAGGTGAACTATGCAGTAAATGTTTGAATAGATGCTAAGGTTCATGCATCAATACTGATTGAAATATATGAAGTATCCCAGCTTCCACATGGGTTACATTCTGAAAATTTATGTTCTGCTTTTTGGAGCATAGGTGACATTTCCCAGAGGTAGTTATGAACTCCATCATTTGCTTCACGCTAACTATGCAAAGCCAATTTAACCATGAGAACAGGTGAAACACACTTCTTTGGTGTGCTATTTTGGGTGAGATATCTGTGAAGTCAAATTATTGTTTATAAAATGTTTGTTGAAGCCAGACTATTGGTATTAAAACAATGGTACACTCTGATCTGGGGAAATGTTTGGTCTCTTAGACCATCCATGTAAAGGAGAAGCAACATGGAACCCCAAGAACATATTCTAGTCTCTCACAAACACGTATTCCAAAATAGAGAGTAGTCTGTACATGTCTGGTCGGGCCTGTGAAAGCCTGAGGGCCTCTTTCAGGAGCTCTGGTGGGGCGCTTAAGACATTGGCTGTAGTTTGACATGAATAGTTAAGACCAAAAGGTTTTTGTAAAATAGATACTTCTAAATTTCAAAGGTAATCTTATGCAGTAGCTTTTAGAGTCTTGGATTCAATCCATGTCACAGCAGCATAACTCAAATGCAATGTGACCACCTGACAGAAATACCTACCAAATAGGACATGGAAATGTGCTCCTGCAGCTGCCCCACCCCCTCCAACACCCCCACCTCCCTCCACCTTCCATCAGAGATAGAGGGAGGAAGAGAGAGGATGAGAGGGTAGGAGGAGGGATGGAGGGAAGATAGTGGGAGGAATGGAAGGAAGGAAAGAAGGAAGGGAGGAGGAGGAGGGGGAGGGAGGAGGGAGGGAGGAAGGGAGAAGGGAGAAGGAAAGAGAAGGAAGGGCTTCAGTAGATAGTGACCTGGATCTTGAACCAGGAAGCCTTGGTTCTAGTTTCTCTCTATTTTCCTGGTGATTCAGCGATAGAGATTTAATTTATCCTTACACAGCCTTCTTCTATTTTATCTTTCTAATTTAATGTGACCACACTCAGCAATTTGTCATTGGTCTACTCAGTCAGATGTTGGCATATCTAGATACTATAGGATACACAACATTTGAACAGTTAAACAATAGTATTAGCCACCAGCTCAGCTACCAGTCACCAAAAACTTACTGTAAGCAAGATTCTATGTTGGCTTCCTTACATGCCTTCTCTAACTCAGTCCACAAAATACCTCCAAGGGCTGGGGATGTAGTGACATGATACAGTGCTTATCCAATGGAGGTAAGTCCCTGGGTTCATTACTCAGAAATGGAGAAAAAAAAACAAAACCAAAATGTCATTGTATGTATGTGATAGTGCCAATTGTCAATTTGACATATCTCTCCTCGTGCCCTAGCTTTGTGTTAAGGTCAAGTCCACTTATAGTTGCAACAGTGTCTGCATCCCACTGAGTGTAGAAGATCAAGAATTTTCCTTTATGGTAATTGAAGAAACTCGTGTCTCCAAAGCTTCACTGGGGCTGAAGGACCACAGTTCAGTAGCCCAGCATCTATGTTGGGTAGACCATAACTGACTGTAACTCCAGCGCCAAAGGATCTAACATCCTCTTCTAGCCTCTGAGGATGTCTGCACTCATGTGCACATACCTACACACATATGTACATGCATACACATAGTTAAAAATAAAAATAAATCTTAAAAAAGAAAAAAAAAAAAAGATTATGGGGCTAGAGAGATGACTCAGCGGTTAAGAGCACTGACTGCTCTTCCAGAGGTCCTGAGTTCACTTCCCAGCAACCATATGGTGGTTAACAACCATCTGTAATGGGATCAAATACCCTCTTCTGGTGTGCCTGAAGACAGCAATGATGTACTCACATACATACAATTAAAAAAAATTATAAAAAAAGAAGAAGAGCGCTGCACGGTATTTTATTCTCTCTCTCTGACCCAAATTTAATGATGCCACCTCTCTGACTTATTTGATGATGTCTGTTTCAGCAATTCTTATGGCCACAAAGAAACAATGTTCTCATTGGCCTTAGCCAACTGAGGAGAGCCAGGGTCAACCTCACTGCAATTATTATGATTGCACACCCCAAATCAGCATACTTCAAGCAAGAAGCAGGGAGTTTGGATTCCAGTGAGGTTCTTAAAACTATCGACTCTGCCCTTAATCCCTATTGTTTTTTTTTTTTTTAAAAAGCAAAGTCTCAAGAAATATTATTTTTTCATATATTAAATTTTATTTTAAGCTCTGTTTTTTTTTTTTAAAAATTGCAAATAAGAAAAAGAAGTCACACACCGAAATTAACCAGACCTAAAGTATACACAGCTCAATGAGCTTCTACTGTTTGTGGTTGGTTGGTTGGTTGGTTTGATTGGTTGGTTGGTTGGTTGGTGTTTTAAGAGACAGTGCTTCTCTCTGTAGCCCTGGCTGTCCAGAAACTCACTATGTAGATCAGGCTGGCTTTAAACCTATAGAGATCCACCTACTCTGCCTCCCAAGTGCTGGGATTAAAGGCATGGGCCATCACTCGATGAACTTCTGTACGGTTAGTAGCCATTCAAAATAGAAGCAGCAGAGCTTCACATTGGATTTTGTATTTTTATAATAATAAATATAAATAATATAATTTATGTACTTATCCACCATCAAAAATACAACCCCTTAACAGAGCTTTAACTCAGAGCACATAGCTTTCTACCCTTATAATGACTTGCGCTCCCTGCCTGCACTCAGTTTGTCCTCATCTTCTAAGACTCAGCTCTTCGTGTTCTCTTTCCTCTGTGTTTACTGCACCCACACGCACTGTATTTACATATGTGGATACATTATTGGGTACATTCCGTGTGAGGGAGAATGTGAATTTCTTCAGATATTCTGTGACCTCATTTAAGATGCATTCTAAGTCTACCCATTTTCCTGAAAATTTTGTAATTTTTTTCTTTAGAAGTGAATAATATTCACACACACACAACACACACACACACATATATTTTCATTGTCTATTTATCTGTTAATAGATAAATAGTTTGGTTTCATATCCATGCTATATATGGAGTCTTGGGTATATACATATAAATATATACCCAGGAGTAGAATAGCTGGGTCATATGGCAGTTCTAATTTTTTGAGAAATCTCTAAGCTGATTTCCACAATAGCTGTCTAAATTTGCTAATAAACTCACAGCTAATAAGGGTTCCTTTCTTTCCATACCCTTTCCAACATTACTTGTCAGATTTGTTGTAGCCATTCAGACTGGGGTGAGAATTGAGAAAGTAATTTAAATTTGTGATGGGTAGGGGTATTGAAATGTAAAAATATATAGCTATTGATCATGCATGAAAACTACCTACTCAGTTCATTAGCACTTGACTGCAGTTTTATTTCCTGGTGCTTACTTTCAGCAACTCTTGGTAAATCCTGTCTCTAGCCTCTTGTCTGAAGTGTGGTGGGTAAAGGTTTCCTCATACTCTGTTGACATCGTGTATTCTGTGGAGTGTTCCCTGCACAGAAATGTGTGATTTTCACATAGTCCCACCTGTTGATGCTTGCTGTCACTTCTGGTGCCATCGCTGTTTCATTCAAATGACTCTTGCCTACCCCAGCACCTCGGAACATCATGTTTTATTTGCTTTTTTTTTTTTTTTTTTAAGTGCCAGGTTTTAAAGTCTTTGATCCATTTCGAATAGATTTTTGATCAAGGTGCAGACAAGAATCTCATTCATTCTCCGGTAGAAATGCACTTCTGCCCATTGTCTGTCAAAAAGAGGGCTTTTTTCTCCCTATGTATGTTTTGACTTTACAAAATTAAGTGAGTCGGCTGTGATGACATTTTAGTTATGGGTCTATATATATTTGATTACCACTGATCTTGTTTATGCCAGTCCCAGCTGTAAGTTTATGACTATCTTCCAATTTGAGGTCATATATAATACTTCCACAGTACATTAAAAGGGCCATGCTGGATGTGGGAACTCAGTCCCAGCATTTTCTACTCCCAGGCTACACACTTCCCACAGTCATATAAAGGAACTCCATGATTAACACAAATTCCAACTTGGAAAAAAGCAAATAACATATTCAATGTACTATATAATAAAAAGACATGTGTCTTGGAGGTAAATATCATAGGTTCATTATAGTTGACTTTTTAAAGTTAGTAAATTAAAAATACCAAGGGAAAAAAGCCAGTATGATGCTCCACTCTTGTAATGCCAGCATTTGGGGAAGAGAAGTGGGGAGCAGTGCAAGTTCAAAGTCAGCCTAGTCTGTAGTATAGTGGGTTCAATGACTGGGAGTTCCCAGCTCTGCCGCTGTATACATTTGGCTAATTCAGTAAACTGTCACTGGTTACAGGCATTACACTACACGTCTCTCTCTCCCGCCCGTTATGCAAGTTAGCATGGTAGCTACCACACGACTCTAGTCCTCCGGATGTACATTTCCCTTTTCTAAAGTGCTCTGACAGCCTAGAGGATGCAGCTCCAGGTAAAGTAGTTCTACTCAGTTGCACCTAGACGGGAAAGAAAAGACATCAATAGTCAACAGATCTACTTATTTCCAGTTGTGGTTCTCCAGGTTCAATGATCATTGAGTCTGTCTGTCCCATTACATTGCTAAAGGTTAAGTAAACGTATACCATGAGAAACACCCCAACCTGGTTCTACCTCAAATATGAACATACAAAAGAAGAATTCACACAGGTCTGTTTATAATTTAGAACAAATAAAATTTTAAAAAAGTCATGGAGATGAGTCCAGAATGTCCGAGCCAGCTTCAAGTCATCTGGCCTCTGAGTTGCTAAGGTTTATTTTTTTCCATTGCTTTCTGAAACCATTATTGCTACAAAATCCCAGAAACACCACTGTAGCGAAGGGACAGAACTACTTTATTCCGTCAACCCCCAGTCACCAAACTGTGATTAAATGGGTGTGAAGAGCAAAGCAGCCCAAGATTCCTAAAATGTCACATATTTGCAATTTGCCCAAAATGGAACCAAGCCTGGAGGGAGGCCTGTCTCATTACTTCTTGGCAAAGGACAGGGAATATCCATGGAAATGCTCTTAAATCTGTCCTTGTTTTCTTCAGAAAAGTGGTATCAATTTATAAAATAAATTTGAGCCCCAGTGAAAGGTATCAACGTATCCAGCCAAGGATTCTCAAAGAAACTATCCACCCCAAACGTTAGTGCTAGCATTCTGCTTAGGGAGAGAGCCAATAGCTGGCCGAGCACACATGTCCTAACATGCCCTCACCTTTATTAACTAGTAATAAAGAGCTTTCTCTCTTTCAAAGTGGCTGCCTCTTTGAGGGGTGTAAACTCTAGGCCTTCCAGGATAATCACTGGGACTCGTCTCTGAACTAAATGAACCAGCCCTTTAGACTAAGAGAAAGCATTTTAATGATCCTGGGTTATGGTTGGGTTAGTTCTTTCTTTGTAGAAACTGCCCATTAGAGAAATCAGCAGACCCAGTAATCTACTCTTAGATTCTAACAATAGATTCTACAAGTAGAGCAGTTATGGTCTTGTTTGTGCCTCTGTTTATTTGTCTAGAAATTTTTGAAGTTGATAATAACACATATTGGCGCATCTTAGCTATTTAAGGAGATGCCCACACCTATTCACTTAACCACTACCTATGTTCCTCTCCTTTGTTGGTTGGTTGGTTGGTTGTTTTTTTGTCTTTGTTTTTCCAAACAGGGTTTCTATGTGTAACTCTGCAGTCCTGGAACAACTATCCCTGTAGACCAGGCTAGCCTCGAACTTATAGAGATCCATCTGCCTCTTCCTCCCAAGTGCTGGGACTAAAAGTAAGCACTATCACTGGCCAGGTGTCCCTATACTTTTTAAAGATGAAAATGTAAATCAAGAAGACAGAGCTCTCTGAGTCTTTCTTATATTACATACTATAGCCTGTGCCTTCCAGGGTGAGAATCTGACAATCTTGGGGCTCTGGGCCTGCTACTCTGAACATTAAAGCATTAGAGTTCTGCTGGTTTCATTCCTCATCAGTGAGACAAAACATCTGCAGAGAAAAAAACAAAAAGAAACAAAAAACATAAGGAAAGAGAGGTTTATCTTGGCTTGAGGTTACAGGCAATCCAGACTGTCACGCAGGGAAGACATGGCAGCGTTGGGATAATAATACCTGCTCACATCTTGGGGGATAGGGAACTTGAGATAATCAGGTGAATATCATCTTCATGACCTGCTCCTTAAAAGAGTCGCTTATTGCCAGCCACATCCCCAAAGGTTCTATGATCTCCCAAAATAGAAACACAGCCTGGGGACCAAGTGTTCAAACACACAAGATTGTGGGAGACATTTCCCACTCAAGCCCTGACAGAGAGCACTCGCTAAATGTTATTAATCTTAAGTGGTCTTGCATACGGCATTGAGATAATAATGGTAAATTATTCATTAGATGAAATAAGTGAATTCATATGTATTAATCTGAATAAATAAAGAATGTATTTCATTTACTTTTCAAATGTTAAGCAACACATATTGTTTACAAAATAAACTGCTATTTGGTATTGCACTACAGTTTCTAACCTATTCAGGGCTGGAGAAAGGTATCCGGTTGATGAACAAATAAAACTTTCAGGTACGTACGTGGCAGAAGAAACGAGCAGAAAGATTCTCAAACAGCTGAGAGGATTGCTGAGAGCATCTCTGGATATGTGTCCTAGTTAGGACTTCTATTGCTGTGACAAAACACCAGAGTCACAAAGCAAGTTGGAGAGGATGGGTTGATATGACCTACACTGTTCATCAGCAAAGGAATTCAAGACAGGAACTCAAGCAGGGCAGGAACCTGGAGGCAGGAACTGATGCAGAGGCCATGGAGGGTGCTGCTCACTGGTTTGCCCCACATGGCTTGCTCAGCCTGCTTTCTTATAGTACCAGGTCCACCAGCCCAGAAATGGCACCACCCACAATGGGCTAGGCCCCTTGCTTCACTCACTGATTAAGAAAATGATCTGCAGGCTGGCCCACAGCCTGATCTTATGGAGGCATTTTCTCAATGAGGGTTCTCTCTTCTTGGGTGACTATAGCTTGTATTAAGCTGCCATAAATCTAGCCAGAAGATCAGGGCAGGGCAGTTGCTTTTATGAACTCACAGCCCCTGCTGTTACATGGGAGTAACTTCAATGGCCCCACTCCTAGCTGAGGAACTTTCTGCTGTTGATGGCTGTTGAGGGCAGGAAGGGTCAGTGTTCTCAGGGGTGTGGGCCACCATAGGTTTCCCTGGCTTCACTGGATGACCTCATATGCATTTGAATATGGGCAGACCTAATTGGACTCAGTGGGTTTTGTTTCTTTAAGGTCTTGAAAGGCTGTAATTAAAGGTGGTGGTGTACACCTTTAATTGGGAAGCAGAGGCAGGCTAATCTCTGTGAATTTGAGGCCAGACTTGTCTACATAGTGATACCCTATGTCAAAAAAAGAAAAGAAAGAAAAGAAAGAAAGAAAAGAAGAAGGAAAGAAGCAAAGCAGAGAAGAAAAGAGAAGGAAGAGAAGAAAGAGAAGAGAGGAGGAGGGAGAAGGGAGAGAGAGAGAGAGAAGAGGAGAGGAAGGAAGAGAAAGAAGAAAGAGAAGAGAGGAGAGAGAACAGAAGAGACAGAAGAGAACAGAAGAGAAAGAAGAGAACAGAAGAGAACAGAAGAGAACAGAAGAGAACAGAAGAGAAAGAAGACAGAAAGAAGAATATGCCCTCTCCAAGCTTGGGAAGTTGTGAGGAGAACATGGGAGAGGGATCCTAGGAGGAGTTGAGGGGGTAAAAGGGTGTGAAGAGGATCAAGATGCATTACATGCAAGTATAAAATTCTTAAAGAATAAATGAAAAATATATTTTTAAAAAGTTGTTCACAAATGACATAATGGTTTATGTAGAAAATGCTGTAGAATTTATAAAACAGTTCAGAAATGGGTCAGTTAACATTAAAAAAATTTAAATTTCACATGTTCTCTGTAGCCGAACTTTGCTACATCATGGGTTCTTCTTTCTTCTACCCTTTCAATCCCCTAACACTAGATAGGAGAGAAAAAAGGACAGAGAAAAAAAAAAGGAACTTCTTGCTGGTGTCGAGTTCCTTAGGACAAGTTTGATCTTCGATGTCAGGATATCTAATTTCTTCATTGTTTCTTCTTTGGGAATGACTACTTAACAAACTGGGACTAACAACAACCAACAGTAACAAACCATCAACCCACCCAGACCATAGCATTTATATACCCTTGAAAAGTCCCCAGAATTCCAAACATCACACAATTGCAGAACACAGCTGCAGCTGGCAGAATCATGCCCCTGCAGCTAGAGCACTGAGCAGATCACAGTCAGCTGCTATGCACAGTCTGAAGCAGCCCCATGTCCCACACCTAGGATTAAAATGGAAATATAGTCTTATAATATTTCTTTTTCTTTCTTTTTTTTTTTTTTTTTTTGGTTTTTCGAGACAGGGTTTCTCTGTGTAGCCTTGGCTGTCCTGGAACTCATCTGTAGACCAGGCTGGCCTAACTGAACTCAGAAACCCAGCCTGCCTCTGCCTCCCAAGTGCTGGGATTAAAGGCATGCGCCACCACCAGCCGGCCTTATAATATTTCTGTCTTTTAATTTTTTTCTTTTTTTTTTTTTTTTTTTTTTTGAGACAGGTTTCTCTGTGTAGCCTGGCTGTCCTGGAACTCATCTGTAGACCAGCTGGCCTCGAACTCAGAAATCCGCCTGCCTCTGCCTCCCAAGTGCTGGATTAAAGGCATGGCCAACCCCGCAATTTCTGTCTTTTAAAGACCAAAATCTCGATACAGGTCTCAATATAATGTAATGGGAAAGAGAAGAGAGAGAAGGAGGGGGAAGGAGAAGGAAGAGGAAGGAAGGGAGGAAGGGAGGAAGGGAAGGAAAGGAGGAAAGAAAGAAGGAAAGAGAGAGAGAGAGAGAATTTTTTGCAACAATTTACTCAACTGAAGCCGGGCGTGTGGTGCGCACAGCCTTTAATCCCAGTACTTGGGAGGCAGAGGCAGGCGATTTCTGAGTTCGAGTTCAAGGCCAGCCTGGTCTACAGAGTGAGTTCCAGGACAGCCAGGACTACACAGAGAAACCCTGTCTCGAAAAACCAAAAAAAAAAAAAGGAAGAGGAAAGTAACAAATCTAAGCTGCTAAAATGTGCTCCAGGGGCACAGGTCACCCATTCGGGTTCACCCCACATTCGTGTTACCACATTGTAGTCAAACTTAGCAGTTTTGTCCACATGATGCTGGCTTTACAGTCAAGAATAAATGGTTGTAGAATCCTTCCTTCTCTGTCATGAAGGAGAACCACTGAAGCCAGCAAGTCGCAGGGGAGTCCCTGCAGAGGCCTGGAGAGGCCATTGCATCAAGCTGTGAAGATAAAGCCTGGGCACTGGAGATTCCAGAGCTATCGAATGTCTGCTGGGCGAGCTGCACACAGGGAATAGAACCAGCCTGAGAGAGAAATGAGTTGCAAGCAGCAGAGCTGCAAGGGAAGAGCCCTCTAATCCCTATGACATTGGATGCAAAGCTACAGAATTTGGAGTTTTCTCTGCTGGGGTTTTGAACTTATTATTCATGTTCCTTCATGTTTTCCTCCTCAGTATGATTCCTATTTTAAAGTTTCTCTATGCTCTTACTCAAAAAAGGTTTAATGTGTTAATCAGCTTGGGGCTAGAGGGGATTCTGAGTTCGACAGTTGTCTACAGGTGAGTTCAATAAGGGTACAGATGCCCTGTCTCAGAAAAAACCAATGATAAAAGTAAAAGACTGAAAGACCTTTGAAATGGTCCAAATACGTTTTGCATTATGATATGGCCACAAGCCTACAAGGGGTGGGGTGGGTGGAGGCAGGGAGTGAATGTGGTAGTGTGAATGAGAATGGCCCAATAGGCCCATATTTTGAATATTTGATCCCCATTGGTGGAACAATCAAGGAAGAGTTTTTAAAGGAGGTGACATCACCACAGGTGGGTTTTGAGGTTTCAAATGATTCACACCATTCCCAGGGTTCTCTCGGTACCTCCCACTGTGAATTAATACGTGAGCTCTCAGCTCCCTGCCTTTGCTCTGCCATTGTGGACTCTAACCCTCTAAAACCATAAGTCCAATTAAGCACTTTCTTCTATAAGTTTTATAAGTTGTTCACGGTGTTTCATCACAGCAATAGAAAAGTAACTAAAGACAGATGATAATTGATATTTTCTGTACTTACTTATGAACTCTAAACATATTTTTTAAAGTATGCATTCAATATTTTTTTTAAACTGGCTTCAAAATTGTACTCTATAAACTATTATGTATTTGCTTAGCTAGACTTAAAATTTAGGTGTTTATAAAAGGTGATGTACTTCTGAGTCATTTTTCATGTAAGAGTTAAAAGTTAGGAAAACAAAACAAATTAGCTACAACAGTGGGTGAGATCAATGGATTCTAGACCACAGTGAAATGCCGCGCAACAGGAGGGGACAGGAAAACAGGGAAATCAAGAGCGTTAGTAATAGTGGAGTCCCCCAGGGGTGAGCCAACGCCAGCAATGGCTTGATAGCCAGCCTGCTAGGATCCCCATGGAGGAGCACAGCTCACTGCCAACCCTGCGTGACCTTGGGTCCTGCTCTCATGCCATGCATACCTCTCATTCCACGAGACACAAATATGCCTTTCATATCAGAAAGAAGACTATTCCCTATATGCTCCAGCTCCATGGCCATCACAGACTTGGAAACAGACAGCTGGACAGAAGCTATTTATGTTCCCAAACCCTTTATTTCTTCCCAGATCAGTTAAATTTTTTTTTCCCATTGGACTAACTAGATGCTACATTTGAAAACGCAATTTAATCATCTGTTTATAAAAACATATATATTTTGTTTGAGAAATAAAATGTGTTGGTATAAGTAGTTACTGCAAACTGCTGGGTTAGGGTGTCACAAGGGCTATAGTTGTTTTATACTGCCTGATTTATGTGAGCACTGCTTGCTATTTCCTTCGCAGCTCAAGTTCAAACTCATATGGGCCAGCATCATGTTTGGCTTTTCCTTCATGTCTTTTCCGCAGAGGTTTTAGCATGTCTGGACTTTAACAATTTACTTTACTAAAATTAATTGACTTTGCCTTTTCATTCTTCTCTCTCAGGGGCTCCAGAGCATCTTTGACACAAATTCCTCTCTTCTAGCTGCTCTCTTCACTCTTCTTGGTATGCTTGGAAGGTGCATATGTTTCATCCACGCATCTCATCCTGGCTCCTGACATCTTCTTTCCTGAGAAGGTCAATTGCTAAGTAGACAAATTGCTGGTCGGAGTCCGGTTTGCTCTATAGTTTCTTCCCAAAGAAAAAGAAATAAATAAAACAGAGCAAGTGGGAGGCCTGTGTCAACATAGCAAACACACCTGCAGAACAACTTCGGGGCTGACAAAGACTTATGCAACCCTTCAGTGGTTGTCCTGGGTCCACAGTAACTTCTCCTGACAGTAACTCTCTCCCTGCCAAAGAGTCATGACCTTTGAACCTGGTGGAAAAGTTCAGCATAATACTGTACTATTGCTTTGTGAAACAATAGGATAAAATATACAATTGCAGTTGGTCATGGACAGAGGCTATGTGTCAGTTAACACAAACTAAAAAACAATAAAAATGACTGCAGCCCGAACAACCCAAAGTATAATAGGATTTACTGTTTGCAGGCCAAGTTTGCATACATTCTATCAGGCCTCCTTAACACTGGTTTTATTTGTAAAATAAACCTCAGAGAGGCTGCTGTTCTCTTCATGGTACCCAGGAGGAAACGGGCTCTGGGCAATGGGGGATATTTATTCAGGGTCATGAAGTCATATTCCTCGGCACTAATCATCTAACTCCATGTGAAATATGTCCCACTGGGGAGTTTTAGTCTAGTCGTCTCTCAGCTTTGATGCAATGTTTAAAGCTCCAGAGTAACTTCCCTTTGCAAATTTACAGTTTCTCCATTGTGCAAAGAAGTAAGCATAGAACTGTAGAAAGGAAGGAAGAAAAGTCACCATAAGGGAGGCTGGAAGTGTAACTCAGAATGTTAGGTATATTAATGAGAAATATTGTGCGTGTATTCTGTATCAGGCACATGTACTAAGTGCTCATGGAATCTATGGGCCTATGCCAGGCTGGGGATGTAGCTTGGTAGGTATTTGCCTGGTAGCTAGGAGGCCCTGAGTTCAGTTCTTATATCAGTACATGAACAGATCCTCTCCTTCTCCCTGTCCTCCTGTCCCTGTCCTCCTGTTCCCTCTCCCTTCTTCCCTCTCCCTCTCTCTCTCCTTCTCTCTCTCCTTCCCTCCCCCTCTCTGAATAACCCAAGAATAATACTCTATGAAAATGTAGTATGAAGCCAGTGGAAAGGAATGATCTCTCTACAGAGTGCTGAAGAATTTCAGGAATCTTACAGACATCTTTACTAGAATGCCAGAGAATTCTGTCTCCATGAATAAGAACATATAAAGAAAGGAGAGAGAGAGAGAGACGAGAGAGACAGAGTAGACAGAGAGACAGAGAGAAGAGAGAAGAGAAAGAGAGAGACAGAGAGAGACAGAGAAGAGAGAGAGACAGAGAGAGAAGAACAGTAGGAGAGAGAAAAAGAGTAAAGGTAATTTGGAAAGCAAATTAGAGAATATAAAAATATGTAGAAAAAAAGGGGAGGAGTTAAAGTTTTTTTGTGTATGAAAACAATGCATATGCAATGAGTTTACTGAATAAGCAGGAACTAAGTAGTACATGATGATGATGACAGACTATAATCCCAGCATGATCAAGGCAAAGGTAGGAGGAGCCTGAGTTCAAGGACAGCCTAGACCACCCTGCAAGACCCTGTCTCAAAAACAAACAAAAACTCACATACCAAAGTAACCAAAAGAAAAAGAAAAAACAGATTTAAAGTGCAATGTCTCTGTCCCTGGTCATTGCTTCTATTCTGGGTTACTCAGGGCCTTTTAGTCATGAACTAAGTCATGGACTCATCCATGAGTCAGAAGGAGAGTAACAAGCTGTGAGGTTAGAGGCCTCAGTGTTATTTATTGAACAAACATGCACAGTTCATCATTTTTTCGGATATAAAGAAATAATTTGACAATATGCAGATAAATATTTGAATCACAAATCACTTTGAATTATAAAACACTAAGAATAAATTTAATGGAGGCCGGAGGCATGTGAGACAGCTCAGTGTGCAGAAGTGCTTGCTGCCAAGACAACTGAGTCTGATTCCTGGGACTCATGTGCTGAAAGGAAAGAACCAAACCCTGAAACTTCTCTGATATTCATGTGTGTGTTATAGTGTGCACACACTCATGCAAACACACACACACACACAATAAATGAAGTGTAAGAGAAAGGAAGAAAAGAAGATGAGAGGGGTTGGATGTATAAACCTGTAACACTAGTGTTCATAAGGCTTGAGGCAAGAGAATGACTCAAGGGCAGCTTGAGCTACACAGGATAAAAACAAACCAAAAAAGGACTATGTTTAAGTATGACATTAAAAATTGTAAAACTGGGTCTGTAGAGATGGCTCAGCAGTGAAGAGCACATGTTATTCTTGTGGAGGCCCTGGGTTCAATTCCTAGCACCTACATGGCAATTCATAATTACCTATAACTCCAGGCCCAGGGGATCTGATGCCCTCTTCTGACCTCTGCCGGCACCAGATGCACAAGTGGTTGGAAAACATACATGCAACCAAAATATTCATATAGCATCAAATAAGTCTGAAAAATAAAACATTTAAAAAATTGTAAAACTTCACTCCAGGTGACAACCTAAGACAAACATCTGGAAAGAACATCTGTATTCATGGGTAGAGAAGCATAAAATATGCATCATACCCTAAAAGCACATTCTTTCTTGGTCTGTGCAATACCATTTCAATTTAGAATTGGTGGGGTTTTTTTGAAATAGCAGAAGAAGAAGAAGAAAGAAGAAGAAGAAGAAGAAGAAGAAGAAGAGGAGGAGGAGGAGGAGGAGGAGGAGGAGGAGGAGGAGGAGGAGGAAGGAGGGGACAGAGGAAGAGGAGGAAGAAGAAGAAAAAGAAGAGGAGGAGGAAGAAGAAGAAGAGTCAAGAATCAAATTAGAAAAATACTACTGAAAGTGGAAGCTTGCTTCAGAAATGAAAGTATATGTTAAAACAAAACATATGTAAATATTCACTTTTAGTTCTGGTCTTGTCTAGACATCTAGGCTCAACATGCCAATTAGCTGTTGGATATAGAACTTCAAAATCAACATATCCATTCCCTCCATATACTGTTTTATAACCTGTGAGACTACAAGTCAGATGGATTCTAACTGCACACACTTCTCTTCCATATGCAGTCCTGAAGCTTAAGGTAAATCCCCAAGCAGAGCCATCACATCGCTCTCCTCTGCTGCAGGCCTCTGTGACTCTCTCTACTGTGGCCCCAGGCTTGGATTCTCCTTCTCCTCCTCCTTCTATGCTTCTACGTGACTAATCTCCATGCAGACAGAGACTTTGGTCATACCATTCCTTCAATCACATGCTTCAGAACATTTAGTGACACCTAACTGTCTACTAAATATAGTCTAAACTCTTTAGTTTGGAATTTGTAAAAGGTCCTGTGCTTTCTACACCCCCCGCACCCCCACTTCTATTCTCAGCTTTACCTCTCGAGAACTCTGTCCTTGGCAGTTAAAAGAACTTTAGTTTCCCCATCTTAGTGGGAAATGTAGAGAGAGGGGTGAAAGAAAACAACAGAGAGTGAAGCATATGGAGACCTTGCATAAAGCCAGGCATGATAGTGAGCACGCCCGTGACAAGAAAGTAGAGGCAGTAGGGTCTCTAGTTTGAGATGAGCTTTCAAAAAAGACAAAGTGAGCCGGGTAGTGGTGGCCCACGCCTTTAATCCCAGCACTTGGGAGGCCGAGGCAGGCGGATTTCTGAGTTCGAGTTCAAGGCCAGCCTGGTCTACAGAGTGAGTTCCAGGACAGCCAGTGCTACACAGAGAAACCCTGTCTTGAAAAAACAAGAAAAAACAAAAACACAAACAAACAAACAAAAGACAAAGTGAGACCTGTTTTAAAAAAAGACAAGGGTTAGGCATATAGATCGGTAAGAGAGAGCCTAGATCATAAAAAGCTGTGGGTTCCATTTCTAAACAACAAGCAAAACAAAACCAAAGAAGCATCCTGGTGAGAAGGGGGTAGGGGATTGAATACTACTCTAGATTAATCAATCAAAAGAGGTGTGATTTTGTTTTGCTTTGGAATGGAATATTTGGAAGATACTTATTTCATGTATTGGTTAGCCATTGCCCTGTAACAAACTACCCCAAACGTAGTGATCTAACATTCAATGACCATTTATACTAGGTGTTTATTTAATTCCCATGTCTACAGGGCTGCTGGAGGTTTTGCTGATTTGAACCATGCTTAGCAGATCTCATCTGAGCTACAGTTGGTCAGCAAATAGGAAGGCAGCATGTTGACTGATCTAGGTGGTGGCGCACGCCTTTAATCCCAGCACTTGGGAGCAGAGGCAGGCGGATTTCTGAGTTTGAGGCCAGCCTGGTCTACGAGTGAGTTCCAGGACAGCCAGGTCACACAAAGAAACCCTGTCTCGAAAAACCAAAAAAATAAATAAATAAATTAAATAAATAAATAAAATAAATTGCATATAATGTTAAAATTATCCAAATAACATAAAATAAACTCGACCTCAACCCCATCACCTGGCATCTGATCCAATTTTTCAGTTAGTTTATATGTTCCTGACAATAAATGTCCATCCATAAGAACATAAGAATTATAGCTCAGATATATATAATCAATATTTATTGTGTAATTCCATGGCTTGTGAACCAATCCATAAATATCTGCCCAGTTTATTTTAACAACTACATAATGTTTTTTACCAATTCTTTTGTATAACTATTTAAACCAAATGTTCTTTCTTTATTGACACAGCTTTGCACATTTAATAAAACTATGTTTAGAACTCTGCATCCTATTTGTTGTAAAATGTATAATTTGCGGTTTTTTTTTTTTTTAAAGATAGCTCAAAGGCAGTGGTTCTCAAGTTTCCTAATGCTGTGACCCTTAATACCCCTTAATTCTTCATGAATTAATTTTCATTATTTTCTTTTTTTTTTTTTTTTTTTTTTTTTTTGGTTTTTCAATTTTTCGAGACAGGGTTTCTCTGTGTAGCCCTAGCTGTCCTGGAACTCACTCTGTAGACCAGGATGGCCTCGAACTCAGAAATCTGCCTGCCTGTGCCTCCCAAGTACTGGGATTAAAGGCATGTGCCACCACCACCCAGCAATTTTCATTGCTACTTCATGACTATAGTTTTGCTACTGTTATGAACTGTAATACAAATATCTGATATACAATTGGTCTTACATGACCCCTGTGAAAGGGTCCTTTACCCCTCCCCCCAGGGGGTCACAATTGACTTGTTGAGAACCCCTGCTCTAAGGTGTGGCTCATGGTTTCATTATCCTTGCCTGGTTACTGATAAAAAGACCTTCTCCATTCTTATAATTTAAGGGTGTACATTAAAAATATATAAATTTGGGGCTGGCAAGAGAAACACAGATAAATAAATAAATAGTATATGCTTAAAATATTAACTTATTATAAACCTGAGAACCTTAGATACGATAAGCCTGTTATACTTTGGCTTTGATAGATAATCGACACTTTCTTCTTTTAAATGATAAAAGGAGCCGGGTGTGGCACGCCTTTAACCCTACTTGGGAGGACAGAGGCAGGCGGATTTCTGAGTTCGAAGGCCAGCCTGGTCTACAGAGTGAGTTCCAGGACAGCCCGGGCTACACAGAGAAACCCTGTCAAAAACGAAACAAAACCAAAAAAAAAAAAAAAAAAAAAAAAAAAGAAATGATAAAAGGAGCTTGATGTGGGAGACAATGTGTGCCTTGCATGTGTTCAGAAAGTCAGGGAATCTGAATCAATCTCTGAAGGCCTTGAGAACTGCAGAATTACAGGCAGTTTCAGACTGGAACGTTTACCGAGCATTTCTCAGAGTGACGAGAACCTTCCTTACCCATGGACAGCAAGGAATTGTACAGTCCTGTAAGGGACCACTCTAACCACACTGCACAGCCCTGTAAGGTACAACTCTAACCACAGTCAGGGTAAAAGCAAGATAACTGGGCATTAAATTTATCTTTTGTATTAGTTCTAGTTTGAGAAACTATGAAACACATGCATTCTACATAATAATTCAAACGAAACATTGTTTAAAGTATTTTGCATGGATTAGCTCATTAAATCTTCAAAGCAAAAGGCACATGCCAGTAATTCCAGCACCTGGGGGCTTAGGGAAGAGAATCAGAACTTCAAGGTTGTTCTCTATCAGATGTATGGGTAATCTGGAAGTCTGCTCTACCCAAGATTCTGTCTCAAAAAAATTTTTTTGGTTTTTTTTTCAAAATATGTCCATTTCCAATACTGGAGAAATAAAGGAAAGAAAGGTTGCCTAAGTTTGCAAAATCAGACATAGTTATAGCAGCATGTGAACCAGGTGAGAAGAACCTGATCTAACCACTGTTCTAATTTGACCCATGTTGAAAGATAGTACAGTATCTTTTTCTTCTGCTACTTCTAAATAAAATGTAAAGTTGCAGACATCACATATAATATATAAAATATAGTGATAAAATATACATTTCATAAACAATGTATCTACATATATATGGGCATGCAAGCCAGGTTTAAGCAAGACCAACCATGAGGAAATACAAACGGAAGCCACAGGGAGACATCACAGAGGACACTCTGAAGCCCCCTAGAAACTCTAGAGTTCCCGAGCGCCTTCAGCAGAGAGGAGGATACAAAGCTAGTGTGAGGGGATCAGTAGCCTTCCTCCACACACTGACTGACATCCGAGAGAGGAATCAGGAAACAGTCCTATTCACAAGCCTTTGAAGAAAAGCAAGGAAAGAACACATTGGAATAAACCCAATGAAGCCAGAGAAAGACCTGCTATGAGAGCAACCCAAATACACTGGAAACAGAAAGACTTTATGCTCCTGGATTGGGAAAATTAATATTTGAAAAATAGATGTTCTGTCAAAAGCAATCTACAGATTCAGTGCAGTGCCGTTGGAATCCCAACACCCTTTTGCACAGAGATGGGAAAAACAACAGCAACAATGAAAAGCCTTTAAATTCATATGGAAGCAACAAAGAGCCCAGACAGCCAAAGCAATTCTGAACAAAAAAGAACACTGCTGATAGGAAGCATCTGATGTCTTGTTATACTAGAGCCATAGTAATAAAGCCAGCATGGGACAGGCACAGAAGCAGATATGAAGGTTACAGAGAGAGAAGCAGGGACCCAAACATAGCCCCCCAAATCTATAACCACCTGATTTCTGACAAAAGTAGGAAAAATAAACACTGGATAAAATACAGTCCTTTCAGTAAATGGTGTAAAGCGAATCAATTGGGTTTAACAATTTTTCTTTTAAAAACTATTACTGTAATTTTTTTATTGTGACAAAATGCATATTTCATAAATCCCCCATTTCAGGGTATTTTAGTGGCCATACAAATGTTAGCACTGCTGTATGTCACCATCCTCCATCTCTATAGCAAACCTGAGATGGTACCTATGAAAGAAGACCCACCCTGCCTACCTTCTGCGGCTATCCTGCCCTGCTCGCTCACTGCTCTACGAATTTTTTTCACTAGAACCTCATGAAGAAGACAGCGATATCATTTGCCCTTGTGTGAGCTGTTTATTTTATTTCATATAATACTTCAAGGTCGTCTAGACTTGGCATGTGTTTCAGGATGTCTTCCTTTAATAATAGCCTGTCCCCCCCCCCCATCCTTTGTGTGTGGATACATGTGCATGAGAATGATGTTATGTATTCATTTGTCAATGGACACTTGAATTTTCCACGTTTAGGTTGTTGTGAGCACTGCTGATGTGAACATGGGTGTTGGGGTACAGACCTTGAAGGAAGATTGCCGGTCACATGACAATTCTAGTTTTATATTTTGAGAGCCCACCATGCTGTTTTCCCTCGCAGCTATATCACTTCGTATTTCCACTGACTGTCCATGTTTTCACAACCTTGCCAATGCTTATCCTCCGCTCCTCCCATGTCTCCGCTTTTCTGCCTCTCCAGTAGCCATCATCATTAATGTGTGCATAGCCCTTGTTTCTATACATTGCAGTGATCAAGAATAATACCTACATTAAAAAAGCCAAAAACTGGACAGATCATGGACTGAGAAACCTGCAGGGAATCTCCTAGTTGGCTCAAGACATCCCAAGACTAAGCACAAAGATGTATCTGCCTCCGGGACAAAGGGCAGGAATAAGGAACAAAACAGGAGATAGAGGACAGAGGGAAGAGGTATTTGTCCCCAGGTCGGGGTGGGGACAAAGGACTGTCTCTGAATGGAGAGGAGACAGACAATACCCATAAGAAAATGGCAGTTTATTAAGGTAAAAGGGGAAACTCTGAGTTAGGATGAGGTGTTTGATTTTAATTGGGCATGTTAATTAGGTGAGCCAAAGGGGGCTTTTGATTGCCAGACTTCAATACTCTGTTAGCTGGACCTTGGTAGTGAGCCTCAGGAGGAGGAAGTGGCCAAATAAGGGAATAGACCTTGGGGTCCAGCTTCAGGAATGTAATCAAGTAGTTTTAGCCTGCGGTGGTGGCAGCACGCCTTTAATCCCAGCACTTTGGGAGGCAGAGGCAGGCGGATTTCTGAGTTCGAGGCCAGCCTGGTCTACATAGTGAGTTCCAGGACAGCCAGGGCTATACAGAGAAACCCTGTCTCGAAAAACCAAAAAAAAAAAAAAAAAAAAAAAAAAAAAATCGAGTAGTTTTTAGCAAAGCAGAGAGAATTTGGCAGAAGGGTAAGGACTGCCAGAGCCATGCTTGCCATGCTCTGACTGGCTAGAGTCCCTTCAAAACTCTGAGCCCAAAGAGTCCCTTCAAAACTCTGAGCCCAAATACATTCCCATTTAGTCCTCATTTTAAATGTAGTCGCTCATCAAAACGATGGGGGTGGAAGTACTTTATGACCTTAGAAATCACAATACACGGATGCCAGAGAGCTACCCACTGAAGAGCAGGTGCAAGATGGGACTACAGGTGTGAGGACATCACAGATTGGGGAACAGAGCGGCCATTTAAATCAGGTGGACCGGCGACAGTGTCTTATTGAAAAATGGCCCTTTAAGTAAAATGCATAATGCATGGGGAGCCAGGGCTCTGTGTAGCGGGTCCTACTCAGCCTGGTAGAGCAGCGTGCAACTCTGTACTGCAGATGCTGCCTCTGCACTCACAAGTGTGGGATACAAGAGCGTTTCCCCATGACCAGAGAGCCCGTGTAGTCATGAAGAGATTTTTTTTTTTTTTTTTGGAGACAGGGTTTCTCTGTGTAGCTCGGGCTGTCCTGGAACTCACTCTGTAGACCAGGCTGGCCTCGAACTCAGAAATCCGCCTGCCTCTGCCTCCCAAGTGCTGGGATTAAAGGCGTGCGCCACCACCGCCCGGCCCACTGAGGATTTTTAAGCAAAGAAGTGTCATGATCTGATGTAGATTCTCAAAGGCTTTCCCTGGCTCCCGTGCTGAGGGTAGATTCTGGAAGGTAAGGACAGAAGAATAATTAAAGGCTGTTGTCATTAATCCAGGTGATAGATGACTTGGACTGAGCACTGGATATCATGGACGAGTCAATCGGCAACAGATTTTGCAGCTAGTTTTGAATGGGAGGACTGAGGTACCTGTGTTGCTTTGAATTGCAATTTCGAATTGTCCACGTGCTGTGAAATCAGCACTTCCGGTACCAAGTTAACAAGGTATGAAGGGTTTCTGCTGAGCTCATCATTTTGATTTGCGTTATCCTGATTACCTTTTTCGTGAAGCACCTTTCTTTTGGCTTAGGGTCAAAGGAATTTTCTTTTTTGTAAACTATTGGGTCTTTTCTATTTTACCTACTGGCCTCTGGGAGCTCTTTCTACATCTCAATGTAAACTCCTAGGTGAGTTGCATCTATCTTGTGCATCAGCGATTTTCTGTCTCACTTTATGTCTATATATTTAGTCTTTAGGATTTAAAACAGCTTAAATGACTTAAAGGTACTGCCGCAGTTCCTTGCAGGCAATGAGGACATTTGCATCAGTAACTTTTTCCTCCTACCTTTCCTATCTCTCCAACTCCCTTGTTTTTGTGCTGTCATAGCATATTATTGTGGTATTGTTATTACTACCTTTCCCCGATAGCGATCTCCTTCCCCAATTTATCTGCATTGTGTAATAATGACATAGTGATGGCCAAAGGTATGTGCCTGTCACCACCAGTCCCCATGTGTTTAAAGAAATCCCTTAGTAAACTGCACTGTCATGTGTCATTACTTTAGGAAAGTGATACATTTCCTGAATTTCATGTTCAAAGTGTCTTTTTCTGCTACTTCTAAATAGGAATAGCTATATGGTTTTGATCTTTGGAATCATTTTCTTTTTTTCTTCAAAACTCCTTCCTTATTAATTAATAATTAGAATTTGCTGGGCCCATGAGGACCCATCTTCACCGGCCCAGCAAATTCTGTGGCCAGTCACCATTCTTACAGTTAAAGGTCAGCAATTTTTTTTTTTAAAGAACTAGACAGAAAATATGTTAAGCTCTGTAGTTCATAAGGTCTGATGCATCTATTTACTTACTACTATGGCGCTAATTATTAATTCATTCATTAATTATCATTAATTAATTAATTATCAATTAATCAATCAATTATTTATTAATGCTGCCAATGATGGACTGCCTTTCCAGTAAACTTGCCATGCAAACGGATGAAGTTCTATTGTTACTCACATGCATCCATTGGTATGTGAAGGTCAGAGAACAACTTTTGGGAGTAAATTCTTTCTCTCCAGCAGGGCTTCCAGGGGATGAACTCAGGTCGTTAAGCCTGCCCTTCACAAGCATTTAATTACAGTTCTCACCGTCTATGAGAGACTAAATATTGGCCACCCACTTCAGTGTAAATTATTGATAAAGAACACATATATTGCTACTATCTCAGTTATCACATCAGGTTTATACTAGAAAATTATTTGTTGAGATCTACGTTAATATTTTTATTTGCTTTTTATTTGAAAGTAAAATGGAGCTGGGTGCCATTTATGTATTAGAGACAAAATTTCATGTAACAATAAAGACTTATCTTAAACCTTATGTTGAAGGATGATATTTAACCTGATCCACTTTCCAAGTTCTGGGAGAACTGTCACGTGCCACCAGGACCAGTTGTATTTAGCACTGAGGATGGAACCCAGGACACTATGTATGCCAGGCAAGAACTCTACCCACCGAGTTCAAACTCTAAACCCTGCCTTTTATTTTTAAAACATCTACAAGCACTGTGAAGTTGGGACCCCTTTTAAAGGGGAGACTTCTGGGGTGACTGACAGCCATTCCTGCCCATGTTTCATGTAGTCATAAGGCCATACTTAGGAGGAAGGCTATAAAAGCCCTAACTTGTTATTCCAATAAAACACTATTATTGTAGAAGGAGAGTACAGAAACTGGGGACACTCAGCTCTGAGCCCTTTTTATCTCTAAATTTTTTTTTTTTTTTTGTTAGTGCAAATGCTTTGTTGGATAGTTTTATTTCTCCAAATTAAATTTTAATCATTTAGTCCTTACATTTACTTTTCTCCCTTTCTCCTTCTGTTATATAACAGTCTCCTCTGAGATTGCCACATTCCATTCTGTAGGGAAGTACCTTAAACAGGAAGGCAAACAACTCAAAATAGCTTCAGGAAGTTCCTGAAACTAACCAGATTCACTAGAAGACTCCTCCCTGCCAGAGTAAATAATAAAAGCTGAGAGTGCCTCTTGGAAGAGTGTAGGAAAAGGTGAGGTTCAGATAAGCCAAAATGCAAAGAAGACTAAGACCAGACCAGCTACCTGGAAGAGATTTAGACCAAATGAGTCACCGGAAGGGATACTCACCAACCTGTTGAGCTGCCTGCAGGCTATGCAGTGTGCTCCAGGTTCCGAGCTTTTATGAGCTGTCACTCATTCTGGGGTGGGTCTTGGTGATGCAAGCCTTCTTTGAGTCATTTCTGCTGCTGTAAGTAACCCCTCACCCATATCCTGGTAAGTAACTCCAATAAAACTCATTGGTTCATCAAGTTGGACTTTGGTGTTATCTGTTCTTTGGTCTGTGGTGCTTCCCTGGGGTGAGTATGTGTGTTGTTTTTCCCCAGGTAAAATTTGGTCCCACAACACCCACCTTAGAAATGATTGATCACCACCACCTTTCTCTAGGACTTGCTATAAAGTTCAGGCTGGGTCTTGAACTCATTATCTTTTGACTGATCCTCAGGCATGATTTTAACCTCTAACCATTCACTTTACATTTCTTCTTTTCCTTTGGATTTCATATGGAAAACAACAACAACCAGAGCAACCTTCCCCAGCACCAGAGCTGCTCCTCAACTACACTGCTGCTTTGTACTGGCTGCTACTATGTCTTCTAAGTGCTTGGTTTCACTTGTGTGATGGCACTACAATATCTTCTCAGCTCCCCTGGTGCCTTTTATGTTTTCTTCATTCACTTTTAATATATCATTTCTACCAGGGTATAAAATAGTTGTCTATTTTCTTCAGTTAATTTTCATCCAGGAGTAATATATTTTTTCTCTCTCCTTAGAAGAATACAGTCCGTTTTTGACTTTTCACAGTTTTTGTCTTTTGATGAATCTGCCCTGTCACTGGAGAGCCAGCTCCTGCATACTTTCTGTTCCTGAGGTTTGCCGATGCTGACTGCATGCAAGCTGACGGCATGCATCCTCTCTTGCTTGCATTCCATACACTGCAAGGCTGGCTGAGCTCTGTTTCCTTTGCCACCACCACAATGGGTTCAGAACCAGCACAAAGTTGACATTGGGTATAGTCTTGTACATTTTGGACAATTTCCTCCTAATATTTGTCTTAGGAACCATTACCCTCTCAGAGTGAAAGAAACAATGACCATTTTATTTCTTTTGAAGAGATTGATCACAAACCCTTGCTGTCCAGACCATTTCTGTTGATGATGATAAATCCTCAGGAAGGATAAAATGTTTTCATCAGTTAAAAAAAAAAAAAAAAAAAGTAGCCCAGGTATGTCTGGAATACTAAGGAGCCCTGTAGGTCCGCCTTGAACTTTTGTCTGACTTAGACTGTCTGAGTCTCCTTTAGCAAGGAAATTACAGGCCAGCCAGCATTTCTGCCTCTCCACTCTTTTTTTTTTTTTTTTTTTCGAGACAGGGTTTCTCTGTATAGCCCTGGCTGTCCTGGAACTCACTCTGTAGACCAGGCTGGCCTCGAATCAGAAATCCGCCTGCCTGCTCTGCCTCCCAAGTGCTGGGATTAAAGGCGTGGCCACCACTGCCCGCTCCACTCCCTTTTCACAAGGACTACACACACTGCTTTTTCTACTTATATGTAAACAGACCTCAGAGTGGATGAAATATCTTTGAGCATCTCAGGATTTCTGTTGGATTCAACAAGACCAATTGGACTGTAAAGTACAATATGAAGTCATCTCTGCATAGTTTGAGTGTGTATATGTGTGTGTGTATGTATGTGTGTTGTGAATCTTTTAGAAGTTAAAATATAAGTGAGCCAGGTATGTTGACACACACCTTTAATACTAACACTTGGAAAGCAGAAGAAAGTCCCTGTGAGGCCAGTCTGGTCTACAGAGTAAGTTCCAGGACAGTTAGAGATGATATATATATAATATAATATATAATATATATAATATATATATATATATATATAGAGAGAGAGAGAGAGAGAGAGAGAGAGAGAGACCTTGCCTCAAAAAATATACACACACATATATACATATATTCAAATTAATATTGTTTTTATTGGAATATACATAAAACCATATATGTATATACAATTAGATTTTGTGCAAAGAAAAAACAAGAATTATCATAATATATATTAGAAATTATATTGCAAGCTATCAATCCATATCCTTCTTAAACTCACATGTGAATCGCCACATAATTATCCTGTCATGTTCATGTTGTCCTAT
The DNA here is from genome assembly GCA_021653895.1 of Mastomys natalensis. Taxonomy (NCBI): domain Eukaryota; kingdom Metazoa; phylum Chordata; class Mammalia; order Rodentia; family Muridae; genus Mastomys; species Mastomys natalensis. The sequence continues at coordinate 1,967,536 of JAJTUV010000330.1, read as the reverse complement.
CTAAAGGAAGAATGTTCAGTTAGTTGACATTTGGATTAGTATACCATGCAGGCAATTTTAGGAAGACAGGAGCCCAATGTACAGAGCTAAGGAATATGGAGAGACAACCGGAGTTTCACTGATGTGAGAAATGGAATGGTCTTGGGAGGTCTCTCTTGTGTCTGTCCAATAAGGAGGAAAGGAAAGGCTAGGACCTTTTAAAATTATTATTATTTTCATTTATTTTTATTATAATTGAGTTACTGTGAATTAGCCTACCATATGGCAGCTCCTAGTTAGAATAACGTAGCTGGGCTATAGCCCTCTCTTCCATGATGATAAAGCACATAGCTTCTCCGACTGTAATGCAGACCTCCCAGACTGCATCGTTTGCATTTGCACAGTATGTTCCAGCTCAGATTAGGTGAGTGGGTGGAGACATTTTAAAAAACTGGTCTCAGATTTTAAAAATAGAATATTTCTAAATGAAAGTCACGATTCCCAAAGCAAAATGAAAGTTGAACATAAATGTATTCAGTCTTATTATTCTTAAAATGGAGAAATAAGCTCTCGATGCTGCTGATTCATTTTTCGCACTACTTTTGAATAACACACATTTGACTGCTGAAAAAAAATCATCTGAATCCAGAAGAAACGGTTGGATATATGATTCTGAGTAAAACTGAGCTGAGATTTTTATACCACTCAAATTTATTACTACTCAAATGCAAGTGAGATAGTTTCCTGGATAGTGTTGTGAGCCCAATCGGTCAGCCATTAGAGATGAAGTCAGGTAAGAGCTAAAGCCCAGCATGGGTAGAGCTTGTCTGCTGTTCTCTTTATGGCTGCGGCTTTGAGTTTCTATTCCCCAGCCATATGCACTGTTATCTAGACAGTTAGTGCTCAGCTAGGAATTTAAGATAGAACATTTATTGATAATAGTGATCCCAGGGGTATACACTTGCTTAGTGTACTGGCTGGTTTTGTGTGTCAACGTGACTCAAGCTGGAATTATCACAGAGAAAGGAGCTTCCGTTGAGGAAATGCCTCCCTGAGATCCAGCTGTAAGGCATTTTTTCAATTAGTGATCAACGGTGGGAGGGCCATGGTGGGTGGTGCCATCCCTGGGCTGGTAGTCTTGGGTTCTATAAGAAAGAAAGCTGAGCAAGGCAAGGGAAGCAAACCAGTAAGTAACATCCCTCCATGGCCTCTGCATCAGCTCCTGCTTCCTGACCTGCTTGAGTTCCAGTCCTGACTTCCTTTGGTTATGAACAGCAATGTGGAAGTGTAAGCTGAATAAACCCTTTCCTTCCCAACTTGCTTCTTGGTCATGTTTGTGCAGGAATAGAAACTCTGACTAAGATGCCTAGTGTGTATGAGGCCATAGGTTTGAATTTTAGAACCTCAAATAATAAAAATCATAACACCACCTTGGTTATTTATTCGTTGATTAATTAAGTACTGATTTGTGTGGACCAAAGATATGGCAGGTATTATGGGAGTCTGAGTTAAGGCTTCAAAATAAATATTAGTGTTCTATTATAGAATTGGGGGAAAGATAAGCTAAGAGCAAGGAAATTATTCAAAATTAGCAACACTTTGCTGGTTACTATATTTAAGAAATTAAAGACTGTTAACTTCAAATTCAGAAATTAATGCTAAAAACTAGATTACCTTAAATAGATAAGAAGTAATATAGTTACTAATTACAGAATGCTAAATTAGTAAAATAATTTACAATATTTATTTTAAAGGGTTTTGATGAAGGGTCCTAGAATTTCCTTGCCTTGGGGAATCACTGTCTCTTGATTACTATAGTTAAATGCCGTGTAAGTTTTTTGTAGTTATTCAATTTAACATGAAAGAGGTTCCCCCACCCCCAAATGTTAGGAGGTATCATATCCTTTTTGAAATTATATGAATAAGAAATAAAGCACACGGTGTTTTCCTATTTAAAAAAAAAAGTGGCTCCTCTGATGGCATTTGGTGTCAAATATCTCAGACACATAGTTTTGCAAATGCTTCATACTGAATTACAAATTTCACTTGTGGAATTCTCTGGCAAACACTTGTGCCTCTTAGACTTGCCAGCTTCTATATTCAGAGCAGAAATCAGCCATAGACTGTCACAGAATGACCTCAGACCAGACCAGGCCTGGCCACTGTGGTTCTATTTCTAGCTGTGACATTTTTCTCTGATAATGGTTTGCCAAACAGTATTATTATGCCATCCTCAAAGCCAAAATTTATATTTTAAGGATATTCTAGTTGCCATTTTTTAAAATGTCTTGCTCGCATTGCAAGAATTATGGTTTATGAGTTGGCCTTGTAGTTGTTCATCTAGTGATGTATTTATTTCAAGTTAGATGATAGGAAATCACACATTAGACATGCTCTGGTGGTGGTGGGGGGACAAGATCAGCCTTTCAAGTAGACAGAGTTAGAGTTCCTGTTGGTTATCACCTATCCAAGAGACTTGGGATAAACAAGTGTCCAGGTATCAGTCATGAAGTCCATGAAGCCGAGTTCAGTCCAGAGTTTGCTCAGTTACCATGCATGACCCCTAAACATTGTTTTACCAAGCCTCTTAGGAGAGCTTTTAAGGGTAGCCACATGACTGAGTGCTTGGCCCATTTTCCTTTCGCTTGCCCTCCCTCTGGTGGAGGTGTTAATGAGTGAAACACCAGGATGGGCAGCTGAGAATCCAAGGCCTTGCATCTTGTACCCCTTACTCTATGAGTCTGTGGGGTGGTGAGTGACTGGCTGTTGGTTGTCACTTTCCAGATGACCGGAGAGTGCCTGTGCCCTTTGGTCTACACAGAAGGAATCTAAATGGGAGATGAGTCACTTATTCAGAGATTACTATTGCTCATATCTTCAGGCAGGAATAGACCTAACTTTTCACTGCCAATGTGTTTCTAGTAAGTGTCAGGGAAAGAGTAAAGTTCTGTTGAGGAAACAAGACAAAGTCTTGCTTCATAGCAACCTAATAGTTTAATAGTGAATACACAAGAATTTGATACTTTAATATCTTAGTAACCAACATAATGGTTTTTTATTTTCAGAGTCCCTATATAGTTGTGATTTCACCTGATGTTCATAGCCCAACAAAATAAGAAATGTACTGTTACACTCCTAGAGTCTTAGTGAGCAGGCCAGAAGCATATTTCCCAAATCCTAGTTATATAGTCTTCTCCATTCACAGAGTGCGTGCACATAAGACATACACGATGTAACTCATAAAGTTACGAGAAGCATTTCCATGATTTATTTTGGGACACTATGATCATACCTGTCCTAGGAATAGGATTAAATTCTTACTTATAGACCACAAGTCTATAGGCACATAGAAAGTTAAATGCTAGCTAATATGGTTATTATAATTGAAAAGGATGTTTGAAGTAGCTGTATATAAAAGAATGGATTCTTGCGTGCTCTCTCTCTCTCTGCGCCTTTCTCTGCCTCTACTACCCTCTTAACTCCTCTCCCTATGCCCTGAATAAATTCTATTCTCTCTCTCTCTCCATAATATGAATATACTTTCTATATATACATATACTCTTTCTATATATATAATATACATGAGAATATATATAAAAAGAGAGAGAGAAAGAGAGAGAGAGAGAGAGAGAGGAGAGAGGAGAGAGTGAGTGTATGGGTTCTGGAACCAGACCCTCTGGGCTTGACTTCTGCTTCCACATTGCAGTCTCGTTAAGATGTACATAAAGCTCTGAGAGTAGTACCACCAGGAGACAGGGCTAAAGAGACGTTGGCTGCCACTGTTCCTGATTACCTCTAGTACTTACACACACGTAAAAATTTGCTCCATTACATGGAAAATGAGGAAGACAGATTATAGTATTTTAAAAAGACTTTTTTTTTTCTTTTTTGAGACAGGGTTTCTCTGTATAGCCCTGGCTGTCCTGGAACTCACTCTTTAGACCAGGCTGGTCTTGAACTCAGAAATCTGCCTGCCTCTGCCTCTGCTGGGATTAAAGGCGTGTGCCACCACTGCCCTGAAAGACTTCATTTTTAATTGTTTGTGTTGTGTGTGGTTATGTGCAGTGAGTACAAGTGCCCTCAGAAACAAGAGATGTTGGGTATTCTTGGAGCTGGCGTTTCATGTGGCTGTGAGCCGGCTGGTGTGGGTACTAGGAATTCTTTTTTTTTTTTTTTCCCCGAGACAGGGTTTCTCTGTATAGCCCTGGCTGTCCTGGAACTCACTCTTTAGACCAGGCTGGCCTCTAACTCAGAAATCCACCTGCCTCTGTCTCCCAAGTGCTGGGATTAAAGGCGTGCGCCACCACCACCCGGCTACTAGGAATTCTTTTAACTGCTGAGCCATCTCTCTCTCCAGGCCCTGGACAGAGTCTTGGTTCTTACATGGTACTTCCTTTGATTGAAATGTTGCATCTGTAGATTTTGTTACTCCATAATGATTTTTATTTCCTTTCACGGCTTTGTAGATACCCTCAGCTGTTCGGCACTCAGTTATGCCGTGCGCGCACTTTTGCTGCTTTACCCAATGGCAGGGTATATAACTAGATCTGCTATAGAACAGCATGCTGCTACTCAGTAAATCACAGAGTAGTAGGCTCTATTTTCATTTATTTATTATTTATCACCCTTGGCTACTGGTTAATTTGGTTAGGGGCAGTTACACCTTACATATTTCATGGCTACTGAAAAAAATGATCTAGTTAATTTCTCTCCTCTAAATGTCAAGATTTGGTGGTAAATTCTGTCTGGCCTCTTTCACTGTAAGGAACTATAAACAAACTAAGGTTCAGGTTCTTTACCAGCTCCTGAGTGCTCTTTTGAAAATCTCCACAAGAAACAGGACCCTAGGCTATGGGTGTGGAAAGGGGGAGGAGTCTTTAGAAGGTAATTGTAGCCAAGATGAAAAAGGTAACACGTCCCACAGCGTCTTGGTTTTTGTTCTGTTCTCTCGGGATGGTGATGACAGTTGATCAGACACAAAAGCTGTCAGTCCCCTGCCGACGTGAGGAGCGAAATGACCATCAACAGCATCAGCAGGACAGAGACCTGGAGGGGTATGTGCATAAGATGGGGAAGAGGATGGGGGTGAAGAGATGTCAAGCACCACTGCCACAACTAGAGGCTCCTCTGGGGATCAGAGCTGGTGAGCCACCTCCCGAGATCGGGTGGGGATGGGAAGGGGCGGCTGCGGGGCGGGGCAGAAGACTTGAGCCCGTAGGCCCTGATTGGCTCGCATACTCTCGCAGCGTTACCGGATTGGGCGGTTTGCAGCGGGAGATGTTATGAGGCACAACAGGGCGGAGCCAGGCGTTCGGGTCTGAGCCCTGGCTGGAAGTGGGGTGTGGAGCGGCTGCCGCGGGGCTGGCGGCTGAGCCACAGTGACGGGAGCGTGGGGAAAGCACAGCCACCGCCGCTCGGTTCCGCTAGCCGCACCTAACCGCTCAGTAGCCCTGCAGGTTAAAAAAAAAACACCCCTCCAAAAAAAATCTGAACGACATGTAGTCGCCACCACCCGGTCCCTGCTTACCGCAGGAAGCTACCTTGCAGTGTGGCGGGCGGGGACACTCCCTTATCTGGAACCCCACATCCCGTAGCTTCTCGCCCCACCCGCTGCAGTAAAGGGGCCGCCGTTCCCCAAGACCTGTCCCGCAGACAGCTGCAGGGCTGTGCCTGCTCCTGGAGCGGCGCTCGGGAAGCGGCAGGAGTTGTGTGCCCTGCGTCGTGGAGCGGGACGAGAGGGCTAGGGGTGCCCAGGTTGCGGGGGGCCTGGCGAGCACCACCCTTATCCCGGCCCGTCTTCTTCCTCTAGCTTGGCTCCCGGGGCTGGGTGACTGCAGACCGAAAACTCCTCGCCCCCGAGCGTCCCCCGGGAGGGGAGGGGAAAGAGGTGGGTGGGAGGAGGTGGATCCAGAAGGAAGGCGCGAGCAGTCCGCCCCCGGGAAGCAGCTCGCGCGCCCGCCGGCTCGGCCAGTCTCGCGCTCGGCGATCGCGGGCGCGGGAGCGTGGGGCCCCGGCCGGCCCGGCCAGGCGAGGGGAGAGTCCGGCGGCCGCCGCCCCGCCCCACGCCCTCCCGCGGCGCCCAGAGCCCGGGGCCGGCCGGGGCAGGTCTTGGCGCTGCCTGGGAGCCGACCTCTAGCCCGCGTTCTCCGTTGCGTGGCCACTCGTCTCACCGCCCGGGGCTGAGGCGCGGGCCCGCGGAGGCCGCGCCCGCGTGTGCGCAGCAGAGAGGCCGGGGCACAAAGGCGAGCAGCGGGCGCCGGGGTCCGGCGGGCCGCGGAGGAGGGGCGGCGCCTCATGAATATTAACCGAGCCGCGGCCTAGCGCTCCCCGCCGCGGGCCGAGCCGCCGAGCGGAGCCCTTGCTTCCCGCACGCGCCCGGGCCGCGCTTCCCGGGAGCCCGCGCCGGCGACCCGCCTCAGGAAGGGGCGGAGGAAATAGTGGTAGGTGGGTGGTTTCCCCTCTGCCTCAGGTGGCCACCGGGGAGGGCTAGCCGGAGCCGGAGCCGGAGCCCGGGCGGGGGTCGGGGGTAGGGGGGCCGCAGCCGCGAGCTGAGAGTTGCCGGGGCCGCGGCTCTCCCGAAGCATGCCCGGGAGCCGGAGCGGGAGCGGCGCCGCGTCCCACCCGCGGCCGCACGCCTCCCCACCCATCCCAGCCGCGGGCCAAGGAAAACAGCCGCCTCCTCGGGGGCGCGGGCCGGGGCGCAGGGCAGGCTGCCACGGCCGGCCGGAGTCACCCTCGGCCCGGGCGGCCGCCGCCGCAGACGCCGCCGAGCCCACGCCCGCCCCGGTCCGAGCTGGCTTTTTGTTTGTTTGTTGGGGAGTTGGAGGGCGACTGCGAGTCTAACCCGGTGCGGAGAAAACTTCGCTTAAGAGTAGGTATCCGGGTGCTGCAGAATGCGCACACCGCCTCGGCGTTGCCCAGGAAATGCAGCACTTGAATCGGGATTTTTTTTTTTTTTCCTTCTTGAAGGATTCATAGCAGCCGGGCGTGTTTGACACAGCCACCGGGGCAGTACTGAGGTCTCGATCTCTTTCTCTTCCCGACGTTCAGACGTTTTCCTTCTTTAAAAAATTACTGCATGAGAAGATTGTTTTCTTTGCAGGGTTCACCTTCGTAGACTGAGTAATCCTTCGGATTGTGGGAGAAGGGGAACTTGTTCTGGGCTTGTGGCAAGGCTAAAGATCGGCGCCCGGGGAAAGTTCATGTCCTTCATTAACTTCTCCCTGTTCCAGGAAGGATCTCCGAAAGCTGATTTTTCTCTGGCCTCCGAGTAACACCGCCTGGAAGTGGATCTCTTCTCTCTGCACTTGGCCTTCACCCGACCTGCCAAGGAAACCTGTCGCCCCTGAACTTTAAGTCTGGAGAAATGAAGAGGGCCAAGTCTGTTGAACAGGGTATTTGAAGGGGCTTCCCGCAAATCGTTTTTTGCCAGTCCTTACGCTGCTGCATCGCCTCAGAACCTGCTGTGGGATTGCTTCCCGTTTGGTCTGTGGTGCACCTCTCCAATGTGGACTCCAAAGGATTTGTCCCTTTACAGTTTGAGATGAAATGATGGCCACACATTGGACTGGTCTGCCTGAGGGAGATGGTGACAAACTCAAGGCCTGTGGAGCCGTCTCTGCCTGTGAGGTAAGCCAGCTAGCTGGGCGGTGGCTTATGTCTGTGAGCGTCCGAAGAGTACGGGGTCGTCGGCCACTGAGTCTGTCAGCTGCTTAGTGGCAGCGCCCCAGTTGACCAGGAGGGAGGTGAAGCCTGGCCTACTTTTGCTTCTAGGGACTTTAGCGATTAATTAGCAGGGAAAAGTCTCTGTCTTATATGCCAGAGTCTTGGTTACCCTTCTGAGCGGGAGCATTCTTCCATGTCTGAGAAGCCTGAGAACAGTAATGTCCAGCATCCATTTTTCCTCCAGTGTTTTGGACATTGGTCTGCTTGGGGATGGCTTTATGTAACTCTTGTGTGTGTGACATTCTCAGTGGTGAGGCAGCTGGTACACTTTGGTGCACCTGGAATCCGACGTTTTCGACTCTGCTGGGAGGGGATCCTGGTTCCTAGTGGTGCCGATAGCAGCTTTGGGTGGGAATCGAAGGCTTCCCATGAACAGTTTAGACTCAGTCTTGGAAAACGCCTGTGGTGTTGAAATTCCAACCTCCTGGAAATCTTCTGGCTTTGCCGTTCTTTTATTTATGCTCCGTTGGCCCTTACACTGCTGCACAGTTCTGTGGGCTGCTCGGGTGGCAGGTGGCTCTCACTGAAGTGCAGACAACGGCTGGCTGGGAAGAATTTACTTAGGGCTTGTAAAAAAAAAAATTTTTTTTTTTTTTGAGCTACCTGAACAGAATTTGTAGAAAATCTACCTATTCACGTATGGCATCACTCGGTCTGCTGTCTTCTCTTACTCTCCTTGTATTCGAGCTGGTGTATGTGTGGAGTTTCCGTCTATGATGGTTCTGTCGTGTTTACTTTGTTTTGTATAGTTCCTGTAATTTGCTTGTTAAAGGTGCTGATCACGGTTGTTCTTTATTGAGACGTGTCTTTATTGAGACGACAGTGATCGTAATAGCAATAGCATCTCCAGTGAGCCCTCATGAGCTCACTATCTCTTTTCCTCTGTTGTAAATTTTGTCTTCCTGGTCTTTGGACATTTAGTCACTTAAATTTTGGTCTATAAAACATGCAGAAAATGCTTCTCAGTTTACTTCATTTGGGGATAGAAAGTTTATGTGGAGGGGCTTTTTATGTGTTGCTACAGTTTATTGGTCAGAGCCTCAGGTTTACAGCTAGAATTAGTTTTCTACGTTTTGATATCAGTAAACACCTGCTTGCAGGTAAAGCGTGATTAAGTCTGACACCACAATCCTCTGATCACAGTAAACCATAATGACGCCTTTTGGAAGACCTACCTACAACCTGGTGATTGCTTAATGGGTATTGTAGTTACATAATAATATATGCTGTGGTCCTAAAGCCTTATTTGTCATTGTCTTGTGAACACTTTAATTAGCATGCTGCTTGCTTTGTGTTTGCAAGAACTAACGTTTATTTGATAATATGTGTGTGTGTTGTTATTGTTTAAGGGTTACTCTCAAACCAAGAATGTAGACACATCTTGTACTTGTCTAGAAAACAGTGTACTTCCAGCTAGTTGCATACTGGTCTTATTGATAGTGGCAGTGTGTGTGTGTGTGTGTGTGTGTGTGTGTGTATGTGTGTGTATACACTCATATGTACATACATATTTTAAAGGCTGTGAAATGTGGCATTTCATTTGGGCATTTTGCTTGTGTGGCTATTGTTTCTAGTTAGGAGTGAAAAAACAATATTGTCTGTATTTTGTTCATTTAAAGAGTACTTGAATTTGGTATTAAATTAATATGTTTTGGCTTTTTAAAGACTAGTCTTAGATTCTTTATGCTTCAGAAAACATTTGCAAACTGGCAGGTGGGAAGTGGGGAGAACAGTGATATTAGTGCCTTTGGTTCACTGTGGTGTGGGTTTCTCTCTGATGCTGGGAGCAGATTGTGACTATTTCTGAACACTAGAAAGGGAGTTGCCATAGTTGGGTTTGATAAGTATTTGTTATTGAACACTTTGTTTTTAGTTTTATTGGAAGTACTGTATTTTGTAATACTGTTATTTGATAGTTAAGAAAAGGAACAAAAAGAAGAAACAGTAGCTATATTCCTGAATGTGTCTGAATAATATATTGATGTATATTCTTAACTAATCAGGAAACAAATACATAGGTCTTGGTTTTAATGCTGTTTGTCAATCAACCAAATGCCTAACTTTGTGAGACCAAGGAAACCAATTTAGTAATTGAATTAGCATTTCTTTTATACCTTACCTAATTAGTTTATTTTGTGTTCTGTGGATAACGTCAGTTGCTTTGCTTAAAACGAAGATTTCATGTTCCTGTTAAATAATCCATTTGTGAAAAAAAAATCCATTTGTGTTAATAAGTATATTAATTTAGGCATCCTTCCTCAGGACTATATATTGGAAGACCAAAAAAGCAGATAACCAATAGCTTTCATAACTTAAAGAATTATGTTAATTCAGAAAGTGTCTTTGTTTATACAGTCAGGACAGTCAGACTGTGTTCAGACATTTACTCTATACATCTAAATGTCATTCTCCATCCTTCCCTCCCCATAGGCCCTGCTGTGTAGCCCAAGCTGGTCTTAAGCTCATAGCAGTCATCCTATGTCAACCTTCCAAGTGCTAGGATTATAGGCAAGAGCCACCAGGGTGGGCTTTAAAGATGTGCTTTTCAGTAATGGTTTTAGTCATCCTGAACCATGGTGTGTGTATGTCTATGTGTCTGTCTGAGTAACTTTGGCTTGCTATTTTGCTTAACATAAACTGTTTTAAATATTCTGTGACAAGATCATTCTCCTTACTTATTACTTAGTTTTAGGCTTCAAAGTTTAGCTTGTTGTTGTTGTTTTTAATACCAGAAAACTGAAAAGTTTCATTGATTTTTTTTTTTTTTTTAAATTTCTGCCCATTTTTAAACACTGATTGCACCTTTTAGTCTGTAGCCCCCCGTAGTATACAATAATGAAAATTTTAGCAATTCTATTATTAACAAATTAACTGTTATTCGTAATTTCATTAGTTCAGTTTGTGTATTTTGCTCATTGATTAATGGAATACTATAAGCACTAATTTCTGAGTAGGAAATTGCATGAAGTCTTGCTTTGGCTGTCTTTTACAGTAGTGCTCATTTTGTTTTGTCCTAGTCTCCCTTGTTCCATCTCAAGCTCTTTCTGTTTTTTTCTTTTGTCTGTCTTTTTTTTTTTTTTTTTAAATAAAGTTCTTTTACTGTTTGCCCATTTCATATTGGATTAAGCCAGAGACAATCTCTTTCTATTCCTTTATCCACTAGGTTCCTCCTAGGTTCTATTTTATGTTTTCCTATGACTTTAATTTATTTATAGTAGACACCTAGTCTCTAGCTCTATCCCAGATTCTGCGGATGCCTTCTAGACCTACATAGGTACTGTGTTTAGCACTCAGTGGTGTTTCAGAATGTCCCACAGGCAATGCACTCTTTCCAGATCTGTTCTGCCACGAACCTGTCTGTCTGTGCGGCCAGCTCTCTTATGAGCAGCACCACTGTCTGTATACCTGTCAAAAAGTAGGTGGTTATTCTTGATTATCTGAAGTTGTCAAGTCTCCATTGCAGATTTCAGGCCACTACCTGAGTTTGGGTTGCTGTCTTGCTGATGAACAGGAGCTTCCTGGGAGCTCAGCTTGTCCCTCTGTCCTTCCAGAGCTCAGTCTTCAATGGGTTCAGTAGTCGGGCCACCCTTCTCCTTTCTCACCCCTTTTCTCCTTTCTGTACTTCGTATAATTGGATTTGTGGGACTGTGGGCAGGTGAAGCCTGGTGGACTTCACCTCCTCACAGGTGTCTCTGAATTCACCTTGCAGACACCCTTCTCCCTGAATCTGGTTTTCACTTAGCCCTCCAGGCTTTTCTCCTGTGTGATTCCTAGGGAAGTCTGCCCTGGCTCTCCAAGGCAGAAAACTTGCCCCTAGTGCATTAGTCCAAAACACACTGTACTTTATTGGGAACAAGTGCTTACAGCTCTGGCCATCTCTGCCTTCTTTGGACTGCAACCTCCATAAGAGCACAGAGCATGTTTATTTCCACAGTGTCTGACACATAACAAATGCACAGTGTTTGTTGACCAGATGAATGGATACCGTGGAAGGGCTTTACATTTCAGTGACTGCTTACTGAGCGCTGGTACACTATCGTTATCTTCATTACTCTACTTCATCCTTACACCCTTCGCTGTCTGTGGGATTTCTTCAACTTTCTTACCTGTGTACATCTCAGGATTTAGTTTGAACCTCTTCCCCTCCTAAGTTCCATGGTTGTGATCCAGGGTTGCCTCAGACTGGATACGTAGCTGTGGGTGACCTTCCTCATCCCACCTCCCAATTTCTGGACTATGCTAGGGAGTCTGCTTTTCTCTGTTGTTTTTGCAACAAGATCTCACTGTAGAGCCAGCGTGGTCTTGAAGGTACCATCTTCCTGCCCCAGCCTCCCCAGCGCAGGGGCACATGCCACCATGTGAGGCTTCCTTTTTTTATCTTGTGGATTCAGATGCTCACATCCTACTAACCTGGGTATGCAGAATCCATCTGCCCTTGGAAGTAAGCAGGCAACTCCAAAGCCAACCTGCTATCTCTGCCTCCTGCTGCTTGCCTTCCCCATTTGCTCTCTCTGGGCATGCTCATCACAAGCAGTAGCAGCCCTGCTCTGCAGGCTCTGGAATGATCAGTGTCGCTTTTTTAGCTCATACATGACATGCATATTTACTTGACTGATTTCTCAGCTTGCTCTGCTGGTGTATTCTCCCTGTTGTAAGCAGAGCAGACTGTTTATGAATCAAATCATGTCATTCCTTCACTCAAATTCCTTTAATGGCCTTTCATTTCCTTCAAAGTTACAGGGCAGAGTTCTTTCAGTGACCTTCAGGGCCTTTCCCTTTTACCTTTCTGCCCTCACTTCCTGTTACTCTTCTCATTCCATACTGCCTATCCCAGACTTTTGCTACTCTGCACACAGAGACCAAGCCTGGCAGCCTCCAGCCTCCCACCTGCTGGCCCCTTGTACAGCGCTTTTCCTGGTCTCTTCATGGCTTGCTCTTGTCTCCAGTTTGTGTTTACAGGCCACCTTCTGAGTGACACATTGCCACACACCCTGCTTAGTGCACAGTGCCATTCCTGCACTTGGCTGCCCACTCTTCCTTCCCAGCATCTCCCATCTCCAGCAGACCAGCTTAGCTAGATGATTTTACTGGGTTTTTTTGGGGGGTGCAGATAGGGAATATAGAATATAAATGTTCCGAGTTTGACTGTTTCATTCAAGTGCTCTTTGTGTCATACTATATTTCTTACATGAATGAAGATGAGAGAAATCCCACAGTGTCACTGAGTTTGTTCTTAGGCATGTAATGTGTAAATACCGTGTGTTAACCTCGGAGGAGGAAGTGCTCTGTGTTCTTCAGGAGGCCTCTCACACCTTCAGTTCCCTTCCATTTCCGTCAGGATTGGTGGTGCAATGTTTGAGTCATTATTTTCCTTTGTATCTTTCTTACCTTTGGGAAGTTGGTTACCAGGTAACAGTAACCAGGACAATATGTAGTAAAATGAAGGAAACAATTTTCACTACTGGGTTTGCTCTCAGACTAGAGGAATGGTAATTAGAGTGGTGGATGCAGAAGGCTTACTAAAAGAAAGGTATATACCTAGGGTGAGATGTGCATGCTAGGGTCTGGGTTTGAGCCCTAGCACTTTAAAGCAAAAAAGCAATGTGTCTGCAGTAACAATGTTTCTTTAGTGAAAGGATTGTCTACCATATGATACTTACTTTATATTTTTTAACATAACAACTAGACAAACTTAACAGCTGTTAATTTTTTTTTTTTTACTTTTTTTTTTTTTTTGGTTTTTCGAGACAGGGTTTCTCTGTGTAGCCTGGGCTGGCCTGGAACTCACTCTGTAGACCAGGCTGGCCTCGAACTCAGAGATCCAACAGCTGTTAATTTTGATGGGAGTATAGAAATGCTAATTTTTTTATTCTTTTTAATCCCAAACTGCTGTTTACTGAGGTTTTGTTTTTGTTTTTGTTTGTTTGTTTTTTCGACACAGGGTTTCTCTGTATAGCCCTGGCTGTCCTGGAATTCACTCTGTAGACCAGGCTGGCCTCGAACTCAGAAATCCGCCTGCCTCTGCCTCCCAAGTGCTGGGATTAAAGGCGTGCGCCACCACCGCCCGGCTGTTTACTGAGTTTTAAAATAAGTCTTGTGAAATTCTGGTTTCTAGCAAATCTATACTCAAAGCAATACATGAGCAGCCTTTCAGAGGCATGTGCTTTGTTCTGAAGTCCTGGGATTGAGTCTAGCTAGTTATGATATACTATAGCACTATTACTTAATTTTAAGTGTTTCTTTCTCCACATACATGCATCCAAAGCCTATACAGAGAGAATACCACCCTGCCAAAATCTCTCTGTAGAACATTAGGACTGAAGGCAAAGCCTGACAGGACTGAGAATAAATAGTGCAGTAGCAGAAGCGTATCAGTCAGGGCATCGTGTGAGTCTGGGTGGGGATGCATGAAGCCAGACCCTTCACTAGATAAAAGCCACCAACAAAGAAAATTTCTCTGTGAATAGTTAGTGTTCTTTAGCATTCATTTCTTTTAACATATCTCGAAGTCTGTTGTGCTTTGACTTCATGGTTTTAATTTGAGCTACTATGGGTCAGGTAATCTACAACAAAGGTAATATTCTTTCTTTTGTTCTCTGTACTGTGAAGAGCCTTGTCATCCTCTTATATTAACAGTATGCTTGCTGATTTAAGGATGGCCAGTGCTGTGTTGATAGATGCACAGATGCTGTTATTGAATGCAGCTATTTTCTCTTACAGAAGGACCATATGGTAGGCACTTGTTTTTCTTTCTGGTTGATGTGATTAGATTACTAAAATGAAAGGTTACTGTATTTAAAGACTGTCCTTGTATTTATCTACTTTTAATCGACCTTATGGAATTAAATGTGTGAAACTATTATAAATAGTTGTCTGTGTAGTCTTTGGGGTAGTAAGACTTTGTCTAAGTAACTCTTATAGTTTCTGTGACAAAACGCCTGCCATGAAGTAGCCTCAGGAGGGACGGGTTTATTTTGGCTTAGGGTTTACCAGGATATGGTGCATCGTGGCAGGGAAGGCATTGTGCTAAGAACAGAAGGTGCTGGTCACATGCGTCTGCACTCGGGGACAGAATGTGATGACTGCTGCTGCCCAGCTTGCCTCTGGTCCTCTCCAGGACTCCAGCTCATAGAGTGGTGACACCCACATTCAGTCCTTCCTCAATTAAAGTTTTCTGGGAACAGCTTCATAAACATACCCCGAGGTATGTTTTCCGAGGTATGTTTTATAGATGTTTCATGCAAAACCCCTGGTTTTGCATTATTTTCATGAAAATAATTTTGTAGTTTAAAGTGTCATTGTCTCATCAAACTGAGTATTGTACAAAATAGTTTATTTCACAGTGGAGTAATCGAAGACGGCATTTTATGCTTCTAAAGTAATCTGATAGTGGGCCTGAGAGATGACTCTGGAGTAAAGGCACTTGCCATGGAGCGCTGGCAGCCTGAGCTCAAACCCTGTAAGGCATGGTGGCGGGAGAGAGTGGATTCGCTAGAGTTGTTCTCTCACCTCCATGTGTGCACTTTGTGTGTACACCCACACCTGTACACCACACGCACACATTACAAATGTTTTAAGAACCTGAAAGACAAATGGATATTATAGCTTTGAAACTTGACATGGTAGAATTTTTTTGTTTTCCAGTTAGTGTAAAAAATTCTGTTCTCTCATGTTAGGAGTAAAAGACTAGATTTAAAATTTAAACATGGTGTTTCTGAATACTTATCTATCTTTGGGAACATAGACCAGAGCAAACTGTTGTCTGTTACTATTAAAAAGGCTAAGTTAAAGACTTTTATTTACCTTGCTCAGTGGCTGGCTGTTCTCTGGCCTTCTGTTTGATGTTGGGTATGTTTGGATTCTGGCTTGGTTACTTTCTGCCTTTTGCTCTATTGCTTATCTCAGCCCTGGATGGACATCTGGCATAGCTGTGAGCAGTGCCAGGTATGCTCTGTCCTTCTTATAACCCAGTGAGCACATGGTCTCTTGACTTCCTGGTGTTTTTTTTTTCTACTGCATTTATCCTTAACATACTTTATGAGGACTTAGGGACTAAACTTTTGTTGTTAAAAAGAAACTTATTTATTTATGTATTTAATGTATATGGGTACTTTGCACATCTGCACAGCAGTAGACAGCATCAGACAGTTGAGCTGTCATGTGGGTGCTAGGAATTGAACTCAGGATCTTAAGGACAGCAAGTGCTCTTAACTGCTGAGCATCTCTCCAGCGCCAAGGAGATTAAATTCTTCATAACATGGTGGTTATTAGATATCAAATGTGACTAGTACATTTAGAGGTTTCTTCTGGATATCATTTAACTAGTATGGTCTTGGTCTTCAGGTAAGGTGTTTGGCTATGCTAGTGTCTTCTGGTATATTGGGGTCTGTATGGAAGGGAATCTGGGTGAGTTTGATCAGTGAGGCCTGCTTGCTTTTCTGGGCTCTGAATCCTGGCTTCTGGAAATACTAGGGATCAGTATGTGAGGCGAGGGAAGGAAATGCTCGGGGCACTCATTTTAAAGTCAGACCTTATTACAAAGTTTTTAGGAAATTGCTTTTTACTTCAGTCATCATTCATTCATTTGTTCATTCATTCATGTTTCTCAGCAGATTTGAAACAGAGCAAAACAGAGACAGGAAAATATAAAGCTCTGAATTGTCCCAGGTGTATACTTGCAGCCTCTGGTGAGGACTGCTAAAGTTAAGGGCTGGCTGGGCTCATGTTTCCAGGCTTCCTCCTTGGCATTCCAGTTTGTTCTTCAGTCTTTGAAGGGACAGAAACCCAGTAAGGAGACAAAGGCAGAAAGCAAACATGGAGGTAGTGGACTTCTGTGAGATCCACCATCTCCCACAAAGCTCTCTACCACAATGCTGGTGCTTTCTTACGTGCATGAGCCAAAACATTGGTTTAGTGAAATATAGTAGATCATGATGAGAATTTTTTTTAATGATTTATTAATTTATATATGTGAGTACATTGTCATTTTCTTCAGACAAACCAGAAGAGGGCATTGGATCCCCATTACAGATGGTTGAAAGTCACCATGTGGTTGCTGGGAATTGAACTCAGGACCTCTGGAAGAACAGTCTGCTCTTAACCGCTGAGCCATCTCACCAGCCCCAGAAAAGAAATTTTGCTGTTTCATTTTGTAAAAATTTCATATTTGTACTGTATTTAAAAAAAATTATTTCATAGTATATCACAGGCACACGTCTTTGTTCATAGGTTTTATGAATGGATCGTATCCATATTGTATATGTAGGAGAAGAAACCTAAAGAGTACAGGCCAAAGGGAATTTCACAGTCTGTAAGTAGAACTAACAGAACATTTGCTTTCTCTGTCTGTGAAGGTAGAACTAGATGGTCTCAGGTAGATCAGTCTATTCAAGATAGAAATGAAAGGAAGTTAAAGTTTTTCAGCAGAGGTGGAAGGCCCTTCAGGAGTGTTCATTCTAGTGGTGACCACTGCCTGGACAAGATCTTCAGTCAGGCAAGTTGGGGTCATTTGAGTAACTTTGTGAACTACAGGTTTCTACTCTAATCTTTAGTGTAATGATTAGGAATCCCTGGATGTCACATGGAACCATTAACTCCTGACTGAGTTTTGTGATATTCCAGTCATCACCCAAATTTGAGAACAGCAGAACCCTAGGTCACATTCATGGACCTTTCCAAGAAGTTTTAAGTGGCCATAAACTGAGTTACTGTTCAAGACTGAGATCGTGGCCATCTTGTGCTGCAGTCATCATATGTTCATGATGCTGTACTGAGGTGACATACAGGGAATTGTGCGTCAGGTGAGCCAGGCATGGTGGTGCACAGCATCTCTCTAGCTTTAGCTGGCTTGGAAGCTGAGGCATAAGCATACATAGAACCCAGGAGGAGTTCAGGGCAGCAAAAGAAAACACACTTTAAAATGCAGCACTTGTGAGTGATCGTATATTTTTGAAAAATATCTACTGTCCCTATCAAAAGTTAAATATCTTAAAGTGATAGAATTCTGCTTTTTGGCTTACTGCAGCTACAGCTGTTACTTCAGTTTTATTATAAAAGTAATTTATTTTGTCTCATTTATAGAAGGCTGTATTTGAAGAAACTACTGCTAGAATAATTTATAATCAGTTTTTTTTTTACTATTTTTTAGCAAAAACAGAAAAAGTTGCAGTGAAAGAATATATATTCACACACATCATACATGCACATACAGCATGCACACAGACAGACAGACAGACAGACACACACACACACACACACACACACACACACACACACATACCTCTGTATGTGAGTACACATTGTGAGTGACAGAAATCATTGTAACATAAATCTTCAATAATGAAGTGTTCATTAGTGAGATAATTTCCCCTATAAATCTGTCCCCATTTATTGCCAACAGCGCTTCTGATTCTGTCCTTTCAGTCTGACTCATAGTGGCCAGCATATGATAATATGATGCAAACACAATGCAAACTAATTGCAGTGTCCAGTTGCAATTCAGAAAAAGAAGTGTGGTTTCTAAAAACAGTGAATGTGAAGGAGAAGGCGCCCAGCAACTGACAAAGAGGATCTGGCAGAGTGAGACCAGTTCACAAATGAAGAAAATGTAATCAGGGTTGATAGGCATCTCAAAGGAGAGCCGTGGAGAGCATGTTTAAGGATTAAGAGCTTTTGAGAAATTGGTGTCTTTGACTGTGATTGCATCTAGGAGGCTGCAGTTCTTCTCCCAAGCAAAGTTTAGCTTAGACTCAGTCTTTCAGCAGCTCTTGTTTGCCAAGAGACAAGAAGAAGCAGGTATGAATATACTGATGGATGGATGGAAGTAGTGAACAAATTTCTCTTACTGCTGAGAATTAATAGAAAACTGTAGCTTTTCTTATTGATTTTCAAATGAAGCTGTTTAAAAAGAGACCTCGGGATAGTTGCTAAAAAGGTTATAGTTCATAGATACCCACAGAGTTCAAAAGTGTGAATATTTTAGCTGTACCGTACATTTGTGACTCTTACCCTAGAATACCAGAGATGGAACCAAGTGTGAGTCAGTATCTCCAGGTGGTGGTATCAACAGAACCAGATATGTGGCTCTCTAGGCATGCAGGAATACAGTCTGTCCTGGCTCAAGAGAGCTCGAGAAGTTTGTTTGGTCTTTGATTGCTGCTGCCAATATTGATGGCTTTTGATGGATGTAATCATTATATTTAACTTTAAGATGTGTTTGGATTAACTGAGCTTTCTAGAAGAAGGTAGACAGTTATTTAAAGGCCTAAAATATGTGTGTCCATTCAGAGCTCAATGATTCCTCCAAACATAGGGATGGGAAAGCGTGTGCTGCACACTGTGCTGAAGTGTTAGGCGGGCACCGACAGGAAAATGTCTGACTTCTAGCTGGCTCTGAACTGACTGTAGACTAGGGAGTCTTAAGTCTCTTAATAGGATTTGAAGTTTAGAAATAATTTTATGTATTAACTAAGTTTGAAGGTAGATAACCAATATTATGAATAAAATAGAGCTTGTTGTTCAGAGTCTACACAGATTGTAAAAAAGGGAGTTTTAGCCGGGCGGTGGTGGCGCACGCCTTTAATCCCAGCACTTGGGAGGCAGAGGCAGGCGGATTTCTGAGTTCGAGGCCGGCCTGGTCTACAGAGTGAGTTCCAGGACAGCCCGGGCTACACAGAGAAACCCTGTCTCGAAAAACCAAACCAAAAAAAAAAAAAGGGGAGTTTCATGAATTAATTTATGCCAGTGAACTTGGCAAACGAAATTGTCTAGTTCTTTAAGAGGGACAAATTACTGAAATGGACACAAGGGGAAATTAAAAAGTCTTAACAGTGCCGTGTGTTAAAAATAATTGTATGTGAAATTATAAGTCTTTCCAAACAGGATATTCTAAATCCAATTTTTATATTGGTATAGTTATATATATTATTATATACATATGTGTATAATATGCATATATATATAGTCACATGTTTAAGAAGAGATTCTATAAACCAATTCTATACAAACTCAAAAAAATAGACAGAGAAAACTTTTTTGATCTCCATTTTGTGAGTCCAGTGTAAGCCTGACCAGATAAAAGCAAGAAAAAATATTTGTATTAATGGCTGTCATGTTTAAACTCTTAATGAATATTAGCAAATCAGATCTAGTGAAAAGAGTAATATGCCAGAAATAAGTTGGAGTTATTCTAAAACTGAAAGTTTATTGTCAAAAATAAATTAGTAATAAAATGGGAGAGTTTATATGATCATCTCAGTAGATGTAAAACTGACACCGTGTAAGTCAAAAACTGGGAATATAATGAAATTTACCGAGTTTGCTGAAGAGCATCTTTAGGAAAAACAGCTGTCGTACGCTGACGATCATTACTGACATCCAGGATCGGACGGCACTATGTAAATCAGCAGAGAAACTAGAAGAAAGAAAAAAAGGAATAATTACATCTCAGACAGAATGCACATTGAATCCCACAAGGGATGCACCTTCAAACTATCATAGCACTAACTAGTTAAAACGTCAAACTTGGGGATGCAGTATGGCCACCCAGGAGACTCTGTTTCTGTATGCTTGGCAATAGCTCAACAATGAGACTTAAAGGTAAGCATCATTTTAATGTCTGAAATAGAGAGAGTCAGCCACAAACTGCTGTTAGGTTCAGTTTAGTTCCAGTTAAAATTCTAGCAGGCTTTTTGATGTTCCTGACGTTTGCTTGTTTTTTGATTCAGGGTTTCTCTACTAGACCTGTCTGTCCTGTCTGTCCTAGAACTTACTATGTAAGCCGGGCTGGTTTTGAACTCACTGAGATCTGCTTGCCTTTGCCTCCGAAGTGCTGCAACTAAGGTGTGTGCTCTGCAGCCTGGCTCTTTTGAGAGAACTACATAAGCTGATTCTAAAACAGATGTTACTAAAGCTATTCTGGAAAAATATGAAGTTGAATGACTTGCAGTATCATATTGACTAAAAGTCATGGAAATCAAGACAGTATAGAATTAATATACTACTGATGTGTGCAAGAATGAAGGTGGATACAGAGTTGAGGATAGTGTTCTCAACAAGTGGAAATACATATAGAAAAAAAGAGCCTTGCTTTTTGTCTCACTGGACAGAAAAGTTAATCCAGCACTGATCACTCTTGTGAATACCAAAGCTGATTATGAAGCTGCAGTAAAGCAGTAAAATTGGCAAAGGTTTCTGGGAAATGGCACAGATAGCATTAGGTAGAAGAGGAAAATAGAGACTATTTCTATTTTACCATAACTGTAGTCTTCTGTTCTTCTAAAATGCCATGAACAAAATGGCATGTTTTCTTAAACCAGACATGGGGAGAGGTTTGCAAAATATGCATTGGATGATGGGATTGTGTCTAGAATCTGTAAAAAACTCTCAGGACTCAGTGATAAGACAGCCTAGTTTAAAAATAGGCGAAAACTGAGCTCCACAAGACAAGATAAATGAAAAACATATGTACACATGGTCATCATTATTAGTAATTAGGGGAAACATATTAGTTTGTAGCATTAGCTTTTCTTTGTCACAATAAACTTTGCTGCTATGATAATTTTTTACTACACTCAGTTGGCTGATAGAACAATTTGTGGGAACTTCTCAATTTAGGTCCGCTTTGAAGCATTAAAATAATATTGCTATTACTTTTTAATTTCATTTTCCAATTATTCATTACTACCCTATAGAAGTAAGGGATTTTGTGTTAGCAACTTTGTATCCGTAAAATGTAAAAATTTCACTTCTTGGGTACTACCATCTACCTGTTAGAGAATGGCCAGAATTAAAAGTCAGAATACCCAGTACTGGTGGGAAGGAACAAGTGAGCTCTGATACATTGTAGCTCACACGATGACACAGCCGTGAAGGAGAACATTGTGGCAACTACCAAAATTCAGGCATTCATTCACTATGCAGCCCACCTTTTAAGCTAATTATTTTTGTTATTTTGAGACAGTCTTTCTGCGTAGTAGTCCTTAGTTAGCCTACTGCTTGCCACACAGCCCAGGATAGTCTTGAATTTAAGACAGTTATTCTGCCTCAGCCTTTCAAATTCTGAATTTACAGGCATGCAGTACTGTGTCTCTTTTTAGCTGTTTAGGATCGTCAAATTCGTGACTACGAATAGATGAACCGAAAAGCAAATTTTAATGTATAGTAGACTTCTGTTCCCCACTTAGAATAAGCTACTGATGCTTGACACCACACAGATGGGTCTCCTTTTTCTTGGTTTTTCAGCACAGGGTTTCTCTGGGTAGCCCTGCCTCTCCTGCAAGTCACTCTGTAGACTAGGCTGGCCTTGAACTTGGAGTTCTGCCTGCCTCTGCCTCCTGAGTGCAGGAATTAAAGGTGTACATACCTCAGATGCATCTGAGAAAGTAAGGGAAGCCAGAAATGAAAGAGCATGTATAATGTGCGGTTCCACTCTAGGAAATCCTAGACCGTCTCTAGTGATAGAGAGCAGACTGTTGGTGGCCACATGGGGGAACACTGATTGCTGAGGCCCAAGGGTCTTGTGTAGTAGTAGTGGTTATGTGTATACATGAACTTGCCAAGATCAGCTGTGTATTTAATGGGTACATTTTATTTTGTGAATTACACCTCAGCAAAATATATTTGAAAAGAAAAAAGCTTGACAACATACAATTTTGGCAAGACTGCAGTAGCAAACTCTGATACGGTGCTGCCTGTCCTTTAAACAGCACCCTTAGACCAAAGCCTTGATAGCTTCTTATAATTCATTGGATATGCACTGTATGATCCAGAATTTCCATTCCTAGATAATGCCCCAAGGGAAATGAAACAAATGCCCACAGGAGTCCATAAAGGCTTGCTCACAACAAACTGGAAGCAAGTCACCTAACCATCAGTAGGAAAATAGATAAAGCACTGTGGTCTGGTTACACAGCAACAGAGGGGATGGATATGAAACTATCCTGAATAGAAGCAGACAGACAGACAGACAGACAGACAGAAGGGCCCAACATCATTATCAAAGAACTATCACATGGTGATAG
Source organism: Mastomys natalensis (assembly GCA_021653895.1). Taxonomy (NCBI): domain Eukaryota; kingdom Metazoa; phylum Chordata; class Mammalia; order Rodentia; family Muridae; genus Mastomys; species Mastomys natalensis. The sequence continues at coordinate 1,944,812 of JAJTUV010000330.1, read as the reverse complement.
AACACAGAATTTGCTTTTGTGCCAGGACATCACTGGAGGCACACAGGAAACTTCTGAGGTAGTAGGAATGTTTTGCATCTTCTTGTGTGTGTGTTGTGAGTGGCTTAGGTGCATGGACTTGGAAAGTCACATAAATTATGGACTCAGGGACTGCATGTAACTGCATATATACTCAATTAAATGAGTAAATACTAGGGGGGAGATGGCGCTGTGGGTGAAGCACTTGCCATGCAAGTATGAGGACAGGGTTTTGGACAGCACCCCCTCCCCGCCCTGCCCCAGCACTCACTTGTGTGAATGCTGGATGAGCATAGTGTCCTGAACCTGTATTCACAGTTCTCAGGAGGCCGCAGATATTTGTGATTATGGGAGCAGGCTGGCTAGCTAGCCAGCTCAATCAGGAGCTCTGGATCAAGGGAGAGACCCTGCCTCAATTTCTAAATTATCTCCCTTGATTCCTGTCCATTTGAGGTCAGCGTATACATGCATACACACAGGGCACTAACTCTCCTCGCATGCAGTCACATAGACTCTGATTCATCTGCTGGAATTTTGGCTCCCAGGAAACTGAAGTTAAGCCTTGTACTTAATTTGCATTTCCTACATACCAACAAGTTTCTCATATCCTAATAATTTGGCAAAATTTATCAAGTTTTGGCTTTCTGTAGAAAAAAACTTAAAAAAAAAATTATTTCCTTAATTGCAGTCATATTAAAAAACCATAGTGAAATTGTACAGCAATTGAAAATTACATAGGCTGTAGGTGGTTTAGTTGTAAAAAAATTCATTGATGTGTATGTGTGTGTGTGCACATTTATTTATTTATTAGATTAAGATACTGGAGTCTCACTGTCAGGCAGCTTAATTTTGTATGACCTTTGATTGTTTTGGAGGTGGAAATAAGTAAATAAACTCTGAATATATTTTGTAAAATACAAATTAATCTGTTAGCTGTTCTGCTTAAGTGGTATATCCAGTGTTAGAGTCTTTGTAGGAAAAAGTCTATTTTGTACATGCTTTCTTTGGCTGTGTCCAATATTTGTGTGCTTTTTGGTGGTTCAGGTCTTAAAATTTAGGTGTGATTTTTTAGTTTTAAACATAGTTAATATTCATGCATGTATATCATGCATTTTGATCAAATTCATCCTGCATTCCTTCTTCTCCAGTGCATCTCATCCCTCCCTACCCCCAACTCCATTTTCCTCCCAACCTCAGGTACAGTGTGGCTGGGGAGGGCCTTGTGAACTCCTATCCCTGTCCGAGGAGTTTTGGCAACTGATGGCTGTTGTGAAAGGAAGAGTAGGTTTTCTTCAGGGTTGCAGCCCCTCAGAGGCTCTCTTGCTCTGATAGATTGTCCTCCACCCATACATATGCAAGTAGCACTTAAATGGTGTTTAGCTTTAAAAAGAGACCACACTTAAACTTGGTGCACAGCTTGGTATATTAAGCATATTCATAATTTTGTATAAGCATGATTGTCTCTTTCCAGGACTTCTTCATCACCTTGAACTGTCACTCTGTCTATTGTCAGTATGTTGTTGTCCCCAGCCTTGGTGGCCTCTGTCCTAGGTCCATCCTAGGTCTTACAGTATTAGTCTGTTCCTCCTGGCTTGCTTCACTTAGCACAGTGCTTTTGTGCTTCACCCACGCTGCATAGATTAGAATTCCATCACCTTTTATGGTGAGCAGCATCAGTAGGAACATACTGTAGTTTTTATGCACTCGCTTGTTTATAGTTTCTTAGGCTGTGAATAGTGCCATTGTGGACATAAGTATCTGTTTGAGTTCCTGTTTTCTTCAAAGAGTAGAACCTAGTGACAGTCGCAAGCAGAGAGGACAACAGGACAGAGGCAAACGTGAGATAACGACTAATGTCTGGAACAAACAAAAATTATGGCGGAGAACTCGTGGTAAAATACTCGGTGCTACATATATTAATTTCCCTATGAGATTGTATACTGTTATGTCTTCCAGTCATGATGCAGGAGCAGGCTTGAGTGTTTGAACAAGTCCTTGCTACGTTCCGTTCCAGCTCAGACCTGTTTTTGGCTCATGAGAACACCATGCAAAAAATCTCTGCTATAGTCTGCATCCAATATCTGACTTTCAAAAAACACCTAGGGTCTAGTAAGCAAGTGGGATTTTTGTGAAGTCAACTGTGTTATCTGCTCGTTCTCACAAGTTGAGTGTTTTGAGGACTGAGAAACTGTAACATTAGTGATAGTACTTTTCAAAGCTTTTCCTTTTTAGTGAGTTAAATCAGAGATGTCACCATTTTAAGTATTTTAATAAATTCTGGTTTTGCTCTCTTCATTTACTTAGTCTTGTTTCTGCCCATCTCTTTTCATGGCTAGTTTATGGCCTGTAAATTATTGGGGACTTATGGGTGGGTGGCTATCTTGCTTTTTCTGTCAAGTGAGCAGGCACAGTCATAAAAACAAATTCATTTCTACCTGATTAGTTATGCACAGTTTTAGAAGTTTGCCTGCTAAGCTATTTAAACTCTTAGCAGGATGTGATATTAGTTAGATTGTTTTGTCTGTAGGTAAAGATACAGACTATGAGAGCAGATTCTAATTCTGCTAAGAATTTTTAAAAATTTATTTGTATTGTATGTCTTTGAATGTATGTCACGTATGTGCAGGTGTTGAGGTCAGAAGAGGGGGTTGATCCTCTGGAGCTGGAGTTACAGACAGTTATGAGCTATCCACTATAGATGCATAAACTCAAGTCTTCTGGAAGAGTGAGAAGCACTCTTCACTAATAAGCTGTCTTTCCGCCCCTAGTGCATTAAGTCTTATAAGGGTAGGAATATGGGCTGTTAAATGGCCATGTAGCTTATGACTTTTTTTTTTTTGTTCCTATAAATGTATATACATTTATAGAAAAGTAGTAGTTGGCCTGCTTTCTAGCATACAGTATAATTGGATCGGTTTTTAGTTTTGAGTATTTCACAACCATTTAATATCATCTTCCTGCTGTACGGTAAGCATTTATGCTGTTGACATTTGTTAACTATAGTGTTTGCTTAGTCTTCGAGTACTGGTTAGTTCTTTGTAATATCTGTTTCTTAGAAATTCGCCATGAGACAGAGAGCATTTTAGATCATTTTATAGTGCTGAAGAAAGAGCATTAGCATTCCCTGAGTATCTCAACACTCTCAGCATGTAATCCTCACTGCTCAGGTGTGTCTGACTGTATGCATTTTCAAGATGTGGAAACTGGGGGTCAGCAGACGTAGCTAACTTGGCCAAGGTCATGTAGATTTATAGCTGTTTTACTTTCCTCATTTCATTAACGTGGTAAATTGGAACCTGACCTAAACCAACCTCCTGTGGTAGGATTAAAGGTCCTCTGTCTGCGTGCAGCATGTGTCCTAAATGTAGTTACACACCCATCCTGTGCGCTCACGTTCATTGTACTGTTCCTTTCTCATGTCCTGTCATGTACACAAACCTCACACTTTATTCATGTCTGCCTGGGATTCTACTACCTTTTCCGACCTCACTGACCCCAGGTAGAAAATACTTTCCCAGTCCCAAGGTGGATGGTTATGCTTTTGGTGGCTTCTCTCTGCCTTTTACTTTTCCACGTTCTCTCCCTCAGACTCCTGCTGGCATTTACCTTGTTTTAGTATTGTCTGGACAGGCTATGACCCCTTACCTACACCCTTAGCTGTTTCCGAGTTTCATAGAAGTGGTAGGTGCTGCTGCACACTCTGGCCTGTGTAAGTATTTGTTCATCCTGAGATAAACATACTTTTAGAGCGTCTGATCAGCTTCAGTCAGGTTTTACTACCAATGTGTTAAAAAATATTTTCACTTTCAGAGCTGTTCGGAATTTAGGATAGACAATATGTAATTATAGATACACATCAACTGATGTTTTAAGAAACCTATCTTGTAGTCACATGACACTTTATGAATTTTCTTTTGTTTTTTCCTTTTTTTTTTTTTTTTTAAGTATTGATTACCTTAGAGATAATGTGAGTGTGCGGGTATCATCTGCTGATTGATCTGTCATTAACTGGCAGATGTAAGCACATATGTCTTTCAAAGCCTATTGCAGTTTGATTTTCCTTCTTTAGTCTCCTCTTAAATCCGTTAGACACAAACCTGATTATCATCGATGTTTTTCTTATTTTCTGTATTATTTTGTAGTTCAATTTTCTGTGCTATTACAGCCAGGATCTGGAATCAACCATTGTTTCAGGACTGCTGGTGTCCTTTAGTGTACACAGTATTTCAAGACCTCACCTCCCCGTTAGAGATGTTCTTTCTTAATGAGTTGACTTGGAAGCTTTTCACACGAACACACACTCAGAAAACTGCAGAATTTTACTGAGAGGTCTGTCGGATCCTTCATCCAGGAGCCACAAACAGGTCCTGTCACCCTGTATGATGATCTAAACTAGAACAGTGGTATGATATTGCTATAGTATTGCTAGGAAATTACAGACCCATTTGCTGTTTTTTGTTTGTTTGTTTGTTTGTTTTTAAAGATAATGATACTCTATGAGTCATACTATTTGCTTTTGAATTCAGGGTCTGGAGGGTGGTGTTTTTTCACAAAAGGTTTCTCTGTGTAGTCCTGACTATTTTGAAACACCCTATGTAGACCAGGTTGGTCTGCCCACTCACAGAGATCCTCCTGCCTCTGTCTTGTGTGCCTGGGATTAATGGCATGCAGCACCACACCTGGCAGTTAGTTTGTGTTTAACATCTTTAACATTCTTTTTTTCATGATTCCCCAGGAATTTAATTTTATCCCAAATAATATATACAATAATCTAGAAAAAATAGTAATGCTTAATAAATGTAAATACTGAGAAGTTACAAATGTTTCTTACTCTTTCTCCCCCACCCCTCTGTTTTCTGTACTGAATCTGCTCTGTCAAACGGTCAGGAGCCACACACAGCTCCACTTTTCCTTTAACACTCTTTTAGTGTTGATTCTAAAATACCTAAGCATCACGTGTTCGCCTGTTTCCCACACCCTTGCTGCTCTAGTGTTTTGTTTTGACACAGGGTCCTTCTTTGTAGCCAACACTGGTCTGTGGTTTATTTGTAGCCCAGGCTGGCCTGGGAGCCATGCTCCCCTAAGACGTGAGTCAGCACACCTGCTTGCTTTAGTCATTTTGATCATCTAGAGTTTGTTTTCTGGTAATTTCTGTTTTAGAACACAAAATTCCTGGAGTTCTTAGGAGTTTGTCTGTGGCTATGACAATGGAAGCTTGAGCTTGGGCAGTTGTCCTGGACTCATTTTCTTCCTGGAAATCCCTTAACTCTGATGCTGCAGATTGGGTTTTTAGCATAAAGGTTTGTTGTGGAAAAGTCAGGTGGCCATTTAATTTTATTTCCATAAGTTCTTTGCTCTTTCTGCCTCAGTTACTAAAGGTGGCTTTGTTGGTTACTTTTCATTGCTGTGGTTAAAACACTATGATCAAAGTTGACATGGACTGGGCAGTGGTGGCACTTGGGAGGCAGAGGCAGAGGCAGAGGCATCTCTGTGAGTTCAAGGCCAGCCTGCTCTACAGAGTTCCAGGACAGTCAGGACTACACAGAGAAACTCTGGCAGAAAGAAAGAAGAAGGAAGGAAGGAAGGAAGGAAGGAAGGAAGGAAGGAGGAAGGAAGGAAGGAAGGAAACAAAGCCGACATAGGGAAGAACGAATTTATTTCTGTTTACAGTTCATGGCAGGGAGTCCATGACGGTGGCAGAAGTGTGGCAGCAGACAGCCGGAGTAGAAGCCTACAGGTTTTGTCTTTCACTTGCAACACAAAGCAGAAAGCAGACTGGAAGTGGGGCAGGGGTACAGACTCTCACAGTGTGTCTTCTTCCAGCCAGAGTGCACCTCGGCCTTCACGGCTTCCCCAAATGATGACATCACCAGGACCTGACCAAGGCTCACACCCAAGGGCCATGGCGACATTGGTCATTCCAGTCACCACGGTGGCTTCAGTGTCACCATCGTGGTGGTGGCCGTGCTGAGGCTTTCCCTTTCCGTTTTAGTTTTTATTTTAGGAAAGCACAGTGAGTTAACTTCTTGTACATACTCTCTTAGTTTCTTAAGGGACTGTGTTGTGTGTACATCGAAATGTTGGTATTTTCAGGATCACTACATTCTCTTGCACCTCCCCTAGCTCACTCATTACCTCTGATTTTGTTTCTTTTTCTTCTTTTGAGTTTTATCATCTCAGTTCTGAGTTGGTATAGTTTGGAAGCAAGTTTATTTGACCAATTGGTGATTGTTTTACCCAGTTCTAGTTCACATCCATGTCCTGTAGAACAACTGGGAACATACGTTGAGGTGCGGTGTCCTGACAGAAAGCGATGGAGGAGGTGATGTAGCCTGTGTAGTCCTATGAGTAACTGGTGTAAAGTCTTCTTTCGTTAATCCCATGGAGCAAGACTGCAGAGGAGTGGCGGAGTGGAGAGGAAACCAACCTGGGAGAACACTGATGGGAGTCTTATTCAGGAGGCCGTGAGTAAGAAAGAGACTGTATTTTAGAGATGTCAGACTTGGTAGCTGGGTAGAGAGAAAGGGCTAAGGATGGCTGTTGCTGTTTTGGTAACCAAGGGCTTGAATTGTGCTGTCATTATGTAGATTAGGAGATTATTAGGGCTGGGGAGGTTGTGAGAAGGAAGGTAATGAGCCCTGTTTGGGGCGTGTAGTATTAGGCATCTAGGTACCCATGCTTAGCAAGTGTTCAGTCATGCAAATTGGAGCTCCTGAGAAAGGATGGCAGTGGAGAGGGTTGGAGTAATTCATAGTCATGAGCCTGGAGGATGACATCATCTAGGGAGAGCACAAGAAAGGAGAAAGTGGGTCAAGGAGAGAATTCTTAGATAAGAAGGGGCGCCAGCCTTAGGAATATTAATAAGAATGATTGGGTGGTGTTCTGTTTTAATCTCGCTATAATTGTTCATGCTAAAAGGCCCATGAAGGTGCTACCCAGTTTACAAATGAGTGAGTTAGGGTTCAAAGGTTACGCCAGGCAGCCATTGAGAAAGCTGAGCCTGTGTGACTTGAACCCACACTTTTCTCATCTCCTACCTGGCCTCTTGCTAGGCAAGGAGTTACAGCAATATTACACAAAGTGGTGATGTGTTGCACCTAGGGTGAGAGAGGTGGAAGGGTGTTAGTGTGAGGTGCTGCTGAGAGATTAAGGATGGCAGACTCTGGCCCGCTTTGTACTGAAGAAAGACATCAATTCCTGTGTTGGAATTGGTTTGCTGTGGGATGTAGATAGTACAGTTAGTTTATTGTACCACTTTCCTAAGCTGTGCTTTTATTGACTAAGTAAATGACAGCTCATAATTCCCCCAAAGAAGAAAACAACAATCGTTAAACAACCAAAGCGATGCTAAATGCAGACTAAGACTGCCGTGAGACACACTCTGCTGCATGATGTAACAGTATCCTAGTGTTTGGGAGGGTGATGCAGCCTGGCCCGCTCCTGACGCAGCTCCGACAGGAAAGGGAGGGGAAGAGCCTCTGTGAGCACTTGACTGCGGAGGGAGCGCTGCTTGCTGACAAAAGCTGAGTCAGAGGATGAAGGCTGCGCTCTAGGCAGACATGGCCCAGTTCAGGCTGCTGGACTGCATGATGAACCAAAATTGGAGTTTACTCTGCAATCTGTACTGTGCGTGGAGTGGCCAGGTTTGTCTGATGGGCACATAGTTTTGCTTTATTAATTTGAGACTGCTGTAACGGAGTGAAAATGCTTGATATGAGAACATTGCCTTTTGTTACAATCATCTCTTGTTACTTTGAGGTTAATCATTTTTTTTTACCATGGTATATGGTAAATCTGATGATCTGAGTTACTTACTCTGAAGGACTGCAGTTAGCTGAAGTAGCACAGCCAATGCTGTTTGCGGAGCATTAGGATGTGGGGGAGGGGAAGTGGGACTGAATTACTTAACTTAAAACTAATAAATGAGAAGACAGTACAGTTGTAAAAGACAGCCAATTCACAGCTTCTCCAAGGAGCTTAAGGTTGTGTTAATAAGGTAGCAGGAGTTTGGAATGAGCTGTCTTTAAGCAAGTGTTTTATTCACAATAAAATACGGTTCTGAATGTCTTTCGTGGTGGTACTGAACGAAGTTCTTTTCTGAACTTTCATGTTATGAGCCAGGCTTTTATGAAAACCATTGTTTTGTAGTTCAGAAAACTCACGGCATATTTTTTAGACTAGCTGTCTGTTCCTGAGTGCTCGCTAAGAAGCAAGCCTTTCTCTCGGCAGCCCCATCAGCACTGTTATCAGGTAGAAGGCCTCTTCAGTAAGTTGTAAATCATGTTCATGCTCAGCCTAATGGCTTGGCTTTCTAACACAGAAAGCTCAGCCACGCCCCAGCCGTGTCTCAATTCTCGCACAGGCCAGACACAAACTTCCTAGCAGGAAAGACTTGACATTAGTTCTAAGCACATCTCAGTTCTTTTCTGTATGTCCTAATTTTTTTTTTTTTTTTTTTTTTTGGTCTAGAAAATAGTTTCATAGTTTAGCATGGACAGTAGACCAGAGAATGAGAGATAGAGAAGGTCATTTAGTGTTTGTTTCTTCCAAGTTAAGATTGATCCCTCATTGCACTTACTATTACTCTCCCTAATGGATTTACATTACCATAAAAATATGGGGTTTATATGGCTGCTCAAAGACTAAAAGAAGATACATACTGCCATTATCTTCCCATTTAAAATTCATGATATCAGGAGCCCAGCAAAGCTGAAACTTGAACTCTGTGTGTTACATGCTTCGTCTTACCAGGAGTTTCTTGTTTGAGGTCTGCCCCAGAGGAGTGGCCACTGTGCCACAGATACCTTTGGATGGGTCGGTGCAGCTACTGATACTGAGTGTGCCTTGGCCTGAGTGTTGCCTGAGAGTTGCCTTCCCTGTGGTTTTGATCTGTGGGCGATTTAGCCAGTAGCATCTCTGTAGAATATAGCCTAAAAATGGTACAGGGCACCATCTTCAGTAATATTGATGCCCCTACTTAAATATATTTAATGGAAGCCACAGATGGAGGGCCTCTGAGGCCAGGCAATTGAAGTATGGAAGGAGACTGGTCGGTTGTGATGGCACATATCTGTAATCTCAGCACTTGGATGCAGAGGCAGGAGGATCAGGAGCCAAGGCCAGCATGAGAGCAGAAGTTAAGACCTGCATAGAGGCAGGAATTAGAGACTGTCTTAACAGGAGAGCAAGCTCTAGGAGACAGCTCCTGTGCTGAACCTGGTGTTGACAGATACTGCCTGTGTGTGTGTTTATGTATATAATATGCATAGCTGATACTGGCCCAGATCAGAAGAGGGGGTTGGATCCCGTGGAACTGGAGTCATGGATGGTTGTGAGCTACTGTTTTGGTGCTGGGAACTGAACCCAGCAATGAGTGCTCCTAACTTCTGAGCCTTCTTTACAGCCCCTCGCAATACTTTATTTTTAAAAAAGCTAAAATTTTAGATTTGCATGTGAACTTATCTTATATTTTAAACATTGATGACTTATTAAAAAAAATATCAAAACAGTAGGATCTGAAGTAAACACATCTGGTGGGCAGATGTAGCTCTAGACTTCCTGTGTGCAATGTCTGAATTATAGTAGACTTAGACTAGCTCTTGGTTCCCTTGATTTCACCATTGAAACTAACCTGCACCCAAGAATGTTGTAGGATAAAAGCACGTGGTATTGATAGTGTCGAGGATGGGGAGAATGAGAAAAGAGGGAAACAAACTGGAGGCAAAGGAATGATATGCTGGAAATCAGGAAATGCCACCACAGGGCAGAATGCTGGCCACTGTGGTGCACTGAGAATTCTGATCTAGTTTCTGTTAGTTGCTGAACATCTCATTGCTGTAGGGAGGCAGGATAGTGGAGTGGAATGCCAAGTTTAGTGTTCAAAGCCACTGAAGGCAGAGGTGATACTGGCTCTGTGATGCCCACAAGTTGCTAGCTTCTCTCACTCACCTCCAATAGCGTGGGCATCAGGAATAGCTGTGAAGGTTAAAGCAAGGGAGCTTGATTCCGCATCAAGCACAGTGCCTGGCACGTTAGTTATATTTGATATGTGCTTACTGTTATTGTTAATGTATTCTGACTTGATACGGTGTGCAAAAAGATAATCTATGAGTTATGTTAGAAATAAAAAAATTTAAATTGTATGTAAGTTGAGTGATCACTTGTAAAACATTGGAAATATAAGTTAAAATTGATTTATACATTTTGGTCATTCAGCTCTCACTCCTATCAATATTTGATATGTATATGGCAAGTGTTTTTCAAGTGCATTTGAGTGGTTCATTGCTTTTAAAAACTGTAGTCATATTATGAAATTTCCCCCCAATTTTTAAGGATTCATTAAAACATATTTATTTTTTTAATTTGTGTGTGTGTGTGTGTGTTGTCTGTCTGTCTGTCTGTCTGTCTGTGTGGTGTAAAAATGTTGAGTGCAGGTGCCCATGGAGGCCAAGAGAGGATGTGGGGTTTCCCTGGAGCATGAGTTAAAAGTGGTTGTGCCTGGTGTAGGTGCTGGGAACCAAATTTAGGTCCTCTGCAAAATCTACAAGAACTCTTAACTGCTGGGTCATCTCTGTAGTTCCCAGGACTTTGCTTTTAATAACTATAATAGTCTAGCTAGAAAATCTCTAATTTTAGTTGTATTTGTTGGGCATTTAAATTGCTTCTTTGTATATTTGCAGGTGTGTCTGTGTACAAGTTGTATGCATCTGTGTGTGCATGTGCATAATATTCTTTTCCAAGAAAGCCAGCAACCTTTCAGTTTTATGTTTTATATTTTGGTAACACAGAAGGTATTTAATTATTACTGTTCTAATCAGCTAGGGAGTCCCAGAGGGACTTTAGGCAAAAATCCTAAAGGTTTTGTTTCATAGTGGGCACAGTGCTATAAATGGGTTACCCTTAGCCTGGCCTCCAGGACAGCTTTGTGGGTTTGCTTCTGGAGGCTTGTGCCTGCTACTCTGTTTGCTGCTCACTTGCACACAAATGTAAAGGAGATGAGTAGGTAACATCAGTTGGAAGTGGCATGGAAAAACAGGCTAGTGGGCAGGGCAGATCCAGTACAGAGCAGGGGACATGGGAATGGAAGAACATCGTTGTTAAGTGCAAACTGAGCAGCTGTGTGTATGCAGAGGTGCTTGAGAACTGCTGGCCTCAAGCCTCAGGGCTGGAGCTCTTAGGATTTCTGGTCCCAGGAGGAGGGGGAGGAAGAAGCACCCATCCACCATTAGCCCTAAGATTTGCTCCACCATAGGAAGCTGCACAGTGATGAAAGGAGCCACGAGGAATTTTAGTTCAGTATTTCAGAGTGATTAAAAATAGATCCCAGGCATTTTAAATATTTAACCGTGTTTAGTACCTCTGATAGCTCCCTGTCGATGATGTGACTGTCACATTCCCGGTTTCGCATACGAGGAACCTGATGCAGTGGTAGGTTTAGTCACTTGCCCAGGTTCCCACAGCTGGGACGAAGCAAAGCAGGGAGCCCTGGGAGTCAGGCTCAGCTGAGCGGGACTGCAGCTGTGCACCACGTGTTACACTGATTTGGTCCTTTCTAGGGCTTCTAAATTCGGATTCTAACAAAGTAAGATACATACTGCTGGAGTTTGACATGATGACTTCACTCTGCTTTGTACCATGGTTGATGCTTAAGCAGATGAGGCGGCTTCCTAATGGCCTTGAGTTGAGAAAGTGGGTGGGAAAGTTCTTCACGTGGAATGAACTTCACTTGAATTAAAGAGCGAATTAAAGAGTGAAGGGCTTGGTTTTCCTGCAGTTACGCAAACACAGCACCTATTAATGTTATTGGCAAAAGGCCTGAGAATATCTATTTCTGTCTACAGGTAGTACATACTTGTCTGAATACTGTATTTTCTCTTAGTTGAAGAAAATTGGGCTCAATACCTCATCAGGCTTTGAGATGGGAGCTATAAGGTGCACTCAGAATGTTTACGAGGTAGGGTGTTCAGAGCTGTGGACTAAGTCAGTAGTGAGAACAGGGACGAGAAAGGGTGGTCCGGGACACAAGGGCAGCAGATCACTCTTCTATCCGTCTTGCTGCACACATCCCTTTCCTTTCTCTTCCATCACACACTACCTTACAAGTTCATCCACCCATCCACCATAGCCCCTCCAGCCACCTCCTCAGAACAGTTTTCTTTAGCTTACTGAGATTTGCTTCTCCTGTGACATTTCCGTCACTCTTTGGAGCAGGTGGAAGCTAAGGTTGGGTCATTCAGGAACAATGTGCTTTATTACCCTTTCCTATCATTTCTGGCTCAGGCCTTTGGAACCATCTGGTTGGGCCCCCAATCACGATCACGCCACCCCCGTTGCTCTATCACAAGGCTGTATCTTCACTCTCAGTACGTGTTGTCGTCGTGAAGAGGAAGAGAGAGCTCTTAGCAATCTTGGCAGCCTAGTGCTGCACTGGTAATGAAGCACCCTCTGACCCCTCCACATATCCCTGTCAGCCTTTGTTTCCTTTTGTGATACGTTGACCTAGTCCTGGATGTCCAGCTCCTGAGCCCTTAGAGCCTTCCATCATGGTCATCTGTAACAGTTCCGACACCTGTTTAATATGAAGTCTCATTTTGACCAGGCTTCTTGGATCTTGCCCAGTGGTGTATGTGAGCCTCCCTCTCCGTCTCCCATCACAACTACTCTACAGCTATCTTCTCCTAAGCCAGTGAGGATTGGCAAGGGTCTACCCCTTTCTTCTGCCTTGTTTCTAGCCTTTTATAGGTGGGGCAGATCACTTCCAGTCCAGAGTGGATTCTCCATTAGTGGGCAGTGCTCTAAGTCTTGGCATACCATGACTTACCGGATTTCCCCTCTCTTCTGTTCCTGGTCCTGAGGGACTGGCCACTATCCTTTTAAGAGGGTCTTTCCTCAAGCCGACTAACCTTGGCTTGTTGACCCTGGGCTTTGTATGGGGCAGAATGCTGCCCTGAGTTCTATCTACATGGATTTCTGGTCTGTTACTTAGTCATCTGCCCTGTGAACTTAGCCTGTCCTGCCTGTATTCCTGTTCCCTGTGCCCAGGTCTTACAAACTTTGTGTGCTATAAGCTGGGGTGGCCTAGGGCTCATTTCATTTCTCAGGGTTCACCGCCTCTGCTGTCTGCTGATCCCTGTCATAGCTTCATAGATGCTGTGTGAGCTTGGCTGTGTGGTACAGTGTTACTTATCTATTGCTTGAGTAGCAGATTACCTCTCCAGCTCAGTGACTAGGAGAATGTTTGTTATCTCAGTATCTTGGTGGGGTAGAAATAGAAGCATGCTTTCTTAGGGCTTCTTGCTTGGCCCTAGTGCTTGGATCTGCTCCGAGGCCTATCCCTGTTCTTGACTTCAGAGGCTATGAAGCTGAGAGCCATAGTTATTTTTTTCTTTTCTTTGTTAAAAGTGGTGATTTAATTTTACTTTTTTAAAATTTTTATTTATTTATTTATTTGGTTTTTCGAGACAAGGTTTCTCTGTGTAGCCTGGGCTGTCCTGGAACTCACTCTGTAGACCAGGCTGGCCTTAAACTCCACCTGCCTCTGCCTCCCAAGTGCTGGGATTAAAGGCGTGCGCCACCCACCGCCCGGCTTACTTTTTATTTTTAACGTATGCATTTGTCTGCATGTATGTATGTGAATCACATGCAGTGCCGGATGCCTACAGAGGCCAGAAGAAGGTGTTAGATTCCCTGAAACTGAAGTTATGGATGGCTGTGAGCTGTCACGGGGGTGCTAGGAATCAAGCCTAGGATCTTGGCAGGGAGAACCATCTTTCCAGCCCCTCCCCCCTCCACTCACACGGGCCTTAGTTCTCCAGCTGGCTGCTGGGTGGATGGCATCTTCAATAGTGTGTTTTGTGCCACGTGATCCTTTCCAGAGAGCTTCAGTTTTCCACATGGCAACTAGTTTCATAATGAAGATGTAAGGGAGCAGCAGAGACTGGGCAAGACAAAAGTGGCAGTGTCATGGAATCTAACCTTGGGAAGTGACATTCCTTCACTTTTATGGAATCCCATTCTTCAGGAACTAATCACTAGGTACCGCCCACACTCAAGGGAGGGGTTTGCACGTCGACAGGAGTGCCAGAAGCTGGGGAGATTGATTAGAGTTCATTGCAGAGCTGGGGAATGTGCTGGAAATCTCTCCCGTATCCCTCGGTTTGTGAGGAGGCTCACAGATTTGAATCTGTAGTATTCAGCTCTGGTAGATAATCACAGTGAACAGACGCAAAGCAAATCAGCAAAGAGGAAAGGCAAAGGAGGCTGGGACAAAGGTCAGTGGAAACCACACACAGGCTTCCAAGAGTCCTCCCCTGGTGAAGTCACACAGGATGTGCTTAATTGCTTCGGCAACAGCCTGTTACGGTACGTGAGAAAAGTACACCGGAGAAACTCATTCAAGGTGAGATTTTTTTTTTTTTTTTAACTGCAAGCCTAGTCACCTTTTGCCTAGAATATACCACAGTTCTAGAATCCTAGAAAGAACACAGGTGCTTCACATACAGTCTACACAGCACAGGTTAGGCAAAGCAAGCCACTCTCATCAGCTAGGGTTGATGGGAACATTCTTCACATCCAACAGCCTGGCACCCGTGGGCACCTTGCAGGCATCTGTAAGGTCTGGTGCACTAATTCTTCTGAATAGGATGGAGTTGGAGTTTATGTTCATCTTACCACAAATCATAGTAACCAGTCAACATATTTTGTCAAAGCCAGGTGTGGCCCTACATGCCTGTGATTCTAGCTTTCAAGAGATTGAGTCAAGAAGAAAGTCAGGTCCACACCAGCCTAGACTGTATAGTATGAAGTAAATTACCTAATTTCTTTGATAGTGTTAAAAACTCATATAGCTGAAATAATGTTACCTTATGTTTTTACTTTTTAGTAGTCTCTTTAAACAAAACAGGTTAATGCAAATTGCAAGGCTTTGTATTTTTTTTCAGCAGTTTATAAGAACTAAACATAACTATTTAATATTAGCTTTTCTACACAAACAGTGTCTACTTTGGATACAAAGAGTTTTTAAGACAATAGATCCAAAGTGTGACTTAGCATTGTTAAAATCAACAAGAGCTGGGTATCTGACTCACTCGGTAACGTAATTGTTTCACAAGCACGAAGACCCGAATTTGATTCCCCAGAACCAGTGTGAAAATGGTTCTGGTGGTGTACACTTGTATCCTGTGGAGGCAGGGACAGACAGACAGACCTCTGAGGTTCATTGGTCAGCCATTCTTGCCTGATTCGTGAATTCTAGATCAATAGTATACCCTCCTCCAAAAGAGGCGCATGCAGTGTTTCACTCTGGCCTACACACACACACACTCATTCATTCTCATTCTCTCTCTCTCTCTCTCTCTCTCTCTCTCTCTCTCTTCTCTCTCTCCCCCAAATGAATGAAAATCAACTTTCAAAAAATAGGATTAGCTGGGATGCAGGTGAGTTGGTAGAATGACAGTCTAACATGCTGGAGGCCTGGTTCCATCCTTGTGCCATCTTAAACTAGAATGGTAGCATCCATCCAACACTCCAGAGGCAAAGCAGGGTGATCAGGAGTTCTAGGTCATTCTCAGTTCCAGCCAACTTGGATTATATAAGGTCCTGTCTAAAAATAAAAACAAAAACCCCAAAACTACTTTATAAGAAGATTCTTGTTCTTCTTTCACAAGAAGAAACAACTTAGTTATTTAAGCCCAATTTTGAACAAAATACTGTATATAATCTCATCAGAAAAATATACCAAGAAATGTCCATATTGTGCATTCATTCTGTGACTTTATCTACTCCATTATGTTCAGTATCTGTCATATCACAGACTGGCCATTCTAAATGTGTAGGTTACTCTCCTGAACACAGATTGATTTTCACATCTAACTATAAAGTCTCGGCACATGCACCTTCCAGGTGCCCTGGGCCCTGTATCCGGCATTTCCTAAACCTGAACAGGAAGAGCATATTAGCACTAACAACAGTCCAGCATTTGGTTTTGGAGATGTGCCCTAACTAACCAGCATTTCAAGCTTTGGCCCATGGCTTTCAGCACACACAAATGCACCTGCTGTTAGCAGAGCAAAGCAATGCAAACTGTCCTTGTTCATTTACTATGAATGGTGCATGTTTCTTTTAGCTTCTAAATGGATAGTATGTTGCGTTTGTATCGTCATAAGTTTGATACATTCTTTAAAACACCTGAAGACATTCCTTGTATAATATTCAACCTTCTTAAAAGTTGTGATGGATTAGATTTAGACTGTTGCTCGTTGGTGAAGTAATTGCCCAGCACACAAGAGCCCCTAGTTTGATCTTAGGGTTTTCACTTTGTAGATGACTTCTGAGTTTCCAATTTCTACTTTGCTTCTTTACCATTGTTGGGTTATTTCTGGGTTTTGGAAGCATTTTTTCTTTGTAGTCTCTTAAAACAATCTGTTCTATATGATGTTTCTAGAAGCACAGCACATTGATAGACAGTTGTATTGTAGAGTTATTGAAACTCTTCAGTGCTTTTAAAAAGATTACATTAAGGTTCTTTTAAATATCAAGCTTTCCGCTGGGCGGTGGTGGCGCACGCCTTTAATCCCAGCACTTGGGAGGCAGAGGCAGGCGGATTTCTGAGTTCGAGGCCAGCCTGGTCTACAGAGTGAGTTCCAGGACAGCCCAAGCTACACAGAGAAACCCTGTCTCGACAAAAAACAAAAAAAAAAAAACAAAAAAAAATTTTATTTAAATATCAAGCTTTCCCACAGTGCTCAAATGTGTTTAAAATTACTTTCTTGATATTTATTTAACTATAGCTTTTTCATGACCCAATTGTAAATAAATACTTCCTGCACTTGGAGTTTTTTACTTCACTGAGTTTTTAGTAAGTTTGATCCCAAAACAGTACCTTTGAAAGTGCATGGAGAAATTGTGTATTTCCACAATAGAAATGGGACAGCAGAAATCTTGGGGAATTGTCTTAGTGGATGAGACACTTGTCATGTAAACATGAGAACCAGGATTTAGGACCCCAGAACCCATATAAAGTCAGGTGGGGAATAACAGCCTATCTTTAATCCTAGTACACTGGGGGAGAAGGCAAATCGGTGATCTCTAGGTTCAAATGAGACATTTTGCCTCAGTTTATAAAGGTGCAGAGCAATTAAAGACACCTGACATCAGTTTCGCCCTCCATTACATGTGCCCACACATGCAGTCATACCACCCACAGCATGTCTCCCTTACACATGGATGTGGGAACGCACGAGCACACACATACACATACACACACACACACACACACACACACACACAACACACACACACACACACACACACCCTACGCTGCACCCCACACATAAAGACAAAAGAACTGGAAGTGCAGCTTCCTGTTCCATCTCCTTGGTACTTCTCCCCAGGAAACCTTGCATTTCTAGTTAACTGCTCCAAGGTCAACCCACTCCACTGTTTCTACTGAATTAGGGCCCATTCCAGTGCTGTGACTAATCAGATTATAAAACAGTTCTATCCTACTGTGGTTTGGGCATTATCTCCTCTATGAACCCAAACACTGCTATCTTCAGTGATAACCTTGAGAATCTGGTGCTTTTTCCAGCCCTCAGGGATTTTGTTTTGTTTGTTTTGTGCTACCTGGAGCTAAGACATCCCTGTCCACGAGAATTGCATCTGAATTTCATGACACCACATACTTCTGTCTTGAAGGCGCAAAGGCTGTGTGTGTGTTCTCTTCTGCTACTTATATTAGAGGAGTCTCAGAAGAATTTAAGGTGCTTAAGTCAATGAAAACCATTTTCATTTTAGCAAATTTGTAAAAATTAAGAAAATCCTAACACTGATTCAAGCACAGCCTCCTGCCGTGGATGGATTTTTGTTCTCTGTTTTATGCTTAGCATGTTGAAAGTTTGAAATGGAAAACAAATAAAATGTTAATATATTAACAAGATGCCCATTCTCAGGAATCTACCCTGTGTTATTCTCTTGGTTTTTCATAGCCACTGTGCTACAAAGTAGTAGTAGTGTAATAGACACACTCAGGGACAGAATAAAAATGACCAAGCTTGAGAGACTGCTTGCTGTACCTATAGAGAAACAAAGTTCAGTTTCTCGCACCCTTGTAGGCGGGTAAATACCTGTAACTGGTTCCAGAGGAGTCTGTGCTGTCGTCTGGACTGTGGAGGCATGAGTACTCTGACCAGCACTAACGTGTATATAAAGCCACACAGACAGACAGACAGACAGACAGACAGACACACACACACACCTAATTTTAAAAATTCATTTAAAAAAGATAGTGAATATAGCCAAGTTTGGTGGTGCATGGCTTTAATCTCAACACTCAGGAGGCTAGAATTTGAAGCTAGTCTGGTCTATTGAGTGAGTGCTAGGATAGATAGCCCGAGGCTACACAGAAACCCTGTGCCCCAAAGCAAAATAACAACAAAAGATAGTGAACAGTGGATATCACTAATTTAAAAGTTTAAACGAACAAAGTATGTTTTATTCATGTGTACTAGAGAGTTTTTAAAATAATATAGATATGTATGTTCACATGGAATGAGACATAAGTAGGAAAAAGTTAGAAAACTTCTAAAGTGTATATTTTAAAATGAAAAATGAGAGTATTACATATAAACAAAATTCTGGCTTAGTTTTCTCTAAAGAGGTGATATATATAATATATATATTTTTTTTTTTTTTTTTTTTTTTTTTTATCAGCTTGAGTCATTTGTGAAGAGGGAACCTCAGTTGAGACTCTCTCCATCATTGGCCTGTGGACATGTCATCATGTCATGCATGAGTTTTTTTTTTGTTTTCTTTCTTGATTAATGATTGATATAGGAGGGCCCTGTCCACTGTGTGTGGTGCCACCATGGCAGGTGGTCCTGAGTTGCATAAGAAAGTAAGATGAGCATGTCCCTGGGAGCAAGGCAGTAAGCAGCTCTCCTCCATGGCTCTGCATCAGCCCCTGCCTCCTGCCGTGACTTCCCACAGTGATAGGTTGCCCTGGGTGTTGGGTATGGTGTTTATCATAGCAACAGCAAACAAAGTAGGACCAGAGGGAATGGTAGATAAGGTCAGCTATTTTCCCCTTTGCTTATTTTTATCTTTAGTGAACATTTATTATGTGTCTAATAGTTGTAAGAAAATGGTATGTCATCCACTGGGAGAGTTCCAGTTCAGGAGCTGGAAACTTCAGCTATAGCCCAAGCTGCGCTGTTACTTAGCTATGAAACCATGATTTAGGCTCTCTGGCCTCAGTCAGTATGTATAGTAAGTTAGTTGATCTCTGATTTTGAGGGCTTTAGTAATCAGATGAAGGAAGTTAAGTAGCAAGGGTTGCAGAGCTCTCTGAGCTCCCTGCCTATCTCTCCAAGGAACTATGTGGAGTTGATAATGTACTGTCTATCTTAGTTAGGGTTTTACTGCTGTGAACAGACACCATGACCAAGGCAAATCTTCTAAGGACAACATTTGATTTGATTGGGGCTGGCTTACAGGGTCAGAGGTTCAGTCCAGTATCATCAAGGCAGGAGCATGGCATCTGAACTGTTGTTGTTCTAGAAACTAATGCTCCTTGAGCAGCAGTTGGTAAGTGAATGGTTGCTCTTGTTGGGCTATATTTACACATGTGAAAGCCACATCAGCATGTGCTTTGTGTTATTTTTCTTAGTCTGACCCTTTGAGCAGTACTGTCTTCGGTCTGCCCTATTGACGTTGGACAGACCTAGTATATAGTTTAAGTCACGAATATTTGCAAAGGGTTAGACCATTTGCTTGAGGTTTCAATATTATACCTTCTAAATTAAAATCTGTATTATTAGAGTGAGTGTGTGTTGTCCATCAGCTGTTGCATGTGTGTGAAGGTCAGAGGACAACTTGCGGAACTGGTTCTCTCCGTCCAAGGTGGGCTCCAGGGAGCCAGCTCATCAGCCATGCAGGGCAGTTGCCTTCACCTGCTGAGTGCTCTCAGCAGACAGAGTTTTGTTTTTAAGATGCTAAATGACCAAGTTTGCTTACTTTAGCTCCAAGTTTCTGTGAAATTATATATTACCTTTATGATATTAACTAGTGAGTCCACTGTGACTTCTAATTTACCTAAAAAGTAAAGAGATTTAATCAGTTTAATCTGAAAATGCAACCCATTCTCATCATGAGAAGAAACAGACTCTTTATCCTCATCACAAAGTAAGAATGATGTGAAAACATCTCCTTTACAGGATCTATTACTATTACTTCCTTAACAAAATACATGTAGAAGTACACATATCTACATTTTTCAGTTTCTGGTTTTGGCCTTCTTCGTTACGGTTTGTTGTGTTTATGTGTATGTGTTTGAGCATACACGTGGCAGTCAGAAAATAACTTTTAGGAATCTGTTTTTTCCTTCTACCTGTGGATCTGGTGACCTGGATTTGGGTGGCTGACTTTGTGACAGTACCTTCACTGGTTGTGGTATTTCTCAATCCCAGTCTTTTTCATGTAATATAATGCTATATGTACTTTGTATAAATTTGTAAACTGGAGCAATTCCTAAACAAACTCTTAAGGTAGTTGTTTTCTTTTCTATCACCTATGTTTTATATAATCTTTATTGATCCACAGAAATTTAATTCAGCCTTTTGACTTTCTGTTAAGATTTTGTTTGCGGCACTAGAGTAAGACAGGGACTCTTCAGAGAATGGCTCTGTGTCTAAAAGGATACGTTTATGCACATAAATACGCAATTCCAGTGTGCTGGCAGTGCCTGATGGGGGAGTTGGAGGGTTGGACTCTCTGTAGAAAATTTGTGCTGAGAAAAGAATAAATGACTCAGGTAAAGCAGAAAAAGACATTTTAAAACTAATGCAACTTAGTGGGACATATCCTCCCTCACACCTTTTCTTTAGCATTATACACTGGGTATCTCCCCAACGCTGACAGTCTCACTCATGACTTTAGTAGCCCTGTCATAATCACTGTTTGCTGTCGCTGTCTAACATTGGTTTGTTTCCTCATTATTACGGAGATGGATAGCTTGGCTTGACCCATGGCAGGAAAGTGCTTGACTACTGAATCACACAGCTAGCTCAGAACATTTTACTGACTTCAACTTTAATTGTTATTGTATTAGGACCAAGGAAAAATGGGAATGGGGGTGGGGGAACGGACAGCGGGAAAGCTTCGCTTTTGAAGAGTATTTGTTCATGAGAAATTAGCTGAACTTCAGATACTGAGGTAACTTCAGAAATCCTTACCAGAAACGATACTGCAGACATTCATGCTGTTTTTCCTTTCTAGTGTGAAAGTCTCATCGAAAGATATTTTAGGAAGAGTCTAACTTCGCATGGGGGATAGTGTATCACAGTGTTGTAGTTAGGTAGGAACAGGGGTGTTGGTTGAACTACACTTATGTGACAAACTTTTCCTGTGAAAAACAGTATTTACCCTGAATAGGGAGCCCATGACAGAGCACAGTCAGGATACCACCGAAGTCCAACTTGGTGAACCAGTGAATTTTGTTGGAGTTACAGGAGAATGGGTTAGGGGTTACTTATAGGGGCAGAAATGACTCAAAAAACCAAAGAACTGTGGGGTAGGTGGGAGTATGGCATCACTAAAGCCCACCCAGCATGGTGACACTTCACAAAAGCTGGGAACCTGGAATGCACCGCACAACCTGCCAGCAGCTCAACAGATTGGTGTCCTTTCCCAGTCACTCTGGTCTAAACCTCTCCGAGAGTGTAGTCCAGCTTCCTTCGGTCTGAGAGGGACTTTTCAACCTTTGTTTACTCTGGCAAGGATGGTCCTAATGAATCTGGTCAGTTTCAGGAACTTCCTGAGGCAATTTTGAGTTGTTTATCTTCTGAAGAGCTTCCCTGTAGGATGCAGTGTTTCAATATAGGAGGAAAACTGTTGCTACACAACAACTATCATTCTGTTATTGTTATCTATGGTTCCTAAATACTTGGGAAAATTAGAAGTGAAATTACAGTGCCAGATTTTGGTAGCACATTTGAAGTTGATGGACTGTAAATGCTTAGTGCAGTTGGTGAGGCTTTGGAAGTAAAGAGTGGAACTGATTGTGCCAACTGAAATTGTAGAAAGCTGCAGATGTCTGCCCTGATGGAGTGCTGTGGGCGGTGTCAGTGCTGGCGTCTGCCAGTGTAGCTCACTCTTGCTTACACTTCGCCGAGTAGATTACTTCTTATCTTTAGACCTCTCCCTGCCTTTAGGAAGTCACATGTTTGCCAAAAGGAACAACACTTGAACAGAAAAGCTAGTGCTTATTAATACAGTGCCGCTGCAGGCAATTTGTTGAGGAAGAAGTCAATGAAGGCCTAAAACTGTGCACCAGATTGGTTTTTGTTTTTTTTTTTCCTGTTTTAAACGTGCTACATTGTCACTTAGTGGTGCCCTTTTTTTTTTTTTTTTTTTTTTTTTTTTCAACAGGTTTTTGTGTAGTCTGCGTCCTGAACTCACCTGTAGACCAGTGGCTGAACTCAGAATCCTGCTCTCTCAAGTGCTGATTAAGCGTGGCACACCCGTAGGTGGTGCTCTTAACAACTAACTAATATTGAAAGAATTTATTATTTGACAATTTTGTACACGAATACAACATATCTTAGTCACGTCCAACCCCAATACTCCCACATTCCTGTAGCCATCTCTTGCGTTTTTCTTCCTTTGCCTCCTCTTGCCCTACACCCCAGTCTCCCTCCCCTCATTCCCTTATAGAGTTCACTGAATCCAACTAATACCTGTATACCCATGGACTGAGAACCAAAATTTCTAGAAAATTTTGTTTTTTACATTCAGTTTGAAATTTTTGTTTCAAAGTTGCTTAATCCTTCTTTTAAAAAAATAAAATACCTGAAGTATACATCTCAATGAGAAAAGTTTTTCTTTTCAAATGTGATACATGTCTTGCAATGTTCTAATGTCTACAATTGTTCATTGAACTTCCCACATGCTCCCACATGCTGGTGTTTAATTATGATTAATATTTAAATATTTATTGCAGTAACATTTTCAAGAAGCAGCACTTGAATTTGGGCCTTCAGTTCGTGCTTACCTATTTCAAAATACCTTATAAAATTTTCTTTTGTTAAAAGCTTAAGCTATAAACCATTATCATAAGAGTGAACAATTTCAACTTTCTCTGATGCAGTGATAAGGGGTGTTTGCTTAGTTTTTTAAATAAAATTCTGAGCAAATCCCACACATGTCCAGAGAGAGGTGACATCCTTCTCTTGTGCCTGTCTGGGTGAAAATGGCAGACAGACCACATTGTTGTAGCTGACAGGGACCACAGCCCAGCTCACATAGTTCACATTCACTGCATATTACATGCAGAGACATTCTATACCATCCAAGCTAACTTAACAGATAAAAAAGTACATGTGGACATACCTTAAAGAATTCATGAAACTGCTGTGTAAATGCCACAGTTACCACATGTGATATGTTTCCATACAGCCAGATGCACCAAGGAACATTTCAACTTTTTATTAGTTTGATAACTGGTATCCATTTCATTCTGGAGAGTGGATAAATACAATATAGTCGTTTTACAGTGGAACTGTATATATTAATAGAAATTAATGAACAATGTAGGCATTGCTGCTTAGCTATCCCTAGGAGACCCCTTTGTTTATGGTAAGTACCTAGATTTCATGTCATTGCATCCTTACTTTGAGTATTTTTAATAGCTGAAAGCAGTGGTAGAGGATATTAAAGCAGTAACTGCAAATATATTGTAGATGCATTTGCATTTTTTGCAGAGAGAATTCTTTTAAACTATAAGTAAAGCTATACAAATGATCGGAGGACAGGTGAAATTTTTTGTTCCATGCAAAATTTTGAAAAACTATATTTTACTTTATTTTTTAAAAAAAAATACATAGTTTTCATTTTGTGTTGTGAGTGCAGGGAGAAGGGAAGCATTTGTGTGTGGAGTCAGAGGACGGATTGGTGTAGTTGTTTTTTTCTGTTGACTCTTTTACTTGGGTTCCTGGGTGGAATTCAGGTAACAGAGCTTGTGTGGTCAACACTTTACTGCTGAGCATCTGGCCAGCCTCACTTTCTCTTTTCCTAAGCCAAATCACACTGTCCCTGTTATCATGGAGATAGGTAGTTTGTCACAAGGAAGATAGGAGTTCCTGATTTGAATACGTCCTTACCACCAATAAAACAGCTCAGAGAGTATGCCCAGAAAATAGTCTGAGGAGGCACTGTTGGTTTGTGAAAGTACTGTGAGGTGACACCTCTTGTCATTCCGTGACATGGTAATAAGTGTGTAAGCTAAAAGTTAATGAGAGATAACTTTGAACATCTACCGGCAGTCAGAGCTAACCTCCTTGTGAAACATTCCTGAGTACTCTCAAGCTTGCTGCATTTTTGGTTACTTTTGCTATTAATAAATTTAAATTATTAAGTGAGGGTTTAGGAATCCATCTTGAAAAGTTGGGATCTAAAATTTCAAGAGCGAGGGAGCAGGGACTTTACTTGGGGAGAGTGAGAAAGGGCGGCTGCTTAGGTGCTAGGTACCCTGAAAGCAGAGCCTGAATGGAAGGGCAGTCTGAGAGCAACAGCACTACCCAGCCCAAATCATGCCAATATTTAAGTAGAGACTTTGGATGCAGGGCCACAGCAGGCAGCTTCTGAGGCCAGCTGTGAGCGAGGCTCTGGGAACCAATGTCCACCTCAGGGATGACTAAAGCTTGAGCTGTTTGTGAAATACTGACACTCAAGGGTTTCATTTGCATTATTACAGACAGAAGTTACCCGACCTCCTGCCCCAAGCTGTGAGTGTATTCCTTTGTCCCAGTAACTGTACTGTGAGCTAGAATCACTGTTTAGAAAATACAAGTAGGTACAGCAAGATACTTTGTATCAAAGCAGCTCTGTTGTTTTCACTGACATTGACAAAAGTCTGGAAGGCTGGAGAGAGCTCAGTGATAAAGTACAGGGTAAAAATCTGAGTTTGGTCCCCACACTGGGAGGAAAGCAGGTGTGGAACATCTGGATTCCCAGCTCTGGGGAAGCAGAGACCGGTTGGACCCCCTGGGGGCTCTCTGGCCCGCAGAGAGCTGGGTGAATTCCAGACCCAAGGGAGGACCCTGTCTCAAACAATGGATGGCATCTCAAGAATGACACCTAAGGCTGTCCTGACCTGATTCACCCTCTTCTCTCTTCCTCTCATTCTCAAACACTGGCTTTCTCCTCTTACCCATATAAACAAAAATTTTAAGTTAAAAAAATTTTTTAACAAACAAAATATTTAAGTTAAAAAAGCACACTTGGCATATATAGATTATATTTTAAGAGTCTTTTAACTAAGTTAGAATCTAAACTAATAGACCCTTCCCCCCCAAAAAAATTCTTCAGAATGGATTATCTCTGTCATGACTCTGGAGAAATTAGTTTAGAGCTAAGCAACATCTAATTATTCAATGCCATATTATTATTATATTTCAGCTAGTGGTGTGTATTGGAGAAAGTAAGCAAGGTCACTTACTAGCTGTCTAAGTTTTGAGAAATTACTCAACCACTGTAAATGTTTACGGTATAAACAGTTTTGGCTGGCAATGTTGACTTGGTGAAGTTGAGTATTTACCAAGCATGTTTGAGGCCCTGGGTTCATCTCCAACACTGAAAAGTAATCAGTAAAAATTTTTTAGATATTCAGGTTTTGTTTGTCTTAGACAATCATGGTACATTTGATCTCAGTATCTGAACAGTAATACTTTAAATAATCTTTGTGTTAGTGAGAAGTATAATTTTATTTTTACAAAAGTAACTTGTTTATTTTCAAGGTGCTATTTTGAGTATTATATATACACTTTCAACTCATCGAAGGACTTAAAGATGATCATACTTGTCTGCTGTCTCAGCACTTGGGATGGAGATAGAGGATCAGTTTAGAGTCATGGGGTTAGGGGAGCAAATTCAAGGCCAGCTTAGGCTATATGACACCCTGCCTTTAAAAATTAAAAACATCTTTGAAATGATAGATAATAATGATACAAACAGGCATATGATGTAGTTATTTATTTAGGTTGACTATTCCTTACCCAAAATTCCTGGACTAGAATGTACTCAATTTCTTTCTTTTTTTGGTCGATGGGATGGATCCTAGTGTAAACCTTGCACACAGTATCTGAAGTGCAGTATTTCCAGTTTCCTGAGTTCTATCATGTAAAATATGGTGTTTTCTTTCTTTTTTCTTTTTTTTTTTTTTGGTTTGGTAATGCGTTTCACTTCTGTTGTCTGCCATATAAATAAAAGTTTTTTTAGATAGTGGAAGGCATTAGGCTTTTGAATTAGTGGTATAACTTATCCTCAGAGCAAATCAATCAAGGCACAGAAACTCTTTTTTTTTTTTTTTTTTTTTTTTACGGAAACTCTTAAGATGCTTGATGACCACAGTCTACAGCTGTAAATCAGGATTAGATCAGAGTCTGGCTCAGAGTCCATGTTCCCCTATGACATATCCTAGAGACATCAACAAAATAACATCAAGCCAGATGAAAGTTGCAGCCGTAAAGTTAACAATTCAAGGCATAAAAAGAAAGCCATGGTTTTGTGTTTTCTCAGTGAGTAAAATCACCAAAAGATGTTGGATGGCGTGAAAAAGATCTGGCTCTTCAAACAGCCTCTTTTAGTCACTGTAGGTATGACCTGTGCTCAGAGTTTAAGAGAACACGTCTTCACCAGTAGGACTGTGGAATTTCTATGAGGACATTTTAAGGCAAAAGGATGCAAAATGCATTCCCAAGAGTGCATTCTGGGATGTACAAGGAGGATGACCTGATTATATGTTAAACACAAGTAAGTGTATAAGGAGACATACCTATACTTATGTAAGAGCATTCTGTCCTGTGACAGCCTCTTGTAAACAGCCCTTTCCTCCTGCCTCTCCTTTTCTTCTCTCCAACCCTGCTATTGATCCTAGAGCCTTCCATGTTCCAGGCAAACACTTTACCCTAAGAAGTCACCACAGTGATTTACAGACAAACAATATTCACCCACTGTAGGTGTACATTTCAGTGATTTGTGGCAAATTTACTTGTGTAAAATGTTTACCACAATCCTTTAGAACTTTCCCATTATTCTAGTCATGCTAGTCCCCCCCCCCCGCTTTTTTTAAATATTGCTTTTTTATGATCGGTGGTTCACTCTTACACTCATATCTCACCTGTTTTATTTGGCTTTGTGTAGTTATTGTATCTTTTTTTTAGAGCAATTTGTTATCCTTTCCTTTGGTTTCTTTTAACTTTGAGCTATTGTTCAATCAAATGACCATGTTATAAAAGTTTTTAAGGGAATGCGTGGCAGTCCTTAGGCCATAGGAATTTAATCTCTGCTATCCAGCTCCTGCCTGCCTTCCTTAACTAAGGTACTTAAATGGGTGCTCATGGCTGGGAAGTGAGATGCGCTGGGGAGTGAGTTGCTGTATTACAGCCTTCTCATTGGAGGGATCTCAGTGCTGTCTTCATTGAGGCCCACAGTTGGCCCTTGTTACTAAGTCAGAAGATCAAAGGCTCTGTGGGTATGTAGGAGTGAAAGCCGGCTCATGTATGTTTCTTTTTATCTCCTCTTTGTAAACAGGCCAATGAAAATGTAACCTTCCCTTCTTTCCTACAGGGGAAAGGTCAGCGACTAGAAGGGCTTGGATGTGTTCTCTGGGTGGATGGAAAAATTGAAAGGACTGAGCTATATGCTCTGAAAACGATCAGCTTGTGGAAGACAAAGTGAAAGTGCTTGCCCATATCTGTCTTTTCTTTTGTGTAAAGAGTTTAGTAAAACACAACCAATCAGAAACTTAAGAGGAGGGACCCATGATCCAGGAGAGGTTCCTGTGTGAATGAAAACTTAAATACATCTGGGAGTATGAGTCTATCAAAAGAATATTCTAGACACAAATTTAATGCACAGTTTTTAATTTCGGTTTTTAAGTGTAATTAGAGTCCTAAAGGAAAGGGAAATCTTAAAAAATTCTAGGTTATACGTAAGAACAGAAATACATGCAGATTACAAGATAGAAGAGATGAGAGAGATATAGAATGTACCGTTTGGAGTTGGGAGCCCTTTGGTTTTGAAGGTTTTCTGAGATAAGGCCTTGCTTGTATCCCAGGTTGGTCTCATATCCAGTCTTCCTGCATCACCCCCTTCTCTCATCTCTAGTACTGGGATTACCTTGTTCATCTTAGAAATCTTCCTGTTAATTCTTGCTCAGATTGTAGTCGTCCACACTCAGAGATAAATAAATTATTTTAGAGTTGGCCTCACGTGCTTGTGTGTAACAGGAAAAGAGTTCACTTACAGTAAAGCTCAGAGGGTCTTTTGTTTGTGAAAATCATATAACAGGGCAACTAAATAGGCTCGGAGGAGCTCTTCGTCATTAGCCATTAGTGGGTGCAAATTAGCATCACAGCAGGCCATTGCTCTGCACCTGCCTGCCACTCTGACATGACATGTTTAAAGATGCTGCTCCTTTCTCTGTAAACGTCCTGTAATACAGCATCTTCTCTGATTCTCTTTTCAATTTTATTTTTCTAGCTATTAAATCACAATATTTTGACATGCTTATGTGTCAAATGCAGTCAGGAAAGGGCATCAAAGCAAATAAGAACTCTGGGGAAAAAAATGTGGTCAGAGATCAGTAGAAGGAGCCAGATATTAGATGACCACCTAAGCCCTTTGCCCCGTTGTTTTTAGTGTTTTGAGTGAAGAACTCTGAAGTCACTGGTAGTTTATCTTCCTTTGTTGGGTTTAGGTTTTTTAGAGGGCTGGGAACCTGAGAGTATCAGTAGGAGGCCACTGTGTTAGGTGAGCTTCTGAAGGAAGAGCCACAGACAAGACTGAGAGTCACAGCTGCCAGACCGCAGACACACTGCTGTTAGAACTCCTGAGCAGCCAGGGTCCCAAACAGGCCATTTGATCCACACCATAACCCTTACAGATCTACACCCAGACCCTTACAAAGAAAGGAAGCTGAGGCTAACTGCTCAGTCACTGCCTTAGGTTTTCTCTCCCTCTCTTAAACTGGAAATGAAAATTGTGTTCTTAAGGAATGAGGGTATGAAAACTTACTGGGTTATTATTCTGCAATGTTAAATGATAGTTACTTTGCACATCTATGTCTGATCATTTAAATGATGTAAAATATACATTAGTATGTTGTAATAAACTCAGGATTGCCCATTGGTCTTAATTATGTCAGCGCTGCTGTTGAAGGAGTTCATGTTTCATCTGGATTTCAGCCTTGCTTTCGCTTTCACGAACAACCAGGTTTTTATTCATGGCGTCCACCCTATTGCATCTGATCTGTTTAACTGAGATAGGGTTGGCATGTAACCAACTGCATATATTTTAAGTTGTGTTATCACACCATATAACAACAATGTTACATGCATGGTCAGGATAGCGAATATACTTAATCCTCCTCCAGTGTTCTCTGTCTCTCTCTCTGTCTCTCTCTCTTTCTCTTCTCCTCTCTCTCTCTGCTCTCTGTCTCTCTCTCTCTCTTCTCTCTCCTCTCTTCTCTCTCTCTCTCATCCATCAAGGTGACCAACATCTGTTTCCAGGTAGTATAGACTTCATTTAGAAAAGTTTCACATCTTTTATGAATGGAATAATGAAGTATGTACTCTATTAGTCTAGATTCTTAGCTTAGGGTAATTAATATAGTAGTTCATTTCATTTGCTGTATCTCAGTTCGGGTTTGTTTTAAAACCTTTGGAATATTTTTCAGTTTATAATAAATGAAGATGAGTGAACAATTCTGTGTAAATTTTTATGTTGACATAAAAAAATCTGAATTTCTCTTGAGCAAGTGACTGTGTCACATAATAGACAGATATTTAACTGTTTATGAAACAGTGAGATATTTGTACCCTTTTAGATTCCTAGCAGTACATAAGAGGTCCAGTTGCTTCATAACCAGCAATTATAGGCCTGGTCTTTACAATAAACAGGTCTTGGTGTTCCATCGTGGCCCAGTGTGAATTTCCTAAGCAGTTACAGTGCTGAACATTTCTTAGCTCCTTTGGTAAGGTATGTTCAAATTGCTTGCCCATTTTCTTTAATTATTGGATTTCTAGAGTCATTATCTTTATGTTCCATTTATCAGTTCATAGCGAGATTTCATTTACAGATATGTTCCCCTTTGAAAAAATTGTCTTCATTTTCTTACATGTTTCAAACAGATTTTTATGAAATCCAGTTTTATAAAATTTGGAATTTTATGGAATTTGTTTTTCAGAGTTAGATTCTTAGCAGATAAGGTGACTTTTAGAAACTGTATTTTCATGCAAAAATGTTTTAAGATCTTGATTGTGATTGCTTTGAGTCATTATTCAAATCCAAGTCTGTAGATAAGTATGTGTAAAAGCAACACTAAATCTCTACACCATGGACGCACTCCATGTGTGTAGTGTTCTTTCAGATCTTGGTAGTGTTTAGACTTAAACCTTCAGTTTTTACGTCTTGCACACATTTTGTCATCTCAGAGCTCAGTGCTGTCAGTTGATATGTTTGGTTGTTTGGTCATATGTGTTTATGTGTGGGTGTGTGCAAGGGATTGCAGGTTCTCCAGAGATGTAGGATCTTCTGAAGCTGGAATGAATAGGCAGTTGTGAGCTGTTCAACGGGGATGATGGGAACCAAACTCAGGTCCTCTGTAAGAGCGGTACGTGCTCTGAAGCACCACACCGTGGTTCTAGCGTGACCGATAGATACATCGTTTTAACTGTCAGCTTCAGTTGTTTATTCAGTATGGGTTTTGTACAGTACAGTTTATCTTGATATTCCAGTTCCTCAGTCACATTGCCTTACTACAGGCTTGTCTGTCTTCTCATCTCCATGTGAAGTAAATCACTGTGGAAATAGACTTGTTAGTAGATAATAAGAAAGGAGAGTCAGCACAGGAAAGTATTTACTATTTAATAAAGGTGGCATGTTTTGGATTGCTGGGATGAACTTTAGAGTTATGCTTTAAATCAAAATTTTATCAGGAACTAAGACATTAAAGTTACCTATTGGATTGAAGGTATGTTTGGGCTAAAGATAATATATTTGATATTGATCACATGAGACTAAATCAGGTTACCCAAAGAAGAGAGTTTAAAGAAGTTAGTGGAGTCACCATGGAGTTGTGTCTAGGGTTTGCTGGCACCTCAGTATGTAAGGAGCCTGCTGGGAGCTCTGTGCTTCTGTGGGACATGAGCCATTCATCGGCTATCCCTCTTGTGCTGCATGCTACCTCTTTAGACAGCCAGATCTCCCACATCCTTCTCCAATGTCTAACCTCGTCTGCACTGGGTTCCATATCCACCACACCTGCCTGCCCTGCAACCAACCTGTAGGCTTCTATCGGGATCTGCCCTGACTGCCATCACCCACATGTCCCTCTGGCACTACCATCTAACCTTCCTACCCAGACAGATCTTCCACATCCATCTCTAGGGTCTAGCCTCGTCCGTTTCCACAGTTCTCTCTTCTGCTCTAATCTGCTCTGTCCATATGATATTTGTAACTAACAAAAGAAGTACACATGCCCAGATCTCAAAGAAAAAAAAAATATGAAAGATCAAGCCTGTATCTTCTCTCAAAAATCTGTCACTCCTGGAATAATGTTTATTAATGAGATTTACCTAAAAGAACCCCAAGACTAGAATTTAAAGAACAATCATAAACTTCACCAAATAATTCAAGGAAACAAAGAAGCCTCAAAGAAACAGCTCAATGAAATTAAGGAGAAAGAACTTAAGGAGGATAAATGCCCAAGTGATGCCCAAGAAGTCCCAGACATGAGGCTGATAGAAATGGCAGAGACAGTCAAGGACCAAGAACAGAATTCAACAAGGGGATGGAAACATTGATGAAGACTCAAGTTAAAATGAAGATGGAATGGAAAAACCCAGTAACTCAACTAAAACCCTTGAAGGATTGCCTTACAAGTAGAATAAATCCAACAGAAAATAGATTAGCAGGACTCAAAGACAAAGTAGAGAATCTAGACCAAATAAACAAGGAATATGAAAGTAAGACAGCAGCAGAAGGGAAATGTGAGACACCAAGAAAAAGCAAACCTTTGGGTTATAGGCACATAGAGGAAGAAGAGTCTCAAATCACTGGCATAGATCAGATCTTCAACAAAATCATAGAGGAAAACTTTCCCAAACTAAGCAAAGACATACCATACAGGTAGAAGAAGTAATCACAACACCAAATAGACAAGAGCAGAAAAGAAAATCCCCATGGCATAGCATAGTCACGACAACAGTAAATATGCAGAACAAAGAAAGTATATTGAAAGTTTCAAGAGGGAAAAAAGCCACAAGTGACATACAGAGGAAAACCCATTAGAATAACATCTGATTTCTCACTGGAAAATTTGAAAGCCCAAAGAGCGTAGAGCAAGGTATTCCAAGTCCTAAAAGACCAGTACAGCCAGTCTAGACTAATAAACCTAACAAGACTGTCTGCCTTAAATAAAGGAGAAAGAAAAACTTCCATGACACTCTCAGCCTAAAAAAATGTTTATATGCAAAAAACCAAATGAGAAAGTACAGGAAGCATTGTCAGTAGAGAGAGTGGAAAGAAGTATCAAGCTCTGAAACTAACAAAGGACTGCTGAGAGCACAAACAGCAGAACCAGCAGTCAGCACCACAGCGACCACAGTTAATGCACAGTCCAGTACTGACCTTAAATATCAGTGTCTTCAATTCACATTTCAGTAATAACTTTAAATATTAATGTCCTCTCTTCTCCAACCAAAAGGCACAGACTGACTAGATGAATCAAGAAACAAAAATCCACCTGTTTACAAGAAAATCTTAGTTTTAAAGATGGACTCCACCTGAGAATAAAAGGACAGACAAAAAGTGCTTCAAACAAATAGGCCAGGCAGCAAGCATGTCTTCCTATTCTAATATCTGATAGACTTCAAACTAAAATTAAGAAGAAGTTAAAAAGGGACACTTTATTCTAATCAAGGGGACAGGTACATTACCATCCTAAACATATATACACCAAACTCTGGTACAATCAATTTTATTAAAAAAAAAAAAAGTACTCCTGGATTTAAAGACAAAAACTAACATCCTTCTATTAATAGTAGGTGATTTTAATATCCCACTTTCTGCAATAGACAGGTCATACGGACAACAAAATAAATAAAAGCATCAGGACTAATTGACATCATACATCAAGTGGATTTAATGGATCTGCAGAATATTCCACCCAAACACCAAAGAAGACACATTCTACCCAGGAGCACGTGGAAGCTTTTCTAAAATAGATCACATGCTAGGTAGAACACAGAATGAACGTTTACAAATTTTAAAAAAAGAAAGAAAAAAGGAAGAACTATTGTATCCAATATGACTACAGTGCAGTAAAACTTAAAATTGACAGCAAACAAATACACAAACTCAAGGATATTAAACAACTTACTACTGAATGATGAATGGGTCAAAGAAAGAAATAAGACATTTCCTGGAACTTAATGAAAGATGAAAACGTAGCATAACAAAACCTCTGGGACTCACTGAAAGTAACCCAGTGAGGAAATGTGTATCTCCAAGTGGCTACATTAAAAGATCTAGAAGAGCACACATAAGTGTCTAAATGAAGCAGCTCAAAAGCATGGAAAATCAAGAGCAAACCAAATCCAAATCTAGTCAATGGTAAGAAATAATGAAAATCAGCTCAGAAACCAATGAAATACAAACAAAGAAACTAATGCAAAGACTCAACAAAGAGCTAGTTCTCTGAGAAGATAAATGGGATTGACAAACGCTTGGTTCATCTAACCAAAAGAAAGAGAGGCCCAAATTAATTATATCAGGAATGAATAAGAGAGCGTTTCAATAGATACCAAAGAAATTGAGAGTATTATAAGGGAATATTTTAAAAACCTGTACTCCATTAATTGGAAAACTTGGAAAAAAAATGGTAAGTTTCTAGATCCAGCCAAACCACCAAAATTAAACCTTCTTGTCAACAACCTAAACAGACACATAACTAATGAGGAGATTGAAATAGTAATAAACAGCCTTCCAGCTACAAAAAATTTCCAGACCTGGTAGATTTAGAGCAGAATTCTACCAGATTTTCACAGAAGATCTACAGCTAATCTATTGAAGAAGAGGAGAAGGGAAAGAGGAGGAAGAGGGGGAGAAGAAGAAGGAGGAGGGGGGAGAAGGAGAAGAAGGAGGAAGAAGAAGAAGAGGAGGAGGAGGAGGAGGAGGAGGAGGAGGAGGAGGAGGAGGAGAAGAAGAAATGAAAAAGGATAAAAGGAGAGCTCCCAAAACTCTTCTGTGAAGTTTATATTACTGTCATACCTAAACCAGGTAAAGACACAACAGAAAAACAAAAACACAGGTTCATATCCCTGTGGACTATAAACTAAAAAATGCTCAATAAAGTACCTTGCAAGCAGAATGCAGACATGCATCACAAAGAGTATATGCACTATGATCACGTTGGCTTTATTCCTGAAATGTTGGGATGGTTCATTATAAATGCAAGCCAGCAAATGTCATAAACTACATAAATGGACTTAAAGAGAAAAAAAAAATCACATGCTCATCTCAGTAGACAAAGAAAAAAGCCTTTGACAGAATCTAGCATGCCTTCACGATAAAAGTCCTAGAGAATGTAGGAGATGGGACCTTTACAAAGCTGTGGGGTCTTCAGAGAACAGACACTTCAGTCATTGTCAGTAGAAGAGAAAACAGGAAAACGGTGGGAATGTTATGAGTGGGTAGGGAAATGTCGGGATTAAGTTCTCTTTGTATTGCTCTTTTCTCAGTGTAAAAGCCAAAGGGGGTCATTTGCTACCAGCGAGAATGAAGAAGGATGACAGCCATTTAGAATAAGATAATACTGTAATGTACCTTTGACTAAAAGCACCAACATCAGCGGCACAATGACAAGAATTAGCTGACATTTCAGTAACTTCAATTATCAATGTTTCATTCACTTTTCAGTAATAACTCTAAATATTAAGTTCGCAATTTTCCAACCAAAAGGCACAGATTGACTGGTCTTTCCAGGATAGTGATCTTGGCCTTAAGTGAGATTTCAGCTTAGCTGCTGTTTCTATCTACCTGTGCTCATCTGGAAAGGCCTGGTGAAGGCCTGCAGTGGGCAGTGCTGGTTTTTCCTGGATCGATCAGGTGATGCTGAAATGTTTTGAAGTATCAGAGGTAAGGAAGTACATCGAAGCAGCTCTTAGAGAAGCCTGAAGACTTGGTTGGAGAGGCACAGGGTAAGAATTAATTCTTAGGGTACAAAAGGGAATAAGATGCTGAAAATAATTTTGGTTTTAACCTGTAATGGATTTTTAGTGTTGGTCAGGCAAAGGCTGAAACTCAGAGGTCAAGGGACCTCAAAAAACGAAAATCCTGGAAGGATTATGATCTCTGTGGATGTGGAATCTGGGTTTAGAAGTCAGGCCCTTTCTGCTGTTTTCCAGTATTTATTTGTTGCAGTGAACCATATGGAAAGGCTTGGTCTCTTTACTTGCTGAGAGTTCATTGTCTCATTGTTTCTCAATCTCTTTGCTCTTTGTGTGGTGTGGGGTTTCCTTGGTGTCTCCTTCATGCCTTCTATGAATTTTTTAGTTTTAAATATTGTGCCAACAATATTTACGAATTGTCTCTTGCTCATTAATTTTCTACAGTGTAATTATTTTCATAGCTTTAGTTTTGGGGGTGGGTTTGGTGGAGGGGTGGTTCAGAGGCTGAGCGCTTTGCTACATAAGCGTAAGGACTAGAGTTTGGACCCCAGCACCCACTTAACAAGCTGGGAGTGGCTCTGCATATGCCTTTAACCCGTTAGTGA
Organism: Mastomys natalensis; assembly: GCA_021653895.1. NCBI lineage: Eukaryota > Metazoa > Chordata > Mammalia > Rodentia > Muridae > Mastomys > Mastomys natalensis. Next base: position 1,908,967 of record JAJTUV010000330.1, on the reverse strand, counting down.
GCGAATCACTCAGGCTTGCTGGGGCTTGCTGACTGCCAGCCTAACCTAGCCAAACACTACACATGGACATAAGGCAGAGAATGGTAGAAGACACCAGACACCCTCTGGTCTCCCCACACATTTATCATGCATGCACACACATTCGTGCTTTTTGGTTTGGGTGATTAGAATACATCTAACTCTAGGAGCAAATACACATCCTTGCCACTAAGTTCCTATTTATACTCAGGTATTATGTTAGTACATTTTTTTTCTAAATGAAATATGTTGTGTTCTGTAGTTAAGTGTTAACATGTCTTTGCACTTTAGGTGTCAAAAAACAAAGATGGAAAAGAACAAGATGAACCTGTGTCACCGTCTGAAGATGAGCCCTTCTCCTGGCCAGGTCCCAAAACAGTCATGCTGAAGAGAACATCTCAAGGATTTGGTTTTACACTGCGACACTTCATCGTTTATCCCCCAGAGTCTGCAATCCAGTTTTCATATAAGGTGAGAGAATTCCCATCTCTTCTGGGCCTCTTCTCCTTTTCAGCTGGGAAGCTTCCCTTTTTCTTCTTTTCTATCTTAAAATAAGTGTTATATTTGCATTTTAAATAATTTTTATGTAGTTTTAAACCTATAACAAAAACTTTAATTTCTGAAATACACCAATGTCTGTTTTTCATTGACTGTAGGCTTCATTTTCTTTGTGATGTGTAACTTTCCCTACTATTTAGAAAGAAAGATTCCGTATTCTCTGAGCAGACCATGGAAATTGTTGGTTAAAATGTGCTGCTGGTTACAGAAAATTAATAAGAATAGAAGTTTTCTAACTTTCACATGTATCATAGGATGGTAAGCCAGAATTTTAAAACATGGCTTGTAGGGGTGATATTTAGAAAACTGCGCCCGGTGCTCCGATTTGTTCCCGGGCTGCCACCATTTTCCCGCTGCTCTGGCTCTGGACCGCGGCTCCAGCTATCTAGAAACACCGGCACTGGCACCCACGAGATGCCAGTGTGGGGAATGGCTCTGCCAATTCACCACGCTGTCCACAATGCTTGGCTGAACCCAGACCATTCATTCCCGCTATGCCCGAGGTACCCAGTAGAATGAAGACTCTTTTTTTTTTTGGTTTTTCGAGACAGGGTTTCTCTGTGTAGCCCTGGCTGTCCTGGAACTCACTCTGTAGACCAGGCTGACCTCGAACTCAGAAATCTGCCTGCCTCTGCCTCCCAAGTGCTGGGATTAAGACGTGCGCCACCACCGCCCAGCTAGAATGAAGACTCTTAATGCTTAAAGATTATCCAATGGATTTATATATATGGAAATGCTCAATTAACAAGATGCCCACACAATTAGAATTTTTACCCAAAATCTAACCTTTTGATAAGTTGCTACCCAGAACTGCTCTCGAACCATCCACAGTTCTCCATGGCTGCTAGCCTCCTCTGCTTCTCTCCTCCCGACTCTTCACTCCGCCTACCTTTCATATAGCCCAATGACCGAGCTTTCTTGCAAATGTAGGGTTCCCGCTACAATGGCTGATCAGAGTATGAATATACTTCAGTATGGAGCACACCTGTCTGAAAAGGGGCAGTGTGTGATGGTTTTGCTGCAGTTGACATGTAACCACTGCTCTTTACCACAACTCTGAGTGGCAGCACACTCTGACCACAGCAATGACAGGCAGCAAGTGCTGTTAGCCGCATGCAGCAGACATGAAAACTGAGTTAGGCCCTTTACTGAGTAAGCAGAGTGGACCTGGGATTTGAACTTGGCTAATGTATAGATTAAAGATATGTAACGATAATGTCCAGTTGTATCTACAGACTACACTTGAATCCTTCAACTTTTTGGTTTTTGAGATGTAGTTTCACTGTGGATAGCTTGGGCTGGCCTTAAACTCACAGAGATCTGCCTGCCTTTTGTCTCCAGAGAGCTGGAATTAAAGGCATGGCACCACGCATGGCACCACGCCTAGCCCTCCCTTCATTTTCCCTAAATGCTTCTTTCCAGGAAAATGTATTGTAGGATGACCTTTAAAGGCACCGAATATTTTTTAAAGGTTATGAATAATTACTACCATTGGAATTAAAATTTACCAGTCAGGTTTCCTAAAACATCTGTACAGCTACTGTCTAACTATTTCAAGAATCTGTTGATCATAAAAGCTCAGATAATTAGAACTGTGCAATTTTTGTCTGTTTAGTTTAGATCTCAAAGAGCATGTAGATAATACGATATCTGTAAAATAATTTACTAGGACTGAGAGATGGCTCAGCACTTGCACTTACTGCTCTTCCAGAGGTCCTGAGTTCAATTCCCAGCAACCACCTGGTGGCTCACAACTATCTGTAATGGGATCCTATGCCCTCTTCTGGTGTGTCTGAAGATGGCTACAGTGTACTCATATAAATAAAAAAATAATAATAAAAAAATTAATTTGCTCAATACAGGTTAAAAAATATATATACCTATATTAGAAAGCATTTATGGAGTTTGCAGAGTCTGAGTCTAGTCCCTGTCATCCCTGGCCCTGGCTCTCAATAGCTTTGTGACCTTGAGCGAGTCACTAGTCACACAACAGCAGTATCTTGCTCCCAGAAAACATTTGGAATGGGACCTGAGGACGGTAATACTCAGTATAGCCATGTAATACTGTGGTTTGGTGTAGATATTCATGCAATTAGGTTTCGGTCTTTATATGCTTTCCATGGGAAATACATATGAGTGTTTTTTACTTTAATTGTGAAATTTTATTAATTCGCTCAAAGACTCTGTATGTGTGTGTCTGTGTAGTAAACCTCAGGCCTTACACATGACATTTACTAGGTTAGACCTCCACTGCTGAGCTATACCCCCAGCCTCAAAGAATTTAAAACCATTTTTAGTGTTTTATAGTTTTTAGAAAGTGTATGATTGATAGCAACAATGTCTCTATTATGTCATTTAGCTGGCAACCGATCAGTCTCAGAACCGAGCTTATAACCAGAAGAAGAAAAACAACATTTGGGCAGCCAAAATAAAGGTCAAGAGTTATGTAATAAATTACCAGCCTTTAGCCAAAGCTCTGTTTTCATTTCTGCAGTGCATGGTAGCATTGATTCAATCAAGATTCAGCAAATACTTGCCTTGATGTGTTTTCATACTAGTTTTTTTTTTAAGTCGCTTTCCTAATTTCTCAGCTAGACATAGGCAGCATGGAAGAAGGACCTAAAGACACCAAACAGATGAAGTCCCACACTGAGTACAAGAACTTAGTTCTTTGACCTGTCATAGCCTATAAAAGCTCTTTGATAGTCACTGCAGTACAGTAAATAGTGAACCAACTGCTTGTTTGGTGCCTCCATCTAAATACCACAATTAGGAACCCCATACTCGCATAGCATTTCAGAACGATACTGCTGGTTTCCTTCTGCACTGGCTTCACTCACAGGCTTTCTTGTGAAAGATCCACCCTTCTGACAACAGTGCTGCTAGTAAGATTCTAGTTGCTATTTATTCTATACCAGTAATTTGTTTATGCTCAGCTAAGAGTTGACTGTTGGTGCTCCAATGTGTCTTATTTTATTTTGCAGGATGAAGAGAATGGAAACAGAGGAGGTAAGCCATTAAACTACCACCTTTTCTCTAAATGCTCCTGTGCAGGTCTCATTGTGTGTAGGTGTAGCAACAGTGATGACATTCTTTTTTTTTTTTTTTTAAATTTATTTTTTTTTATTTAGTTAGTTATTTAAATCACATCATAATTTACTTATTTACACAGGGGTTATAAACACAAAAAGGCAGGATGTGGGGAAGGGAATGGCACCGGAGCATAGGTGTTCAGGGTGAGTACAGATACCTTTCAGAACAGGGTATCAGCTGGGTGTAGGTTCAGGGGACAGGTCACTATGACTCTGCCTATGATTCACTTGTCCTTATCTAAGTTGGTACTGTCCACCGAGGCTGCCTATTTATAAGACCTATGACTACTTGGGCTGGTAAATTTCCATAGAAGCCACCTGTTTAAAATAGCTTATAGCCTGCTGTTTCAGTGTTTTTCCACAGAGACCCAAGACTTGGTGTTAGTATGCATGTATGTCAGGACTATTGCAGACTTTAGGCCTATGGCTGATTTTAGGCCTTCAGTGTATAAGCAGGGCTGCTCCTGACATCTCCTCCTTTCTCTAAGTATAGAAGGGCCTTGGTGATTCTATTCTTGCGAAGGCGGGGATAGAGGCCTGACCTCCAATAATTGAAGGGGACCTTGTAATGGCTCAGGTCCTCCTGTCGTTGTCCAGTGAGGCATGAGGGCCATACCCATCCCTATGTCTTTTTCCTGGAGAGGGGTTACTTTTGACATCAACCCCTATGCAGTCAGGCTTGTCCCTCAGGGAACCCAGATAGATATTTTAAACTTTTATTTATATTCCCTTGCAGTGCTTAGCCACGCAACCTAAGCAAGAATTCAGATCGCCAGACAGGTTGGGTTCTGGGTAGCCCCTCTCTGCTTGGTCTAGGGGTGGAAGTCTCCTCTTTTAGATTGGGTGGAGATGGGTTTGAGGAACACCCTGTATAAAGTAACAACCTCATCTTGAGTCTCGTGGTCCTCCATAGCTAACTTATGATAATGTATCTGAATAGGTTGTGCATGTTTCCAACTCCAGGGGATTTGGTGCTTTCTTCTAAAAAGTATACATACCTGTGATACAGTGAATACAACTAAGTTGCCATTGATAAAGTATTAGTAGATTAGCTACAGTGTTTCACATCACTGAGTTTCCACTAGTCCTGTTGGGTTTTGTTGAGGATTGTTGTTGTTGTTACTGTTAATCTTAACTGTGCTACTTTGCTTTCAGTTAGGATACTTCCTTAAAACCCCATCTTCAGCCTCAGTGGTGGCGCATGGGAGGGAGAGGCAGGCAGATTTCTGAGTTCGAGGCCAGCCTGATCTACAGAGTGAGTTCCAGGACAGCCAGGGCTATACAGAGAAACCCTGTCTCGAAAAACCAAAACCAACCAACCAAACCAAACAAAACAAACAAAAACAACCCATCTTCACCTCTCCCCTTTGTTCTTTTGTGTCTTGTGACTTCAGCATTGTTCAGAATCTTCCAGTTTTTTGTCCTGTAGGGCATCCATCCATGTGGTTTTATCTGATGTTTTCTCACCACTAATTCAGGTTTAATGCACCTTTACCAGTAATACCATGTTTGCAGTAATTATAAATGTAATGTTGTGTAACATCTAGTAAAGTGTATAACCTGTGAATCTTCCATTCTCATCAAGATATGATATTAAAACAATAAGCATCCCATCATTTTGGAAAGCTCCTGTGTATTCTTTTATAACTCATTTGGCTCTGTACAATTACTTACAGGCTTCTAATACAGAATTTTGCATTTTCTGGAATTTCTTATCAAGCAAAACTACAGAATATTCTTTTTGTGTCTTTTGCCTAATTTTTTTTTTTTTTTTGTAAAAAAATGTATTTATGGGTACCAACAGTACAATATTTTTTTTTTTTTTCTGAGTAATTTCATTTGTATCTATTCCGTGGATAGTCCATGTAGTCTCAGTGGTCTGTGTGTGTGTGTGGGGGGGTGTCTTAGACTTGTCATGTTTTCAGTTGATTTAAGAAGGAAATAATTTCTTTCAGCACTGTCCAAGATACACTGAGGATGTAGGTCAGGTAACATGGATCATAGATGTCACCTGTGCAAGATGGGCCACTCCTGTACCATCTGGTACACACCAGGGTTAGGATGGATTCCAAATGCTCCTGGTGTGATAGAAGCAGAGGCAGTTGACAGGAAAAGCACCAGCCTGAGGAAAGGGCATCTGAGTTCTCTGTCATCTTCCCATCATTCCCTAGGCCAAAGTGCTGAGGAAGATGCTGAGTACACGCCCCAAGGATGCCATCCATGCCTGTTTCAGGGAAAATGCATACCTAATGCATATAGCTGCATGTGGATGGTTATGTATCTGTCATAGATTGTTGAACTAATTGGATGGAGTTATATGCTTTGAATGAGAAGAATAAATTTAAACCCTTTGAGGGTCCAGGTCTCAGAGAATGAAACTCGGAGAAAAATAGTAACATGCAGATAAAGGGTAATTTACCCATTCCCAATCTACTCTCTTTCAAGACAAGGGCTTGTCCCCATACGGAAGTACTATGTTGTGTTATATAGTAAGAAATTAGTTAATGAATTCAAAGGACCTGAAATAAGATAGGTAGGAACAGGGGAGTGGTTTTGGGAAGAGTCTGAAGAGGGAAGAATATGACCAAAACATGAAATTGTGTTTTGGTATAAATGTTTAGGGTAAAAACATTAATTGAATTGCCAGAAGATTAAGTATACGTGAGTTTGTGCTGTGGCTCTAACACCATTATCAAAAACAAGCTGAATTTTTATTTTGAGCTTTCCAGTATCCAAAGAATCAAGTAAGAATAGGAATGTTAGGGCTATACCCCATCTGTGAAAAAATATCATCTCATTTTCATTGAAAGCTGAGGCCAGTTTGCCTTTATATGTTCCTGTCCTAGAAAACAACGAGAATGCAGTCAACAGTAGCTTTAGCAATGTTGCCCGAAAGGCTTTTTTTTTTTTTTTTTTCAATGAATGTACACCCCCAGGATATAATATCTTAAAGGGTTTCTCCAGCTGTGCCTGAGGCACACTGGAGCGAATGCCTCTGGGCAAGTTGGTTAACTACAGTGATGGTGCTGGTATTTCACAGGTAGGCAAGAGGCTCTGAATGTCCTGTGTGTTCAAGTAACTTAGAAAGTGCAGAAAGTATGGACCTTTTGTCCCATAGAGGACCGTGGGAAGGTCTGAGAGCACCTGAAGAAGTTGTTCTGTTACACAGGGGACACACACTCAGTTGGGGAGGGGAGATTCAGCACTAGCTTGCACTCGGCATTAACCCAGACCAGACATGAGAGAGTGTTAGGGATCTGTTCACCCCGAGGATGAGGTAATAGCCCTCTCTTGTAGATAAAGCAGCTAAAATAACTCCCTCAGATCACATGACTACTGAGTAGAAGAGCTGGATGTTCAAATCAGTTATGTCTGGTACTCTCTATGTTCATAGTTTTGTTTTTAAACTTATGTCTTTTGACTTACTTTTAAGTATTCTTCCTCATTTCTTCAATTTTGTTTCAAAAGTATTTCCACCTGTAAAGGAATGTTTTAGCATTTAGGACCAAGAATTACTAGGTAAATCTATAGTATGTTTTGAATTGACCCTGTGAAGCCCGCACGGAGAATGTTAAGATCAAAGAAGCTTGTTTCACATTTGTGAACACCTAAAGATAAAAAAAGATTTTCTTTCACCTTATTAAGGTGAGGGAGTCAAATTTTACTACGACATTCTGAGTAGTTGATTTGCTATAGACCTAAAATCCCCTGAAGGTGAGGAGTTCCCAGTGCCCTGTCTGCCTGATTATACTTTTAGTGGGCTGGGCTTGTATGTTTCATCCCAAGTGTGGCCACAGGCAGCTCCACAAAGCCCTTTTAGCCTAAGCCTAGTAATATTGTTTTAGCTAAGCTAATTGTCCATTGGATCATGTTTTGTATCAAAACCTTCCTGCTCCTGAACAAGTATTTATAGAAGAGTTTCTCGAGCGCACCCTCATAAGAGACGTCTTGTGGTTTATTTACTGTTTTAATTCAGTAGCATGTTTTGATTTTTATTCCAGTCTTGTTTCCACTCAGAATGTATTTTCGAGTCTGTTGAGACTATGAAACTCTTTCATGTGGGCTTTGTTTGGTGTAATAGGATCCCAGCCTCCAGTGTTGTGGTCAGGGTTGAAATGTACATCCCTGGAGAGAAGATGACTGCCGGACTGTACTATAATGCAGCAGAGACCCTGCTGTAATGCCAACATTCTCTAAAGCAATTAAAGGTTTTGACTGATATTTTTCCTTGTGAATATTTAGTGAAATCTCCTTTGGCATGTAATTTTCTAATAACCAAACTTCCCCAGCTTTTATATTTGTATTTTTTGTGTTTTATGCACTTATTTTACATATTTTAGTTTTCTGTATGGTGATAAGAAAAGACCATAGAAAGCAGAATATTTTGGAGAGAGCAGCTGTTTTGGACAGTCGATACCATGTTGACACCCTTTAAAATTCTAGAGTAAGCACTCACAATCATGAGCACACAGCTGGCGACTGCTGTTGGTTCCCTCCTTAGTTCCATTGATTTTCCAGTGTTCTGGCATGTGGCCAGGGGAACCTGGGAGTTGTATAAACTGTCTCAGTTGTGACCTTTGTGATTCTGTTACTTCTGACTGTGTACTTCTATAGTTTGTACTAGAGTGTTCCAACAGTGGAGAGACCAGGACAGGCCAGATGCAGGAAGGGTTTTCTGATACTATCTGTGCCAGAGTGACATAACGACAGCATTGTAGAGTGTGAGCCTCCACAGCCTGAAGTGCTTGGACTTAGGGTTGCTGCATGTCCGGGAAATCTTAAGTGAGACTCTGTGATCATGAGCTTACCTCTATATGAGGCCCAGCTTTCAGCCTTCACCATGCCTTCTTTCTGCCGTTTCTCTCATGGTGCTTCTAAATTCACCAGGAGTTAAATTGGATCAGTGCAGATGTATCTCAGTCACTGTATTTGGAGAATGAGTGTGCTTCAGTGAAATGCATTTTTAGTAATTAAAAAAATGTTTACAAAACTGAGAAAATGGAGTCTACTTATGGTTTATTTCCATTCATTTCTGAAAATAATTTCTTTCACAATAATGTAATTTTATGGGCCTAAATTGTACTGCAAGTAGTTTTTCTGGGCAGGTCAGTAATAGCCAGATATTTAGTGGTAGAGGGTCAGAAGCATATTTACATTGCTTTTCAAATGCAGCTATTCTGACTGAGCTCTGTGGAGCCCTTAGCTGAATCCTATAAGATGTATATTTAACTGGATTGTTTTTAATTAGTTTAACCAGATAGGTATGAATTAGTTGCATATTTTCTGTTAACTTTTGGTGCTGCTTAGTGGAACGACCATAGGTGTCTTAGTCTTGAGCATATTTTAGGAAGTAGCGATAGTAGGTCATGGTTGGTGGTGACAACACCGTTTGGGGCTTAGGTCCTTACTCCTCAGCACAGCTTTCCAGGGATACAGTTATTGTCTCTAGTTTCAGGTGATATAGTTGGAACATAGCGTTTAAGTAATTAGCAAGAGGTTGTATTGTCAGGTTCTGGCCATAGCTATGGCGTCTCAGAGCTTAACTCATGGAATCCACTCTTGAAAGTTTGAAGAAAGAGGGTATATTCTCTTGAATTTTTATACTATTAATGGGTGGTTCATTGAGCTTCAGGTGCAGTTTTGGCTTGTGCAGAGTGCTATAAACGTGTTCTTTTATTTTCTTCATCCTTACAGTCCAGCATGTTACTGGTTTTATTTGCTCAGCCTCTGCTTAAGAGCAAGGAATATTTACTGCCTTAATGTCTAAATTTGCTTTTCATTTGGTTATAGTTTTGAAACCTGAATTCCTTTGTCATTTAACTTTCTACACACACACACACACACACACACACACCGACACACACCTGTTTGTTTATCCATTAACCCATTAATGGACATTTGAACTGTTTCATCCTTATGGCTGATATGGTTGGGATTCTATGAATGTATATGTACAGATATTTGAGTCTGTGTTTCAGTTTGCTGGGATGAAGACCTAGTGCTGGGCCACAGTATTTTTACAGTGCAATGCGGGAGGGCCTTCATGTCTCTGTATTCTCTCCAAAAAGTATTACTCTCCGTTTTTGTATTAGAGCCAACCTAATGGGTGCCAGGCTGCGTTTCATTGTGGTTTTGATGTGCATTTCTTTAATGGATTAATGCTTCTAGACATCCTTTAGTGTGCTTATTGGCCACTTGCGTAATTTACTTGGAGAAATAACTGTTAATGTCCATTGTTAATTTTAAAATTTATTTTAAAATTATTCTTTTGTTATTGTATATAGATGGATGGGTATTTTGCCTGCATATAAGTATGTGCACTGTGTTTGTGCCTGGTACTTGAGGAAGTCAGAACAGGGTGGAACTGCAGTTACAGATGGTTGTGAGCCTCCATGTGGGTACTTGGAAACAAACCCATGTTCTTTGGAGAAGCAGACAGTGCTCTTAACCACTGAGCTATCTCTCTGTCCTTGCTGCCTATTTTTAAAATGAGGTTTGTGTTTTGTTCTTCAGTGGTAGTAGTTCTTTATGTGTGATTTTCACACTCTCAGTGCGTGGTTTCCAGTTCCTCTTCCTCATTTTGTAGGCTCTTTCCATGTTTGAGATTTTTCTTGGTTTTTCCTCCTTTTTTTGCAGGAGGGGTTAAAACCAGAAAATTCGAGTCTTATCCTGGCCATGCTATCATCACTTCAGTCTCCTGATGGTGTAGCTGGTGAACAAATGATTTGAGTAGTATTGAGTTTATCTACTTTTTATTACCCATGGTTTTGTTAAAGGCATTTTCGTGAGTTTAAAAAAGCTAAGTGTAAAAGAGTATATACCATCTGATTTTACTAATACAGACTTGTGGGAAAGACAGTTTGAATCGACTGGGAAGAAAACAAAGACTGTTTTCAGTGCTGCTTGTGGAAACCATGGTTTTGCATTTGGCAAGTCCCGAGATGGAGCAGTGGCCTCAGCCCGAGGGAACACTATATTCAGGTTATGCCAATGCTTATCTAGGAAATATACATTTGTTAAGCTAATTGAACCTTGCACTTATTTTATCTTAGTTGTAAGTTACAGTTACATCTCCATGGATGACATGACGAATATGTGATTAGTTCACTCCCCTGTTTATAGCCAGCAGTGTTGGACTGTTTTGGACGACACAGCCTCCAACCTTCTATTACCTGCTTTGAATCCAAAGGCATGTTTATGTAGGAGTGGCGCTGCTGAGTCATGGCACACACAGGGTACTGCTGGTTCCCCGTGCAGTTGTGCTTACACACTAGCAGACACAAGCACTCTGTTGTACTGGCTTACACACTAGCAGCACAAGCATCCAGTAGCTCTGCTTCATTTTAATCTGGTTTCAAATTTTGGTCGCTGTAGTTGGTGTGGGCATTGGTTTGAGTTATAGTTTTAATTTACATTTTCCACAAGACAAAGTTGATAATGCATCCATTTTAATTGTATATATGTATTCCAAATGGGGAGTTTGGTGGCCACAGAAGTATAGTGGGTGCCCATGGACCTTGCCTTCAAATTCTTACTCTGATAGGGTTCTCACTTTAATGCAGTCTCAGTGAGTGATACTTTGTTTTTAACACTTTGAATTCTCTCTAAGAATTTTGCTGTGCGCTTTGTCCATGAAGGCGCTGCACTGTGCATTGTGAAGATGCTTTTTTGATTTATCAGTCACAGCCAAAGCTGCTGTTGGCCCATCATCATTATCTGGGCCTGTGGTTTGAAACCGAGATGAGTTTTTTTTCTCGTGATATTTTTTCCATGGTTCTTAGTGTAAAATCTATGCCTTTCCAGTTACTGTGTAGCAGAAACTGGCTCACTCATGGTGTCTGTCTCAGGTTGGTCCAGACTAAAATTTTGCTCTGTCCTAGAGTTGGCTTGTGGAAGTTATGTAATGCTTTCCAAACAAAGAATGATTTTATATTTTTACAGGTTTGTTTAAAAAGGAAAAAAGAAAGAACACACCAGAGTAGGTACTTACAAAGCCCTGAATCCTTCCTGCTGGTTCTTTACAGACACTCATCATATGTGTTGTTCTGCTCCGTTGCTCATTTGTATCGTTGCTTGTTTTTTCAGACAAGGTTTCTCTGTGTATCCCTGATTGTCCTGGAACCCACTATGTAGACTGGGCTGGCCTCAAACTCCAGAGATCTGCCTGCCTCTGCCTCCTGAGTGCTGGGATTAAAGAACAACACCATGCCCAGCCCATCGGTCACTTTATTTGTCAAGCCAACACTGCTTCTGATTGCTGTGGTTTGACAAGTGGTTCTATCTTTAGTGTATTCTTCATTTGCTCAAGATGCCTTACGTCGACTGAGGTATAACAGTGCTTTGTCACAAATCTAGCCTGCGTGAGGCTCCAGATTAAACCCACAAAAAAAAGAAAAAGGAAAAAAAAATCCTGACAATTTTTGTTCATCATGCAGTATCATGAAAGCTTTAGAATTGGGTTTTTAAGTTGCTAGAATTTTTATTGTGTATGTGTTACAAAATTTAAATGTTGAAAAATACTTGCTTTCAGGAGGCAGAGGCAGAGGCAGAGACAGGTGTCTCTGAATTACAGCCTCTTGACTGTAAGGGATCAGTATCTGCCCAGGATCCCCAATACCACTTTCTCAACACAAAGATTTATTGGCTCTTTATGGACTGAGCACAGGGAATAAGAGAGAAAGCAAGAGACAGACGACCGACCGGGAGCAAGGGAGAAGGGGAAGAAGTATATGTCCTAGAGGACAGAGGACTGCCTCTGGATAGAGAGAAGACAGGTGTGACACATAGAAAAATGGTGGTTTATAAAGGTAAAAGGGGATACCCCATGCTAGGATGAGATGTTTAATTTTAATTAGGGTTGTTAATTAGGTGAGCCAAAGGGGGCTTTTGATTGCTAGACTTCAATTCTTTGTTAGCTGGACCTTGGTAGTGAGCCTCAGGAGGAGGAAGTGGCCAAATAAGGGAATAGACCTTGGGGGCTAGCTTCAGGAATGTAATCTAGTGGTTTTTAGTAAGGAAAAGGGAACTGGGGAGAAGGGCAAGGCCAGCCAGAGCCGTTTTGCCATGCTCAAGATGGCCAGAGTTCCTTCTTGGATTACATAGTGAGTTCTAGGACACCCCAGGGATACACAGAGAAACCCTGTCTCAAAAAGCAAAGCATACAAACAGACAAAAACCCTAAAACAAAACAAAAAAATCCTTGCCTTGTTGAATAGTGTGTGCCTCAGATGTGTGGTCTGCATCTATTGGAATAACCCTTTGGTTCTTCTTGTGCATCTTTTGACTATATGTTGATTGGATTTTTAGACGTCAAACCAACGTTGTAACCGAACCAAACTTGTTTGCACTGTTGTGCTCATCATCAGCCTCGTTCGGTCTTCTATTTGAAGATTTCCATTTCTCAGCTTGGTGACTGAGTATTGTCATCCTCAGACAGAGCGGCAGCAGCTAGGCGAGAGGGGATGGGTGACTCATGCAGACAGTTAGCAGGGGAATGATCGTAGTGGATAAGTACTGAGGACTGGGAAAGGACTGTGATATGGATCTGGACCTAAGGGAAAACGTGAAGGAAAGATTTGTCAGTAGAAGCCTCACCCTTAAGTCTGGATTCAAGGAAGACTCCCTCAGCTAGGTCATAAAGCAGTGGAGGAGTTGAGGGAGCAGGCTCCTTCAAGAACAGTGGGGACATACCGGCTTAGTGGGGACATGGCAGTGGGCTGATCGCTGGCGAGCTGCTACCTGCAGAAGGTTCTCAGAGGGATGTCTGGCACAGTGCCTCCATGATGCCCATCGGCCTGCCTTGTTGGCCAGCCCTGAACACCTTGCTTTTCTTCCCAGCCTTTGGAGACTGGTAGGCTCCTTTTCCTTGTCTAGCTTTCCTGTGGTTGTTGTGAGTAGGAGGTGACCGTGAAACCAGCTTTTACTTTACGTATTTAGAAACTTTTGCTTATTTATAGCTAATGAAAATTTTGATTTTTTTGTTGTTGTTTAATCTACTTTAAATTTATTTTTATCATGTGTATGAGTGTTTTGCCTGCATGTATGTCTGTTTACCACTTTCACTCCTGGTAGCCTCAGTGGCCAGAATAGGGTATTAGAACAATGGTCCTCAACCTTCCTAATGCTGTGACCCTTTAATACAGTTTCTCATGTTGTGGTGACCCCAACCATAAAATTATTTTTGTTACCACTTCATAACTGTAACTTTGCTACTGTTATGAATTGTAATGTAAGTATTTGATAGGCAGGATATCTGATATGTGACCCTGCGAAAGGGTCTTTGGACACTCAAAGGGGTCTAGATATACAGGTTGAGAACTACTGCCTTAGAACTAGAGTTACAGATGGCTGTGAGCTGCTATTTAGGTGCTGGGAATCGAACCTCTGTCCTCTAGGAGAACAGCCAGTGCTCTTAATCGCTGAGCCATCTCTCTAGCCCCTTGTTTAATCTTTGTTCTAAGAGTCTGTTGATTGAGACATTCTTAAAATTTTATTTTTCGAGATTAAGAAAGCCATTTCTCCTTCATGCTTTCTATTTGATAAGTTAAGTAACATATGTCCATTGTTTTAGTAGTTAGATTGGAAACACTGCTTCTCTCCCTACAGCCTGTATATCATTGTTGTGCCAGGTTGGAGTTCAGGTTTCATTTAATGAATGCCCTTGCTTTGCCCCCTCTTCTGCTTTGTAAGTTCTTCACTAATCTTGAAGATACAACTCTCCTCTTATTTGGCTTCTGCTATTGCTAGTAAGACATCATAATTTGGTTATTCCTTTGTTGAAGGTAAACACACAGACACACACACACGCACGCACGCACGCACGCACGCACGCACGCACGCACACACACGTGCACACACTTGCAGGCTGTAAGACCTTCTCTGTACCTTCCGTGCTCAGCCATTTCCGGACAGTGAGTGTAGCTGAGGGCTCTGGTGTTGGGTGGGTGGAGCTCCTTGAGACTGTGGACAGTGTTTTCTCCTCACACCTCACACTGTCTGTGTATTCCCCAGAGGGTTGCAATTCAATATTTTCATTTCATTCTTAAAAAAAAATGACTAGACTTTCATATTTTTGCTTGGAACAAAAAAAAGCTAATGGAAAAGTGGTAGGTAGTTTCAATTTTTGAAGGATTATTTTGTAGGAAATATTTCACAGTTAGTAAAAGATCGAAGATATGTTCATTAACAACACTGTGGAATTCCCTATCTCAGCAACAGCCTGTTGATTGTTCGTGTCTGTAGTAAGTTGGGCGCGAACTCTTGCCTCTTGATTTACCTGTGGCGCTAGTGCAAGTTTGATACTGGGAAATAAGGGAATAAGAAGCAGAAATTGGTTATTAGTAACCAATAACCAAAGTAATATACCTAGTCGTTCAGTATGGACTTCCCCTCCTCACTCCCTCTGTGCCCTCTCCTTCCCTCTCTTCCCTTCTCCCTCTCTCTTTTTGTAGAATCAGAATCTCTTTGTGTTGACTTGAGTGCCCTTGGACTCCTGGGCTCAAGTGATTCTCCTGTCTTAGCCTCCCAGGTCAGGTGCCGAGTACAAATCCACCCCATTTAGCTATCAGTATGGTTTTGACACAGTTTCTATGAATTCTTCCCAGAGCAAAGCTTATGGAGGATAGGAAATGGCTTATATGGCTGAGTTTTCAGTAGGAGCTTATGCGCACAGTGCCTGTTGGGTAAACGGAAGGACACTGACACCTGTTGTAGTGACCACCATGGTTTGTTCCTAAGTGACTGTTCTGTCTCTCCCTTCTTACTCCCCACAGCCCCTGTAACTCAGGGTTAGTGGTACCTAGTGATTTAAAGACCATATTTCAAATAACTAAGAAAGTATATAAGAAAATAACAAAAATAGGACAATCTTGGACTTAAATAGAAATTTAGACACAGTCTGTAAAATAAACTGGTGGTTAAAAGTTTAAAAGAGAATCTTGATACTACTTAAAAACAATGAATGGTAATCTATAATGAAAGGAATTGAGCTGGATTTAAGCAGATGTCAGAAGTCCACTTTTAAGGAGTAGACTTTAAGACTTGAAAAACATAATATATGAAGTTAACTTGGCAGTCAAGAAACTAGATGTGATTTCAAAATCTTTTTAAGAGTTCTAAACACTTTATTATGAAGTATTTTAGTATGAAAGATAGCTTCAGAGAGAACTAACCGGAGGTCTTTGGCAGAGATAAGTACTGTAAAAGAACTAGAGAGAGATTCACGGTAGGGTTTGAGCAGTCTCCAAAGCATGCTGTCTGCTCTGGCCCTCTCTTAGCAATGTTGCCCCAGGCAGCCCTATAATTAGGTGGTTTTAAGCTGGCTTTTCCTAGCTGCTGCATAACTCACAACCTGGGTCACAGACACCACCCTGCTGGATAGCCCGATCTCGTTTCTCATTGCTTTCCTGCTAGCCTACATAGAAAGTATGTGACTCCTAACTTAATTAGAGTTCGTTCGTTGTGGAAACTACAGCCCCTGCTTTCAATGTTTAGCAGATAACTTCTCATCTTTGACATAAAAACAGAAATATTGTAGTTAAGTGTGAGGACATTAAGAAATACATTTTTTGCTTGTTCATTCACTTAGCAAACATCTGTCCAGTCTACACCCTGAGCCAGACACGAAGCTGACTGCGTGGAAGGAAGCGATGCGGCCTCTAACCTCACTTCCTTCAGAATGTTGAAAAATGTCACCTGATGCAGTGTGCTTCCTCAACTGGTTAATGAAAACAGCCTGCCTGCCAGGGCCCCTTTGCTTCCCGCTATGCGGCGTTGTCCACGTCACCTCACACTAGTGTCTTCACTGCCACCTTCCCACTCTCCGGCCAAGTGGAGGGCAAGGATTTTGTTTTTTTAAACTTAAAATAGTTTCTGCCGTACGTTTATTAGAAACATACAGACCCACAAATTCACACACAAAACACTGAAAGATGGAAATATAAAATAATGTTTAAAGCACAGAAATAAAAGTATGTACGGTTGTTACAGGATTGTGGCAAAAGAAATCATTTTCCTGCCAGGGGAGGGCTTGGCTTGTAGGATGTTTGTTAGACAGTCGACGGGCAGATGAAACACTGGGAAGGCAGCATCTCAGAAGACATCTCTGAGATGTTTGCGAGTAACCTTTGCCTAGATTTTGGAGAAGAACCGGTGTGGGGGTGGGTTGTGTGTTATTAGTTGTGGGTTACTGATGCATGGAGAGTCATGCTTAGATTTTCTAGGTTGAGGGATCGAATGGATAAAAACTCTGTTAACCGAAGAATGCTAGAAGAGAAGCATATGTCTGTCCCCGGGTTGCTTTTCCCATGCTACTAGAGCACCTGCTCTGGAGTTCTTAGGGAGAGGAGTAGCCATTTAGGAATATCAGCCGATACACTAGAGTAGGTCCTGGCATAGTGAAACTGTCCAAAGAACATGGAAATACAGGGTAAAGGCAGGACCAAGGAAAAAATAACAATAATGTCTAATAATGGCCAGAGAAGGAAGAATCAGAAAGAATAAATAGAAAAAAATAAGACAGTCAGATTTTGTGCTTTGTTAATTAAGAGGTGGTAATTGTAAAGTATCAGCCAATAACTTTTCCTTTGGTCATAGGGATCCATTAGGACAGGATCCAAAAAGATACTTTTTGACATGTAGCAAGTTATTGAAGTTACAGAGCTCAGCAGAGTTTTTGGAGGGATGAGGAAAGCAGGTAGGTATTCATGAGTGGGAATATTCCAGCATCAGTGCACGCCCAGGGACAGCAGCAGCATGGAGGGATGTGTACGCCTGTCCTGAGGATGCTCTTCATCCAGGAAACCCTGCAACACAAGGGACTGAAGATCAGTGAGTGTGCACAGCCCTGGTGAAGACTGTGCAGTAGGCAGAGACACCAGCACTAGTCAGCTGCATGGAGGGGAGGAAGGGGACGGAACTTCAGGGCTATAGCATAGGGTATGCACTTAAGAGAGCTAGCTGGGGACGAAGGCCCAAAGAAGGCTGTGAGGACTGAATCCTTACTTGAAACAGGACACGGGTAAAAAACTTCAAAATGAAAACTGGGCATTGAAACAAAACAAAACCAAAACAAAGCAAAGGAGGCTAGAACAGCAGAAGTGCAGGGACATGGGACAGATCCAGTGTGACCTCAGCTGGGGAGAGCAGCTTAAAGTTACCAGAAGTTTGGAAGAGCCGCCTTGAGGGAGCAGGAGTTGAAATCCAGCAAGAGCCTTTCCTGAGCATTGTCAGGAGCTTGCTTCACTAGTGAGCAATTCCCTGTGTCACTTCAATTCATTCAGCTAAACTAACAGGCTGAGAACTGAGGGCGGAGCTGACCCGGGCTTGCCATTCTCTGTAGTTAGATGGGCAAATTCTGTCCTGTGAAAGGCCTTGGGGAAAGGAGCTTGAAGCCGCTGGGAAGTTTTGTTGAAATGTGGGTACATAGGCAATCTTAGGAAGATTTCTGAGGGAAGCTGGTAGTCTTGAAGGGGAGAGCACACAAAGGACAGCCTTGAGAAGCTTACTGGTCAAGGGGTTGAGCAGTATATAAATTGAGAGATGGAAAATTGTTGCTTATGATTAACAAATTTGTCTGGGTTATCTGAGAAATTATAACCTTGCAAAGCAAGAAGAGCAGGGCTCTGACTTTAGACATATATATCATTTATGAAACTCCTAAAACGTAAGGGAAAAGACTATCATTACTGAACTTCAAGTTCTCCGAAAGGCAGTCGTGGACTGTTAATTCAAAGAGAAGTAGGGGGAAGTATTGTTGGATAAGGTGCTCCCAGTGTTTCTGCCTAGCTATAGCTCTGAAACTGATTCATGCCTGACACCTAGTGGTGGTCTGCACACACTGCGCTTCTGTTGCCCGCCTTTCTTCTTGAGACAAACCTCAGAAGTGCTTCAGGCTGTTTACTGTTAGCATTTTCCAGGGTGACATTTTGAAGTAGACAGCAGGTACTTACTGAGCATCCGTTACATGCCAGGTACCATTCTGTGCTCTTGAGATTTCCATGCAGCGTGTTTTCTATAAACCCACGGGATTTTAATCTATAACTGAGTAGGTCCACTGAAAACTTAGGGGATTTGAGTATATAGCCAAGAAGATCAACTATAAACTCACAGAATTTTACCTTGAAAATGAGTAGATCCACTGTAAACTCATAGGATTTGAATATATAACCAAGCACAGCCACAGGAATGGTTATCTTGTTTATAAGCTTAACATGAGGCTGTCTTGTGATTTTCACATGTGAGACTTTTCGGAATTTGTCTCAGGGCTTTTGGAGCTGTGTCAGTTCTTAGTGTTAGGTAGATGTTTAGGAAGATAAAAGATTGGTTTGTGCGCACTTCTATGTGAAACTCCGTTGTGCAGGGCACTCCATACCCAGTGGAGCAGTTTGCTTTTGCCTGCAAGTTAATATGAAAGTTCTGAATCTTCCAGCTCTGCCTGCCAAAGTATTTACGGTATTTATGAATGACTTGACATCTGAGATTTAACTTTAAAAGCTTTATATGGGTGTGAGTGGCTTAAATGAAACGTGATTTTCATGGTTCTTTATTCTCCTGGGGCTTCGTGCTGTTAGTCTCTCTGGTTCTGAGTGTATGTAACATTCCCATGGCAAAAAAGGTTTTTAAAAGCTAAATGTATTTGATTTGAAAAGGTTTAACATAAGTAATTTCAAACATGGTCTACTTTTTACATTTTTAAACTGACTTATTTTACTCCATTGCTTGAGGGTCAGGTTGCATAAAGAGTATATGTTTGTCTATAGTATATGTAATTGTGATTGACGCATGACAGGTCTCATTTGGATCCCATTCAGAGATTATTATAATTTGGGATTAGGAACTCCTAAAGTTGTCAGAGCTGCAGAGTGGGAGGTAAAACTTGAATGTAGTAGCTAGCATTCTGAAAATGAGTGCACTGTCTGAGTTAGGGTTTTACTGCTGTGAACAGACATCATGACCCAGGTAAGTCTTATAAAAGACAACCTTTAATTAAGGCTGGCTTACAGGTTCAGAGGTTCAGTCCATTATCATCATGGTGTAAAGTATGGCAGCATCCAGGCAGGGATGATGCAGGAGGAGCTGAGAGCTCTACATCTTGTCTAGAAGGCAAAGAGAAGACTGGCTCCCATGTAGCTAAAAGGAGGGCCTCAGAGCCCACCCCCACAGTTACCCACTTCCTCCGACAAGGCCACACCTCCTAATAGTGCCACTCCCTGGGCCAGGCATATTCTCAAACCACGACACTCATGTAGCCTATAGAGAACAGCTTGATTTAATAATTTACCTCCACCCCCTCTGTTTTTTTTTCCTTTTCTTTTGTGGTATGAGCAAAGAGGCTAACAATCAACTATAGTATTTTAATTTTTGATTACATAATATAGGCTTTTTGTTTGTTTGGTTTTTGGTTTTGGTTTTGTTTTCCGGACAAGGTTTCTCTGTGCAGCCCTGGCTGCCCTGGAACTAACTATGTAGACCAGGCCAGCCTCAGACTCACGGAGATCCACCTGCCTCAGCCTCAGCCTCTGAATGCTGGGATTAAAGGCTTGCTCTACCACCACCCTGCTACACAAATATTTTTGATATTAGCTAGTATGTTCCTCTTAGTGTCTTAAAATAACTTTTATAGCTGAATATGGTAACACATGCCTGTAATCCCAGCTCTTGAGAGTCTGAGACAGGAGTCAGCCTGTGGGTGCATTCCTGGGCAGCCTGAACTACACAGTAGAGCCAGTGCCACAGTAAACATGAAGCACAGGGCTTTGTCCCCGACTTCATTGCGTTTGACTGGATGACCAGCAAGGGGGTGCTAGAACTTGTAGGGAAAATTTTTTTTGAGGAAGCTTTGTTTTATTTTCCATAATGGTTGTTGTGTTGGTTATTTTTACATCAACTTGACATACACTAGAGTCATTTGTGAAGAAGGACTTGCCCTCCTTTTTTGGTCAATGCATAAGACTACTTATTGACCAATAATCTGCTGTGATCTATTGTTTTCATATGTATAACAGTTATTCTTTATTTGTATTGATCTTAGTTTTGGGAAAAAAAAAAAAACCAACCAAGTAAAGAAATTGACATTTCAGTAGAATCAGTCTCCAGTCTCCACTGTTTCCTTGAAAGAACAACCAGTGATCTCTTTTCCAGATTAACAGTCTTAACTATTCCTTATAGTTAAAATCTATGTGAAGAAAATGAGTACGTAAAAGGAATTTAGATTTTTTTTTTTTTACAAACTAAACCTTACAAATATTTTTTTTATTTTTTAATTTGTGTTTTGAGATTATAATATAATTACATCATTTCCCCTTACCTTTCTTTTCTTCAGCCTCTCATATGTAACCATGTCCCTTCCTCCTCAGATTCATGGCTTCTTTTTCTTTGGCAGAAGAAATTATTGTTTTGAGGTTTTGTGTGTGTGTGCTCGAGGGGTGGGAGGGGGATGAGAATATGAATATGAATGAGAGAATGAGTGTGTTTCTTCCAAAAGCTATGAATTCAGCCTGCTCAGTCTGTTCTATGTGACTTGTATGTGTATGTTTTCAAGCCTGATCATTTGGCACTGGACAGCCAATTAGACATGTGTTCATTGGGGAAGACTGGTTCACCCACTCTCAGTATTCTGTTCCTTAGTTGCCTGTAATTCTTTGTCTGTGATTGAGGACTCACGAGTCGCTCTCCCTACCCCCACCCCCATTCCATGTTAGCGTGTCTGTTGGTGTTATCCTTGTTCAGCTCATGGTCATGCATTCATATTAGTGAGACTTCATGGGTGCAGCGTCTCTAGTGATCTCACGGCAAACATCCTGTTCTCTGGCTCTTACAGTCGGTCTGTCTTTCTTGGGCAAGGATCCCTGAGCCTTCTGTGTAGGAGTAGTTTTGCAGATGTATCCACTGGACCTGAGCCTCGCAGCTCTGCATTTTCATCAGCTGTACTTTTCTGTAATGATCTCCATCTGTTGCGAAGAAAAGTTTCCCTGATGAAGGCTGAAGACTACCTTTTCTCTGGGTAAAAGAAAAATATTTAAAATGTAGTTAAGGGTTATGCCTTTCAGTAAAATGGCAGTTACAGCTTCTCCCTAAGATCCGTCACTTTGCTAGTCAGTACCATGCATGATCTGTCTTGTTGAGCTGGCCTTAAGTCCAGAGAGAGAGAGCTGTTGGTTACTGCCGAGGTATGCATACCACCATTATACCCTTAGGGTTATCATGTCATGCTGGTTGTTCTGGGTCACAGGCACACATAGCAGGGGAGAACTATTGCTTCTTTCACCCATTTGGAAGCCTATGTGACACCTTTTGGTATCACAAGTGCTAGTCCTTGGGGAGGAGATGTTCAGGTCAGGTCCAGCTTAGATCTTCAGGGTCCTATGTCTGAAGTGCACAGTGTCTTAGCAATAGGGTCTTAACCTTCCGATTCTTGGAGGCAACCAGCGGCAATGACCATAGCCTATAATGTCTTGGGACTCTTTAGACAACCTTGACCAACAATTCAAAGGAGGGTTTTTCATACCTGGTATTAAGGTTTTAGTTAAATAGTTTATGGTTCTTGAGGAGAGCATTATCAGCCCAGATGGGATAATTTCATTTAAACTATATGTATATAATTTAGGTAGATAATAGTATGATTTCTTGTGATGTTTTCTGACATCCTTACTGTTATCTTACCCGCCTCCCTCCTCCTTCTGTATTCATCTCACACCTGCTTTCCTTAATTAACATCTCCACCCTACTTTCCCCCTGCGTCCCTCTTCAGGTCAATTATATCCTGTTGAAGAAGGACTGCTAATTGAGAAAATTTGTCTATAACATCAATTCTGCCTGGCACTTTCTTGATTAATGATTGATGTGGGAGATCCTAAACCACTGTGGATGGGGACAGCCTTGGTCAGGTGGTCCCAAGTGGTTTAAGAAAGCAGCTGAGGAAGCCGTAGTGAACGTGCCAGCCAGCAGCACTCCTCCATGGCCTCTGCTCCAGTTCCTGGATCCAGGTTCTTGCCTTGAGTTCCTGCCCTGGCTTTCCTCAGTGATAAGAGTATGACCTCATAGCAGATGTGTGACTGAGAACTGTGAGTTGAGATCCCTCCTCCCCCAGCAGCTCTTGGCCATGCTGTTTTATCATGGCGGTAGAAATCCTGAGACAGCTGTGTCACTTTCTACTGTCCCCACGAAACAGGGCTCCCTTCCTGGGCTTTGCCATCGCTTGTCACTTCTTCATGGCAGCCACCGTTCCTGGGATGAGGTTCCAGCTCACTGTGGTTTTCATTTAAATGTTTCTCTGCTATTTAGCAATGTGGAACATTATTCTTCACCATGTTGACACTGCATGTCTGCTTAAAGGTGTCTTATTTATACATGTTGCCCATTTTTAATTGGGTTGATCTTTTTTTTGCTATTGAGTTTTCGTAGTTCCTTAGTAATATCTTAATCAACTTTTCTTCAGATGTATAATTTGCCATATTTTCTCTTGTTCTGTGGGATACCTCTTGGCTGTGATGGTCATTTCCTATTTCTATGCAGAATTGTTTTAAAGGATTTTTTTTCCTTTTGTTTGCTGTGTTTCTGGGGCAATGCAAGCATAAGTGTACAAGTATAGATATATTTGTATAAATGAGACAGTACATGTTTTTTTCTGTTTGTCCATAGGTACATTTACTTTGTTCTGGAACTGCAGGATTTCCCGGCTGAAGTGATATGTTGTTCTATAGCTCTTTCAGGGTCTGTTTCATAACTGGCATAGGTCAAAGGTTGTTTCTTTATAATCTGTTGGCTGTGTGTACTTTATACTTAAAATTTTCAGGTAATATAAATGCTGCAGGTTATTTTAACTTTAGTGTTTGTCTTAGTTAGGGTTTTACTTCTCTGAACAGACATTATGACCAAGGCAAGTCTTATAAAAGGTAACATTTAGTTGGGGCTGGCTTACAGGTTCAGAGGGTCAGTCCATTATCATCAAGATGGGAACATGGCAGCATCCAGGCAAGTATAGTGCAGGCAGAGCTGAGAGTTCTACATCTTCATCTGAAGGTTACTAGTGGAAGACTGGCTTCCAGGCAGCTGGGGTGAGGGTCTTAAGCCCACACCCATAGAGACACACCTATTCCACCAAGGCCCCACCTCCCAGCAGTGCCATTCCCTGAGCCAAGCATATACAAACTGTCACAGCGTTTTTCAAAGAAGTTTGTTATAGATTTAAATCATCTCGATTCTGGAGATGTGTACTTCAGTCTAAGCTGCCAGTCTCTTTGGAGATGGGAATCAGGTTCACAGCAACGCCATTGGAGTATCTGTGCCTGTACCTCTATGTCCCCTTCTCCTTCACCTCTATTCTCTTTGAACTGTGCTCTTCAGCTTCCTTCTAATATGACAGTTGAGTTTAATGGATATTTTCTCAGCCAGTATTTTCTGATTTTCTGCAGGGATACTAGTTTGATGTCTTCTAACATGGCCCATCTTGATCTGCGCAAACCTCATTTGCAATAAAATGAGCTAGTCATATGTATTAAATACCTTATGTTAATCCCCACAATAGCTTTGTCAGGTAGGCATGATTACTATCGTTACCCCACTGCAGATGCGTAAACTGGCATGCCTAAGGAAGTTACATAAAATCACATGGAGACATAATTGTCAGGTCAAAGTGTTCAGTTTAATTTGATGTTCATATCAAAAACTAATAATCACTAGTTAAAACATGTATCAACTATTACAAAATTTGGCAGCCTGTTTGGAAAGTGGTAGAGGTGGGGTTTTAAACCATATGTTCTGGCTGTAGGGCCTAAGGTTTTTTATAAATTCTGCATTATCCTGGACACAGAATCAAACTCCTGTGGATCTGCTATTGGATGGCTACCCTAGATATTACTAATTCTTCTTACTTAAGGTGAATGTGATTGAATTATTAGGGAGTTTACTTGTTCTCTGATCTGTGAGTCAGTTCAGATGTGCTTCTCAGGCAGTTTTAGTCAAGCGTGGTCACGTCACCCTCGGCACCCATGGCAGCCTTGTTCATTTGCTTATTTTTTTCTGTAAAGACAAAGACTTAGTTACATGGACATGCTCAAATAAGTATTTTGAGAAAGTCAATGGAAGGATACCTGAATAATATACTTAACCTTTAAAACACGTTCTCTGTGTTTTCAAAACGTCAGGAGATGGGGAGTAAGGTAGGACGTGAAGTGATTGTCACCAGGGCAGCTGTCTGGACACAGAGAGAATTCTCCCTGTTGGAGTCTAATAACTCGGGATTGGGGTTTTGTTTTGTATATGGAGAAACTGACCTACAAGAACTAATGACCTGTGAGATTAGATGACACGTTTTATTTACTTATTCTCTTAATTTTGTTTGTTTGTTTGGTGTGTGTGTTATACATTTGTGCACATGTGGATGTGGCTGTGCTTACTCATGGAGAGATGCAGACAGCTTAGAGTGTCCTACTCTCACTTTCCAGCTTAGAGTTTTGAGATAGACACCACGTTGAACCCGGAGTTCATGGTTACAGCTAGACTGGCCAGACACTGAGATCTACCTGTCTGGGCTTGGTTCTAAGTGTGCTGCATGCTTGCCTTTTTACATGGTGGTAGAGATCCAAACTCAGGCCCTCATCACAGCAAAGAACACTTTACCCACGGAGCAAGCTCTTCAACGTACGTATGTACGTACGTACATACATACATACATACATACATACACACACACATACATTCGAGATAAGCTTTGTTGTGTAGCTAGGCTGGCCTCAAACTCAAGATTCTAATACCTCCACTTCCAGAGTGTTTAAATTATGGGTGTATACTACCATCCCTGACTTTATACACATTTGAAATTTGGTACATTTGAGCTCAAGTTCAAACAGGATTTCAGACTCTTTGTCTGACTGTAGCTCTGTCTCTTTCTCTTTTTCCTCCCCCTTCTTCTATGTTTGTGTGTAATGTAAAATTAATGAGCCAAATGTTTATCTCAATATAAAGTAAGAGTATAGAAATTGAAGAAAAGTAAACTTCTCCTGAAACTTAAGGGATGTTGAAGAGCAGTTTTCTTTTTAAAAGAATTACATTAGAGCCTAACAGAATTTAGGAGCGAGTCCATCAAGGCAAATAAAAAGAACCCAAAGACCACTCTCAGCGTCCAGGATGCTCTGCTGGTTCGGTCTGGGCTCTTCTACTCTTTCCTCCACACGGGTTCAGGCATCATGTGATGCAGACTTGTCAGTAGCAAGGTGACCGACTTTATAAAAGAAGCCATTGAGGAAGACATTTACTTGGTAGACATTGAAGTTGTTTTGGATATCTCTCCTTTGTGTAGTGAATTTTTCTCCCAGAATTTTTAGATGTCATCACATTACTACTCAGCAAACTTTTTATTCTTTTGTAGAATGTATCAGTAGTCATTTGCATTTGATACATATTTGCAACAAGTTCTTTTATTGACTTATTTTAATGTTTCATTATTTTATGAATATGAATATTTGCCACACGTATGTGTGTGCACTACATCTGTGGCTAGTACCTAAGGAGACTAGAAGAATGTGTCTGATCATCTGGAACTCGAGTTACAGATGATAATGAGCCACCATGTGGATACTGAGAATTGAACCTGGTTCCTCCGGGAGAGCAGTCAGTGCTCTTAACTGCTGAGCCATCTCTCTAGCCGCTATTTTATATTTTTAAATGACACAGATGAGAGGTCATTTAAGAAAACAAATGTTTTGTATTCTATAAAGCTTCCTGTAAAAGCAATGTCTTAATAAAACAAAATATTAAATCCTTAGATCTTTAGTCAAAAACATAAGTGGTTTTCCTTTAATGCTAACTGTTACAAATATTGTGTTGGCCACACAGGGATCTGGCCTGATTAGAATTCAGTGTTTGCATGTTGAATGACTTAAATTGATATATACTTTTTCCCCTTATAATTGCAGCTATGTATCACATAAAATGGCAGTATATTATAAAAAGATATCCCTAAGTGATTTTTGTCATTGAGTTAGTGTTGTAGTGTGTATTTACACAGTCATAGACGGGGATATAAACCAATGGCTAAGCTTTCTCCTAAATGCAAGCCCTAGGTCCCCATCCCAGCAGTACCAAGAAAAACAAAACTAAAAATGTGGATAGATACTGTGACGTTTACATGCCTAGTGCTGTATGGGAATAGCCACTATTTTATATGGTTTGTCACTGACAAAATATTGTTATGTGGCTCATGACTGTAATTATAAGTTGGCTTTTATCAGTAAAGCTTGACAAATGGATTAATGTCAGTTACTGAGAGTGCAGCATTTGAATTCATACCCGGCCACAAACCTCTACTCTCTCTCTGCTGATGGCTGTTTCCCATTTTTTGCTCAGTCATATGACAATCTTCAGGTCACAGTGCCTATCTCCAAAGCTTGTAAGAGTTAAACAACACAATTAATCAATTCAATAATTCCATATTAGATGCCGGCTCTGTGCCAGCCATTGTTCTAGGTACTGTGGCTATCAGGAAAAAGAATAAATTTCTTGCCTGTTAGCTTCATGGGAGACACATACAGCAAATAAATAAGCAAATAAGAACACAATTTTCGTAGTAATAGTTTCTGTGAACACAAGTGAGAACAAAATTTCAAGTGAGAAAGGAGCTTGAGCCCGTGCTTACTGAGGTCTGAAACAAAAGGTTGGTTCTATACCATGGTGGCTCTGGTAGCCGAGCGATTAACTACAGTTTTGGAAGGCTCCTTTCAGATCACCCCCTGGGGAAAAAACGATAGTGGCCGATTGAGGGTTTGTTACTGAGAAATGCCTTTTGAGCCTCCTTTGTACACATGATAGAATTCAGTTTCATGCAGCAATCATGGAAGATCCTCATATGTGCACCCTCTTCTCTCCAGCATTGCTATTTAACACGTAGCATTAGAAATGTCGTGGGGACAGTGAGAATGCAGTCAACTTGTGTTCTCACTGCAGAGAATGCAACAGAGAGTGCATGTTTGGCCACTAACCTCAGTCTGGAGCCAGTGCACAGATCCCGAATTCTAACACAGCCCCAGGTGATACTGATGCCACTGGTCTGGACCTTGAGACCTGGGGTGGGGCTGGGGGTTGCTGCTTTGTTTTGTTTTTTAATTTTTTATTTTTACATGGTGTTTATTACTCAGCTGACCCACTCTGCTGGCCCACTCTCTCTTCTCTGAATCCATCTCATGGAACCTGTTATTCTCAAATTCTATATGAGTATTAGGATCACACGGGAAACTTGTTAACAGATCAGACTTCTGTTTTGACTCCAGAACACTAATTTTTCATAAGCGCCATGGGTCTGCATACAGGTGGATCCGTGGACCACAACTTGTGCAATACTGACTGTATCCAGGTTGAGTGCATTCTCATTTCATACTCCTCTTTAGCCGATTTTATACTGTCTTGTCATTTTGAAGAAAGGAATGACTCCAACGTTTAACACAATTCAGTATTACAAAGCAGTAGTCTGGAGTAGCTGTGTAATTTGTTAGCTAATCCCTTCAAGACTTCGGTCCTCTTGTGCTCTCGTGCTCATTATATGTATTAGCTGTGGGAATTGAGAGCTATAAGATATGTCTGCCGTATGTTGTAGTCATTAAAATACATACTATGCTCAGTAAATGGAATAGGCAGTGTTGTTGCCATTTTGTTATGGAAGAAGCAAGCAAATGCTTAGTTAATAAAAATCCCAAACTTTCATGTTAGCATCCGGATTCGGGATGTGTTTACTACTTTAGGGGAAAAAAATCTCTGCTCTCATTTTAATTAAATGCCATTTTGTATGTGGGGGTTTGAATTAGATACTATAAAGTAAAGCTATGCCTTGGGCTTTTTTTTCCCCCCTAGGAAAGCAAAGGAACCGGTTGGAGCCGATGGATACCATATTTGTTAAACAAGTGAAGGAAGGAGGGCCGGCCTTCGAGGCTGGCTTATGCACAGGTACTGGGTGTCTTCAGTGTCTCCTCAATTTCTGTATTTTTTCCTTTCCTCTCCTTCTATGTGCTCCCCCCTCCCCCTTCACATCTATTGTAACTGTTTCTGAGATCCTTCTCTCTTTCTGGAAACTCTGGATATAGCTGAACAGACATAATGATGTCATTTGATAAAGTGTGATACTTTTAGTTAACACACAGACTTGCAGTCTCTGTTTAAAAAAAAAAAAAAAAAAACTACCCTTTAAAGTTGAAGTTTAACAAACTGATAAAGATATTCTGATAAAGTAAAATGGTTTTGGATCCCACGTCTGGGAGTGCCTGGTCAGGCAGGTAGTACATAGAGCGGGTGAGGTTTCCTGTAAACTTACAAGTCCCTTCATTTCCAGGCATCACTGGGGTGCTCTATTGAGGTCGATTTAATAATACATGTTTGATATAAAATCCTGTTAATTTGATTTGTGATTTTAATAAAATTAACTTAGATCAAAGATTGGCAAATACTTCAAAATATTTTTTGCATAAAACAATTTAAAATAGGAGCTGACAGAACTTCCTTTAGTCCACATTGAGTAAAGTGTATTTTCAGCTACAGATAAGTAGTGAGTACTGCTACTAAGATTTACCAGGATGCACTAGAATTATCTTTCTCATTGGACTTAGAATAACCCTTACTTTACTATCATTCATGTGGACAGTGTGTGTGGAATTCTATTAGAATCCATCTCCTATCACATTCCAGGTGTCACAGTTTGAGAAAATAAGTTGGTGCTGATATGATAAGCACAGAAGAAGGATGTCGTTTCTGGTTTTCATGTCTCTGTCCTTTGTGCTTTTGAGGTTTTTCTGTTCCTTTCAGTTTTTCTGAGTAAGCCAGTAGTTTCCTCCATTAAAATGAAGAGTAAATTAGTAGATTTATTTAACTTTTATAGTACACTCATCGAGTATCCAGATATGTAGAATGGAAGACCATTATAAAAAAAAAAAATCTGTAGATAAAAAATCTGCTGATACTGATGAAATGTGTATAGTCAGCTTTTGAAGCCTGGTGAGTAGTTTTCATTAGCGGAATGACAGGGCAAGTAGAGGAGTCGATGCTAGTTCTGTGGGTCTTTCTAGTTGATAAAAGTAGCGCTTACCTGGGCATTACCACTGCAGCTAAAGATCATCGGTGTCTAGAATTCTTAGAAGGTTGCTATACTTCATGAGAAGTTGGATGTATTAAAAGGAAGGTTTATTTCTGTGGCAGGTACTTCAAAAATTATGCAAGTATATTTTGAAAACTAAGGGCTTATTGGTTCTGGGGGCAGAGCTCAGGATCAAGGGGTTTGATCCCAGCACCATGAGAGCAGAGGAAAGCGGAGGGAACAGTCTGGGGAGTTACTCAGAGTGAGTTCTAATGTGTTTCCCTCTCTCTCTCTCTCTCTCTCTCTCTCTCTCTCTCTCTCTCTCTCTCTTTCTCTGAAGGTGACAGAATTATAAAAGTCAATGGAGAAAGTGTCATAGGAAAGACCTATTCCCAAGTAATTGCTCTCATTCAGAACAGGTAAGATTCTTGAAACCTGATTAATTTGGGCTAAAACCCTAAAGAACAGGTAGGTTTCATACAGTGCTGTGCTCCTAGGACTAGGGGGACACAGAATCCCCAAACACTGCAAGTTATATGTGGAATTGCCAAATGTTAGCCCACTGATTGCTGAGTGGATTTGCAAGTTTGTAATGTTCACAATGTAAAATCCTATGGGGTTTGAGAGCACTCATTATAGATTTAAAATATGAGTTTTCCACTTTGATTTAAAGTGGTAGGTATATAATTTGTTTAAATATAGAAATAAATGCACATTTGGTTTTCTATAATGAGTCTTAGTGAGATATGTATTTTTGCTGAATTTTACTGAGCAGCCTTATTGAATAAAATCACTGGCTTATATTCCTTCATTTGTCTTAACAGTAAGGTGTTATTTTTAAATCCACTTGCCTGTAATCTGCAGAATGACAGCATTTTAGCCCTAAAGGTAAATACATTTTATAGAATGAGTATTGGTAGGACCACAAAGGTAATATAGTCTGACTTTCATACATACAATTAGAAAAATTTAAATACCATTTTTAAAAAAAGATTAAAAGTCAAAGAGGTCACAATACTGAATTTCTGTCAAGCATGTGCAGTAAGTCTGGCTCTGATACCCAGTTTTATCTCTGCATGAAGAGGTTCTTTCCAAATTCAAATGCATAACATTGGATTACAGAATGGTTCCTTGTAGCTTTATTCACCTGTTTACAACTCAGTTGAAATTTTTTATTTTCTAAAAGGTAATTTTGTGTGTGTGTGTGTGTGCGCGCGCGCGCGCATATGTGTGTGTGTCTCAGCCAAAGGACAACCTTGGGGGTCATCTCAGGAACAGTATCCACCTCGTTTGAGATGGAGTCTTGTTAGATTAAACAGAATCTGGTTACAGTTGTGTCATGTGTGTTCCCCCACCCCCACCCCACCCCCGACACACTGCATTTTAAGTCCATGCCACCATGCCTGGAATTTTTAGGTGGATTCTGAAGAGTCACCCAGCAAGTACTTTGCCAGCTGTGCTGTCTCCCCAACCCCCTAAGATTTTTATCAGGTTTCTCTGTGTCTAAAGCAATTTGTACCGTTAATTTGAATTATTTAATACTAATGTCCTAATGCATTGTGATATTTTTACAATTAAATGACATGATCATGATTAATTGATCTCAGAATATTCTCTTTGATGTTTTAATATTTAATGAAATTCCTAGAGAAGCCAAGTTTTGAGTGTAATACAGGTTATGGAGGCAAAGCCTCTGTAGAAACAGCAAGAGAGAGTTTACATTGTTCCGTCCCAAGTAACCAAGATCACCAGCACACCAGCACACCAGTATGCAGCCTGATCTCTTTCTCCCAAACCCACATAATGTTTCAGAGTAACACAGAAATGAAAGTCTTAAATTTTCAGCCAGTACTAACAACTTTAAAATGAGAGAAAAGCTGTTTATGATCATACCTTTAGAAAGTCTTGTAGTAGTGGCCAGGCAGCTGAAAGCCAAGGACTGTGTCACTACCAAGAACTGTTCTGTGCACTGTATGTTTTCAAGCAGCTGTAACTGCTGACGTGCACGGCCTCCTGTGTTGTTAATGGACTGGCACCTGTGGCTTTAACTAAACAGACACCGGAAAATTACTGAATTTTGGAATTTTCTTTTTTTGGGGGGCGATTATTTCCTAATCTTTGAGGGAAGTTAGGATAATTGTTAGATTGAGATAGCCCCACTATCCTTAATATATCTAAACTATGAATCCAGGTCACAAGTTAAATTCAGTTTCTCCTCCTGACTTCGTTCCTTCCTCCCCTGGCTTCTTTCCTGTGCTGGAGATGAAACCAGTGCCTGGCAAATGGTCCCCTGCTGGTACTCTCTAGCATCTCACAAACCCAGGAACCTTTTCCATCACATCTAACAAAAATTTGTAGTGTTAGCATAAAAAGGCTGTAAGCTGCACCTAGAAAGTTCTAAGATTAAATCTTGGGCATAAAACAAATAGCTGAAAATTGACTTATTCTAGTAGAAGCCATGGTAAAGTGATGTTCTTCACTTCTGAGCAAAGGTGGAATTTTCAAAGTTAGGAAGATTAAAGTTGCTTAAAATGTTACATTGAGGGACTGAGGTATAGCAAGCTACAGTATAGTTCCCAGAACTTGAAAACATCAAAACAAGCCAGGTATGGTGGCACATGCCTTTAGTCCCAGTACTGAGTGGGCAGAGGCAAGTGGATCTCTGTGAGTTTGAGGCCAGCCTAGTCTGCAAAAGGAGTCTAGGACAGCCATGGCTGCACAGAGAAACCCTGTCTCAACAAACAAAACAGAACAAAACAAAACAAAACAAAAACAAAGGAAAACGAAGACAAAAAAATCAAAACAAAAAGTTACTAGAAAAGTTTTTGCTTATTTTGCGTTAATAAAGTTTAAGTTGATAGGCTGGGAGATTAAAACCCTGTAATTTGTTTTATGGCTTACAAAAGTAATCCATAAGACAAATAATCATATTCTGATATTCTTATGCGTTTTGTCCTAAAACTATCTAATAAGAGTTTTTATCTCTGAATTAGTGGTACATTATAACGGGTCATGCTATCATGTGGGGTACTCTCTTTTGTATGCCACCAAACTCTGCACTCAATGATGTCTTTCTTATGGTTTGGTTTTGAAAGTGATCTTCTGAGTTACAGTTTCTCCTTCAGTCTCTTGCCTCTCTGACATTATTGTGCTCGGTTTCAGTGACACTACACTGGAGCTCAGTGTTATGCCAAAGGATGAAGACATTCTTCAAGTGGTAAGTTTACTCCAAATAGACATTTTTGGTAGACATGAATAGTAAGAGAATCTTGAAAGGAAAGTGAATTGCATTTAAAAAAGATTCTAGAAAACACAACCTCTTGGTTCACCTAACAGAATTTGGATTTCTGTACGTTGTATTTTTTAAAAAGAGAGAGACTATTGTCCATTATTTAGAATTAAGTGACATGGGACTGTTGTATAACTCCATAGCTAACTCCCCTGGAGCTGAGGACTGAACCTAGGGCCTTGAACTTGCTAGGCAAGCTTTCTACCATTGTGCTAATTGCTCACACAGTTACTGTCGTAGGTGTTCCTGTTCATCTCTGGGACCTGAGTCCCAGGACCTGTCTGCCATGCGTGGTTGGTTATGTGATATAAATGGAAAAATAGTTTTAAATCGTAACAATTTTTTTTTGTTAAATTCATTACTATTTTTAAACACTCATATGTTCTGTAATCAGCACAATATTCTATTTTAAATGAAATATACATTTGTCAAATGTCAGTCAAATCTAAGGGAAATGAGAGTAGAAATTCCAGAAATTTCCTTTGTGTTTTATAAGTTAGCAGCAGTTACTTTTTAAAAAAATTATTATTGTTGTAATGCTGGGCTTTCCACATATGAACAAGTACTATAGCCACTGGGGTAGTGTTCTGTGAGTTGTAATAATAGGATGGGTTTTGTGAAATGATTCAGTAAAATAGACAATTATATAAAAATAAGTGTTGTACCACGGTGCCACCCTCTTCTCCCACACTCACAGTTGCCTCGTCAGCTTACAGTTTACTCCAGAGGCAGGTATGCACCCCTGCCCTTTACAAAGATGACGTCATTAAGTTAGTAAAGGTGAACTTGTATAAGCAAGAGTTTCAGTTTGTTTATTCAACAGAGCAGTTAATTTGGTTTGGGGTCTCATGTAGCCTGGACTAGCTTTGAATTCACTGTGTGGTCAAAGCTAGTCTTGATTTTTTGATTTTTCTACTTCTATTTCCCAAGTGCTAGGATTACAGGCATATGCAATTACACCCTGCTCTTTTCTTTTATTTCTTTCTTCATATTATTTTTGTAACTATTTAATAATAATATGCTAAGTTAATATACCTTATTATATAAGGTATGCTAAGTGATTTTGGTGTGATTGTTATAAACTATTCCGGAAAGTTACTGTAGCTCTCTGTGGATGGTCTTAGTCATGGTACTTCTATTGAAAATCCAGATTGTTCATAGTAATTAATGTTGCTTGATAGGATCTTTGCAGTTATGATCTTGGCTGAGGAATTCTCTGGCTTGTCTTTCTCACTTCCCACCGCTACCACAGTTTGTTTTTAAAAGTTTTGGTGTCTGGTAGGCATTGTAGGATTACTACTTTTCTGTTTTTATTATATTTAGCTTCAGCGTGAAGATGCAAGCTTTTAAACTACTGTGAGATAAAATTAAAGTACAAGAGTAAAAAAGCTGAAGAATGAATGTAGAATGTTTTATAAAGGACTAAAAGAAAACACTCCAACAGTTAGTTAACAGTCCATCAGTTAACCGTCCAACAGTTAACTGTTCAACAGTTGGACTTAGTTTTTTGACGGTGTTCTATTTTAGGATGTCACTGTTGTCTGTATCCATCAGAATGACCTACATGTATTTTGAAGTTAAGAGTACTTAATAAGCGTTTCTTAAGCATATTGATAGCAGTGATCATATAATTCCAGGTAAATTTCTTCATACTGGATGACTTAATATCATCATATTAGAATATAAATTGACACCATTATATAAGAACATAATTACTTTGTTTTGCTTAAGGGGTATTTTGTGCCATTTAATTGGTGCCCACAGAAAATTAAAAGGTTCCCTGAAGGATACTTAAAGCATCCATATGAAGGACCATGATTACCCGTTGAAAGATTTGGTATCTATTAACCAAGCACAGAGAGAAAGTACCACACAGTGACAGATATCAGCATGTTAGAATTATCAATCTTGTAAAATAATGTTTTTATATCCAGTGGTCATTCACCACAAAAAACTACATTCTGATCCTATCCATGACTATAGAAGACTATAGAAATTTAAAATGTTTTATAGATAATGTTTCTCCTCAAATTTGAATAAATGAGTTATCTTTAAATTGCCACAGAATGGCTTTTCTAGTGTGTTAAAACTGATGGGGATAGAAATGGGCTTCCTGGGGAATAAGCATGTTTGCTCTCTTCAAATCCAGTGTATTCTAGTGCAGTAGAGGATTGTCAAAACTCCCCAGCTTCCCTGACATTGCAGGCTGTGGGGACCTGCCCTCCTTTTCAGGCAGTGCAGGAGATTACACAAACCCACTGCAGAAAACACTACAAGGTAGTCCACAGTGCTCTCTTCCAGACCAGGTTTTGTCACAGAAAAGCAGTGACTTGGAAATAATTAGCATGAAAAAGCTAGGCTTATTATGTCCAGGTACATAACCCAAGATGCACACTTCATGTTCAGATGAACAGTGTTTATGCTATAAAAATAATGGTGTGTGTGTGTGTGTGCGTGTGTGTTTACAGATTTAGTTTTGATATCTCAGTGCATTCCAGACTGTGTTATATAATAGCCATTACTACAACAAGTTTTACTCTGGAAGTGATATTTTTATATCTAGTCAGTTATTTCATAAATTAATAAAACACTATAAAGGACATTGTGTTGAAAGATCTTAATTTTTGAGGGAAAAATCTAAATAAAACAGTAGTCCCACAGTGAAACCGTCTGTAGTCAGCTGGCAGTTGTGCTCTGATCTACCAGGGAAGGAGGAGGTTGCACTACTTTAATGCATAATAGAGCATTCATTTAGTCTTCTGGAAGAAGAGATGGAAGGAGCTCGGGGGGAAAGAGAGGCAGTGATGCTGCTCACGGTCAAGGGAAGCTTTGTGGCCGATTACCAGATGGCAGTGCAGACCGGAGAAAATGCCTGTCGATGTGTGTTATCAGCCGGATTCTGCTTCCAAGAGTGGGAGACAAATTCAATAAGAACCAGATAAAAGCTCGAGAACGAAATGCTCGATTGGATTCTGAAGTTATTCTTATGCTCCACTGCCCTTTACCTCTCTTGGTACCTTCCAGAGAAATCAGTATAGATGTATTTGTAGCTTGCTGTTTCCAGCATCAGTATGACAACATGATTCTGTCTGTATCCCAGTAAGCAGCTTCTGCTATGTTTTCCTATTTTCTGCTAGCTACAATTTACAAAGGATGTCACAGCACTGGTAAGAGATGCACAGTAGCCGTTTCCTTGCTTTTAAAGTCATGTTTCATAGAGATTTGTAACAAGCCAATCTGTTTAACTGTACTAATGTGCAGAGGATGTGTGTGATAATGGTCTCCTTTCTCTCTCTCTTTGTTTGTGTTTGTGCCCTCTATAACTAGTTAAAGCATATTTATCTGCATCTCTATTTTCTTAAGTACCTCACCCTTCTCTCTCTCCCTAAACCTTTGCCATTATTTGGTAGCTGCACTTGAGCTTTTCAGGCTGTGTGCTGCAAAGGCAGGATGTGCTGCTTCCGTGGATTAGCCTGCTTGATCAGCGATGATAGGCACCACACCTGACTGCCTTGGAGCCAAACACAGACTCGTGTAGCATCCATGAGCATCCATGTGTGGAATCTCTTTAATTAATTTCAGTTCTTAAATTTTCAAAGATACTGTTAGATAATTC
Organism: Mastomys natalensis; assembly: GCA_021653895.1. Classification (NCBI taxonomy): domain Eukaryota; kingdom Metazoa; phylum Chordata; class Mammalia; order Rodentia; family Muridae; genus Mastomys; species Mastomys natalensis. The sequence goes on along the minus strand of JAJTUV010000330.1, from coordinate 1,872,341 downwards.
TATAAATAACAATTTCTTTAAAAACATGAGCTGCATGCATGCTTATTAGTAATAGAAAGATGTCTAAAGTAAAAGACAAAAAAATTTATCAAGTAATGTTTGCATTAGTTTAAAATGAAAAATTTGTATCAGAAAGATGAATTACCCCTTTCATATTTTTTTTGCTTTTGGTATGTGCTACTTAATTTCTTAAACACGCACATCCACTGAATATGAACATCCATATTCACATATATACATATTTCATATTCACATTCTTTAATTATGAAAATATTTTTTGTGGCTCTTTAGGGGCTTAATTTTAGAGATGGATTATTTTTAATTCTTTGTAGTTAATTGACTAGTTATTTCAATACATGTCTAATTTGTATTACTGCCTTAAATAAGAATGTATTTGGGTAAGGCTTTTAATATTTTGACCTTCTTCCTTGTAAACATTAGGAATCTTCTTTTGCTGGGATTTAATAGGCAGCCATTTAACATGTTGATTGCAGAAAAAAATCTTAAAGCTTAAATGGGAAGATTTTAGAATTAGCATGGCTCTGTCTGGTTGGTGGTTTAATGTGTCATGAGCCTTTGAAAAAAACTAATGATTGCCGTTTTTGTGTGAATGTAGCATGTTCAACAGTTTATTCAGGTCCTCTAAGGGGAAGGGAGATGGGGAGGGACTCTGTGAAGCGGGGATAGGTGGGAAGCATTCGGGATGTAGATAGATGATAGATAGATAGATACATAGATAGATAGATAGATAGATAGATAGATAGATAGATAGATAGATAGAGATAGAAAGATTCTTAAGAATGTACCCTGTGCTGTGCTTTGCATGCATGCCATAGTGAGCATCATTCAGGATTAAGGTAGGGTAGTCAAATAGTGAATGATAAACATGAAAATTATTGTGTGACACTCTTCTGTAATTTCTATACAGGCATATTCTCAAGATGCCTACCTGAAAGGCAACGAAGCTTACAGTGGCAATGCCCGTAACATACCTGAGCCTCCACCAGTTTGCTATCCCTGGTTACCATCTACTCCTTCAGCCACGGCACAGCCGGTGGAAATATCTCCTCCTGACTCCTTACTGAACAAACAACAAACCAGTACACCAGTCCTGACACAACCCAGCAGGGCCTATAGAATGGAAATACAAGTGCCTCCATCACCAACAGATGTTGCGAAGTCCAACACAGCAGTGTGTGTTTGCAATGAGAGTGTGAGGACCGTCATTGTGCCTTCTGAGAAGGTGGTAGACTTGCTAGCCAATAGAAACAACCCGTCAGGTCCTTCACATAGAACTGAAGAGGTAAGGTATGGTGTAAATGAGCAGGCCTCTACAAAAGCAGCGTCAAGAACCACATCACCGGCATCAGTTCCCACTGCCCATCTGATTCATTCGACCACAGGCTCCAGATCATTGGAACCTTCTGGAATTTTACTTAAATCTGGAAATTACAGTGGACATTCAGAAGGAATCTCAAGTAGTAGATCACAAGCTGTGGATTCTCCTTCTGTGTCTGTCAATCACTATTCCGCAAACTCCCATCAGCACATAGACTGGAAAAATTATAAGACTTACAAAGAATACATTGATAATAGGAGGTTGCACATAGGTTGTCGGACAATCCAGGAAAGATTGGACAGCTTACGAGCTGCATCGCAGAGTGCAGCAGACTATAACCAGGTGGTACCCACCCGCACTTCTCTGCAGGTACGACGTCGAAGCACCTCTCATGACCGAGTGCCCCAGTCTGTTCAGATCCGGCAGCGCAGTGTGTCTCAGGAACGACTGGAAGATTCTGTGCTGATGAAGTATTGCCCAAGGAGCGCATCTCAAGGAGCGCTGACCTCCCCACCTGTTAGCTTCAGTAATCATAGAACTCGTTCGTGGGATTACATCGAGGGACAGAGTGAAGCCACGGCCACTGTCAACTCTGAAAGTCAGACACCTGACTCAAACGGGGAACGCAAACAGACTTACAAGTGGAGTGGCTTCACTGAGCAGGATGACAGACGAGGTATTCATGAGAGACCCAGGCAGCAAGAAATGCACAAGCCTTTCCGAGGCTCAGGTTTGACTGTGGTTCCTGTTGTTAATTCTGATAACAGGCGACTGGGTGGGAGAGGGGTGGGACCTGTTTCACAGTTTAAAAAAATCCCACCAGACCTACGACCACCACATTCCAACAGAAATTTTCCAACTACAAGTGGGATGTCACTGCCCCGGGGTATTGCACAAGACAGGTCCCCGCTCGTGAAAGTCCGAAGTAATTCTCTGAAAGCACTGCCTCCACCTGTCTCAAAACCGTCCTTCAGCCAGCACTCACTGGCTTCCACGAAAGACCAAAGGCCTGTCAATCATTTGCATCAACACAGTGTGCTGAGTCAGCAGACACGGTTCAGATCTGAAAGCACCTTCGAGCATCAGCTGGAGACTGAGGTATCCCCGTGTTTACCAGCAGCTTCTACTAAGACCAGTCCTCAGCGCAGTGAGAACTTGGGGACATCAGATTTAGAATTACCTGCCAGTCCACGAAATGGAGATCTAAACTTAGAGGAGGCTGAAATTCAGCAGCCAGATGTGCTAGATAATAAAGAATCTGTCATCCTAAGAGAGAAACCCCAGTCTGGCCGCCAGACGCCACAGCCTTTAAGACATCAGTCTTACATCCTGGCAGTGAATGACCAGGAGACCGGGTCAGACACCACCTGCTGGCTGCCAAATGATGCTCGCAGAGAGGTCCATATAAAAAGAATGGAGGAGAGGAAGGCTTCAAGTACCAGCCCTCCTGGTGATTCCCTGGCTTCCATCCCTTTTATAGGTGAGCTCATTCAGAGGCAGTGCACAGCATCGGCTAGTGTTTTAAGAAAAGGAGTATTTGTGTTCCATAGGCACAGAAATCTTAAACTGTGCATGCGTTTAAAGCATTTTAAGTGTTGTATATGTGTTTATTTTCAGTGCCAGGGATTGACCCCAGGGCCCTGCATCTAGACAGGCACTTTCCTACTCAGCCATAGCAGCCCACTCTAAATGTGTAAGTTGTGCTTCAGTCAGAGCAGTTTGCTTTTCTCCTCCTTAAATATAGTTCTACTAGCCATTTTCCTTTACAAGTAAGCTTTCATCTAGTGTGTATTTGACACGGGGTATTGTAGCCCAGGCTGGATTTGAATATATGGTTGTTTCCTCTGCTTGCCCAGGGGCCTCACAGGTTTACACGTGAGCCTCTTTGTCCTCTTTTGTTAGTCTTGGTTAAATCAGTTCCTACCATCTGTGGTCAAGAGGGTCAGCAGAGCCGTTGTTCTTAGTTGTTGATCTACCTGAATCAACAGCAGTCAGGCCTTGCCCTTGGTTTGTCCATAGTAAACGCTTGCTGGGGGAAGACTTGGGCAGAGTCTCCTGAGTTGTCACCACACTGGGTGGGCCTTTTGGTGATACAGCTACCTTTGAGTCACCCCTGCTCCTGTAGGTAGCCCGCACTCACGTTCCTGTAAGTGAACACTGAAGACTCTAGTGGTTCACTGAGGTTTAAAACAAACCTCGTTTTGTATAAACAGAAACATGAGGCAGGAGAGCTGTCTTACGGTTTTACTGCTGTGAGCAGACACCATGACCAAGGCAACTCTTATAAGGACAACATTTAATTGGGGCTGGCCTTCAGGTTCAGAGGTTCAGTCCATTATCATCAAGGTGGGAGCATGGCAATGTTCAGGAAGTCATGGAGCTGGAGGTGCTGAGAATTCTATATCTTATTCCAAAGGCAAACAGGAGAAGACTGACTTCCAGGCAGCTAGGACAAGGGTATTAAAGCCCAGGTCACAGTGAGACACCTACTCCAACAAGACCACACCTCCTAATAGTGCCACTCCTTGGGCCAAGCATATATCAACTATCATCAGAGCTGTGACCATTCGTAATAAGCCCTGCATTTTAGCAGTGTATTCTCCTTCCTAGCCTCGTACCTCTGTGGATTTTACTTGTGCATTTACTTTGTTACAGGGATAATCTGGGAAAGGATTTGGAAAGTTTTCAGGTTTACACCTCAATCTGTATCACCTGTCCTACCTACGAATCATTAGCCTCTCCCTTTACTCTAGTACCATCCTCACACAGCATCCAGTGGGAGGTCACACCCTCTCAAACCTCCTGTTTCCCTCCCATCTCACCTAAAATAGACATGAACGATGGAGTCTGCTGTGGCGAGCCCGCGCACCCTGCCCTGGCTCCTCCTCAGTGATCTTGCTCCCACTAGGATCTTTCATGTGCCTCCTCTCTCCTACCTTCCCAGACTCCTTGCTATCTCATGATCTGTTAGACATGCTTGGGGCAGCACAGATAACCAGAGGCCCCTCTGCTGGGCTGTGTTTTACTGCCCAGTCAAATATCCTGAACCTAGTCAGGCTTTCCTTACTGTGTCTAAATAGCTGCTTCAGATGCATGCTCAGATGTACAGCAGTCAGGCGTACTTCTCTATGAAGCAGAACACACTGAGTGCCGAGACTTTACATCTAGTTGACGTCATTGTTCCCCGTGCCTAGAGCACTGCCTGGGTAACGAAGGCACTCACTCAGGAGATACACGTTAACATAGCAGCTGAATGATGCTTTGAGATGATTAAATGTACAAAAAGAAAATGAAGGGAGGGAAGAGAAAAGAAGGAAGGTGGCTAATTATGTCATAATGATTGTGCAGTCCTGAGACATCTACAAACACAGTTTGACTTAACACTGTCTCCATTTTTCTAAATGAGAAGTTTATAAAGGTATTTTCATAAAAGCACTTGGGCTCTAGCCTAGCTTGATTCAGTGCTGGGCACACCCCAGGGGCATTGTTTTCTACAGAGCACATTGTAAAAAGGGACCTGCATTGTGTGACAGAGGACCTCGTCTTATGAGTTGGTGAAATATTCCCCTGAGCTCTTAACGTAATGGTTGTCAGTGAGCAGCATTTCTTACTCTTTCTTTCTCAAGAAACTTAGCTGTTCAACTGTCAGGTGTCAGTATCCAAAGCGGCTTAAGACTTGGAATCTGCATGGTGTCAGAGTTTTATAAATAGGATATGTCCATGTCCAACATTGTGGGGAGTGCTTCAACCAGACTTGTACCCACACGCATGCTTGAGTCCTTACTGCCAAGCCTGCTGACTCGTTCCTGTTCTCCACAAACGGTAATTCTGGACTGATGATTGCGGTGTGTGTTTTAAATTTAAAGTCCTATGCTGTATTCCACAGGCCACTAAGATCTTACCACAATGACAGCATCACATTTTCTTCAAGTGCTGGTTATCATCTGTTAATATTTAATCTGTTTAGTCCTATGAAGTGCAGAGATAAAAAGTAGCCGGTAACTAAGATCTAGAGTAGTCATCTATATATAATTTTTCATTTATAGCCTTACAGTTACTGTTATCTTAATAATGATTTTTTGTTACTTGAAAACATTAGCTACTAGTGCCCTCAGATACCTAGTGCCTTGTCTTCCCAAAATATCAGTGTGGGCCATTCACTTATTTAGCTGTCTCCCAGGCAGAGCTACTGTGTTACAGGCAGAAGATTCCCCTTACATTTTATTACACATTGAACTTGTAACATCAATCTTAAACTATAGTGATGGAGAAAAGTTCAACATTTCCTTTTAAATCAAGAATACTAGTTATTAGCAGTTGTTTGAAAATCTGTTACACATAGACATAGACTTCACAACTCTACCTATGTCTTGAGAAAACCTTTCCCCTTTTCTCTTTCCCTTTTTCCCCTTTTCCCCTTTTCCCCTTTCCCCCTTTCCCCTTTTCCCCCTTTTCCCCCTTTCTTCTTTTCCCCTTTTCCCCTTTTCCCCTTTCCCCTTTCCCCCTTTTCCCCTTTCCCCTTTCCTTTCCTTTTCCTTTCCTTTTTCCTTTCCTTTCCCTTCCTTTTCTTTTCTTTTTCTTCTTTCTCTCCTCCTCTCCCTCCTCTCCCCTCCTCTCCCCCTTCATCCCCTTCCTACCTCCCTACCTTTCTCTTTTTGTTTTTTGAAACAGAGTCTTATGTAGCTCTGGCTGGCTGAAACTCACTTTGTAGACACAGAGTGACCTTGAAATGACAGACATCTACCTGCCCCTGCCTCCTGAATGCATGTGCCACTATGCCTAGCTCCCTTTCAGTTTTAATCGACCATTGTAAATGCTTATGGGATGGATACAAGGTGATATTTTTTAAAGATTATATTTATTTATTTTATGTATATGAGTACACTGTAGCTGTCTTCAGACACACCAGAAGAGGGCGTAGGATCCCATTACAGATGGTTGTGAGCCACCATGTGGGAGCTGGGAATTGAACTCAGGGCCTCTGAAAGAGCAGTTAGTGATCTTAACTGCTGAGCCATCTCTCCAGCCCCACAAGGTGATATTTGATCATATACATTGTACAGTGAGTAGATGAGGTGATTGGCATTTCTGTCTCCTCTCAACATTTGTTATTTCTTTATGACGTCTGCATTCAGACCTCTTTCTAAGTATTTTGAGAACACAATTTATTGCTAATACTCTCCCAGTGGTGGTGTAAAATTCCAGAATTTATTCCTCCTTTGTAACCTGAGCTTTGTGCCTTTTGGCCAGTCTCTGCTTATCCCTGTCTCTGCCTCTTGTCTAGCCTCTGATAACCATGTGAGATAAATCATAGCCTTTGACCTTCTGCTCCTGACTTAATTCACTTAGCAAAATGCACCCCCAGATTCACTCATGCTGCAAATAATGGTTGTTTTTAATATCATCTCATGGTGTTCTAGCAGGAGTATGGGTAGCTTTTTGTTTTGTTGGTTCTTTGTATTTTTTCTTTCTATTTAGTTTCTGCCCTCTAATTATCTCTGCACAGTGCTGGCAGAGTCCAGGAGAGGGTGTGGGGTCCCCTGGAGCTGTGTCCTGTGGAGAGCAGCACTGTGGTGCTGCCTCCAGCTCTCTAGCTGTAATCAGACTCTTAGGACTGCTCTCCTTGTGCCCCAGAGGTTTTTGCATATTGTGCTGTCACATTGATTTGATTCTGTGAGTTTTTTCCCTTCTTTCTTTGGTGACCCATTCACCATCCAGTCACAAGTTCCTGGCTGTTCTTTGGTTCTGTTGCTGCAGACTTCTGGTTTTTATCCCACATGGTCAGATATTCATTCAGGAAACACTTTCCACAGTCCTGTGCTTTCACACTTGCTTTGTGTCCTGTTGTTTGATCTCTCTAGAGAAAGTTGCATAGTCCGCAGAGAGCGTCTGTCCCGCAGTGGTAGGATGAAATGTTCTGGAGACACTGTTGGTGAGATGAGGGTTCGGAAGTCGCCCACTCTTACTGTATTGGGATACTTTGTGTCTTTATATATAAGAGTGTTTCAAAACCAGTATCTCTGAAAGGGAATAAAAATTGTATTTCTCAGGGTAATCTAAAATTGTGGTAAAACAGCTATATTTTAAAAAATTATAGCCTCTTTTTCAACATACTGATTAAAGATGTATATTATAAAAAATGCAAACAATGCTGAAATGATCGTGATAGTGTTTCTTCCACGGAAACAGATAATCATCCCTCTTCTTCCCTTTTGAAAACGTACACTGGAAACTCAGCTGATACATATCCCGTGGGGTTCAGATTCTTGTCCAAACATGTTAAGGTAGATGACAGAACTTGTTCTCTGACCTGCACACACATGTTATGGCACACATGCCAACATGTAAACATCATACACAGCTTCAACAATGGTAATTAAAATTTTAAATTATTTATTTGTGTGCACCTGTGTTTTCCCTGCACATATGTCTGTGTACCACATGTGTGCCTGGTGTCTGTGGATTCCCTGAGGACACGTGGTTGTTAGGCACCATGTGGGTACTGGGAATCAAACCTTGCTCCTGTGGACCAATAGCCAGTGCGCTTAACCCCTGAGACATCATCTTTCCAGCCCCTAAATTTTTAAAACTTACTTTATGTATACATCATTTGAAAAAAATTCATTACATTTTCAAGAACTTAAAGCCTAATTATAGTTTTAAGTACTACTAGTTCTTGTAAAGTTAAATTTTTATTTTATTGAATTAAGATTCTTCAGGCAAGTCTCCTTGCTTCTGAAGAAAGAATTATTGAATTCTCAGTGTTTGATACATAATACTATCACACATGTTTAGTAAAAGCAGCTCAGACATGTTTTCAGAATCATTTATTTGGCTAAAATGTTAAACAGCTGCTCTTTTAAAAAACTGCAAAACCATGATCATCAACATTTATTGCTTTCATTCATAAAATAGAAATGTTACAATTTCTCAGGCATTAGTTCTTTTTGCTAAAATACGGATCATTAAAATGATAGGAGATTGTTACAATTTGTTTTTGACCTTCTGAACCAAATAATCATGATTCAGTTCTATTTAATTATAATTTATTGGTAAAGGATTTCATGATGGGACGTCTATATAGTACTAGCCTCTTATTAAATCGTATTCTGTTATCCTAAAATATTAGCATTTAAATAATTGATGTTTTTACAAAAGTCGGGATTTAGAATGAAGCTCACTAGTGGGAAGGCAGGCTTGCTGTAGATGACACTGTTGAGTTAGCCTGCAAAGTCAGAAGCTTGAGGGCTTTGTATTACAGGAAGTTGGATATGTAAACCATTTACATGTGCTAGCACATAATAAGCACCAGTAATGTTAGATGTCATGCATGCACACAGATTTGTCTGTCAGATGATGAGAGACTTAGAGATGGTGAAAACTCACAGCACACAATTTTCTGTTTCTGTGAGTACATCTGCACAACACTAATGGGGAAAGTTATGACTGACACCTGTCTGGGAAAAAAGGGACCTTTTTGTGATTTACATAAAAATCCAGGTAGCTTGTTTTTTGTTTTTTTTTTTTTCCTTAGTCTTTTTGTTATTTTGTCTCCCCCCCCCCCCCCCCCCAGAGCTGAGGATTGAACACAGGGCCTTCTACTATGCTAGGCAAGCGCTCTACCACTGAGCTAAATCCCTAACCCCCACAAAATCCAAATAGAGTAGAATAGTCTGGTAGCATGGAACTTCCAGGTGCTAGTGATTGGGCTTTGCTATCTTCCTACAAAAATTAAAGAGGGAGTAGGGGGTGTGATGTGGGCATGAGAAGGACGGACACACGATGGATGACATGGGACACAGGAACTGACAGACTTGAAAGGTAATTTTTGCATAATGTCTGATTATTTTATTTTCTTTAGTCTATTTGGGTTCTGAATTCCTACACATTGCTTGTTTTTATTTACTAATTAGGAGAAATTATTCATTTTTCTTATTTTCAGAGTTATTGGCATCACTTGAGGAGTGGTGGTGTAAGGTGAATTTTAACACAGCTCTGTCACTGACTGGCCATTTGATGGCTCTTCAGGTAACAATAGTGGACTCTGGAGTTTTTCAGGTTCTAGTCATTGTTTTCCTTCCTTCCAGATGAGCCAACCAGTCCTAGCATCGACCACGAGATCGCACACATTCCTGCGTCTGCTGTCATCTCCGCCTCTACCTCCCAAGTCCCCTCCATTGCAACCGTTCCCCCCAGCCTCACGACCTCTGCTCCTTTGATCCGACGTCAGCTCTCCCACGACCAAGGTATGTGTAAAGTGGGTGTGCACACCGAACCTCACAGTGCACGCCGAACAAATCTTTTCCCACTCAGAGTCTGCAACACCACCTGAAAAGTGTGAATGCTGGATTTCATTGCAGAGTCTGTTGGACCTCCCAGCCTGGATGGCCAGCACAACTCTAAGACGGAAAGATCAAAATCCTATGATGAAGGACTAGATGACTATAGAGAAGACGCAAAATTGTAAGTCTCAGATTACTATCTTAGATGTTTTTCTATGAATGGCATTTATCATGAGTTTGGCTTATAAACCCTGAATGTAAAGTGGTCTTATTTTCTAACTTTGACATTGGAAATGCAAATCAAATAGTATCAAAGTAACATCCAGTTGGATTTAGAAGCAATATTTTAATTTTTATATAGTAATATGTTATTTTATATATTATAGATATAAGTTGCTTCTCCTACCTGAGACTTGTAGCTTTGTAGAACTATTTAAACATAAGAATCACATCCAGATGAATGGATATGTTGTAATTATTTTTATAAGCATATTGATAGCTTGGTATACACCTGAGTAGGGAGATCCTTCCATTCAGATATTCTTGCCACGTTGCTTTCCATACGTGTTTAATATCTCAGTATATATATCTTATATATATATAAGACTATTGTCTATATTCTATAGTTGTCATTTAGATTGGTAGACATTTGGAATTGTATATACTAGGTAAGAATATGTATATGTAGGTGTATATAGTATATGTATGTAGTATATATATATATATATGCATATAATGGACAATTGGGTCAGTACATTTCAAAAGAATTTTTATTTTAATATGTATGTATGGTCAGTGGCCCTTCGTTCCTTAAAGACTGTGTTAAATCGTGTTCTTGCTAGCCGTGTACTGAAGCTTTGATGTACTGACTTGTGAGTTTGTTTTAGAGCTGATACAGTTGGTAGTTTGGTGCTGGGTCACATGTCTGACGTCAGCAGCTGCTCAGGCTGCCCATTGCCGCCTTTGCCGCATTTTCTCTCTGCTTCCTCTGCTCTGAGAGTTCTAGGTAAAGACAAGAAATGCTTTACTGTTGCAGTTCTTTTCTTAATATTTTTCATTTGGTTTTCTCTAATTTTTAATTGCAGAAAAAATGTTTAAAATATTTGTATTCAGTTACAGTTAGAAAATATTTTCATGGCTTTAGAGATTTGAATCACATTGCAAAAGACTTACTTATTTCAAAATAATAATTTTATATGTTTACTTCTGAAATATTTGTCTTTTTTACTTACAACTCTGATTCCTCTGTAATTGAGGCATTTTAATGAACGAGGTGAAGTGCTAACTGTAGCTTTTAGGATTTTTGCTACTCCAAAGCACCTGACGCCACCATTTCCCACTTATAATTTAGCACATGTAAAGATAGTACATATGTAATTTGTTCTGTTTGGAAGTTATATTCTGTTTAGTGGATTTACTATTGTTAATGTGTATCAGTTTCTACTTAATGATAGTGATTTTATAAATGTTTTCACAGTGAGGCAGTGCTGTTGCTCACCATTATGATGTATCCGTTCAAAACTCTACTAATTACATTCATTTTATTATTTGAACCTTAAAATGTTATTTTTTTTAAGTTCTTTTTGTGTAGGTATTTTTATTGACATAGTGTCTATAGGTTAGTTTAGGAAATGCTGACGTCTTTTAGAACAGTGAACCTTTTACTCAGGAGCACACCCCATCCTTCTTACTGTCACCTTTGTTGAGTATCAGACATTTCCATCACGCTGTCATTTATATTCTAACTAAATTAGTTCTTCTAGGACTAGTCGAGTAAGAGCGGTTCCTGTGAGATACGGCCAGGGCACAGTGTTCCAGCTCAGTAGGAATTTTCCTAATGATACCAGGTTGGAAGTGTGGCCTGTTTGAGCCCTTTGCTCCCTTCACTAAAATGTGTCAGTAACTGCTGCACTCCAGGCTGCTCCCTACGCCGGCCGTGCACAGCTCACTTCAAAGATTGCAGCACTGTGTGTTTCCTCGTTTAAAAATATTTAATGTATATACAGTGTTTCAGGCTATATTAACCCCCATTGCCTTCTCTTGTCCCCTCTGCCACCTGCTGACCCCTCTCAGCTCTCTGTGTGTGTGTGTGTGTGTGTGTGTGTGTGTGTGTGTGTGTGTCCCACTGAGTTCAATCAGGGAAGCCTGCATGAGAATGGGTGGAGTTACTTACTGTGGCATGCCCAGCTTCCGTCCCCCTGAGCCTGCAGGCAGTGCTCCTCCTCACTTTCGTCACTGCTGGCCGGTGGCTGGTGAGCTTCTGTGTCCATGGGGAGATTGGCTTTGATCTTCCCGAGGATGGTGGACTGCAGTGTTATTTGAATTTATGCAACTAATGGTGTCCTCTGTATTGCTTTTAGCTGCTCATTGTTCATGTGGGTTTTTACTTTTTCTTGAGAGTAGGTAGTATATTTTGTATAGATTCTTTAATAATCCCAGTCTCCAGATTATTTCTGTATCTGGCTTTATGATCTTCCATATCTTGAAACTGAGTTCCTTTTTCTTTGAGTGTCTTTATTACCACTTTATTTTTATTGAAAGCTAGACACTGCAGGTACACAAAGATTGGGGTTAATGTTACAGTATTTATTCCCAGAAGTGGTCATAAATTGTGAGACAGGCTCTCTGTAGGGGTCTAGCCCTTTCTTCCTGTTCTGTTTCCTGGTAATTCTCAGGATGAAATTTGTATACTTCCTTCTACTTATCTTCTTGTTTTAGGTGGTTTTTGAGAGAACAGTGATATATTTAGTCACTTCTTAAAAGCTTAATTATTTTGAAGAATTAATACAAACCTGTCTTCTGACTGACAGTATGGATGGAAGTGCATGCTTACAGATGGGGGTCTCTGGCCTCAATGAGCCTGCAGAGAGATGATCCCCAGGCAAGAACACAGTTTGGTTCAACATGACTCGGTAGCCAGTGTTGCTTCAGACTTGTAGAGTCTAACTCAAAGTGGTTTAGGCATAATTATTAATTATTTTAAGCACAGGACAATTTGATAAAAAATTTTCTGGTGATAACTCAGTCTCCCATGAACAGCAAATCATATATAAGTTTCTTTGAGGAACAAAATAAGCTAAATAAAGATTGGCCATGACTACATCAAAATCCTTTTTAAAATACATATGACACTTTTCATAAAGATAGGTTCTGTAGATGGACTGAGAAAAACAGGTTATTATAGGAAGAGTCTGGAGGAGGGTCTATTGCCAGAAAATAACTAGGCTAGAAAGCACATCCACTTCATCTTTCTGGGCAGAGAACAGGTTCTGCATTCCTTCCCTTGAAGGTACAAGTGTGCACACATTCCAGCTTCCTCCAGTGCTCAGCAGTGTGTACCCAAACCTCCTACCTCCTGCAGGTGCCAGACACAACATGTGGCCACCCCACCTGACTGCCCTCTGCTACTGCCTCTCCTGAACCCTGCATCCTGGGATTTCCCCCAGCTGGATAGGGCAGCTCCAGCTGTGGGTAAAAAACCCAGTGGTTAGCCTGAGTAGCACACTTAAAGTGAAAAAAAGGCAGAAACAGCATTAATTTGCCAGGTCAGCTAAGAAAGCTGCTATCGCTGAATTGAAAATGTACATAGTTACAACTTAGCTGTTTTTACTCACATCGAACAATAGAACATTGATCATGTGGTAAGGATGCGATGTCAGCTCATTCATGAAAATTTAGTTGTAGTCAATTCTTACATCAAGAGTTTATACTTATTACACATATTTGTATACTTTTCCAACAGATCCTTTAAGCACGTGTCTAGCCTGAAGGGAATCAAGGTTAGTATTTAATATTTTAAAGTTATCAAGTAAATGATATATGTGGTTTTTTACGTTAGTTTGTTTTAGCCCTTCCAAAAAAAATAACGTATTTTCTCTTTTGGATATTTTGTTTTTAAATGGTGTAACTTTTTAGTCTGCATCCACTACATTTGAAAAATAGGAGATATATTTTTAATTTCTAAACATTTTTATCAAGTATGTAATGCCTGTAAACATTGGGCTGATTTTCCTCATTACCAACTCAAGGCCCAAATCAACCTGCCTACCCGTATTTTCTGTTTTCTCAAAAGCATTAGCTTGTACCTTCCTCCACCTGTGCTTATAGCCACATCTGTACTGTCTCCTTCACACTTCCTTGTATTTCATTGAAAAATTCCGAACGACTAGACAGGAATGTCCCATTTACCACCCTGCAAAATGACCATGGCTGCATTGTACCCATAGTTCCTTCCTTTCTTGCTCTTACCATAAAGTCTTTGTACTAGGAACATGACCCTGTCAAAAGCCAGCAAGCACCAGACTTGTGTGGCATGCCTCGGCACTCACTTTCCCAGCACTCAGGTTTCCATCATGGGCATTACCGCTTCTTCTCTCTAGCCCCACCCTCTCCTGCAGTCAGTCTTTCTGTGTTCATTCTCCATCCATGATTTACCTGTGTTAAACAGAAACCTTCTGGAACCTATGTTTCTCTCTACTACTCCTGTTTGTCCTTTCTATAATGAATCTTCTTGAAAACCATGTACACGGTCTCTTCCCCTCAGTTCACACACATGAGGATGATGACTGCCAAGGCTGCCAGTGACACTCAGCCTCACACTTGATGGCTACTGCGGATTTTAGCATACCGCAACCTTTCAGGAATAATTATACAGTTCCCGTTCCCTGGTGAAGTACCTCTATACCCTACCTCCACTTCATAATCAGCATCTAAGAGTACAGCTGAGTCTCCTTTGCTGGGTCTTCTGCACTGTTAACATTTTTGGAATACCCAAAACTAGTTTCAACCCCTGTACAAGGATTTCCTCAGTGATTACTTTGGAGCCCTCACAGAGTCTATGCTGCTAGCCTTGGCTTCCACCCAGAAGAGCAGCCCACGTGAGCAGCTCTGTACCTGGTATCCTTACCAAGCAGCTCTAGGCTCGAGTTGTCTGTCCCTTCTCTCCATCTCATTGGTTCCGCTTCTGTTCTCCCGTTTGCTCAAGCCAAACTGTACAACTTTGTTCTGTTTTTTGTTTCACTCTCTGTGATACCGGACTGGTCTGGTCTGCTCTGTCTCTAGGCCATTACCTGAGCTTTCCCTTTCTTTTCCTCTTCTGGCAATTGTCCCATTCTCTCCAGTCACTCGTGTCTTCATGCCTGTCCCTTTAGAAACCATTCTTCATGTAATGGTGGTCGAACTCCACCCTTTCAGGCCTCCCTTTCCTTCCTACCACTGACAAAGACCAGATCTCCCTTTCCATAGCTCTTGCGTTCCTGTTAGCTGTAAATTACTAACCTGATGACTATGTGTTCACCAGTCATGTGGACTCCCTGCACTTTTCATCTGACCTCTTAGGCTGACTGCTTCCCTGTGAAAGGCACTGCTGTGACCACCGATTAGTCATTGCGTGTTTGTGTTCCAGTCTCACTGTGCTCCTCTGGATCACAAATGTATCACCAAGATTTTGTTTCATTTTGTCTTAAAGCAAGATCTCACTATGTAGAGTGGGCTGTCTTTGAACTCACTCTGCAGCCCTGACTTACCCCAGACTGTAAATGAGGCACACATCCATTATTTATACACCTTGAGATCCTTCCATGGTGACCCCTTGAGTGCTGAGGTTACAAGGGTGTATGTAACATTACACCTTTTTCTTATCCCCTGCCCCCATCTCCATTCTCCTGCCAAAATGTGAGTCCATGAGACCAGGAAATCATACTATTCTATAGGTGGCTTTTGAAAAACAAATGGAAGCCAATTCACTTTTTTAAAAAAAAGGATTAGAAGTGTTTCTGATAAGACTTCTAAACCTAGAGCTTTCCACAGTGTTGTACTTAGAACATTAAATATGACATTTTGCAAACACCATTTCCATGTATAAATATTTATAAAAAGAAAAGCTGACATTTACTGTTTTCTTGGCCCTTTCTGTAGATCACAGACAGCCAGAAGTCATCAGAAGACTCTGGATCCAGAAAGGATTCCTCCTCCGAGGTCTTCAGTGATGCAGCCAAAGAAGGGTGGCTCCAGTTCCGACCACTTGTCACAGATAAGGGCAAGGTAGTGTACCTTCTCAGCTCATGTGACATCAGAAATTTAGGCCTAATCATGCATGTGAGATTGTAAGGCTCCCGAGTACAAGGTGCATTCATAATAAAGGAAAATCTGATCAGTGGGGTAGTTTCCTGCGTTTTGTCTTGAATGCCAGCTACACGTGGAGTACACCACCTTACAGTGTGAACAGAGAAACAGGGTATCTAGGAAGGAGCCCAGAGTCTCTTATTTACCAGGATTGGCTATCATAGAGGCTTTTAAGTCACTAAAATAGTTCTCCTCATTAGTCATCTAGAAATATGTAGCCTAGTTCTTTTCAATTTCCTTTTTAATTTTTAGTTCATTTTATTTTACAAACACTAAATGATAGAAACGCGTATAATGATATCAACATGTGCTTCAGTAGGTAGAATCCAACAAAATAAAATCTTGCATAAGAAGACTTCAGTGTTGCTAAAAAATTTAAATTTGTAAAGAGTCTTTGATTTCCGTGCAGAGCTGATGATGTTAATGATGTCAGTACACGTTCTTTCCGGGACTCTGCTTCTGGAGTGTTTTATCATGTCCCTGATCTAAAACTTGATTTTTTTCCTTTTAACTTGTATATGGTGGAGGTTTGGGTTCTGTTCTTCGTTTTGTTGCCAGAGCTACAGCTCAGTGTCCCAGCACTTGACTGGTACAAGCAATTCTCGAGTCGTTCCCTAGCACCAGGAGGAAAAAGAGGAATAGTCAGTGGATTTTCTTTTTTGGTCTATTTCGTTTTGTTTTGGGTTTTTTGGTTTTTTGCTTGTTTGGTTGGTTTTAGTTTTTCAACACTGGGTTTCTCTGTGTAGCTCTGGCTGACCTGGAACTCACTTTGTAAACCATGCTGGCCTCAAACACCCTGAGGTCCACCTGCCTCTGCCTCCTGAGTACTGGGATTAAAGGTGTGCACCACTACCGCCCAGCTTGGATTTTTTCGCTTTGTGCAAATTTCTTTACTACTTTTATATTCATATGATTGTTGTTAAAAACAAAAAAAAGTAAACAGTACTAAGGCCACTTTGAGTGCATCTTTCTAGCGAGTTTTATTGAGTTTCGATATTCAGTTTTGTCTTCCCTTCAATGGTGTCATTGGGATTTCACTGTCTTTAGCATCGGTGCAGATACATTTCCTAATAGGCATATATGTGACATTTTAAAAAATTGTACATTTTAAATTTTTATTTATTGGTTTTCTTATTTAGACAAGTTGTCACTGTGTTGCCTGGAACTTGCTAAGCAGACCAGGCTGCCTCAAACTCAGAAGCTCTGCTTCCTATGTACTGGGATTGAAGATACGAATCACCAGGCCCAGATACATTTTTAAATTTATCTGTGTGTGTGTGTGTGTGTGTGTGTGTGTGTGTGTGTGTGTGTAGTGATTGTCCTTATGCCATGGCAGGGACATGGAGGTCAGAAGAGAGCTTGTGGGAGTTGGTTCTCTTGTACTGTGTGGGTCTCTAGGAACAAATGCAAATCAGGCTTGGCAGCACACACCTTTACTGACGTTTTATCCTTCCTCTTTTCATGTGATTTCAAGCAAATGAGACATCTGCTATACTAGGTATATAAGTATTCATATGAAAGGTGTTACTTAGTGATCCTGTCACAGAGTTCTAGCCTCGTATTGCATATTGACAAACATGGGCCAATCACTGTTTTCTAGAGAGTCGGTGGCAGTATTCGACCATGGAAACAGATGTATGTTGTCCTTCGGGGCCATTCACTTTACTTGTACAAAGACAGAAGAGAGCAGACAACACCATCAGAAGAAGAGCAGCCCATCAGTGTCAACGCTTGCCTGATAGACATCTCGTACAGTGAGACCAAGAGGAGGAATGTGTTCCGACTTACCACGTCTGACTGTGAATGCTTGTTCCAGGCTGAAGACAGAGATGATATGTTAGCATGGATCAAGACTATTCAGGAAAGTAGCAACCTAAATGAAGAGGTATGTTTTTCAAAGGATGTGGGTGAAATGTAATACTCTCACAGTATGTTCCCTAGGCTGACTAAAAGCACTGGATAGGTTACTTTTATAAGAAATACGATACTGTATTTTCAGTATTAAAAAGGAAAGCTCAAGTATGCCTGCATTATTTTTACTTACTGGAAAGTACTATTACTAACAAGAAAAAGAGTATTCATATTCTCATATTTTCAGACACAACAAACCACCGAGAGGAGCCTTGTGTCATCTTCCTGATGGTTAATGTTGTCCCTGGTATCTGTGAGGAGGGTCAGGACACTTGTGGATATCAAACTCTGTGGGTGCTTAAGCCTCTTACAAAGGGCATAGACCCTGCAGGAACCTTTTTGACCAAATTATAAGCCTCTTTGATATTGAGATTAGTATTGTTGTGGGCTAGGCTACAGTACAAACATTGATAAGTGATATGTAAAGGCACTATGTTTTGTTGTTTTGCTTTGATGGAGTTGTACAAGCAATATGCATCATACCGTGGTGTAATTATGCACTTCACAGGAAGCATATGCTAAGAAAAGTCATGTTCTAAGCCTTTAAAGAAACAGATAATGCTGTATGCTCTTGAGATTCTCTGGCTCACACCGTCCAGGATTGGCTGTGCAGCATGAATTGTGGTAGTCAAGATAATGCTTCTGCTATGAGGGCGCTTACATCTCATTCTGTAGCTGCTCCATGCAGTGTGTCAGCTGACTTGTGTACAAAGAAGCTGAAGGTAAATTCAGCTTAAAAACTTAACTTGGGTTTCTAATTAACATACAGAGTAATAGGATACCTTATGGCATTTTCATATGGACTCTGTCGTTGTTGATCCTTCTCCCTCACCCCCTTTCTTCCTGATCCCTTCGTCCTGCAGGTAACCTGCCTTCTTCTCACTTGGGCTTGCTGCCTCCTTATTTTTTTCTTCTCTCTTCTTTTTCCATACTTACAGCCCTTTTTCTAATTCCATGACCTGTACCCACATATAGACATGCATGCATACAAAAATTAAAATCTAGAGTGTGCTTATGAAAGAAACATGCAGTTTGTCCTCCTAAGCCTGGGCAAAGTAATAGTGAAAAGTGGAGAAGAGATTTACTCAGTGTGGTTACACTGGGAAGAGGGAAAGAAAGGCCAAGTGGGCTTCCCAGGACAGTCTTTGGGAATCCTGCATGAGGTTTCGATTTAAATAGAGGGCAGAAAGGCATGCCTAACTAAGCAGTCCTGGTCAGGGTGTGGTCCTGCCCATCATCATTGTGGCTCAGGTTTGACAAAGTTACAAACCTTGGATTCTTTTTCTATGCATGACGATAGCGAGGCTTTCCTTCTTTCAGCATGAGATTCTGGGGGGAAATTCCAACTTCTTGAGACCATTGTTTCAATAATCTGATAGCCAAAGAGAGCATAATCTCTTTAAGTATTTTCACTCCTGCCTGTGTGGCTACATGTATTTCATTATACTCAAAATAAGACATATTTTTTTAAAAAATGTTTGCAGACACATACCAGTATGTAATTGCAATTGCTACAAATAGAGTTATTCCTGTTTGCTCAGCTCTGGGTTCAACTTGGGGCACAGGACAAAGCGGGTTTTTGATGAACTGTCCCTTGATGCCTCCTGACTCCTAATTCACTGTTCCTAATTCAAGTTTATCTTTAGCAAATTCTGGTGGAGTTTTCCATTGTTGACTCAGTGGTATTGTTATCGAACGCTGATCATTTTTCCTGGTATCAGAGAAGTTAGCTTTGTGCTCCCCGTTATGCACTTTATGGAGCATATTAATTCAGGAGGTACTGAATCCCTGAGGGTTAAGAATTATCCTAGGTCTGCATAAATACAGGAAACACACAGCAGACTCACTTGCAGGGCAGCAGGCAATTGGACCATCTGCCGCATGGTGGCAGCTCCACTGAGAACAAGTCATAGTTGGTTCAGTAGCAAGCCTCAAAGCCACACTTACCCTCTGCCTCTGATAGTCTAATAACTCCTTCCCATTGTCACCTTCTGCTCCTTCTGTAGGACACTGGAGTTACCAACAGAGATCTAATTAGTCGAAGAATCAAAGAGTATAACAGTCTGCTGAGGTGAGAATCCCACCATGCCTATGGTTAATGTAGATGTCACATGTACAGTGTTTAAGAAAGTTTTCTTTCTTTCAGCAGCAAAACTGAACAGTTGCCAAAAACACCTCGCCAGAGTCTTAGCATCAGGCAAACTTTGCTTGGTGCTAAATCAGAGCCGAAGACTCAAAGCCCACATTCTCCAAAGGAGGAGTCAGAGAGGAAGCTTCTTAGTAAAGGTAACGGCAACAAGGGGTTAAGCTGGAATCACGAGGGTGTGTTCTTGCTTTACTATGCTATCTTTACCAGCATCACAGAGTCAGGTCAGCTAGCTCAAAGCTCACTGTAGACATGGTACAAGTTTAGTGGATGTTTTCCTTTAAGGCGAAGCCAGAGGCATCTGTTTCTTGAGAGAGGGCAGGAGAACACACAGTCACATGAAGGCATCTTTACAGACGTGAGTAGACAGATACATCGCTGAAAGACAGAGGTAGTGCTTCCCCACCTCTTACAAAGAGTTCATACTGCTTCTGCCTTCTGTCTGAAAGGGAAGAAATGTAACTGTATCTGACAAGTTGTATGGACAGTCAGAGGTATGATAGTGTAAGAAGAGAATAATTGTGAGTGTAGACAGTTTTATAATATAAGACTACAGTTAAATTAAGCATTGATGAATTAGTCTTGTTTCTGTTTTTTATAACATCACTTATTATTTTATTAACAATCAAAAGATGATACCAGTCCCCCCAAAGACAAAGGTACTTGGAGAAGAGGCATTCCAAGCATCGTGAGGAAGACTTTTGAGAAAAAGCCGGCTGCCACAGGGACCTTCGGAGTTAGGCTGGATGACTGCCCGCCTGCCCACACCAACCGGGTATGAGAGCCCAACCACCTATCTGTTCTTCTACACCAGTGTTGGTGATAATGGGGCCTGGGTGCACAACCCTTCAGACACAGGGACTGCCTGCCCATCTAGTGCACTGTCCTCCCTTAGGACGACTGCTCTGTTGGCCGAGTAATTTTTCTCTTCAAGCTTTTCATCTAACATGTTAACTCTGAACTAGGAGTAGTGATTTAATCAGAAATGAATTCATTTTCAAACTTCGGTACTGTGTTAAATAAAATGCTGGTTTCTTGTTTTGCAGTACATTCCTTTAATCGTTGACATATGTTGCAAATTAGTTGAAGAAAGGGGTCTTGAGTATACAGGTATATACCGGGTTCCTGGCAACAACGCAGCCATTTCAAGCATGCAAGAAGAGCTCAACAAGGGCATGGCTGACATTGACATACAAGATGATGTAGGTTCATTTCTGTTGGACTAACTGATTCATTTTTTTTCCTTTCATAACATTGACCACAAACATTGTATTTCTGTTTTGCATTCCCAGAAATGGCGAGATTTGAATGTGATAAGCAGTTTACTAAAATCCTTCTTCAGAAAACTCCCTGAGCCTCTCTTTACGAATGGTGAGTTAGTTCCACAAACTGCACCAGAGGAAAAGGCTCAGCCTGTGCTAGAACCATAATCAAGCAGAAAAATGAGGGATGAAGGAAATGGCATTTATCTCGGGTCTAAACTAAGTGAAAAGAATAATTAAGAACTGGTTTTGGTCATTTATAGTCTTTTAATAAATTTTGTTGAAAATCATTTGCTAAATTGATACACTTTAGTAAAATGAAAATAAGATCTGCCGGGCAGTGGTGGCGCATGCCTTTAATCCCAGCACTTGGGAGGCAGAGGCACGCAGATTTCTGAGTTCAAGGCCAGCCTGGTCTACAGAGTGAGTTTCAGGACAGCCAGGGCTATACAAAGAAACTCTGTCTCGAAAAACACCAAAAAAAAAAAAGAAAGAAAGAAAGAAAGAAAACTAGTAACAAATGAAATGAAAAATAAGATCAATATTGGCATATGTTTGTCATTAAGCTAAAAATGTTGTTATTGTTTCATCAAATTCTCTGGACATAAAGTATAGTGAAAGGACCCTGTGCTAGGTGCTACTTTTAGGTAGAGATAATGGACAGGCTAACTAAATGCCAGACCGTAACTTCAGAGCCATCTCACTGAGAGAACTCTCCTCTGATTGATGGGGAAGCTTGGAGACCATTGAGAACCATCTCCATCCCTCATGTAAATGTTGGAGATCTATATTTAGGATGCATGGAAGTCTTGTATGTTTTAAATGTGGTTCGTTGAACAAAGTGAGACTGCATTTCACCCTAGCAGTTAACCTACTTCTCTTCCTCCTACGGCTGCCAGACAAGTATGCTGACTTCATCGAGGCCAACCGGAAGGAGGACCCTCTAGATCGGCTGAGAACCTTAAAGAGACTAGTAGGTATTACTTTTACTTGGGGAGGTGCAGCTCAAATGCAGCATTTAAATCCATCCTGAAAATAATATGTTCCAGATTCACGATCTGCCCGAGCATCATTTCGAGACACTGAAGTTTCTCTCGGCCCATCTGAAGACAGTGGCAGAAAACTCAGAAAAAAATAAGGTACGGCAGGTACAGCGCTGAAGTGAACTCTCTGGCCTCAATATGCGACCTTCATTATTCTGGGCTAAAGGGTTTTTTTTTCACCGAAGCCTAAGGGTGCCTCAGACTGGGCCAGCTAGGTCTTTCTGAAGATCACCCCACAGCAAGGCTCCACAGGCAGCAGTTGTCCTTTTGTGAAGGGAATTTCATTTAGAAAGGTTTCATTTTACATTCATCCAGCAAGAAAAACGGAAGTCAGAATTTTATTTTTGTTTTCAGCTTTATGTCACTAGTTTGAGTAGGTGGCATATGTGCATGATAAACCAGCCAAAGGGTACCAGATGATCTATGCTGAGACATCTGTAGTTTCCTATTAGATATGATACCCCATTATCATATATCACAAAATTAGCTGTTCTAAGAAGTATCAAATATTCAGCTCATATTCAGGTTTTCTTAACTTTTAAAAAAGGGTTTTTACAGTACAGTCATTTCTTTAAATATCTAGATAAGATTCCCACATTGTATTTTACTGGTCCATTTTAGTCTTAATTTCCCATCCTTTTGCTTAGTCAGTGAATGATTGTTACCTAAATCCATTCTATCAAGAGGTTAAATGATGCTCCTTCTAACTCAGATCATTCATTAAAGTTCTCTGATGATCGTATTGGGTTTTGGAGGGAAGACATAAAGAGCAAGCTAAGGAGTATGGCTAACACTCCTCTTCCTAAGATTGCTTCCTGCCTGCGGGAGGCACAGCTCAGTGGTCCGGCAGTGCATCATCATCAGCCTGTTTGTGAGGATGGAGAAGACCACACGTTGCCTCAGCACCTTCCAGGCGCTCATTGTCTTCAGCTGAGAGAGCTCTGAAAGGTTAAGAGGGGAGAAACACCAAACCCAAAGATGTCAGACTACTGAGCTGTCTCTGAAAGTTTGTACAGAAAATCAAAGTCTTCCCAATATAATTACTTCTAGCTGGAATATTTCCTAGTTGGTATCTTTGAAGAATAGCGTGTCATTCTTCAGTTTTGCTGGACGATAGTGTTTGTTTGTTTTAAGACAGGCTCTCTGTTTAGCTGCCCTGGAACTTGCTCTGTAGACCAGGCTGGCCTCGAACTCAGAGATCTCGTCTACCTCCTGAGTGCTGGAATTAAAGCATGAGCCACAACATCTGGCTTAGTTTTTTCTTTTAGAAATCTATCCTAAAATTTTACTTATTTAGGGATTTTTGAGAAAGGAGTTCAGGAGCTGGTCTTGAACTCAGCTTTATGGAGCCTGTGTGTCCTTAAAGGTGTTGTCCTCTTGCCACCTCCCAGCAAATGCTAGAGCCACAGGCGCAGGGGCTTTTGCTAGATTAATACCCAGCCCTGAGAACAAGATGGTATTTTATTTCCTTGACTCTTCCTTTTTCCCTATTAACTTATTCATTCACTTTAGATCCTGATTGTAGCCCCCTTCTCAGTCCCTGCCTCACACAGCCGCTTCCCCGACCCTTCCCCTTCACCTCTGAGAAGGGGGAGGTTCCCCTGGGTACCAACCCACCCTGGCACCTCAAGTCACTGCAGCACAAGGCACATCTCTCCCACTGAGGCAGACAAGGCAGGCCAGTCAGGGGAACGGGATCCACAGGCAGGCCACAGAGTCTGGGTAAGCCCCCAATCTAGTTGTTAGGGACCCACGTGAAGACCATGCTGCATGTCTGCTATACATGTGCGGGGGCTGGGGAAGGGGGTGGAGGGATAGGTCCAGCCCTTGTATACTCTTTGGTTGGTCCTTGACTTTTTTAACCTAATTTTTTGGAACTTATATATACAATTCAAACAATTACCAGAAACAAAAAAATTAGGCCAAGTGTCATCTTTTATATGTAACAGCTAGCTAAAATTTACTCACATAAGACAAACATGACTATATATAAATATTAATGTATATCATTCTTCTAAAGACTTAAATAAAGCTATAAGCAGGAGTCTGCTGAATACCTGACCGAGTATTTGATGTGGTTGACTTTGGCCACTCTTAACAGCACATAAGATGATAGCATATTTCAGAACAGGACACAAATGCTGGTGCCCAAATCCTTCCCAAAGGTCGAGTTTTATTTTAATAAGTCATTAACCTAGGAAAATCCTACTTTTAGTGAGAGTTTATTTTTCTGCACTGACTATAGTATGACATTACATATAACACAGTTAAAAGACAAGTGACAACTGTCTCAGTAGAGGAGAAAGGCTGAGGCTTTTGTCTGGTGACTGTGCACAGGCCAGTGCCTCACAATCGAGAACTGTGGGGGCCCGAAGGATGGAGGGGTTTTTTGTTTTGTTTTTCTGTTTTTTGTTTTGTTTTGTTTTGTTTTTTAAGTATGACTTTTTTTTTTCTTTGAGTTTTATGGTGATTTTTCGTTTTAAATATCCTGACAGCTTTTTCAGATTGGTTAAAGTTTGGGTTCTTAAGATTGGTTGAGGTTATTTAACACTTTAATCAAAACTTAAGCTCAAAGTAACATAAAAAAAAAAAAAAACCCACAGGATCCATGCCATAATTGGACAAGAAATTCAGAATAGTGTGCCAATGAATGTATGAACTTATCAGAAAAATGTCATGCTAGGAACGAAGCAAGGCTACCAGAACTTCAGGAGATTTGCGTGGGGTAAAAGTGAATCAGAAGGTTATCTTCAGGCTTCTTTTCCTCGGTTAACGATTTTGATGTATGACACGGAGAAGACTCTGGAACCTTGAATGTATTTCTAAGTCCTTTGTCCCTTCCTTCCAGGTCCCAAGGGACAGAATTCCGTATTCTTAAATTTCACTTTTTTTCTTTCTCTGCACCTAATCCTTCTTCGTTAATTAAGAATAGTTGATTGATTTGGTTCAAAACTAATCAAAGACTTCTTGGAAAAACACAAAGGGCAATTAGGCGTCGCATATTACCACTCAAGAATTTGCTCATTTTGCTCACAAGAATACAATCTAGGAAAAATGTGCTTCTCTTCATCCAGTTGTATTTTTTTCATCAAAAAAGAAGTTTCCACAAATAAATTTCAGCAACAAAATGCTAACACTGCCGTGGAGATTTAGTCTAATTGTCCACGTTCATCCTTCCTTTCAGATGGAACCCAGAAACCTAGCGATCGTTTTTGGTCCAACTCTAGTGAGAACGTCAGAAGACAACATGACACACATGGTCACGCACATGCCTGACCAGTACAAGATCGTGGAGACTCTCATCCAGCATGTAAGTTCACGCTGCGTCTCTTCCTGCAAGTTCACGTTTGTCAGCTGACAACTGGTAGGACAAAGTCGCCTCTACTGCTTTTTTCCCATAAGACATTTCCCTTATTTCTGTGCTGTTCCTAAGATAGAACTACACTTTGGGGGTTATTTAATTATTCTCACCTTTTTTATTTTGAATTTTAGCATGACTGGTTTTTCACAGAAGAGGGTGCTGAAGAGCCTCTTGTAAGTATTGTCCGCGTGTGCTCAGCTCCTTTCATGTGGGACACAGGCTCCTTGATGCCACGGCCATCTTGGTCTTCTGCTCTATGTGCTGTAAACAGCTTTGTACCCGGAAGCAGGCGACTAGCTCCTCAGTTGCTGACCTGATAAGAATATAGCTATGGTGCCTACTTTACCATCTAACCAATGCGAAATTAAACTTGTGCTCCATATAATAATGTATCTTTTACTAAATGTTGTTTGAATTTTAAAGAAAGTTGCCTTTGAAGAGATGATGAAGAGCTCTTTGTTTGTTAACCATAGACAGCAGTGCAGGAGGAGAACACAGTAGACTCCCAGCCAGTACCAAACATAGATCATTTACTCACCAACATTGGAAGGACAGGCGTGCTCCCTGGAGATGTATCAGGTAACTCTTGTCTGGGCCGTACTAACCTCTAGGTTACTTGACCATTCTATAAAGTGAAACAGCAAGCAGCCATAAGTAACACTCCATATGGGTTGTTTTCTCTTCCTTCTTCCTTTTCCTTTCTACTAATAAGAACTGCGATCCGCCTTTTCTGATTGACCTCACCTGCCTTCCGGCGACTGTACCACATTGACAGTGCATGAGTTGGACTGTGTGTCAGAATGGGAAGTTGAGAGCGATGAGCATGCGAACCACTGTTTTGTTTTATTTTTTTTAATTCACAGTTTCCATGTAATAGTCATCACAAGGTAAAACAGATCTATGCTGCTCAATATGTGGTTGCTGTGACGGCAGAAAGAACGGTTAGACTGAATGCTTAGTTCTGTTGGACCAGGTCTGTGATGGAGGCAAGCCACGGATGCTGAGCTGCCCCTCTCAGTCCTGTCATGTCACTAGAGACGTCGCAGTCAAAGTCATTCTACATGACCTTGATTTTCTTCTCTCTTCTACTGCCACCCTAACGCTTGGTTAAGTATTAGCATTTGATAGGCTCCGGATGAGAACGTCTCCTGCCAAACTGTTGCACTAATCTGGCATGCTATTTCATACCATGTTCTCCCTTTGTCTCTAGTTCTTGTTTTAGCTCTAAAGGGTTTTTTCAGCACTTACTGACACAGGCAAATCTATACTGATGTTGCACAGGCGAAGTGGGAGGAGTCTATCACACGGTGATGTCACTAGTGGATTCTGTGGTGTCCCTGATGGACAGCTGGAGCTGTAGAAAGAAGGAGGACTGCTGTCCACACTGTAGCTGCCTTGTCTGCAGAAATCCCCGGTTCTTGTAAATGCCAGCCTTGCTGATCTGTGGTGTAAACGTCTCTCTTAATATTGTAAACAGATCACTACTACTCTCTTAAAGTTTTTCTGCTGTCTCTTGTTATTTCTGAAGCAGACCCTGAGGAGAAATAGCATGGTATGGTCAACTGGTTCTTAAAGTCATAAAGCATTTAGCCATGTGTTAAAAGGGGCGTGGCACGGGCCCAGCTCATTAATTTTGAAAATCATTCTCCTAAAAGTTCAAAGATAAAATTCTAAAATTGATATTTATTCTTCATAGCGCTGGCCCCTTCCTACCCTCTTTATACTTGTATAATATGAGTTTTTGCCAGACAGCAAAATTATGGTCTCCATTTCTCCATTTCCATAATAGCATTTGCTAATAGATACTTACAAACCTGGTAGCAATTTAACCAAACTAACCAAAAGGATCCCTGACTGCACAGATGTGAAGCTGGGGTCAAGTACAAAACTAGAATCATCTAAAGAAACCAAAAGTGACCTGGAGGCAAGGTCATCCTAATGCCTTTGTCGCATCCATTTGCATCTGGGATATGCTCATACAAATTCCAATCTGACAATCTGACAAAAATCAACACGTACACCAGTTGAGTGTTTCAATTTGTAGCTAGGGCAGCCAACAGTCTAGAAAGTTCTACATTGTGTATCAATTTCAGATACAAGATGTGGGACATAATTTTTAAAGGTCTTCGAGCTTCTTTATTGCTAGATTTACATGTAGAAAGTAAACACTAGTGTTTCTGTTTTGTTTAGCACAGGGCTCCTTTGCCATTCCTATCATTGAGCTGGTTCTGCCTACAATTCACAGCATCCTTTCATGGCGGTGGCTTTCTGTGGTGCAGCTTGCATCTTTGTGAGCTCTGACTATCCACTGTGTTCTTGTTTTGAGTTTTGCTTTCACATTTTGTTCTGTGCCTGTCCTCTTCATAAGTTTTGCATTGTTTGTTGAAAGCAGCGAAGCTTGACTCTGACTAACCATATTTTATTTACTTCCCACAGATTCAGCTACTAGTGACTCCACAAAATCTAAGGTAAGTTGTTCTGTACAGCTGGAAAACATGTCATGGTAGCTTTAGGTTGGGGCTGACTTTCATTGTTAACATAACAAATGTACTCCACACTGGAGCCAGAGGAATAAAGAAGGTAATTTGGAATAGAAGAAGGCTGGAAAGTACAAGAGACAGTCTCCAAACACATATAAAACACAAATATAAGACAACTGGGTGAGTTCATCCACCAAGTGAGAAGCTTGCTTCTGTTGCTATGACAAATGCCATGACCAAGAGCAACTGAGAGAGTAAAGAGTTCATCTCACCTATACCTTCAGGTCACAGTCTGTCATTGAGGGATGTCAGGGCACGAACAGGAAGCAGAAACCACAAAAGAACAGTGCTTGCTGGCTCACTCAGGTGCTCATGCTCAGCTGGCTTCCTTTACGGTGAGGGCCACCCGCCTAGACAGACACGTGTTGCCTACAGTGGCCATCACGGCTCAGTTAGAATCAGACGGTCCCCACACACTTGCCCATATTCCAGGCTGTGCTGAGTAACCCCTCAACTGAACCCTTACTTCAGGCAACTCCCCACTGTCAAGTTCACATCTAAAGCTGAGTAGCGCATCCACTGAGGTTTTTTGCTCACTTAAACATATAATTTTATAAGCCTTTTACCTTAAACTCATTAGCTGGTAAAGCTTACACACATACACAGTTACCTAGTTAATTATAATACTAATGATACTATGGTAAATAGTGTAGTTTCTGTCTCCCATGAACAGGGACATTCTCCTACATAATCACAGTCTTATCATCATAGTCAGGTTGCTAAAATGAGCATGATGCATTATTATATAAAGTAGTTTTTATACATATTTTTCCAGTTACCTGAATATTCTTTTAATCCCACTCCTCCCAACCCCAGCCTAGGAATAATCAGGAATCATTGCCTACATTCAATTGTCACGTCTCCTTAGTCTTTGTAGATCTCAAACACTTTTTCTTTCATTGTTTGAAATGGTCTCAGTGTGTAGCCCTGGCTAGCCTGGGGCACATAATCTTCTGGTCTCAACTTTCCAACTGCATCACTATACTTAACTGCAAACGATAGCTTTGAAATCAGAAAGACACACTTGAAATTCCTACTCCCTTCACTAGACATCCACCCCTTTCCTTGTCTGCTCATCTTACATTGTTCTGTACTATGCCTGTGGGGTAGTGAACACTCAGATAGCTAACAGTTTTCAAACTGTAGAAAAGCAGAGTCATTTTCCCCAACATACAGAATTAGAGAATTTTAAAGATGATATAATCTGGGTGCTTCTTTTCTGAACACCAAATTGAGATGCAAAAGGAGAAACCATCCCTACTGTATGCCCTACAGAACATGCTGGAGACAGGAGACCAGTTCCCTTAACTGAGCCCAACTTCAGCCATGGCCCCCTAGTGTTAAGGAGAACATGAAGGAACAGAGTAACCCATAGGAATGCACTGGGTGGCTTAGAAACCCATTACAACACATAAAAGCACAGTCCCATAGACCTAAGACTTACCCTTCAGAAGGCCTTAGGATAGCAGTTTAGCTTAAGATGGTTTTTGCAGTAGAAAACTATATTCTTGAATCCATTACTCCACAAATCTTTTGCTTACCTCTGTACTCAAGATTGTGTTCTAGAACAAGAACTCACTCACCTGCCCACCAGCCACTTGCTCAGCAGACAGACCTTCTGAACAAACTCATTAAATAGTTGTCATCACAAACTTGTAATAAACAGCAGTGACTCTTAGAGTACTGGAGTGTTTCATGGCGAGGATTTACAACCTTTTGAGTCGTCTGTGTCATTTTAATTTTCTACTTTTGCTGTTACATGAGATAATTGAAGTCTTTACTAACCTGATTTACCCAACGCAAATCCCTGAAGATCCCCTCTTGGTGAGGTAATGGGAGCCAGAGACTCCTTAGCTGAATGAGAGCATCAGGTACAGCGTCAGTACCAACTCTTGTCCACAATTAGAAGATTGAATTCAGCCGTACAGTCCTAATCATGTCTGAAATTAAATTATGTCAGAATGGTGTGTACCTAATTTTCCCTTTTGGGTGTTTGAGACAGGATCTCACTGTGTAGTTGGGGCAGCCTTGGAACTTGTCCTCTTCCTGGCAGCCTCCCAGGTACTGTGATTACAGATGTGTACCATCACACCTAGAAGAATACTGCTGAACTCTTCTACTTGTAGAACAGATTAAGGAAGTGGAAATATTTGAGCATTGTGGATGTGGAGAAAATCAATAGGGAAATTAATAAGAATTGGGAAACTGAAGTACCCTTAAGCATGAGAGGGAGATGTATCTATCATGATATGGCAAAAAATGGGACTGGTAATTAAAGAAGTTGACCTTGATATAAGTTCAAAGGGGAGTATTAAATGTACTATGCTGTGGTTGCATCTAGCACATCGGTAGACCAGTTCTTTAAGGCTGTCTGGGGACAAGCTAGCCCTAGACACAGTGTTCATAGCCTCATCTTTCTGCTTGTTTCCTAGGGCTCCTGGGGATCGGGAAAGGATCAGTATAGCAGGGAACTGCTTGTATCCTCCATCTTCGCAGCCGCTAGTCGCAAGAGGAAAAAGCCGAAAGAGAAAGCCCAGCCCAGCAGCTCCGAGGACGAGCTGGACAGTGTATTTTTTAAGAAGGAGAATACGGAACAGAGTTACAATGAGATTAAAGAAGAGTCCAAAAGAGAAAGTGAGACATCAGGTAGAAAGCAGAGGGTCGTCGTTGCCAAAGAAAGTAACACTAAGAAAGACACGGGTACAATGAAGGAGGAGAAGAAGATGCCATTGCCATCGAAGAACCATCCCCACCACACAGCTCCAAACGCAACAGGTCACCAACTCTCAGCTGTCGCCTGGCCATGCTGAAGGAGAGCCCCAGATCACTTCTGACACAGAAGCCCCACTGCGAAGAGACAGGGTCTGACTCGGGCACTCTGCTTAGCACGTCTTCCCAGGCTTCTCTAACGAGGTCCTGTACTAAAAAATCCACCAGTCCGGAAACCAAGCACAGTGAGTTTTTGTCCAATGCTGGTACCATCACCTCGGATTATTCTACCACATCATCCACTACCTACTTGACCAGCCTGGACTCCAGCCGCCTGAGCCCTGAGGTGCAGTCAGTGGCAGAGAGTAAGGGGGACGAGGCAGATGACGAGAGGAGTGAGCTGGTGAGTGAAGGACGTCCAGTGGAGACGGACAGTGAGAGCGAATTCCCCGTGTTCCCCACGCCCTGACTTCAGACCGGCTGTTCCGAGGAAAGCTACAGGAGGTTGCCAGGGTGAGCCGCAGGAACTCTGAAGGCAGTGAAGCCAGCTGCACTGAGGGAAGCCTCACACCAAGTTTAGACAGCCGCAGGCAACAGTTCAGCTCCCACAGGCTGATCGAATGCGACACACTGTCCAGGAAGAAGTCCGCTCGCTTCAAGTCAGATAGTGGGAGCCCTGGAGACACCAGGACTGAGAAAGAAACGCCTGCCCTGGCTAAGATGTTTGACGTCATGAAGAAAGGCAAGTCGACAGGGAGCCTCCTGACACCCAGCAGAAGTGAATCCGAAAAACAGGAGGCCACTTGGAAAACAAAAATAGCAGATCGCTTAAAACTGAGACCCAGGGCACCCGCAGACGACATGTTTGGAGTTGGGAATCAAAAACCTACTGCTGAGACAGCAAAAAGGAAAAACATCAAACGTAGACACACGCTTGGAGGCCACAGAGATGCTACTGAAATCAGCGTCCTGAGTTTCTGGAAAGCGCATGAGCAGAGTGCGGACAAAGAGTCCGAACTTTCAGCTGTGAATCGGTTAAAACCCAAATGCTCAGCCCAGGACCTCTCCATCTCAGACTGGCTCGCCAGGGAGCGCATCCGCACCAGCGCCTCCGACCTTAGCCGAGGCGAAGGCCGCGAGCCCCAGGCTGAGAGCCCCAGCGTGCTGGGAACAACCACCAGTGCCCACAAACCGCTGTCTCAGCAGCCGGAAGCCGGGGGTGCTGCCAGCACCTCGACTTCAACCAGCCAGCCCTCTCTCTCCACACCACCACAGTCACCTGACCAAATAAACGGAGAAAGCTTCCAGAACGTGAGCCAAAACGCTAGTTCTGCAGCCAACACCCACCCTCACAAATTATCTGAAAGTCCGGACACTAAAGCAGAGTCTCCTCCCTGCCTTTAAGCTGGGTCTATCCACTCTAGCAAGGAAAAACTACTGTTACACAGTTCAGTAACTTTGTAAATATTTTTCTTGTACCAGAATTGTTATTATGCAGCCTTGGTTTGGGCTGGATTCACCATTTTGCACTGTGAAATAACTTTACAGTGCATTACTACAGCCAGAAGAACACACGTATATATTTAAAAGTATATCAGATAGTTGTATACAAAAAAGCAAGGTGTTTGTTGCAACTCACTACATAGTATATTCCCCAAATTACTGAAGAAAGTCGCTGCCTCCTGCAGCCAAATTGTTCTTTTGGTTCCTCACTAA
Source organism: Mastomys natalensis (assembly GCA_021653895.1). Taxonomy (NCBI): domain Eukaryota; kingdom Metazoa; phylum Chordata; class Mammalia; order Rodentia; family Muridae; genus Mastomys; species Mastomys natalensis. Next base: position 1,839,909 of record JAJTUV010000330.1, on the reverse strand, counting down.
CAAAAGTGCCTCATGATAAAAGTACATTTGATTTTTAGGGTGCCATATTGTTGAAATTAGATAACGTACATTGAATAAATGAATGCATTTTATCAGTAACAGGTTTCCTCACATTTACCAGTTAACACAGGTGGATACAGAACTTCCATTCTTTAGTCATTCCAGGCGGATCTGAGTTTTATATTCAAACTTTTAATACAGTTTTTGAGTTTTGTGTGACTTGAATTTTTAATCTTTCTGTAAAATACGTAATAACTTAAATGAACATATTCTATGTGTATCTTTTCTTCAGATACCAGATTTGATATAAATGTTGTAACATAGGTGTGTAGATAGTGGATCCTGGATGGAACTGGCTTCTTACTGAGAAGAATATAATTCTGCATGAGGACTTTATCCAAACCTGTGTCATGCCTGTGTGCATACCCAATTAAACACTGGAAATAAAATTGTTTTGGTGAATTTTGCACTGTTGGGAGCTTACTCTGTTTTAGAATGCTGCCTATTTATATATTATCTATTCTTATCTTTTAAAGATTACCTCTGTTCACACAGTCCTTCCACCTTTCCTGTGGCGCCTTCTTCTTCACGACTCTTCTGGACGACCCTCTCCGACGACTCCTCCGGACCACTCTCTCTCGGCAGCTGAGCTGCCTTTGTTATATACCCTTCCAAGGGGGCGGACCTGGCTGCCTGTTCTCTCAGGATTGGTTAGGGCCAATACCTCATTAGCATAAGCCCTCTCGGGAGGGGCTTGAACCTGACACATGCGCAGTAGGCGGCGCCGGCCAAGTTGGAAACCGGCGCCGTCTCTTTGGCTACCTACACTTTCCCTTTCCTTGAGTGGCTGTGAATGATCTCTCGGGAGTGCTTGCAAAACTCCAGTGCATAGGAAGTGTCTAGTAACTCCAGATACAGCACTGTGTTGCTTTCTTTCTTAGTAACTATCTACAGCACTGTGTTGCTCACCTTTTCTTGAGGTGCATTAAATAAGTGAAGGCACTTGGGGGCCACTGAATAAAGGCTCATGGAGGGCACTAAGCAAGGGCTGGTGTGGGATGCTAAGTAAAGGCTTTTGGGCTCTTAAGACTTCTTCCGGGACTATACTTCCTAGCTATGTAGCATGTTAGACTGTAACTAATGAAATAGCTCCTCATGTCCTCTAGTGACAACTGTTCTTCCCAATGTGGTATGTTATAATAATAATACTTACATAAAATCTACATGTGTTAGGATTTGATGATCTTTTGCATCCCTGGGGCCAGAGATTCACAATGCTGCCGTACCTGAAACACTTGTTTATGAAAAAATGTGTTAAAATTCTCCTGTATCACAAAACAAAATTCCTATTATCTATTATATATATATATATATATATATATATATATATGTATACATACACATACACATGCACGCACCATTGTCATGGGCTACATTCCCTCATTATAAAAAAGAAAAGGAATGTATACCGTAGTACATACTCAGTATACAAATGCTGTGACAGAACTACATGACAGAAATGTAGTGCAGTCATCAAACACTGTTTGGATAGGTTCAGCCACAGACGATGCAGTGGAGGCCATACCGTAAGTAGCTGTGCTATCAGTAGTGTGATTTTCTTTCTTATTTTAGACAGCCTCATTATGCTACCCTGGCTGTCATGGAACTTGCTGTGTAAACCAGGTTGGTCTGGAACTCAAATCTACCTGCCTCTGCCTGCCAAGTGCTGAAACTAAAGGTTTTTGTTACCATCCCAGTCTTGATGTTACGCTGTCAGTAAAAGTCTGAAGAAAACATTTTTTAATTGTTTTTTTTTTTTGGATATCTTATTTATTTATATTTCAGATGTCATCCTCTTTCCTATCTCCTCTCCCTAGAACCCCCTATTCCATCTCCCATCCTCATTTTTGCCTTTATACCATTTGAATTACATGAAAGTATTCAGATCAGTTCTAGGTTGAGGGACTAGCAATACAATAAATGTAAATAGTCAAGGAACAAGCAAGGCAATAAAACTCTGTGAACACTCCCATGATCACTGTTTCTAAGGGCTTATCAGGATGACCAAAATATCTGAGCCAACTTCCCTGTCCTAGCCCAAAGTCATTTTCTTTTTTTTTTTTTTTTTCTTTTCTTTCTTTCTTTTTTTTTTTTTCGAGACAGGGTTTTTCTGTGTAGCCCGGGCTGTCCTGGAACTCACTCTGTAGACCAGGCTGGCCTCGAACTCAGAAATCCGCCTGCCTCTGCCTCCCAAGTGCTGGGATTAAAGGCGTGCGCCACTACCGCCCGGCCCAAAGTCATTTTCATGTCTGAAGCCTACTTCCCTGTTTTAGCCTAAAATTTAGCCAACGACATGTAAGATTCTGTCTTACCAACCTAAGACAGAATGCCTTGCTTTTGATAATGCATATTCCATGACAGGTAAGAAAGGCATTCTTGTCAGAACGACCTAAGACAGGCTCAGTCTTGTTAATGAAATAAAAAAGAGGGAGAGGCAGGGAGGAGACTTTTAAATTCCCTAATTATTTTTTTAGAATGTTGATTTTTTTTTCAGGATTTCATTCTTTAATTGTCTAATATATGCATTTTAGACCTTTCCACTCTATTTTTATTATTAACTTTAAAACTGTTGGCCAGAAAAATGGGTCAGTGAAGGGAGGTATCTGGCCCCATACCTGACAACCTAAGTTTTATTCCTGAAACTTCCATGGTAGAAGGAGAGAAATGCTTCCCACGTGTGTAGACATGCACATAAAATCAGACACATTTTATTTGTTCGTTCATTCATTCATTCATTTTATTTGGTTCTCATCCTGGGTTTGTTTTTCCTGACCCATGTGTTATTTCTGTGGGGCTCAGTTTTATTTCCAAACAATTGAAAGCTTTGCTTATTGATTATTGCCAATGAGCTGCGTGATCACTAAGCATAGATGAGCTTTGAACCATTAAAAAATTGAGGCATAGATTTTGAATTTATATGTTGCTATCTTCAAGATTGGTGCATGTACATATTTATATATATGCGAGTGCACACATGCTATGACACACATAGAGGTTAGAAGACAACTGACAGGAGTCACTCTTGCCTCCTCATGGGATTCGGGGTTGAACTCAGTATCAGGTCTGTGCTATAAACACCTCTCCCCTCTGAGCCATCCCATTGGCCCTATTTTGTCATTAATACAAAACCAGTTCCCTCACTGCTTTGGAAGAGTGTGTGTGTCATTCCTGGGCTTCTGTTATAGATGGGGTTAAGTTCATTACTTTTTGGATCTGTGTCCTCCCTGATTAGTCAGAGTCTGGCTAGGAGATGATAGTTCATGACTGAAGGTCTGTGTCTAGCAGCTATGTTTTGAGACTAGGTTACTAAAAAATGTAAAGTCCCTTTGATTTCAGTCCTTTGGGGTTTGTGTGTTGGTATTTATGTCTTAGCTTGGTATATAGGTTTTTCAAGTTAGTATATAGTTGTAGTTGGATGTGCAACCTGCTTACATTTAGTGCAGTTATGAGTGTAGGGTTACCAAAGACCTCTGGCCTTAACATATGTATGGCCTGCATGCATGCACACACATACACAATGGGTTTTGTTGTTGTTGTTTTTGTTTTTGAGCAGGGTCTCACTGTAGCCTTGACTTGCCTCGGACTCCATATGTAGGTCATGCTAATCTCAAATTCAAAGAGATCTGTCTACCTCTTCTTCCCAAGTACTAGGATAAAAGGCATGTGCCACCATGACCAGCTAACAATTCTTCTTTAAAATTAAAGTAGGATTACTATATAATTTATTGTCTTTGATTTGATTTGTATTGCCACAAAAATGCCTGAGGCTTAATACTTTATAAGGATGTCTATTTAACTTATAGAGGGCTAAGAACATGTCTTGAGCATGCGGGGAAGGCTTATTCTACACATTGTTACATTCATGGACATTGGCCATATACAGAAGGGGTCAAGTATGAGGGCTGGCCTCATCGTACCACAAACAGCTTGAGGAAATCACTCCTTCATACCAGCACTGTTACCTTCTGCTTTCTCTGTGCAACCCTGGCTGTCCTGGACTCACTCTGTAGACCTTGAATTCACAGAGATCCACCTGCCTCTGCCTCCCAAATGCTGGAATTAAAGGCATACACCACCACCACCTGGAACTTTTTAAATATGTTTAAGAGTTTTATTTATTATTATTGTGTGAGTGTGCATACAAATGTGCTATGGTGTGGGTATAGAGATCAGAGGACAGCTTTCAGGAGTTGGTTCTCTTCTCACTATGTGTTCAGAGAATTGAACTCAGGTCAATTCTCAGGCTTGGTGGCTAGCAACTTTACTTGCTGAGCTACCTTGCTGGCGCATATGTATATGTATATGTATATGTATATGTATATGTGTATATATATATATGATAAAAGATCTTGATGTAAGTTGTATGATTTTGAAGGACATGTGATGGGGACCAGTGGTTTCTGTCCTGTGGTGCAACTGTGTGGGCTGAATATGCTCTTTTTTCCACCAACCTACAGTGTCACTTCTGCCTCCTGTCACTCCCAGACACATGGAATACTGTCTGGGGCTCAGTATCTGCTCTGTTCCTCTACTCAAGGTTCTGCTCATAATATACACTGTATAAGTCTTGATGGGCATAGGCCAGTGCAGCTGCTATGGGCTTGTGGATGAGTTTTTGAATTTAGTATGCTGTTTTTAATGTGTTCCCTTTTATTGGAGGAATAGTTTTGTCCTCTAATTTTTCAGTTGGATGTTAAGTTTATTATATTTTTAGTCTTTTCAAAGCTAATAAAGTTTATAATTTCCATGTTTATAAGATCATAACTACCAAGTTTAATCCAAGATTTTTTTTATATTCTTATCGTGATTAGTTTTTTGAGAGATAGGTTTAGAAATACGTTTTAAAATGTCCAAATAAGTGGCATTTTTTATATCACTTTGCAGTATTTTCCTACATTCCTTACGGTAGAATATGTAGTCTGCACATTCCTCATTCTTGGCTGTTGGTTGGGGTTAGTGTACAGTCAAATCTAACTAATGTTCTATGTTTGAAAGACATTGCACACTTCCTTTCAGCAGGCATGCTATCACTGAGCAGGACTGCTGCCATGATGCCCACCTTCTCCAGGTCTTTCCTTTGCAGTAGGAGGCAGGCGAAATCCTCTGTGACAGTGTGTGTTGTTGACACTGGATACAGCCATGTCAAGGACCCTAATGTGCCACATCCCCATGGAGGTGCTAAAGCCTTCCCTAGGTGACCCTGAGAGACAGCAAAGTCTTCCTTGGGTCAGAGTGTCAATGTCAACAGTGTGTGCAGAATATATCCACTGTAGCTTTTTCTCCCCCCATGTGTCCAGCCTGAAGACCAAACTGCTTTCCTGCAGAGAGACTGATCCTACTGAGAAAAGCTGAACCTGCCTCCTTGTTTCTGCCTGTTGTCTGTAATAATGACCCCTGTTAGGGCAGTCCCTGGAACCATGTGGGACACGGCACTTTTCTTCTTGCTGCTGTTTATTGATTCGTTTTATAAGTTTCAGATTGCTGTGACCTCCTGCCTAGCTAAGGACACTTGGGATTGCGTGAGTAAACATTTTTCTACTGAGTTAAAGTCTGTTTTGTACTTGGCTTATATTAGTTTAGTAAAAATTAAGCTTCTGTATTTTCTGACTTGTATACTTTCCATTCTTGGCCTAATTTGAGAATCTTTAATCTTTCACCTTTCACTATTATCCTTGTACATAGCTGCATTGCTTTATGTTGTATTATATTTAAGTAGTCTGATAAAGTATCTCTCAACCTCACATGATCAGTCTTTATCTGTGTTTTGTACTTTCTGATTGTTCCGTCATCTCTCCACAGGCTGTTGTCTGATTGTTCTGTCCTCCATCCACAGGCTATTGTCTGATTGTTCCATCATCCATCCACTGGTCTTTGTCTGATTGTTCTGTCATCTGGTTTTTGTATGATTGTTCCATCATCTATTCACTGGCTCTTGTCTGATTGTTCCGGTTTCATGGAATCTGAATTATATCTTTTAGACGTACCTTCAGGGAAAATCACTGATTGTAATGAGAATTCTAGAATTTGGTTTCTTTTTTTAAAAACAACAACAACAACAAATATTATAAGAATGTGCTTTAGTTTTAATTCTAGGTGTGGAGATGTGGGACTGCATCGAGTAAGCTGACTATGATTTGCCTCATGCTCTGGCAGAGACATGGTTTTCCCAGCTGCAGATAGTTGCTGTGATTGCATGATGTTTGCAATGCTGGGAAATTTTTAGAGGGTATATAAATGCTAGGGCCCCATAAGTGGACTTGGTGGTTGGTGGAGATTCAGCAGGATTGGTTGCAGTTTATTAGTCATGCTAAAGAAGAAACAAGAAAGAAGTCAGATTCAAGGATCTCTCTCCTGTCTCCCTCCACAGGCCCGCCCCCCCTCTTGTCCTCCCTCTCTCCCTCCTTGCCTCCTATCCATCCCCCCTTTGCCCCCTCTATCCTTTCTCTCCTATCTAATGATAGGGGATGAAACCAGAGTTATAAAGGGTAGGAAAACCTACAACGTAGCAAAGACTGGCTACAATTGGTCATAAATATCTTCTGTTTATCTTTTGGTAGAATTCTATTGCTTTTCATTCTTAAAAGTACTTTGCTACTGGTGGTGAAATAATAGGTTGACAAAAGTATTCTCTCATTTGGAGATGCCAGTTATGGCTTCTGGTGTTGCTAACTGCCTTTTAAGGTCGCTTCTTTGTCAGTATTCCCAGGCTGTGATGCAATGAGTGTGGATTTCATTTCATTGTCCAGCTGAGACTTGTGCGACTTTGGTTACTGAGATTCGGTATCATATCAGTTGTGTGCTTTATAGTATCACCTCCCCTCCTTACGCCCCCTCATTTCCTTCAGGAACTCCTTCCAACTCTGCTAAATGAACTCCTCATCTGCCTCCACAGTCCTTCCCATCCTCTCCTGTGCTCCGCCTTAGTTCTTCACAGCTACTTTCCACTTTGCTGCTTTATCTTTAGCTGTGTCTAATCTGCCGCAGAATCTCTTCAGCAAGTTGCAAATTTCACTTGTTTCATCCCTCACTAAAAATAACACCACTTTTTTTTTTTCAAAATGACCTCATCACCTTTAAAATACCACCTTTAAAATATGATATTTTACTGCCTTTTGTAAAAGGAAACAGTTTTATTTTCGCATGAATTCCAGAAGCAGAATACCTGCCTACGAATCTAAACGTTGCCATTTACTGTTAGTAACAAGCCCGAACTCTGAGTGACGTCATATTCAGGTGACGTGCGACCTCTACCTCGTTACCATGACAACCGGCAAACCTTCCCATAATTCACCTGACCACCTCACCTGATACCTGCGGGTGAATACGTCACAGGCCATATAAATATTCAGGGCGAGCAACATCACTCTCTCTCTTTCTCTCTCGCCATCTTCCTCCCCACTTCTTCCCCGACCCTCTATCTAAATAAATCCACGCTCTCCCGTGGAATCAGCCAGTCTGGTGTGGTCTGTTCTTAGCCTCGCGCCGCAGTAACTGCCGCAGTATCCCTTTATTTACAAAATAGGCAAGTTTCCTTACATGAACCCTGAGAGGAGTAACAGTTCCTCCCATAGTTCATGTGTGTTGTTATTGACATAATTCATCTCTAGTAGGTCCGATTGTTGTATCTGACTCTTGAGATGGAGACCATTTTCTCCTGAAGCACATGCTCAAGTTCTGCTGGTATGGGTCAAAACAGTAGACATATGTCGCGTCCACCTTGATCAGCAAGTAAGACACGACATGGTCGGATCCTTCTCAATCAGCTTTATTACAGGAACAAACTTGACTTATGAACGGGGACCTCAAGCAGCAGAAGCAAACTGCTTATATGTCCGCCCAAGACGGGCTAGGTGACATGTTCTCTCAGGATAGGTTAAGCTGCCAATACCTCATTAGCATAAGCCCGCTTGGGAGGGGCTCTAGGCCTATGCATGCGCAACGGGCTTGTTTACTCAGAAAGCTGAGCTAGCCAGGCCGGAAACCGGCGCCATCTTAAATCGGCTGCCTACAGACATAAACATTTACCATTATCAACATTTGTCATAGTGTATTGAGTTCAGTGTACCCAAATTATGTTTGTCCTTTCCTGTTTGAATGTAGCCGCCTGTGGCCATGGATCAACTGGGTTCACCTGAAAGGGGGGCTGGAAATGAAGAAAGGAATGGAAGGCAAGAAAAGATGAAGCCAAGACAAAGTTCTCTGATCAAGGCTTGAAGTTTAATGTTCAGCTCTTAATTTAAAGGGAAAGCCCCACTACCGAACCCCTTCTTGCTTCAGCTTGAGATGAGTGAGGGGAACCCATCCTTAGTCACAGCCGGAGGTGTCTCAAGGCAAGCTCAGTGGGCAGTTATTCTTCTAAGTTCCTGTAGCAGGCTGTACGTGCAGCCAAGGTGGGTAACTCCACCCAGGTCCTATTATTTTTGGTCTATTGTGGTAAACAAGGTCTTGCAGGCCTGCTCAAGGCTGGGAAGGGCACATTTGAAGGTTCTGTAGGCTGCCTTTTTGGAGACCAATGCGAATAAGGATTTGTGCAGGGATTTGAATGAGCAATTTATCCTGAGGCCTGAGAAATCAGCATGAGGTTCACAGCAGCCCAGAGTCATGCAGGGTTCCTGGAAAGATGTTTATAGAACAGAAGAGTTTATCAATAACTAAGCCAATTCAGAACTGCTGTTGGAGCTAGCTGGCTCTAACATTTTGGTCTTCTGCTGTTAATTTACTACCAAGAAACTACTAACCTTGCCTATAACTGTCTATATTTTTAAGCTGAATATTGTTGCCTCCTCCAAAACGCAGTCTGTCTCAGTCTAAGCTGTCAGAGAGAGCCTTAATTTCCAACTTGTTCATTATTTCTGTTTTGTCCAAGATGCCTTGAAGAAGCCTACATTAATATTTCCTTTATGGTATGTTGACATTTTTATAACACTCTAAATTTATCCTGCTCATAAATTCTTAGCAGGAGAAATCACTCATAATTTCCTTTTCATTTTCCATAAGCAACTTGCCCTGAAGACCTAATATAGCCCCCAAAGGATTCTTTAGCTACAGAATAATGAAAACAGCTATGGCTTTGGTTACAGACCCCAGTGGTCCTTCACAGTTGATCATTGCCTGCCAGATATTTCCCAAGCCCCTCTGTAGGGAAATAATGCTTAAACAACGGGATTTGTCCCCAGTCAAAGCAGAGATGAGGAAGTAATCTCCTTCATGCTGGTAGATTTCTCACGAGGTGAGTAGAGGTGTTAAATAGCAGGAAACATACTCAACCCAGGCCCTTTATGTGCACCAACCTCAGCGTGAGTTGACTTGGTTGTTTTTGAGAAAGGGTCTCATATAACCCAAGTTGGCCTCCAAGTCACTCAGTAGCTTAATTCCTAATCCTGCTGCCTCTGCTTCTGAGTGCTGGGGTTACAGGCATGAGCCAACACATTCAGCTCAGTGGCATTTTAACATGGGAACCATATTTATAGAGTTTTTAAAATGATTCATCTATTTACATTTTATGTGCATTGGTGTTTTGCCTGTGTGTATGTCTGTGTGAGGGTGTTGGATAACCTGAAGCTAGGGTTACAGACAGATGTGAGCTGCCATGTGGGTGCTGGGAATTGAACCCAGGTACTTTGGAAGAACAGCCAGTGCTCATAATCTCTGAGTCATATCTCTAGCCCAGTATAGACTTTAAATATTGGAAATTAGTAATCATTCCATCCCTCCAGCCCACTTTAGCAGATACCATGCAAACAAAAACTCTCAAATCATAAAATTTAGCCCTTCCTTGGGGTCCAGCTGAAAGGCGGCTGCAGGTTGAGGACCACTTCCAGCTCAGCTGTTGTAAGCCCCGCCCTTACTGTCTTCCCCTGGGAAACTCCCACCTTATAATATTTTATAATCATGCCTCCAGCTGCAGCTGATTGTTTTTCCAGTCCATCCCATACCTCATTATTTTCAATCTCCTGGGTCTCAGCAGACTGATTGCCTGCCTCTGGCCATAAGACGGTGTTCAGAGTGAATAAAAGGGATGTCATATTAAAATAAGCCAAAACTGTTTTAAAACCCAAAGTTCTGGCAACGCCAGTTTTAAGTACCCACCCTTAGAGAGAGTGTGCATGTTTCCAGTTCACTCAGCCCCTCCAGCCTGTGCCTCCCAACTGTCGGTATTACCTTATGTGTTGATCCCCAAAGCACTGCCCTGGCTCTTGGCTTGACTGAAATCTGCACATAGAGAGGGAAGAGTTTCGTCCTTGCGACCCATACCCCATATCTAAGGAGAGATGAGACTAGGAAGGGACAGAGACAGCCTCTGCTCCCACTGTTAGGACTCCAACAAGAGGACCAAACTACACAACTATAACAAATGTGCAGAGAGCCTAGGCCAGTCCCATGCATGCTTTCTGGTTGGTGGTTCAGTCCCTGTGAGTATCTGTAGGCCCAGGCTAGTTGATTCTGTAGGATTTTCTTGTGGTATCCTTGAACTCTGTGGCTCCTGCAGTCCTCCCTCACTTATTCCACAGGATTCCCCAAGCCCTGCATAATGTTTGGCTGTGGATCTTTGCATCTCTTTCCATCAGTTGATGGAGCCTCTCTGATGACAAATAGGCTGGACACCAATCTATGAGTTTAGCAGAATATCGTTAGGAGTCATTTCATTGACTTTTTTTTTTCCTGTTGTGTTTGGTTTGATCCTAGGTCTCCGGGCTATCCAGTCTCTGGGTTCTGACACTCCAGGCAGTTTCAGGGGTGAGCTCCCTCATGGTATGGGCCTCAAGCTGGACTAATAATTGCTTGGCCACTCCCACAATGTCTGCACCACCGTTACTAGGTTTCTAGTCCACCCCCAAGATGCACCCCGATTCCAATTGTCTCTCCCAGTACTTTCTCCCTCCACCGTTCCCCAGCCTGATCCCTCCTGTTCCCATCCCCCACCATCCCTCCTCCACCCCCATGTCTATTCTATTTCCCCTTCTCAGTGAAATTCAAGTGTCCCCTGTTGAGCCCTCTTTGTTACTTAGCTTCTCTGGGTCTCTGGATTGTAGCATGGTTATCCTTTCTTTACAGCTAATATCCACTTATAAATGAGTAAATACCATGGTTTGTCTCTGTGGGTCTGGGTTACCTCACTCAATCACTCAGGATGGTTTTTTTCTAGTTGCATCCATTTCTGCAATTGTTTTTAGCAGCCTAGTAATGCTCCATTGTATAAACATACCAGTTGAGGGACATGTAGGTTGTTTCCAGTTTCTGACTATTACTAATAAATCTACAGCTTTTGAGAGCTTTTTTCCCTTACTGGGTTGCCTTATCCAGCCTTAACAAAGGGAGGTGCCTAGTCTTACTGCACTTGATATGCCAAGACTGGTTGATATGCATGGGAAGCCTGCCCTTTTCTGAAGAGAAATGGAGGAGGAGTCGCTTGCAGAGGGGAGGTGCAGGGAAAGAGTGGAGGTTTAGGGAAAGGACTGGGAACAGAAGAGGAAGGGAAAACTTCAGTCAAAATTTTTATATATATAATTATATATATATTTTATCATATATAATTATATATATATATAATTTTAAAAAAAAATTTTAAAGGAGAGGAGGAAATAAAAGTGTAGGGTTTTTGATACACACATTTTCCTGAGCTAAAAGGCCTGTCAGCACCACTCCTTGACAGTAACTAACACGGTGTGAGAGTCTGCAGTGTGGCAGGTACTGACTTAAGTGTTTGCATCAGGCCCTTGAGTTTTCAACACTACTCAGTGAAATTGGTGTCGAGTTCTGGTTGCTTCCTTGTGCTGTGCAAAGAGGAAAATGAGTGTTTAAACAGTGTTTGTTCTGAATCCTGTGTTCAGTTGTCTTTATGGGCCTCACCTGCAGGTTCTCTCACTTTGGAAAAATCTTATTATTCAGATTATTCAGATGAGTAATACTGACCCGAGTCAAGGTGACAAGCTTTAAGGCATGTCTCAGCCCCCAGACAGCTAGTTGTGGCCAAGTTCTTGCTTGCTGTTCAGAGGAAGGGCAACTTCCCACCAGTTCCTGAAAAGCAGGCCACAAGAGCTTGAAACTGTGTTTCCCCTTTCATAGACTGACCCCAGTTCAAACTTGTACCTCAGGGTAACCTTAAAATGAGAGTCTTTCATAGTTGACCCCAAGTTCATGGCACCATGACTGACACCCCAACTATTCCTACCTCAGCTGTGTCTCTTGTGTTTCTCTCATGTGTGGCTGCCTGGACGATAGAGACATGCAGTGCTATAGACGAGGCTCCCAGGAGCAGGCTCAGTCATTTTTCCAAATCTCTATGGCTAGGAAGAAAAAAGTCTGAACTTCAGAGCTTAGAAAATTTAGAGCTATCTACCCCTTTGTGATATGTTAGGGACACAAAGAAAAATGGGAACATCAGGTTAGTACTATTTATCTGAGTAAAATTTAGTCACTTGAGGATTCAAAACATGTTGTTACATAAGAAATAAGATTTTTCCAAAATGAGAGAGCTGACTGAGAAGTGTGGAGAGAAAACTAAGAACATACAGAAGTAAGATCATTTAAACACATACTTTTTTCTTACTATGTAACTTGAACGTGCTTTTGATTGCTGACTTGGGCCACCTTCATGAACAGTCTCAGTTTTCCATAGGACAACTGACTTAAGAGTTAGGAGATACTAGGGATCCATCCCATCTGCTGACACCAAACGCAGACACTATTGCTAATGCCAAGAAGTGCTTTCTGATAGGAGCCCAGTCTAGCTGTCCCCTGAGAGGCTCTGCCAGAGCTGGACCAACACAGATTCGGATGTACACAGCAAAACATTGGACTGAGAACAGGGACCCCAATGGGGAAGTTAGGGCAAGGACTGTAGTAGCTGAAGGGGTTTGCAACCTCATAGAAAGAACAGCAATATCAACCAACCAGATCCCCCAAAGTTCTCAGGGACTAAATCACCAACCAGAGTACACAGCGGGTACTCATGGCACCAGCTGCAAATGTAGCAGAGGATTGCCTTATCTGGCATCATTGGGAGGAGAGCCCCTTGATCCTGTGGAGGCTTGATGACCCAGGATAGGGGAATGCTAGGCCACTGAGGCTGGAGTGGATGGGTGGGTGGGGGAGCACCCTCATAGGAGCAGGGGGGAGGGAGGAGGGGATAGGGAGCCTGTGGAGGGGAAACTGGGAAGGGGGATAACATTTGAAATGTAAATAAATAAAATAGCCAAAAAAAAAAAAGAGTTAGGTGATACAAACCTCCCTTGGGGAAAACACTTTGATCTACTCACAGTTCCATTCTCTGCTAATTAAAGTGCTAAACACATAAAACACACTTGCCATGATTCCTACATGTACACAGTGTATATCTCATTCCTATCTGAAATTCAAATAATCATTTGATTCATGCTAATTATCATCTTAAAACAGTGAGCTAGCTCAGCAGGTAAAGTCACTTGCCAAGAAACATGATAACCCCAGTTCAGTCCCTGGGACCCATGTAGTCCCACAGAATGTCCTCTGACCTTCCTTCACGCATGTACACACACACACTAAATTTTTCTGAGTAGCAACCAAAATATGGGTTAATAACTTTCATTTGGTTTGATAAAAATGCCTGAGAAGAACAACTTAAATAAGAAAGATTTCTTTTAGCTTATGACTTCAGAAGTTTCAGTCTGATCTTGGTTCCATTTTTGCATAGGCCTCTGGTGAAGTGGTATATTATGGCAGAAGGGCACAGCACAGTAAAATGCTCACCTCAGAGCAGAAGCCTCCCACCCCGACCCCTGTGGCCTTCCTGCAGCTAGGCCCTGCCTCCTACTGCTCCTTTCAGCTATGTCTTATCAATGGTCAAACCACTGATAATGTCAGAAGTCTCATGATCTACTCAATCTCTCAAAAGCTTGTGTGAGCTGCTGACAAAACCTTTTCCATAGAAACCATTTCAGGCCATTTTTAGACTCGTACTACAGTAGTTTCCCAAGCATGTATCAGAAGTTTTCCCAGTGCTATCATTCAACTGCTGCATTCTAGAATATTGTCTCTCATATTGTTCTCTATAGCTTTCTTGCTGCCAACACTGGCTTTGTAGATGTGGAGTAGATTCCACATAACTCAGTCAGTTTATCATCTTTGGTGACTGTAACCTTCTAGAAGCTGCTCATTGATGCTTCTGTGGTTCTGACTGATGTCAGCCACACTCAGTGACTTCATATACCATCTCTCACAGTCGCCCCTCCTCCATCTTTCACACTTGTTACCACAGGTTATAACTCAGGTGCCACTTCCCATTGTGAAAGATGTGAGCTACGGTCTGGGATGAGTAAGATCTCCTTAAGGCAATGCCTACTCTTTTCTATTCTAATTCCTCATTGGGAATATGGCTGAACAGAAAGCCATTTTGGCAGCCAACACTGAGGCAGGATAGCATGTGCTTTGGGTAGGCCCAGAGCTCACTCCCATGGACAAAAGTTCACTTGTCAGCTGGACAGCTCAGGTCTTTTTCTGAGGGAACTGAGTTTTCCTCCTCAAAAGAAACTTTTGAGTAGTGTTTTCTCTAGAGAAGTGGCTCTCAACCTTCCTAATGCTGCTATCCTTTAAGTTCCTCATATGTGACAACCCCCAACTATAAAAATTATTTCCTTGTTACTTCATAACTAAATTTTGCTACTGTTATAAATCATGATGTACATATCTGATGTGCAGGATATATGATATGTGACCCCTGTAAAATGGTCATTTGACCCCCAAAGATTAACAACTGCTACTCTAGAAGCTGACATGGTAGACAGTCTAACCTTGGCAGAGTAGGGGAAAGGAGAAGTTCAGGGTAAATGCTGCTCAGAATTTCTGTCCCAACAGAGTCATTTGTCAGAACATCTGACTTTTGTGTGACTGGTGTTGAGGTGGCAGCTGAGCTGACTTTTCAGAATCTTGGTTTAAAAAAAAAAGTTTGTGCCTGACATCTGTAATGCCTCATGAATTGAGTTCCACTGCAGACCATGCACAATCACTGGACGACAACATGTACAGTAGCCTGCTCTCCAGGCAGGTGTCCAGTGTCACACTGAGACCTGAGGTGGGAATTTAAAGTATCCAAAGCTAGTGCCTCCTCAAGACAAAGACCAGAATAACCAAGGGATGTAGCAGAGTTAACCCTTGGGCAAACTCTCACTACAGTAGAGTACTGTGCTCTGCCTTATGGGCTAACCCCTTAGCCAGCCTTCTATGTTCATAGCCCAGATAATCAGACTTGTGGGTACTTTGTCTACTTTCCTGACTCCTCACTCTTTACAGCCATTGACACTTGTCTCCAATGCTACACCCCTGCAGAGTTCTCCCCCATCCCCTTCCCCCGTCCCCTCCTGTCAGAGCACCTTGTGTGGGGTTCATACAGCACTTTTATTGCCCTCTTCTTTGGAGAAAGGGGAGAATGTGGGAGACTAAGACCCCAGGTAGATGGCACTGAAACTTTTTAGAGAATGAGTTCTCTGGAAAATTGTGGATATGAAAGGAAGATCGGCCCATCAGAACACGGCAGTGCATAGCTTGTTCTATTCAGAAACAGGAACCACTCAATCATCTCAAGAACAGAGTAGATGGGGTGGGAAGTGTAGACCAGCTCAAGGAGGAATGCCAGGCATGGAAGACAAGGCCAAGTAAATTCCACATTCAGAAATCAGTAAAGAAAAAAAATGATTACAACTTTTGAGAACTCTGTGTCATGATCAAGAGACCAAATCCACAAATTCATGAAGTAGAAAAAGAAGCTGAGATAAAATCTATTCAAAATTTATTCAATGAGATTGTAACAGACCATTTCCCAAATCTGGGCAAAGAAACAGACATCTGTTGCAGGATACTTGATCACACCATGAATCCTGAGATTGTGTTATTTCCTGGAAAAACCTGTTTCTAGTTGTGGTGTGGCTCAACACTAGCACACACTTTTAATACAAGAACTTTCTGTTTATTATAAATAGGATTAAATAAAGTCAGCCATAGGTCAAGAGGCAGAGCAAGCAATCAGATGACAGGGAGTGGACATAGGAAAAAATGTAGAGAATGAGAGAGAGTGAGGAGGACAGATAGAGAGATGCACAGGACATAGAAGGGAAGGACTTTGAGCCTATATGGAGAAGGAGAGCTTCCTTTTAGGATGTCTACTGAGAAGGAAGGTTAGCTGGGATTTTTCTCTGCCTCTCTGAGCTAGCAGGCTTTCACCCCAGCATCTAGCTCCTGAATCTTCATTAGTAAAATCAAACATTTTTGAGATTTTTGTTAAAAACAACAGACATCTAAGAGGCACTTAGAACTGTAAAAGGTCATGACCCGAAAAGAACCTCTCTCTTATACATTATAGTTCAAATACTCAGACTGCAGAACAAAGAAACAGGATTGAATTCTGTAAAAGAAAAACTGCACTTCATTTAAAAACTCAACCCTATCAGAACATCATCAGACCTCTTAGCAAAACCCCACAAAGCCAGGAAATCATGAATGACATATTTTAAGCCTTGAAAGCAAGAGCTGCCCACAAAGATTACTATAGCCAGCAAAATTATCTTTAAAAATCCACAGAGAAATAAAGACATTCCTGAACATGCATAAACTAAAGCACTTTGTGACTTCTAGGCCAGAGTTAGAGAAGATACTTAAACCATTGTGCTCCAGCTTGCTTTTTGTTGCTGACATAAAACACTCTGACCAGAAGTAGCTACCACAACCCATCACTGAGAGAAGCCAGAGCAGGGACTTAAGGCAGGAACCAAGAGCTAAGATTCATGGAAGAAACTTGCTGGCGGACTCTTAGACTCAACTATACCTGGCTTTCTTATACAGACTAAAATCCCCTGCCTAGGGATGGTACCTCCTACAGTGGAGAGGGTCCTTCTGTATTAACAACCAAGAAAATCTCCTATAAACATGCTCACAAGCTAATCTAACTTAGGCAACTCCTCAACTAAAATTTTTCTCTCAGATGACTCTAGGATGTGTCAAGTCGACAAAGCTAACTAGAATAAATCTTGTACACAGAGAATGGGGGAAAGCTATACATAATCACATGACCATATCTGTTTTGTTTAGGAGTACTAGGGATTGAACCTAAGGATTCATGCATGAGAGGCAGGTGCTCTCTACCATGTTAATTCAATGCCTATTTATGAATGGGAAGAAAAAAGACCATAGTAGGAACTTAATCTCTCCGGCTGGAACATAGACACGCCCTTAAAACACACCTTTAATCCCAAAGACTGAAGGTAAAGTTAGTTTGTGAGAAGGAAGCACCCATGTTTGAAAGTGATGTCTAATTGAGTGGCTGACAAAGTGATGAATCAGAGAAAGATTTGACAGAATAGGATATGCCCAACTCTCATGAGAACAGAGAGAAAAAAAAGAGGCTACTTAAGAGAGTGCGGAGAGAGGAGAGAGGGCAGTTTTACTGAGACACTAAAGTCTGTAGCAACTGGTTTCAGAAAGGGAGAGGGAGAAGGGGAGGATGATGGGTGATGGGTGATGGGAGGGGGGGAGAGGGAACAAGCTAGACACAGATAAAGATAGAATGAGCCAGTGAAAGAGAAGAAGCCAGAAGATTACAACAGATTGCCAAATTAGTATGAGGCCAAGCAGAGCAATTCAGGAGAAGCTGAGAAAGAAGCTAGATTGAATCAGTCATCGTGGAAAGGAATTTTGAGCCCAAACAGCAGAGTTGACTAGCCAGCCAAAATTCAGAAAAAGCTAGAAAGGGTGAACTTATTCAGCAGCAAATCTAGAGGCTGAAAACAATCTAGGCCTAGATTAGCTTGTATGAAAGCTAGAAGCTTCCGGAACTGGCCTAGGTTAGCAGACAGAGGCAGTAAGCCTCTGAGACAACAATTACATCAGGTGAACAGATACTTTTAAGAAAAAAGATGACTTGGAATAGTAGAGGGACAGTTGGGGAAGGACACAGGGATCTAAGGGGCAGGGATGGCAGGAAGAGAATGAAAGGGAGGGTGGATGTCACCAAGCATGACACACTAGGAAACATCACCATTGTTTTATACAACATGCTTCAGTGACTGCGGTAAGGACTCCATGAGAGCTGCTTCCAGTGCACTGTTAGAGAGCTGTGCTTTGCTCAGCTAGTGAGTGGCCTTCTTGGCCAGCCTGGGGAAACAGACAACAGAGCTAGCAGTTTCAGAATAGACTCTCTACATGCACAAATGACATGTGGGTTACAAATAAGCTCATGGAGGTAGGGGGACTCTCTTCATTGGTTGTAACTGACAGTTTTTTATCAACTTGACATAAGCTAGAATCATCTGAGAAAAGGAACCTCAATTGAGAGAAGGCCTCCAACAGACTGGCCTGTACAAGTGTGGGTTGGGGGGCATTTTCTTGATTAGTAGTTGATATTGCAGCACCCACTGTGGGCAAATCCATCCCTGGACAGGTGGTCCTGGGGAGTATTAGAAAGGTAGCTGAGCAAGCTATGGGGAACAAGCCAGGAAGCAGCATTCCTCTGTTTCAGTTCCTGTCTCCAGTTCCTGCCCAGACTTCACTTCTTGATGGACAGTAGCTATAAGCTGTATAAATGAGCCTCTTTCTCTCCAACTTGCTTTTGGTCATGGTGTTTATCAGAACAATCAAAAGCAAACGAAGACACAAACAAAATGAAAGTGGCCAAGACTGACCTCTCTCCACACTCATTAGCATGGCTAAAATTCAGATGGCTGACCCTGCCTAGTGATGGAGAAGCTGTGGAAGGACAGGGGCATGTGGAGACCTGCTGATGGAAACACCAGATGCACAGTTTTGAAAAGCTCTCTGAAACCTCTTCCAAATGGCATTCCTGAATGATGCAGGCAAGGCACACCTCAATGTTTGCCCAGAAGGCGTGGAAGGCTTTGTCCATGCAGATTTCTCTAGAAATATCCACAGTAGCTTTGCTTGTCAAACAAAAACCAGGAAATAACTCCACTATTTACTTACAGGTAAATGGATAACTAATTACAGTGTATCCCTGCAATGAGATACTATTTGGTTATAAGAAGAACCAAACCACTGATACACATAACAACATGGATGAAGCCCAGAGCAGCTTTGACTTTGGAGTCAAAGAAGCTGGAATAAAATTCACAGTCTATAATAATTCCATTTACACAAAAACTGATCACACTCAAAACTTGTCTCTAGCAACCAAAAGCAAACCAGAGACTGGAGAAGAAGGGTAGAGAGGGATGGGAATTAAAAATATTAAAACAGAGCCTTGCAGTGGCATGATTTGGGGTGGTCGCTGATGACCGCATATAATGGCATTCACTGCTTCATCTAATCACCACTCCTGGAGAAATTTGTAAGCAACACAGTACTGTACACTTCGATTTTTCAAAGACTTATTTTTAATGATGGTTTAATGATACTTTAACCTCTCTTCTAGCCCACCACGCACCAGAGGTGGTGGAAAGAAAGGTTATTAGAATACAGGGGAAATGGTCCTGTTTAGAAATTGTTCGTTGGAGCAAATTCTATCTGCATTGCTAGGAAATCAGCAGTTCAGTTCCCAGGAATCAGCAGTGGCAGCTCAATCCACTTGCAAACACTTCATGAATACACCAGCAGTCCAGTTCAGTAGTGTCGGGATAGCAAACACAAATCAGCAGCAGTGGCATGACCTAGCAGAGACAACTAGGCCTCAGCCAAATAGGCACAAGTCAGCAGAAGGAACCAGGACCACCAGAGACACCAGCAGATGTTATCTGTGCCCTCTCTACCAAGCAGAGATCAAGAAAAAGCTAGCTATGCAAGCAAGAAGCCAAGCCCCTATCACTGTTGGTTGAGTTGTATTTATACTCTCTCCAAACATCATGTGTCCACCACAGGTCTTGCCTCAGCACGTGAGTCTGTCTTAGCAAAACTCTATATAAGTCTTTATCAGCTGGCATCACTCTGCCAATTAACCCAAGTCCACAGAGGCAGCAAGAAGAGCTCAGCTATGCATTGTAAAGTGAACTAATACATGTGTTTCATTTGAGAAGACTCCTCCATCAAGTGTCCTTTCGTGTGCTTGCTTTAGCAGAACATCCTTTCTCCTGCGTCTGCTTCAACGAACCATTCCTTTCATGTGTCTGCCTTAACGAAACATCCTTTCGCCTGTCTCTGATTTAAGACGACACCCCTTCACCCGTCTGCCCCAGTAAAACACCATCCAGCACAACTGACTTTCCAAAGAACCCTTAAGGTTCCACTTCACGCTACCTCTATGTTACAGGTGGCAGTCACATCTCCATTGTAAGATTAGGTAAGACATTACTTTCTGTGGTGCTAGTTCACACTATTCCTTGTTTTTCTTCTTGTACACTTTGGTGGGGCTGGGGATCAGTCCCAGGGACAGCAATATACTATATACATATTCTGCCACTTGGAAGCTTCTCTAGTTTTGCTTGCTAGCTCTGATGAGGCCGAAGCTATGCTATGAAAACCATGTGCCAAGGAAGTGAAGGCAGCCTTGGCCAACAGCCTGCAAAGAACAGAACCCTGAAACAACCAACTGAACTTGTCCCCCATGTCCAGATGGTAGGACAGAATCCAGTCCCAACTAACACCTTCAGTTCCCCAAATCCTGATCCAATACTCCAGCTGAAACCCACATCTGGGTACCTGGTTCTTAGAAGCTCTGTGGTTTTAAACCATAAAGTCTGTGGCTAGCTATTTGTTTCACAGTAACAGAGAACAAACACAAGACACAAAAACTGCACAAGCAAGCAAACCGCATGCGTATGATGAAGAGGATCACAGCCACCACTGTGGCTGAACTTAAATACTGGAAATGCCCAATAGCCATGCAGAGGAGCTAGGCTCTCCCACACTGCAGTGTAAACCGGCGTTGCCTCTTGAAATTTTCTATGACAATTCCTGTCCTAATTTAGACACAGCCAAAATGTATCCACATGTGCATCCAAAGTGTATGTAAAACATAGACAATGATGTCCAAAATAGGAGTCATGTTACCTTGACCAAGTGCCAGTCAACAAGATCAAGCTTTGGATACCAGCACCAAGTTGACTTCATGTCACAGCTACAACTGAGAAAGCAATTCAGTATCCAGTGATTTTCATAAAAGCAGAACTTGGTCCAAATTGAGGGTGAGGGCTTGCTCACTGGATCTACATCGTGGTCATCATGTTGAAAAGGAACTCTCTGGAGTCTTTTTGGTGCTAATTCTATTCAGGAGAACTCTCTTGACATGACCTAATCATCTTGGAAGACCCTGACCCAATACCATTTTTTCTATACCTTCTGTTTGGGGTTAGATTTCATCTCATTGTTTGTAAAGATTTGTGTTATTCTTAATTGTGTCTGTGTCTCTGTGTAGTTACGTGTACAAGAATGCCAGGGCTGGTGAAAGCCAGAGGCTTACAAGTGGCTGTGAGCCAACCCACGGGAATGCCAGGGACCCAGCTCAGGTCCTCTCCACAAGCACTACCTTGTTTTAACAGCTACACACGTCTCTCTAGCCCTAGAGTTAGGATCTTTGGTTTTTTTTTTTTTTTTGGTTTTTCGAGACCGGGTTTCTCTGTGTAGCTCGGGCTGTCCTGGAACTCACTCTGTAGACCAGGCTGGCCTCGAACTCAGAAATCCGCCTGCCTCTGCCTCCCAAGTGCTAGGATTAAAGGCGTGTGCCACCACCGCCCGGCTGAGTTAGGATCTTAACACATGACTTTGGGTAGCAGGGAGGATGCAAATAATTTCATCCGTGGCGACTATTCTTTGTTAAAAATAGGTACAAGAAGCTGGGCATGGTAAGGCCTTCAATCCCTGCACTGAGGAGCCAGAAGAAGGTGAATCTCTATGAGTTTGAGGCCAGCCAGATTTGCATATCAAGTTCCAGGAAAGCCAGGGCTACATAAAGAGATAGATGCTGTCACACAAATCATGTATAGGAGAAAATGGAGACAGGTGGACATTAAATGATGAGAAGGGATCTGGAATACTGTGATGGTTTGTATATACTTGGCCCAGGGAGTGGCACTATTAGAAGGTGTGACCCTGTTTGAGTAGGTGTGGCCTTTTTGGAGTAGGCGTGGCACTGCAGGTGTGGGCTTTAAGACACTCATCCTAGCTGTCTGGAGGCCAGTCTTCTGCTAGCAGCCTTCAGATGAAGATGTAGAACTCTCCGCTCCTCCTGCATCATGCCTGCCTGGACTCTGCCATGTTCCCGCCTTGAGGATAATGGACTGAACCTCTGAACCTGTAAGCCAGTCCCAATTAAATGTTTTCCTTTATAAGACTTGCCTTGGTCATGGTGTCTCTTCACAGCAATAAAACCCTAACTAAGACAGATACAGTTAAGATATTATTTCTAGTCCAATATGTAAAATACTGTGGAAGTTTTGAAATTCAGTAATAAAGAACCCAATCAAGTACATAGATGTCTGCTGTGATAGTAAGGCCACCTTGAAATCCACAATCCTGAACAGATTAAAAAAAAAAAAAAAGAAGAAAGAAAGAAAGCAATCTACTTAGAAGGGCGGTAGATGCCCAAGGCCAGTGCACAGTAACAGGGGCGGGTTAGAAGGGACAAAAGATCACAGATTGGCTTTAGGTGTTAATTCTATAGAGCTTCTGTGGTTACAAGGAAGGCACTGGCTTCTTCAAAGTCTCTAAGTCACACATCCTGGGAGCAGGGAGCACTTGGAAATCAAGGTCACGGATGGGTTTGTGGAGATCACCTGGACAGACCTAGAGAGAAATGTGTTCACATTCTTTCCAGAATATGCTCCTCCAAGCCCAAGCGGTCCTGATCCTGCCCGGTAAGAGGCACCTTTCTCGGGCACCCGGCATAGCCTGTTAGCGGGTGCGCCCTCTGGTGGTCAGAGCACTGCACACTATCCAGGTGTTACTGACTGGTTTTCCTCACTCGTGGCTGATGAGTTTTTAAAGCCCAGAGTTAATCCTCACTCAGAGCCACTGTTGAAAATTGTGCTTTTGCCTCCCCTCGCTCTTCACATTCTAAGTCAGAGAGGCCAGCCCTTACATGTTGTGACATCTGAATTTAATATAGATTTAGTTCCTGTCACAAGCCTAAATGAAACAGGGCAACTTGTTATATTGAGGCAAATGGGGGCTGCTCTCAGAATTAGTGGACGATAGGCCACCAGCATGCCACTAGCATCTTCCGTGGACCAATGTCAGACCCTCCCCAAACAAATAACAAACAAACAAACAACAAAACAACCCAGAGCTCTCAGAGCGAGGAAGATGTGAATGCCCAACACATTTTCAAGTAAAGTAGAACATCTCAGTCCCCATCCCCACCCTACCCCATCCCACCCCCTGTCACATTCTGTGTCCTGTGTAGTGCAGGGTCTATAGTAGATCAGAAAGCCCTGCTAAGCATAGGAGTAAATGTCTCCTATGTGGCAGGGCTGGTGAAATGGGAGATAATTATTAATCAGTGGAGCCAATTCTTCCAGCTTTAGTTGGATGCACCCTTGTTGCAGATGGTTTCTGAAGAGAGAGAGTAAGGGCAAACCCCAGCTGGGATCTATGACACTCAAATGTCAATGCTTGCTTTCTATTCGGGCATGGAGACAGTACAGGAGGAGGCAGAGCTGGATAGGCAACAGACAGCAGCAAGCTTTAGGTTCCCAGTGAGTTCATGTAAATGCAACAGGAATGACCTGTTGAACCTAGCAGGTCGAGATATGAGGTTGAAACCTGTCCTCAGATCCCAAATACCAGCTGCTCAGATGATATTAGAGGAGAGACATAGTGTTTGTCCCTGTGGGGAAAGCGCAGGGCTTCTGAAGGCTCTGCCAGCCTAGGTGCCTCTCAGGATTTGATATGTCCCGTGATGCTATTGCTTGGATATGCAATGCACCCTCCCCCCCCCCCCCCGTAGAGATTCATTTTGAACACTTGGATCCCAGCTGGAGACACTGTTTTGGGACGTTATGGAGGCTTTAGGAGGTGGAGCTAGTGAGAGGAAGGTATGCGTTCAGAAGTGCTCCTCAAATCCACATCTCTTAGGATTTCATTATGAGACATTTCACTCTTGCTACTTCCTGACAAACCTCCTCCACTCACTCCTGTTGCCATGGTGTTCTGCCTCGCTATCGGCCCAGGAGCAGCAGAGCCAGGGACCATGAGAATGCCGAAAGAGCGAGCCAGATAAAATTATCCCTCTAGGTTATGATAGATATGTCCGAGAGCCACAGAGTCTAAGGACTCAGATGCTCAGGTGGAAACACAATGCTCAGGCTGAGAGAGAGTCAGCGGGCTGCTGCTGGGGCACAGCTCCAAATTCAGATCCATTAGACCACGTCTGCCTCCTGCACAGCTTTTCTTCGTAAAATCCTTGTTTTGCTTAGCGCACCCGAGTCATGGCCCCTCAGTTCCGATGGCATATTTACGTGTGCGCGCGCGCGTGCTCACATCCGTGCTTGTGTGACAGAGGGTGGGTAGGAATATTGAGAAGCAAATCCAGGGCCTTGATTATGCTCGGCCAATACTCTACCATGGAGTTTTAGCTCTGACGTCTGTGGCATCCTTTTGTTATTGTTGTTTTTAAACCTAGATGTTCACAACTTCTAGCTCTTCCTAGCAACAAACCATCTGGAAATTCTGCAGGTATACACAAAGGAGCAGCAAGCTCACAACGAACAGAGCGAAAGGTCTGCTGGGTGGAGGACCTGGGTCACATGGACTCTGGTTCCTCCCCAAGTAGGAATTGTGTTTCAGGGGATTACATCTTGCAGCTGACCTCTGACCCTTAGGATTTCATTATCAGACATTCTGCCCTGTTACCCTGGGCCTGAAGGCCTAAAGGACTTGGAGGGAACATTAATTTTCTGTTTTATCTTATCCTATTCCTCCCCAATAGGGATGATAGAAGGTGGTGAGTATTCTACAGCGGTGGCCCTGAGTGAGGACACATATCACCTGCCTCACACCTTCATCCAGTGTCCTGGCTGCATAAGCTGCTCAGTTAAGCACTATAGCAAAAACCCACAGTGAAGGAAGTTGACAATCTAACAGCAAGGTGCTCAAAGTTCCAGGCATGAGCACTAGGGGGCAGCACATAAGGATTTTTTCCTAAAGTGTAGACAGACTGTTGGTACATTGTGAATTGTAGGAAACACGCAAGCCACCCCTCCAATAGAGTACCATGGTGCTGAAATATTTGCAGTAGGTCCTGCTCTTGGCTCCTCTTCTCTCTGTTGTATATAGACTTCATTTCTGTGCATTGAAAATATTTATGCACCATCTCGTACTTTCCTCCATAACTGGAATGAAAGAGCAGTGCTTCTAGCAGAAACTCAAACCCAAGCTTCCTGGAGGGGACAGCACATGAATCAAAGCCCAGAGGAATCACTAGGAAGCAGGCAAGAATCCAGATGGGGAGAACATTCCAGGCAGAGGAAGTTACTTGTGGCTTGGGCTTGTCTTAGGAGAGTGGTTGACACTGTGGGCAAGCCCTTGGCAGGAATGCCTAACTTGCATTAGAAGTCTCTCCTTTGAGGCATTTTAGACAAAAGGAAAGTTAATACCATCTCTCTTTGGGATATCAGTGGCAAGACTGTTTTTTTTAAAGATGTGTTTATCATGTATTCTGCTTGCATATATGCCTACAGGCCAGAAGAGGGCACCAGATCTCATTATAGATGGCTACAAGCCACCATGTGGTTGCTGGGAATTGAACTTGGGACCTCTAGAGGAATAGATAGTGCTTTTAACCTCTGATCCATCTCTCCAGCCCCAAAGCAGGACGTTCTTTATCCAGTATGGCATTGCAGACCTGGTGAGACCCTTCTACTCTGGTCCTATTTAGTTGTGAGGACAAAAGAAATCTGATTGCAGCTGTTGCAAATGATGTATTTGTTCTGGAATCCTGTCCCCTCTGCCTCTCTTTCCAGGTTAGGGAATACTTTCTTGTTGTTTGGCTTCCTTAAGGTGCACACATGGACTTTCAGGAAGAGGGCTTGCCTGGAAAGGGGACTAACATCATAGAAGGACAAGATGCTGGAGCCCCAAGACTAGTGGGAATATCTATATAAACGGCCGGGAACTCGAGAAAGGGGACAGATGGCCACAAGAGGAAATTGGGCTATGAAGGCACATGTTGCTTCTTCATAGCACTAAGAAAGAGTCCAGCTCTAATCCACCTGTCATGTTCAATCTTAGGTCCAGTCTGTTGAAGACAGCACTGGGTGATGCTTTAAAGGCTGGCTCAAAGCAAAGCAAACCCAAACAAGAATAATCAACTAAGTAGAAGATACTCCTGGAAAACAATGTCCTCAGGAGAAGATGGCCTGTCCTGCGCTTGCCAACACTGGCACATTAGCGTCCCTCCATCCTGCAGGGGTGTGGCAACCAGTAAGGCTGAAGGACTGGTTGCTACTTGCTGTGGATAGCCCTGGTCTTGTATTTTGATGCTAATTCTGCTTTCCTAGGAGGGGCTGCAGACAGGAGGAATCAGTACACAGGTGACATTTTGTGAACCTTCTGCCAATCTTAATTTGTAAAATAAAGGCTAGAGCTGGTGACTGGGCAGTAGAAGGGGAGCAGAAAAGTTTGGGGACAAGGAAGAGAGAAGGAGGGAGAAGGAGAGGAGAGATGGTGGAAGACATACGAGTCTTTATTCATATCAAGGTTAGGTAATTGGATTAACAATTATGTGGGCATCTTGTGTATTGAGTATTTGCTAATATATAAATCTATTGGATAATCTTTTTTTTCTTTTTTCTTTTTTTATTGGATATTTTATTTACAGTTCAGATGTTATCCCCTTACCCCATTCTCCACCCACCCACCCCCGCCCAGGAACCCCCCCATCTCATTGCCCCTCCTCCTGTGTCTCTGCGGATGTGCCCCTACCTATCCCCCCACTCCCACCTCCCCATCCTTGAATTCCCCCACACACAACGTCCAGCCTTCATGGGACCAAGGATCTCCTCTCCCACCTATGCCCGACAGGGCCATCCTCCCTTACACATATAGCTGGAGCCATGGATCCCTCCCTAAGTGCTCCCAGGATGGTGGTTTAGACCCTGGGAGCTCTGGTTAGTTGGTATCATTGCTCTCCTCATGGGGCCGAAAACTCTTTCAGCTCCTTCAATCTTCACTCTAAATCCTCCATTGGGAACCCCTTGATCAGTTCAATGGTTAGCTGTGAGCATCCGCCTTTGAATGTGTCAAACTCTAGCAGACCTCTAAGGACACAGCTACATCAGGCTCCTGTCAGCATGCACTTCCTGACATCCACATTAACACCTACCTTTGGTGACTGCACATGGGATAGATACCCAGGTGGAATGGTCTCCAGACGGCCCTCCTTCAGTTTATGTCCCACATTTTGTCTCCATATTTGCTCCCTTGAGTATTTTGTTACTCCTTCTAAGAAGGACCGAAGCGCCCCCCTCTTGGTCTTCCTTCTTTATGAGCAAACATATAACAAGGACATATGCTCCATTATGTTCATAGCAGCTTTATTTATTTATAATAGCCAGAAACTGGAAAGAACCCAGATGTCCTTCAACAGAGGAATGGCTATAAAAAATGTGGTACACATTGGAGTACTACTCAGCTATTAAAAACAATGAATTCGAGAAATTCTTAGGTAAATGGATGGAACTAGAAAATATCATCCTGAGTGAGGTAACTCAATCTCAAAAGAACACACATGGTATTCACTCACTGATTATTGGATATTAGCCCAGAAGCTTGAAATACCCAAGATTCAACTCACAGACCACTGGATAATCTTTAAGCATTAAGAGTCTTCACTCTACCAGGTCCCTCCAGGATGGCTGATATTGTCTGGGATTGAGAGTGTCGGAGTTGGCCCAGGGCCCATACATAGAGCCACAGATGCCATGGAGCTGACCGGAGGCAGGGGCCATGCCAGCATCTCGTGGGTCCCGGGCTGGCACCACTGGCCAGCTGGTGCTGCCATTAGTGCGGGAACTTACAGTGGGAGCATGGCGGACAGACTGGGAGCTAGTCAGATCTGCCACTTGCTTTTTCTAATACCTCCCGCTACAGCCACTGCAGTGGCTAAAAAGGGGGCTTCTTTTCTGGATGGGCTTCTGTTCTGTTTAACCTAGAACTATTGCTGACAATGGCTTTAAGTGAAATCAAAGATGGTGACTGAAGGAAAGGATGTTACAATGACTTCAGGGGTAGTTCCATCTTCAGAAGCCCAGTGAACATGGCTGAGGGGCCCTGGATGGGGCTGAGTGTGCAGACAGAAAGGAAGCAGAGAAGAATGGGAGCTGTCAAAAATGGGATGAAGCCACCAGCCCAAACTTTGATGGGCTTAACCTACATTAGGTAACACTGGAGCAAAGGGGCTGATGAAAGAGCCAACCCTTTGTCAGGCAAGAAGCAGACCAAGGATTTGGTTTTTGGCCTTGTGCCACTTCTGAGCTGATGATCAGAGGAACTGCCATGTCACCTCCTGACAGGAGCCACACAACGGCACCGGAGACAGGCTTTCCTTGCTCTCTCCCCCACCTCCTGTACCACATCTTCAGTAGCCCCTCCTCATTAGGGTTAGGATGTGGTTTTGTTCTACATATTTGTACCAAGTTACATAGAAACAGGGAGGGACCATGCAGGTCACACCATGCTGCTTGACACGCAGTGCAGTCCTGTGGGAGGGCAATGCAGTCACCGTTGAGAAGCTGCTCCCTGAGCTGCTGCCATCTTGCACTGCGTTTCCTTGGGTTCTGCCACTTCTGGGGTGCATCTCTATCTTTACTGTCATCACAGCCTGGCAATGGTGCTGGTGGGAGATACTGCCTTAGTTCCAGCTCACCGTTCCTCAGCTAACAGCCTTTCCTCTCAGGGCTGCGGAGAGGTTGAACTTTGCCGCTAGCAACTTTCAAGAGTCTAGGCTTAGTGAAGGACTGCCTCAGAGTGGATGGAGCAGGACTGCCACACGGGGGAATTTGGAAGATCTGTGGAGAAGGTTTTCTTGTACAGCAATGAAGGCAAAAGTGGCATTTAGTGGTCCACGGGGGCTAAAGCCTGCTTTTAAGGATTGTCTCTGCCTGGAAAGCCATGGCACCATCCACTGAAAAGTTATGAAAATGAAAACTGTGTTTGTAATTACCAGACATTAGAGACCAAATCTATCTCACTTTTAAGCAATCTAGTCTTCAGTGAAACTGGGAAGAACGGGGTCTGTTTTGAACCTTTATATCAGTGGTTCTCAATCTTCCTAATGCGGGACCTTTGATGCTGTCCCTCGTGTTGTGGTGACCTCCGTTCATAACATCATATCACTGCTCCTTCATAACTGTAATTTTGTTACTATCGTGAATTGTAAATACCTAATATGCAGGAAATCCGAGATGTGACCCCTGTGAAAGGGTTGTTCCCCTTCCCCCAAAGTCATTGTGGTTCACAGGTTGAGAACCTCTGTTTTAAACAGTGGTCCACCCTTTGCAAAATGTCCTGACACATGACAGTCACTGTCTTTGCGTCTGAGCACTGGTCTGAATGCATTTTCATTTGTGGCTGAGTTTTGCCGATGATGCGTGCCGGTGACAGACATCATGGCCCGGGATTATATTTCACTAGTGAATGGGTAGCCACATCCCTAAGGATTTCACCTCGTACAAGATTTTAGTTAAAAAGGAGAACTTATAGGCAACAAAATCAAGATTCCTTCTCTCATTTCAAAAACTCTCTGGGCAGGGGCTATAGTGCCTCTTCCCAGACTTTTAGCTGACAGGTTTCAGAGCCAAGATCACAGGATCCCTTCCAGGAGGCCCTGACCAACAGCACGTCACCAGTTGATCAGTGTTAACAGCCAGAGGATTCCCATGCTGGATAGAGCAAGGTGATGCTGGCTGTAGCAGGGAGGACCAGTCCTGGCAGGAGGTCTCTGCCCCACACCTTGGAGTTTTAGATGCCAGTATTGCGCTGTGAGGAGAGGAGTCGTGATAGGAGGCCAGGTTTTACCGACTGCATTTCCCTCCTAACGATGAATGGCTGATGACAACGCCAGCCTGGTGAGCAGAGTCTTGTCCCCGACCTTTTGCTGAATGGGGAGGTACCAGAGCTTGAAAGCTAATAACCCCACAGTGGCCGCTTTTCTGCAGTGTGCCTTTTTGAGCTAGGGATGGGAAACACCTGTCAACAGCATTGCCCTCCAAAGAGCCCCCATGAGCAGTTCTACTCCATGCAAAATGCCCAAGCTCCTCTCGATACAGTCCAAACCTTACCAGCCTGGGCCAGGATGCAGTGAGATCAGGAGGGAGGGCAGTGGGCAGGCTCCGTGGGTGAGAATGGGAAAGACAGTGGATCTAAGCCCCTGTTATCATGCCTGGTTCTTATTAGGCGATGGTTGGCCATTACTGCTGCTGTGTTCACAGACTCAAGGAAATCTCAGGTGATTAAAAATTAAGCATTTTGTGCACATTTAAGGTATACGGTGTAGTTTGCCTACCTTTGGGGGCCAGAACAGAGCACAGTTTAACCCTTCTGATTTAGGGCTGTTGGGTGAGCCTCTGCTGCTAAGCTGGGCAGCATGGAGTTGGGGCAGGACCCTAGAGTGTGGTCCCATGCATAATTGTAAACCTACTTAAGACAATATGAGTTTATTTAGTCTGTGCATGACAGTGTCACTCTGCAAAGTCACTAGCTTGGACACACCTGTCATCTACTCTGCAGCACAGATCAAGGACTGAATGGGGGGCCTGGTTAGTGGTTGCTTCCTAGCTGGTGTTACTGTCTCCTGTACAGAAACTAGCTTCTGCTATTGGATGGTACAGTATGTCTAGCATCTGTGTCCTCCCAGTGGCTGCTGGGTTGCTCCAATGTAGTAGCATTTACAGAGCACCAAGAAAGCTGGTTAGCATCACAGGGACATCCAGGAAGAGGGCTGTTTACAAACCTGGTTGAAAGGAAGATATAATCTGCTCCAATGACCAGTGGCTAGGTCTCCCTCTTCTGGGGTCTTGCCTCTAGTACTCCTCCCAGAGGGGAGCAGCGTTTTGGAAACAGAGCAGACTGAATTGGGAACTCACATCCTGGCATAGAATGTAACTTTGAGGACTACATTCTTGCACCCATGAGTCCTGTTTGTATTTCTCCATGCCTGTGTAAGGATGCAGTCGAGGCAACTGTACCAGTCAAGCAGATCCTCTGATGCTGAAGACAGTATGTTTTAGTTCTGTATTGTCCCCAGGAAAGTCAAATGGCACCAGCTCCCTGTAGCGCCAGACAGACCTATGCTGCATCTGTTAGGGCTCTGAGTCCCCTGCCTGTCCCGTCAGTGGTTTGTCCACTCTGGGATTCAACCCCAAGCCCCCAGTCAGAAATTTCCTGAGGGCCAAATAGAACCATGGTTCTCAATGAAATTGTGCTAACCATAAACCTAATCTTTTCTGATAGTGCCCAGTGCTGGGTTCTGACTTAATTTTTGTATGGACCGTATTTAATCCCACAGCCCTAAAAGTTAAATCCCAGCACTCTACCATATTAACAGATGAGATGTCCAAACTATGCTTAGATTTGTACAACTAGGAAACAGCATCCAGCAAACAGTACCACTCCCCTGACCCCAAGCCAGACTGGTTCAGTGGCGTCATGTGTTGTTCAGTGCATGTGAAAAGGCCGTGGTAGAGGTCAGTTTACCCCTCCCACCTTTATATATGTACCGGATAATGAAATCAGAGCATCAGGTTTTATGGCGGCTTTACTAGATGAACCATTCTACTGGTTCCATGAAGCTTATTTCCAAGAATTTGCAACATCACAGAGGTTTATTAGATCAGTGACTACCATAAAGGATGTTTTTTGTTTTCTTTTGAAAAAAATATTTATTATGTATACAGCATTCTGCCTGCATGTATGCCTACAGGTCAGAAGAGGACACCAGACCTCATTACAGATGGATATGAAACAGCATGATTGCTGGGAATTGGACTCATGACCTCTGGAAGAGCAGTCATCTCTCCAGCTCCACAGACTCTTAAGCAAATACGTATTTATAATTTAACCAAACCTGAGAAACCAGCTGTTCAAGGCACCCACTACCCACTTTAGAAGTTAAAGTGACCAAGGTGTGGTCATAATCCGCACTGTATGGGTTCTAATTTGACCTTGAGATCTTCATACTTGGAATGTCCTTAAACCAAACAGCCTCTGTCTAGGATGTCCTGTTAGCTTTCGATGTGTAGCCCTGTGCAATTCGACAAGAACACAAACATAAAATACAGGGAAGAGAAGCAATTTAAGGGTCTTTGAGTGCTGATAGGGATGGGCAGGGTGACAGTGGGCAGACACAGAATAAGGCTCAGTCATCGGATCAGGTGCAAGTACAAGAGGACCTGGGGCCATGCCTTTATTAAGGTCTCATGCATGCTCCTGGGCCTTCAGCTGGACTATAGAAACCATTCACAGGTCTTAGGCGATAACCATTAGGCTTGATTATGGTTACCAGCTGAAGAGTATGTTAACTTTGCAGTCAGTGCGGTAAGGAACCAACCAAAAGATGAGGGGTAGATTAATAGGCTAAAGGGGATGGAGTGAAGCTGGGTCTCAAGCTAACCATGTCAGACTTAGAAATGGGTGAAGCTGGGCGGTGGTGGCCACGCCTTTAATCCCAGCACTTGGGAAGCAGAGGCAGGCGGATTTCTGAGTTCGAGGCCAGCCTGGTCTACAGAGTGAGTTCCAGGACAGCCCGGGCTACAAAGAGAAACCCTGTCTCGAAAAACCAAAAAAAAAAAAAAAAAAAAAAAAAAAGGGGGTGCTGAGCCAGTACTTTTCTTCCTGCTGAGCACAGTTATGGGAAGCAGCCTGGGTTCTGTTTCTCATAGAAGAGGAACATTGTCTCTGATTTCCGGAGACAGGCAGTAAGCGGCTAGGTTTGGGCTGCCTTGAGAGGTCTCTTGCCCAGGGAATTTTGCTGTCTGCCTTACCTAGCTCAAAGGTATCGCGTGAAATACTAAAAAAGGCAATCCACGCTACCGCCGGCCTGTTCTCAGCCCAGCAGACTCTCTAACTCAGAGCTCCGAAATCTCTCACCAGGTTTGCTAAGCTCCCATGGCGGGGCACTGCCATGCACGCCCCACGCTTCCAAGTTCCTGTGGCTGGCTGGGATATCTTGCCTCCGTACCTTTCTCTGGAACACAGCTGAGTCACCATGTGAAGGAAAACATCACACAATCTTAGTTTAGAATCAACCGGAAACATAATCGTTGGGTGCAGCAACTAGCATCCTAACGCTATTTTAAGTTATAAATCCTCCAGTGGCGCATCCCGGCGGATCCCCTACCTAAACCGGGGGCTTCTTCCTACCTACACCGTGTTTCCATGCTCTCTCCCGTCCAAAAGGAAGTGCTTTTCTCGGGCCTCCCCTCTTCCTCTCTCCGACCCGGAAGTCCCAGTGATTGGTCCCTTGAAATCTTTATTCATTAAGGTAAGGTTCTGCCACATAAAGGGCCCAAGAGCCTCAGGACTTTGCCAGAACTTTGGGAAGTCTGATATCAAACTCAAACCCCCACCCCCATCCTCAGCCCCAGGCTGCTGATTAGGTGCTTGAGCAAAATTCCCAGCGTGGCTATAAACAGGAACAAGTAGACCAGCATGAATTAGCTAGCCATTAGTCACATAGGACGATCACAATTCTAGTAGCTGAAATTGTCTATGAACTTGTGCCGTCAGGATTATGGGAGCTGCTGGGAAAGCTGGACTCCTGTGTGCTGAAATACTTCCTAAGTGCTACTGAACTCCTGGCTGCCTTGATTGTTGTGAGAAAGTATTTCTGATGAAGACATGGTGTTCCTGAAACCTGGAAGCCTGAAACCTGGGGACACACAGCAGGGTGCTGTAAAGTGGGGTACTAGTCGAACTTTATCTCTAACCACCACGGGAAATCATTCTAGATGTGAAAAAAAAAAAAAAATATGAACGGGTTCCAGGTTCCTCTGGCTGTTTGTAGAATCTGGGAACTTTTATTATTAATAACTCTGCCATGTTGTGTGTGTGTGTGTGTGTCTGTGTGTGTGTCTGTGTGTGTGTCTGTGTGTGTGTCTGTGTGTGTCTGTGTCTGCACCCATACATGCAATCTTGGATGCTGGTCCTCAGGGTTTCTTACTGGCCTGGACCTCACTGGTTAGGCTAGACTGGCTAGCCCAGTCTCTAAGGATCTGTCTATGTTGGAACCTAAGGCATAGCACTATACTCGGCTGTTTTTGTGGATTCGGGGGATCAAGCTTAGTCCCCAGGCTTGCAGGGCAAGCACTTTTCTGCCTGAGCCCTCTCCTCAGTCTTCCTCTTTTGTAAATGAAAACATATGCTGTGTTGCATGTACATTTCCTATAGACCAACAAGATATATTAAGTATATGTTAATATAGAGATATGCTAATATATGCATATATTACATATTATATATTTATACACATTATACATATACATATATGAACACCAGGCTGGAGAGAAGGCTCAGAGGTTGAGAGTACTAGCTGCCCTCTTCCGGAGGACCCAGGTTTGACTCTTAGCACCCACATGGAGGCTCACAACCAGATGTAACTGCAATTCTAGGGGATCTGACACCCTTTCCTGACATCCATAGACATCAGGAATGAATGTGCTGCACAGATATACATCCAAGCAAAATACTCATATACATAAAATAATGATTTAAAAAATTAAAAACTGGGAACTGAAAAGAAAAAACCCAACCCACTGATAAAGACACATTCTTTTTACTTTTACTAAAAATTAAAAAAAAAAAAAACCAAGAAAGCGGCAAAAGCCCCTACAATGGATGAGTAGGCAAACCTGTGTGCAGGTTTATTTCCTGTTACTCACCCCCTCTCCATGCCCTAGAGAAGAGTCAGGCGGGAAAGTAAGCTCAGACAGCCACACTGTTGATTAGTTTATTAGGAACTCGTCCTTTGCTTTCGAGGAAGCAACACTGTATGAGTGGATGTGGTTACACATTACTTAGAATGCCCTCAGAGCCGAAACCCTGTGGCAATAGTTACATACTCATTGACTGGAAGTAGTTATAGTGACAAGGTACAAAAAATAATAAGCATGCAGCCCTTTATTTAGTTTTGCAAAGTCTCTGCTTACAGTTCCGTATGTTACATGGCTGTGTTATACAAATACTGTTATTTACAAAACCACCCTAACTGTGCAAACTTGTTGCTTTTTTAAAAATGTATGGATAGTCCCATTTCTGCCCATCCCAATATAGACTCTTAAAGCATGCATAAAAATTAACTTTGGTGTGGGAAAACTACTCTATGTGCTGTCACATATAGTATTTTGATGTCTATTTATATTTGTATATTTACAAAAGTCCCTCAGTGTACAGAACCGTACAGAGGTGTACAGTTTAAAATCCACAATGCAATGGTGTGGGTTACGAGGTCTAAGGAAACATAAAAAGGGCTTGTTAGTGCAAAGAAAATGGCTACAGAATACTCATATGTTTTGTCGTTTAAAAAAAAAAAGAAGAAGAAAATGAAAAGAAAGCAAAGAAAAAGAAAATGAGCTGGCTTGCGCTAGCAAATTATACAAACTTTTGATGGCAGTGCAAGAGTTTCACTGAATTTCTTTCTACGGGCTGCAGACGCTCATTGGCTTAGAGTCTAGCACGCTACTTTCAAATGTACAATGCTGTAGTATCAAAATGTTTTGGCAAAAAAGATCTTGAAAGGAACCATGAAGTTTTGACAAAAATAGAAATCTGTAATAAAGCTAAATAACACTAAAATAAAAGAAAATATTGTAATATATGCTTTACAATTTATATAGTCACGCTTGTGTATTTCTCTGTTTGCTTCTAGTCTCCGTAATGAAAAATACTTTTATACAAAACATACTAAAATTCTGGAATCATACATGTCGTACATGCATAGTACAGTCAGCTTGTCTCACACATGTCTTCACACTCGTCATACTCTCTCTTTTTATAGCACATGCTTTCTTCATGTAATAGGTATCGAATCTAGACAGTATACACTATGTAATTACAACAGCAACAGAGGAGAAAAAACAAGCTTTACTGCAACCTTGTCAACTCAGTATTTAGCACATACTCTGCATGAAGCCTTGCACAATACAGCAATATGGTACATTCTCTGGTGAAAACAGTTGTTCCAGACTGCTAAAAATTAAAAACAAGAATGCAATTCCACCTTGTACCTAAAAGGATCTGGCCTTTAAGACGCTTCCTTTGCTGCGGATGGGGTGGCTTTGCTTGAACTTCCATTCTGTGCTTTGTAGCTGGCGAGGCTAGGAGTATGGATCGTCCTGATGCCCCTGGCACCTTGGTTCAGGGAGGTGGGGGAGGCAGGGGAAGGAGGGGATGAGGACGAAGAGGAAGGAGGGGCAGCTCGGCCATTTTGAGTCTGCAGTGCGAACGAAAGGTGATGGCCTTTACCTGCATGAGGCGGGCTCTGAAACTTTAAGGAGCCATTAGAGACAGAAGGGATGAGGGAAGCAGAGTGAGCGGACCGTCCTGCTTGGGGGCTGAGAGGGGTAGAAGCAATCGATGGTTTAGTAGCAGGTGCACTGGGAGGTTAGAGCTGTCCCCACTAGCAGAGGGCAGAGAACTGCTTTTCCCAGAGCTGGGGGAAAGGGCTGGAATCTTAGAAGCAGGTAAGGAGGGGGAAGTAGGCTTACAATCCCCACCAGCTTTCTTAGCACTTCCATTAGCCTGCAAACAAAGATGGCGGGAGACACTCGGTCAGAAAGCCAGCAACATGATCAACCCACAGGGCCTGGCAATGCAGCCCTTCTGAGCATCATTCAGTAAAAGAAAAATAACATACAGTCCGAGGCCTGAGCTAAGTTTTGTGCTTATCTGGACCAGGCTGACACCACCCCATGCACATAGCAAAGGAGGCACAGAAATGACAGAAAGGAAGACAACACATCATTCATTCCATGGCCCTCCCCACTGCCAGCCAGCCATGCATGGGGATTGTCATTGGGGTGTGGAGTGTGAGTGTGGGAGAGTTAAGGAGACTGAATGCAATGCAGTCAACACAGATGTTAGTAGAGATGACTTAAGAGCAGTCATGAGCAACAGGTTGGTTTGTCTCTGTTTCCCAAGAGGATTTGATGACACACTACATTCACCAAAGAAGCCGCCACTGGCCCGGCACCATATGTTAACAGTTAAAATCTGAAGTCACAAAGTAAAAGATGTTTTATTGTAAGCATGCAAGAGGGTGGTGAAAAGTTTAACACAGGTTCTTTTAGATGTTCTCCATGCCCCCAGATCCAGGATGTCTACACAAACGAACTCTCACAAAGAAAACACAGTATTTGGTAGAAACTAGGTCAGCAACTGGCTTCTTAATTGCAATAGTGTCCATCCAAAATTGGGTTTAAGGTAAAACTACCTGACGGTATTGGCGGGGATCCTGTAGTTTGGACTGCTTGCTGGCCTTATCTAGGGTTCCAGGTCTGTTTTTAGAAGTCATAGGGACTGGCATCCGGCTTGTCTGTTGGGTGGTGCTGGAGCCCTGTGGGAGAACCAGTGAGAGGGGAGACAGAGAGAAGAAGGTAAGTGGATTGTTACTGAGATGGCCCTACTGTATGCAGAGAAGGTCGAGTGAGAAGCTAGTGCCCTACATGCAGGACAGACCCAGGAAACACCAACTGGGTTAATCAGAGGAATCAAACAGAACCAACGGCTCACTACCGATCAACTGGATTTTAATGTAAGTAACAACAGAACATGGCTGACCCAGCTTCTTTATACTGACCCAACACCAATCAGCAACAGAGGCACAAACAGGATTGATTAGCTGTTAGACACCTAGTTGCCGTTGTTTATAGAAGGCGACGGAGAAAGGAGAAGAGACGGGTATATGACGAATAGACAAAAAAAAAAAAACCAAAAAACAAAAAACAAACCGCGAGCCACCTGAAGGGAAGCGATTAAATCACAAGACACCTTTTGCTACTGTGATTATGACAGGCTTAAGAAGCGACTGCATCTTTCCATTTTCCACAGACCAAGATACCTTACGTGACGCTGAAGATATGGACGTGGGGGGCTCTGGGGCAGGGGGTACTTCATCCAGAACTAGCAAGGACCGGGGAGAGACCTCTTGGGCTATGTGGGGCAAGCCTGCACCACAATCTCTGTTGGAAGAACATGGGGTATCAACTAGGGCCCTGGGGCTCATTTCACTGATTGTATTTTCAAGTTGCTTTATGGTCTGCTCCAGGCTGTCCAGTGTTCTGTAAGTATTTTTCCTAATTTCATCAGTCCTTGATGTTGGAAATGTGCCCTCATGGCTGAGCTGCTCTTGCCTCCTAGCCATGGTTTTGAGGTCATCTTCAGGCTGTGACCTGGTGATTTCAAACCGCTTGGCTTCTTTGTGTTGCTTCAGAGTACCGTCCTCTTCCTCCTCCTCATAGACAACTACCTGCAGGGTTTTCTTTCCTGTTTTGGTGCCTGTGCGGATTGCCTGTGTAAGAGCAGCAAGCTGCTTTTAGGAAATTTGAACTTAAATCTTTTCTTGGGGCTTTCAAACTGATCATCAGCCATGTCACACTTATTTCCTGAGTCTGGAGAATCGGCTGAGCTAAGCTTTCTCTGCTCAGCTTTATGAACTTCCTGCCCTCCTGGAGTCAGTGATTCCGCTGACTGGGCGTGGGGCTGTGATTGTGTCTCGGTCTTTTGTCCCATCCTACCACTTCTTGAGTCAACCTGCTCATGGGACATTTGGGATGAGGTCTGGACTCCAGCATCTCCATTTTCATCCTCTTCCTCCTCCTCTATCTTTTCCTCTGTCAACATTCTCTCTAACTCCTCATCACATTCCTCAAAGATGGTCGAGAGTCTTTATATGCAGATCGGATGTCCATGGGTTCATCAAAAATGATGATAACTGGTTTCTTGTCCAGGCACACAACCGGCTCCTCCATGTCAGTTCCTTCTTGCTGAGAAGCTGTCTCTTTCCTTCCGTCAATATTAACTGTCTGTACATCTTGTCCCTTTTGGCTCACTATGTCATGGACCTCCCCGCTGGACAGAACCTGGACAGCAGTTTTCGTGATCATAAAGGCGATGTTATCAGTGGCTGAGTGCTCTTCACTGGGAGAACTTGGAGTGGACTCTCCATCCTCATTCATATTCATATTAGTGTGCCTACCCACCTTGGATCTCAGGACAACTTGGCCATAATCTGTCATGAGAACATCTTGATCTCGTGTTTTGACATCGTGAACACTGAATTCTACTGATTGAGTTGGGGGAGGAATGTGACTCTTATCTGCATTTTCTTGTCCTTGTTGGCCTATCTCTTTTGTCTTTCCAAAATTCAACTTCTGATTGTCCGTGTCAGGAACAGCACACTGTAGTCCCAACACCTTAGGTCCTTTGCTGACTTCACCTTCTAATGAGTTCAGGCCAGTGAAATTAAAACTGACCTTGGGCACAGTTTTCTGGGAATAATTTCTATTGTCTTTGAATAAGTTCTTAGTGAGTGTGGTGTTTTCCTCTGTGAAGGTGTCAGCTCTACATTCTGACATTCTTGAGGTGTCAGACACACTATCCACCGTGGCTCTTTCCCATTTGGGGGGGCCACTAGGTCTCAGAGCCCCTGTAGTAACCTGAGAGGCAAAGTGGAGAAAGGAAACCACACACATTAATCCAGAAAGGCTCTACAAGGGTATGTAATTAAACTGAATGACACCAATTGGAACCCACATGTGGCAAACTCACCTTTTGAGATTCCACTTGGGAGCCATTTTCACATTCAACATCAGATTTTCGTACATCTTCATGGAAAAATTCCAAATTCTGGTAGAACAGTGTACGACATGTTACTCCACAAAACCACATGCCCCCCAAAACTGGACTATAACTATCATTTAATTATGTTTCCAAACATGCGGACGGTCCAAGCACATATGTCAGACACCAACTAGAAGCCTACAGCTCTCTGTTTACCTGGAGCTGCTCTGATCTCCAGCCTCCAGAACTGCCCTGTGTTTGCATAAGACAAAGATTAGCAGAACATTGCAAGTGTTTCAAATTTTGTGGGCTGGCAGGTAAGAGAATAAACCGAGCCATTAGCAACTCTCTTTTCAACATCTGACTGTCCCTGATCTTAGCAGAATCAAAGACTGGAACTGCAGGAAGCACGCTAGAGGGTGAAGGGTACCGGGGAGTGGGGGCAAGGGGAGGCAGAGACTTGGATTCTGATATACACCTGCCTCTTAACTATGTGGCTTTGGACAAATCTTTTATTTCTCATCTCTATACCTCAGGCTTTGGACTTGGTTTGCCTACAAATTTAGGAACAAGAGCAGATTTTGAAAATGTCCCTTTCAATTCTTTTACTGAAATCAGCCCACGGGGGATTCTGTTTGTGTTGTCGTACTCTGGGATAAAAAAACCATCTTTCTTCTGTGCTTCAGTGACAGATTGAAAATGTCTTTGCAGGTTCTCAACATGTCCAAATAACCTTCAAATTGGTAATGACCTTAATGATCACATCTAAATTTGTACTGATAACGATCCATGGTTTGCAGCCCTGCAGTCAACAACAGGGATATGGCGTGACAAATGTGTCCTGGGGTGGTCCTGTGTGTCAGCATCTTAGAGTGTACTCACACCCACCAGATATCTAGGGTGCCACTGCGTGTGGCCTCAGGATGCTCTTGACAGATTCAACCAGCTAGCAGACACAGCTGCTGCCTGTGTGGCACAGCCTACTGCTTTACAGTGGGCTTTTGGTTTTCACAGAACTCTAAGGCTCTGATGAAAGTATAGAAAGTTACATACACCAGCGACAGCTTTGATTATCTATATTGCATCAGAGAGGATAGACAACTGTGCTACTTTGATACACGAGCAGCAAGTAGACCTGCTTAGACCACCACAAATCACTTCAGCACAACTATGTGATGCAGATGATTGACACCAGTTAGGATCCTACTGCATCGCCGCTGTAGATGTGGTCCGTTGCTCACCAAAATATTATGCTGCACAGTGCATGAGTGTAATCTAAAAACAAAGCAAGCCTCTCAAGCCACGACGGTGGCCATGATGCCATAGGCTGGGTTTATTCTCTGCATTTTTATGATGCAGCTTTTATTCTCTATATTTTAAAGTGTCAAGATGTTTATGGGGGTCTCACTAAGATTTAGGATTGAAGGACCAACAGCAGTGAGGATCCAGGTAATCAGAACATGTTATCCAAGGGCACAGTGTTCTAGCCTGGTGTACGAGTAGCTCCAGGCCATGCACATCCTTAATACTAGGATACCTTCTTCTCTCAAGGTGCTGCTGTCCCTTCTAGCTGCAGAACACCAAGAGGAAGTACTGTCCGTCACAAGGAGAAATACAATCCCAATAGAGGCTGTTGGGTTAAATCAATGACAACATCACAAAGCACAGTAACCCAGGCTGTGCCAAGGTAACCCTGCTGCCCTGGTTTAAGAGTGGAAGGAACAGTCACACACATTCAAATAATAACACAGAAACAACAAAGTCAATATCAACCACATTGAACACCATTAATCACAAGGTACAATGCGCACTCGCCGCCAGTCACCGCCTGTTAGCTCGTCTGTTTCCCCGCGAGGCTCCCCCAAATAGGGGCTGCTGCAACAGAATGTAAGTTCTTCTGTGGAATTCGAAATTCAGATTATAAAGCAACTAATGAAGCACACAAAGGACTTTAAGAAGGATGTTAAATGAGGATCCAGCCCAAGGTTTTAATTCTAAACTTGGGTTAGTATATATCACTAGAACCCAACTAAAAGTTAACACTTTGATTCCCAGGAAGGATTGAACGTGTCTAAACTCAAGTCCCCTGCCAGGCCCATTTACTGGTGGTTAGGGGCTAAGGGTGGGGAGTGGGGGTGGCATCTGAGCTGGTTGGTCAGGGCCACACCATTATCCACTGTTAAATATTTCCAGTCTTACTTGCGTATTTAAATACAATTTAGCAGCAGAACTACTCCAGTAAGTGAAATCCAGTTTAGATTTCACAGGGACAATTTTTTTTTTTTTTAATCACTGAGCTAAACAAAGGGAATGAACGCATTAAAGCAAGCACATGAAATTCATGGACATTTAATCACTACTGGCCCGGAAATTGACAGTGATTTCTTAGTCATGGATGGCCACATGAAAGACAACCAAGCCCCTTTAATATCTGCTTATGACCCCATGATGTGGATTACATAAACAGTCAGGGAAGCTTGTTCCATGTACATGGGTAATAAATAGAAATTAGAGACACAGTCACATGGAAACTGTTGATATAAAGTGCCAGGCTGGAGCTTCATAAGGGTAGGAGGAAAAAACCACAGAAATGTTTAAGTTATGGAAGGGCAGATGAATAGGCCATAGAGGTTAATAATGACAAAATTGGGGAATAAGTCTGATAGTTGTAATTATTATGAAGTGCTTCATCTACTGAGTTTAATAATCTAGGATGACTACCTACCCTATAGACCAACCTACTGTTGAGCACTCAACAAAGACCCATAGTAACTTGCTTCCTATCAGTGCTATTGACACTGCGAGCTTCGAACTGTGAGACAAGAACCCCTTGCAGCATCAGAGCCAAGTCAAAAGTCTACAGTGAGACACTAATCATCACAGGGAACCTTTGGGAAGTAAGACTTCCCAGTCAGTGTTTTAGAATAGTCTAAATATGATATACCAGGCCCTGCTAGGGGCCTTCCACAAATTAGTAGTAATAAGGCTATATAAGAAAATTTCCCATACTGAACAAGCAATGTATTTCTGGGCTATTTTATGGGTTTAGTTTTCTGTGTGAGACAGCTCTGTACATCCCTGTCTAATAACTTCCCGGTGCATGAAGACCCTCTGTCTGTTGAGGGT
This sequence comes from Mastomys natalensis, assembly GCA_021653895.1. NCBI lineage: Eukaryota > Metazoa > Chordata > Mammalia > Rodentia > Muridae > Mastomys > Mastomys natalensis. Next base: position 1,797,042 of record JAJTUV010000330.1, on the reverse strand, counting down.
TTCCTCTGTGTACTGGGGGCAGGTTACTTCACACTAGGCTCTGTGATGTTGTGGGCCAGAGTAAGCAGGTCCCCTGAAGGCTGTGTTAGGTTTGCCCTCTGCAGTCTGACCTATCTACCTCACCGAGCTTACCTAGGTAACAGCCAAGGAATCAAGTGGAGTATTTGTTAGACCACCTTGAAGTTTCTTTTGGCTAATATTGTTTGTCTTTATTTAAAATAAATGAGTGCCCCTCAAGCCTGAAATGTAAGTTTCTAGTGGGAAATATTTGGACTGAAGTAGGTTAAACTCTTTGTCCTTAATTAAGGTAAGATGGCTCTGAATTCCCAAACCTCAAATGCTCTAGACTCAGCTTCACACAGAAGCTCGGATGCTGATGCCAACAGCTTCCTCCTTGGTGTGCAGGCTCTGCTACACAGCCCAGACACCTCTCTGAAGTCATGAGTAAATTATTTTAGCATTAAAACTAGACTTACTATTTTGGAAGACAGACTTACAAAAATGGCAGTAATTTGCAGGGATCCTGGTTTGCATACTTCAATGTGTATCCAGGTATGTTTCTGTGCTTCCAGACTTTCATGAGAGATGTTGAAAATAAGAGATAGTTGTATTTACTTAGTTGTTATTTCTAGCTTTTTGTTTGCTTGTTTTTGCTTTTAATGCGTTGGTCTAGAAACTTTAGAAAGGTGTGCCTTCTTTATTTGGAATGCTGCCGTCTTGCTTTTGCATATGTTATTGTGTGCTGCTCACAGGGACATAGCACTCACCCTGGAAAACTGAGTTAGGTATTTCTAATCTCACTCTAAGCCTACATCTCCATTAGCTTAAGAAGAAAAGGGAGAGAGTAAAAGAGAAAGGCCAAGGGCCAGAGGTCACGTGCAAGAGTGCCAGCCATGTTAGTAGCAGAGCAGGGGTTGGGGTGGGGCTGTCTCACTGTGTGGTAAATATATAGCTACCACAGGTTACCTTCTTTTCCTTGGGTGGGGCTGTGGCGCCTGGCCTACTGTCTTTAAGGTGGCTGTCAACTCGGGACTGCTCAGCATGACTGTTTGGATTTACATCCATAAAGGAACACTTCTGGAATGCCTAAGGGATTAAAATACTGAGGTTAACAGGGATTTGGCTGTATGAAGCAGAAAAGAGTCAGGAATCCAGAGACACAGGGTCCCCAGCTCTCTACTAACATACAGATTCCTGCTAGGAGACAGCATCCTGAGATCCTGTATCCCACAGTGCCTTAAGCTGGCCCCCAGCTGAGCTCTAAGCAAAAGATTCCATATAAAGATGAAATGGACAGAGCCCTTAAAAACTATTAATACCCTCAGGCTGGACGTGCGGTTCCATGACAGCCACATGCTTAGCAGGTGTGAAACTCTGGCCTTAATCCCTTGACCTTTTCATGTTGGGAAACAAACACACAAATTAAGATGAAAAGACATCTTTATGCTCTTCATTTCTTATTGGCTTTATTGAAATTATGTACAGGAAGAAAACTCACAAGACATTTTAAACTTAAAAAGAACTAATGCAGCCGGGCGTGGTGGCGCACGCCTTTAATCCCAGCACTTGGGAGGCAGAGGCAGGCGGATTTCTGAGTTCAAGGCCAGCCTGGTCTACAGAGTGAGCTCCAGGACAGCCAGGGCTACACAGAGAAACCCTGTCTCGAAAAACCAAAAAAAAAAAAAAAAAAAAAAAAAAAAAGAACTAATGCGCACCTGTTCATTTTCTCAGTCACAGTCACAGATCTCAGCCTGCTCTGTTCTTCATTTACGAGCAATTAATGCTCTTTAGCACCACATGGTCCTGAATGACCAAGGAGCTGTGAGCTCTGGACATAACTGTGGGGCTAGCAGCTGCATCCGGTGAGTGGGGTCAGGGAGACTCATTCTTAGATGAAGAGCAGAAGTATGGGTTCTGTCTACCAGCTGATGGGGCTGGGGATGCCGGGAGAGCCTGCTGACACTGATAATGGAGGACACTTGGTCACTCCAGTGCTGCTGGGCACCAACAGTCTTCAAGGGTATGCAGCAAGCAGCCAACACCACCAACCACAAGTGCTTCCAGCTCTCCCTCAAGAGAACTAGTAAATAATCTCTGGACTGTAGAGCATTTCCCCATACAAATGCTCCAGTAACTCTCATGTGCAGTTAGTATTAAAAAGCACTCATTGAAATGAATGATCTTAAATAATTATCTAATAGTCTCTTTATGTCAAATATTGATATCTGGAAACAACTCAGTGGGCAGAAAGAATCTGTGACTTTGCCAAGCGGACATTGCAGTATCTTCCTAACATCTGAACACAGCTGACAACAGTGTCCCTCCTCTATCCTCTGTTTGGTCATCTTTGCCCTCCCTGCTGTCTATGCCTTACAAAGTCAATCCTGGCTTTTCCTAGGTATGTTTGGCTTATTTACAGGCCTGCCCACTGAGACCAAGCCATGTTTTTTGGCTGTTAGATGTTGGATTCCCCAGCCTGGAATTTCTTTTAATGCTTGGTCACCTGAACACAGGACACTGTTTCATGAAAACTACCCTAAGAGGGAACTGCTGGACCCCCAGAGCAGTCTTTCCCAGAGCAGGAATGTCAATGAAGCTGGAGAATTTTAATCACTATTATAATCACAGAGCAAAAAGCCAGATACCGGGTACTCCACTCCTTGAAGAGGGATCGAGTCACAGTAGGCATTGAAGACATAAGACTCTGAATGCAGAAGAGGTCATCTCAAATGGTAGCTAGAAGCATCTACGATGAATGTATGGTTTCTATTGGAGTGCTAAGATGGGAACATCCACAAGTCTAATGGTTACTAACTATAAATCTGTTTTTTATCAGTAAGTTTTTGACCATTTTAAGAACCTGTGGAGTCTGCTTAGTGGAGGGCTTGATCCAGGACAATCTGTGGATTTTCTGGAGTATTCAAAGGGTTTACCACTCAATGGAACACCCAGAAGTCTTCCTTTCCTCATAAAATGCAAGAAGCTTAATATTGGCAGCTATTATCATGGATACCATAAAAACCAGAGAAAACACAGTATCACAAAATTGACATGGTTTAATGTTTTCTCCATGTCATGTGAAGGATTAGATTTACTGGGCTGCACCACACCACATGGACAATGGTGAAAAGACAGGGTGTTTTGGGGTCCCACAAAGGGTGCAGTCTTTGAGAAGCAAAAATGTTCCACAAAATGTACGAGTCAAAAAAATCCAGAGTTTGGTCTTGGAATTATGCATGAATCTAATGCAGTGAGTTCACAGGACACAGCGTAGGGCAGAGTCACATTCATGACAGAAATGTGGGACAAGCTTACATATATACCCTGCAATCCATACTCAGTCCTAGCAGAGAGCTGTGTCACTAAATATTAAAAAATGTAATAAAATAGTCTCTAATAGGCTCAGGAGAATGAGAGACACATACACACACACACAGAGAGAGAGAGAGACAGAGAGACAGAGAGACAGAGAGAGAATGAGAGAAAGAGAGAGACAGAGAGACAATGAGAGAGAGACAGAGAGACAGAGAGACAATGAGAGAAAGAGAGAGACAGAGAATGAGAGAGACAGAGACAGAGAGAGAATGAGAGAAAGAGAGAGACAAAGAGACAATGAGAGAGAGAGAGAGAGAGAGAGAGAGAGAGAGAGAGAGAGAGAGAGAGAGAAAGACAAAGAAAGACAAAGAAAGAGAGAGAGAGAGATCATCTTCTAACTACCCAGAGCTAGGGAGGTTTGCAAATGATTTTCTATGTGAACTATATGGAATTGTTTTTAAATGGTCACTATTCACACATTTTCTGGGTGTCCAGAGAGTTCATTAGTCCTCATCTTGGTAAAGGGAAGCCAGGATTAAAAGACAAAACTAACAAAGGCTAGCTCCAGGGCCCTTCACTAGCTCTTAACAAACCTGTGGGATCCATGGCCAGAGAGGCCCAGATGAGAAGGCAGAGAGCCAGTGGCCAGGAGTCACCTCAGCTACGTACCTGGAGTTCTGCCATGATTTTGTCTCCTTCTTCTTCCTCCTCTTCCTCTTCCTTGGAGGAAGAAGCAGGGATTGGTGGTGGTGATGGGGCCCAGGCTGAGGCAGGCTCCTCTGGGGGACATTTTGTGGCTCTACTCTGTGGGGTTGGCCCAGAGTCTTCACTGCTCACCTACAGGGAATTTGAACCACAGATATTGGTGTCAGAGCCTTAGGTCAGACCACGTGGCTTCTCCATGTCTCTTTGGCTTTGGCTCTTCTAGCCAAAACACTTTATTTCCTTGCATTTGGTTTGAGTTTGTTTGCATAAGTTGTCATGATGGTAAATTGTTTGAAGAATTATATATATAACTACAAATCCCCCACATTCACAAAGGGCCTTCCTCTCATTGCATTTCCAACTTGAAATTGTATGTTTTCATTTAACACCAGAGACAAGACCTTCCAAATTAAGTGTAAGCGAAGCTCTCTTTACACCTTTTTATGCAAACGCTTACGACTATGTCTGCTGATCTATTACACTCCCACCCCCACTTCAGTCTAATGATGTCCCACCAGGGAAAGTAGTTGATGATCTGTCTTTCACATTGTCACATTGAACGTCACACAAGGCCAGGCTAGTCCAATAGCACTGGCTGGCATTCTCTTCTCAGGTAATTTCTGGGCATCTGGGTGAGTTGAATTACTACCTTTTGTTTGTTTGTTTTTTAATGTTTGGATGGATAGAACTGTCTTCATTCAGAAACCATTTTGCCAGGACTCAACCCATCAGACCTTAGACATGCTCTCCTTCCTGCCAGTGTAGACTACATCGCCAGACCTCGTGGTGGTAAGTCCTGATCCAGGAAGGTAGCTTCTCCGAGGGGGTGGGGGTGGAGGAGGGGGTGACTTTCCCCCTAGCTTTTCCAATTCCTGCTCTGAATTTGGAGAATCTTCTGGAAAAGAATATACCACGTCAAAGACAGTCTCACAATACATCTAGTGTATACAAACACAATACAATTTGACTTACAAACTCTATTCTCACCATAGGCCAATGATTAAGGGGACAGCCTTGACAACAAACTGAACTTAACTCCCAGAAAGCCCTGCATACACGACCTACCTTTCACCGACTCAGTTTTCTCATCTCTTACAAACTACATACAACATACTACAACAACAGACTTTCCTCTGGGGAGTTCTGGGATTAAATGACTTATATACAGCCACTGGCCTATTGTGAAAGCAATGCAAACTATTAGATTTGTTATTACATTTCTTTTTTCTTTTTTCGAGACAGGGTTTCTCTGTATAGCCCTGGCTGTCCTGGAACTCACTGTGTAGACCAGGCTGGCCTCGAACTCAGAAATCCGCCTGCCTCTGCCTCCCAAGTGCTGGGATTAAAGGCGTGCGCCACCACCGACCGGCATTACATTTCTTGATAAATAGAAAACTAAAGGGCACTGGAAAAGTGAAAGAATTGGGAAACTAAAAGTAAGCTCTAAACCTTTCCTGAGGCTTCCAAAGACTTGAATCTCAGCCTGGGACAGTATTATCAGTAGGAATTTATGTAGCTATAAGGACAGACTCTAGTGAAAGAGGAAATGGGGACAAAGAACAAAGACACATGTAGGGGTGGTTCTGATGCTCAGGTCTTGTTCCCTAATTGGTTCTTGATCTGTTAGTAAAGAAGCCATGGGCCAATTGCTGGGCGAAAAGAATAGGTGGACTTCCAGGTTCCTGGAGGCAAGCCGACAGATACAAGAGAGGAGAATTTGCCATGCTTCTGATGGAGAAAAGTTAACCAGTCATGTGAGATTTTGTACATAGTGGCCTCACAGGCTGTTCCTACAGGCAGGTAGTCGGGGGCTGTCTAGCAGGGACTAGAGCACTAAAGTTACTGAACAATTAAAGTTTAGGGCAGGTGGGAGGTGCAGAGATAAGAATATTGATACGGGCACACTTTTCCAGGCGGGAGATAGTAGCAACCAGCAACTGTGCCAAGAAAGCAAGTTGAAAATGAACAATGTATATGTCTTTTATCCATGGATTCAAGGGAAGCTGGGTGGGGGCTGGTATTGTGGCCCATTCCTAGAGCTTAGACAGGGTAGCAAAGCTACACACAACAGACACATAATAAGTGGGGCTCTGGGGAGAAGGCCATGGTGGATGGCTAGGAAAGATGCCTTGCTGACAATAGGAGACAGCATGAGGTAAATAAGAGAATTAGAAATTGGAGTTAACAGCAAAGTTAGGGGATATAGGTATCTGTCAGCTCTACCTCATGTGCAGGAAAAAGCATTTCTCACTAACTCAAAGGATAATCCAACAGCCTGCCTTTCTTCTGCCAGAGAGCCACAGGCTCACCAAACCCAAACCCACAAACCAGCTTCTGGAGTTTTCACTTGCTTCTCTTCTAGGGACTTGGCCTGAATTTCCCAGGGTATATTTTGCCTTTCTGGGAAACTGAGACTTGTTTGGAAGAGATTCTTCAGTTTCTTCTTTATGTTGTAATGAAGATCTGAGAAAGGCATTGGTGAAGAGCAAGTGGGTCTCCCAAAAAGGGTGTGGCTTCAAGGTTGCCTATGATGCAGATGGACCCTGCACAACAGGCAGGGCTACCTTGGCTTTGAGTGTCCATCCAAGCATGGGTGGACTATGAAGGCTGACAGCAGAGGTCTGTCTTCTGGCTGACCAGCCTAAGACAGGCCTGTCTTCTCCCTGCTCTGTGAGAGCAAAATCTCCCTCTTGAGTAAGTTTCGGTCAGGCCCCCTCTTTCTTGGCTGGACCCTGACCTGGTCACTGAACCTAGTTTTAGTAGACATTCTTGCTGTTGGCTTAGCAAGGATCTCTCCACCCCAGAGACTTCTCTCTCATTTATTGTTAATAGTCTTGAATGAATCTTTTCTTGCTATTGTAAAGAATTATCTATTGAATGATTTCTATTTAACAATGACTGAGGATTCAATGGTCAAAAAATACTTCATATTTACCCATCCTTCTCACTATCTATGTAGTTTACCAATACACCCACTAGGATTTTATAAGACCGTGTATGTAGACATTTGCTTCACTAGTAAAAATACATAAAAACAATGACATTTGTCACACACACACACACACACACACACACACACACACACGCACACACACGGTGATAGAAACCAGCATTAAAGCTACAGGTGACTGCCGCTACATATTCTGGGTGGCCTGTGCATCAGTGAGCTATTTCTAAGAATGTATTTTTTAAAAGGAGGAAAAAGCAATATACTGAATAAAAACATTCATGCCAGTGACTGAATAATTTATGCAAGAAATTTTTAATTTAAGGGTGAAAAGTGAAAATGAGACATTTTCCCAAAATGTGTGCTATATTTGTGTTACATAAATTAGGAACAATTATGAGAATGATATGAAACACTGACAGATTGAGAAAAGATTAGTAACAGGGAGGGCAGTTATACAAGGTAGATATATGATGAGCTGGCTCAGAATTCTCTTCAGGGACTTAAGGAGAAAAGCTAGTTTTTAGAGAACTAGTCCTCCAGAGTCTTGATTTCTTCAGGAAGTTTATTTTGTAAAGAGATTATAGTCTGTGTGTGTGTGTGTGTGTGTGTGTGTGTGTGTGATCTATGGCCTGCACATGGAGGTTAGAAGACAATTTGGTTCTTCCATTACATTGGTTCTGGGGTTGAAATTGGGTCATCAGGTTTGTCGGCAAATGACTTTATCTGCTGAGCTGGGGAGATCCGTCAGAAAGTAAGACATGGTTTTATTGTCCACAGGAGCTTCTGTGGGATGGACTCTGAATTGAGGACAGTGAGCATGCACATGTCTGCAAGGCCTGCTGTGGGTTGGCCCTCACCTGACAGCTCCAGTTTATCCATCGCCGCATCTCCCTTGGGCACTGGGCTGGAAGCTGGGGCATCTCCAGGTTTGGAATTGACTTCATGATATTGGCCTGAGCTTCTTCCAGGAGCTTCTCAAACTCTTTCCCATTATAGTGTTCCAGATTTTGCCTTTTTTCTTCCCATTTCCTTTCTGCCTTCTGAAGGAAAACAATTGCAGATAGCTTAAAAACTCGAGAGAAGATTTAGGTGAGAGATTTCATACTGAAGTGCTGAAGGGGTGTACCGCCATGTGTCATGAGACAATGCCCTTGTCCATCTGAGGTTGCCTGTCACCTCGTTTCTACCACATTGCCCAGGTGACACTCATCCACAGAAAAGCTATCTCAGAAGCTCAAACCTGCCCCTGGCGGCTGCTCAGCTTTTTCCATACACTTCTGCCAATGCTAAACTAGAATGGGTATGGATATTGCTTTTTTGAATGTGATTTCTACTATAAAACTTCATTTTCTAAATTCAGCTTTCATTGCAAAAGGAGTGTTTAGAAAACAGAAACACAAACCCACTCACTCACTAAGAACCAGAGTCAAAGCCTATTTTACAACACACTCAAGTACAGAAATATCATATGGTACTCTATTAATACGTACAATTTTGTGTTTTTATACATCAGTTGCAAAAATAAATTGAAGTTAAGAAAAGTCCTTTGTCTCAACTCTAATTCTGCTCAAGACTTAATATATGACCTCTGGGTCATCCTTTCTTACTTATAAAATGGGTGGCGTTATTTGCTTAGATCATTTATAGTCAAGTTTCATGATAAAGATGCATGCAAGTATTTTAAAACACCTTTATATTATTAAAAGCATATTATCCTGTCATTTTCACAGAAATCTGAATTTCACTCCATGAGTAGTGTTTACTCATGATATAAGACTACTGGAAACACTGTGTCCTAGTAGATCTTGTGGGCCAGTGAGATGGGACATTTGCTTAGGGTTTACATAATATAGACAGAAGCCCCCCTCCACCACGAGTCTCCCATGTTTTCCTCCCTAGCACTGACCACCTGGCGTATACTTGGTGAGCCATAAATGGGTGAGCCTGGCTCACTGGTGACCCAGCACCTGAGGGAGAGTAGGGACCCATGAATGAATAAAAGATACCCGATTTGTTAATGGTCCAGGGATAAGGAGGGCCCGAGGCATCTTCAGAGAGAATTCCTAAGTTGATATTTATGATATTGAATATTGGATTCAATATATGGATACTTAATTCCATATTGATAATTATGCCCATCAGGTTCATTAGTAGATTTTTATAAAATAAAAATGTCGTCACGCTGACATCCTTTAAGTAAGGGAATGCCATCCTCCCACCCCTCACCCTGTCCAGCGCAGGGCACAGAGTCATGGTCCACCTCCCGTCCCTTCCTCAGTAAGCAATGTTGAAATAGGTGACATCTATCAGGATGCAGACACTGCATGGGGATTGGAAACTACTCCATGTCTAGAGGCTACATGAGTGCAGCCATGGCAGTCATCCAAACATACCCAGAGTTACCCTGGTGATGTGTAAGACAGGAGAAGTGGGGTATGACCAGATTGCTGGGGACAGAGTAGAGGAAAGGCTCTGAAATTAGGGGAAAGGGAGAGCTAGGGAAACAAAATATATTTAAAACAGTATGCTTTTTTTGGATGTCACTTGATTTTTTTTTTTTCCCCCCAGTGGTAGGGAACCTAGAAATCAGCATGTGCTGGGCAAATGCTTTGCTGTCCAGTTCCCACCTCAGCATCTTACTGCATAACCCAGGCTGCCCTCCAACACCCAACATTCCTGCCCGAGCCTCCCAACTGATGCAATGATCCGTGTTCCCTACACTGCCCACCGCTTCAATTTCATTCTTAGGCTGTTACAATAACTTCCTAGTCAGCTCCCTCCATTCCAGACGAACCATCCCAGTTGACTCTGTATCATCTCTGGATTATTTCCTGAAGATACCACTTTGAAAGCTCAATGGTCAGATCTGTGTATTTCTAAAACATTCCCCAGGGACTTCACACTAGTTCTCAAGTGCTCCCAGATCAGTATCAGCCCGTTTCCTCAGTCATTATTCTTTGTCTTCAGTTAAACTGGTTTATTCATAGTCCTCTTTCTCCAGCATTGTTCTCTGGGATGTGTTTCTCAACACTTGCCCTGGTTAGTTTTTTTGGTCAGCTTGATACAAGCTAGAGTTCTCTGGGAAAAGGACCCTCAGTTGAGAAAGATTTTCCATAAAGTTGCCTGTAGGCAAATCTGCAGGGCATTTTCTTGATTAATCATTGATGTGGAAAGGCTCATCCCACTAGGAGCTGTGCCGTCCCTGGGAAGGTGATCTTGGGGTGTATAAGAAAGTAGGTAGAACAAGCTAGTAAGCAGTGCTCCTCCAAGGTATTAAGAAGTGTTCCTCCAAGCCAGTAAGCAGTGCTCCTCTAAGCCAGTAAGCAGTGCTCCTCCATGCTCTCTGCATCAGGATTTTGCTTTGAGCTTTTTCCTTGAGTTCCCTCAGTAGACTGTGACCTAGGACCTAGAAGTCAAATAATCCTCTCCTTCTCAAGTTGCTTTTGATCATCACAGAAGCAAAAAGCACACTAAGACAGCACCTTCCTTGCTCATACAGATTCTAGCGACTTTCAGGAGAGAGGCAAACCCTCTCCAAGCTTGGCTCTAGCATGGTGGCTCAGGGTACACTGAAAATTCCCTGCTCAGAAAATTCCCTGCTCCTTTTCTCTGTAAGTCCAGCCTCAGCCACCTCAGATGAGCATACAGATCCCAGATCTGTACCAATCGCGCTGGCAGATGCTTCCTGTTAGGTCTTTCTCTGTGAGAGCTGGCTGTTCAACATTTATCAGCATATCACTGGCCCAGTTTCCTCTGGGTTAAGGGTCATCTTCTCACACCTAATGACCTCCCCTCAACCCTACTACTACTATATTCTGTTCTCCAAAAATCTAAAAACAAACAAAACTCTAAATATCGATAAAAAGCTATCTTTAGTCAAACTATATCTTTGATTCATATTGTATTCATGTGAATACATAGTTCTATTTCACACACACACACCATTTACACAACACACACACACACACATACACACACTACATATACATACATTGGTATTTAAATATACAACAATTAGAATATAAATTCCTTGCAGGAAAGGGCCATGCTCATAGGGTTGTAAGAAATGGAAATAGGACTCTACCTCAATGGACACTGCCCTGTTCTTGGCACTCACACTGTGGATTTCCTCAATGAACAAGCTCTGCACGGAGGAACCATTCACTGGGGTCTGAGGGGACTGGGGGGCTGGAGCCGACTGTGGTGCAGAGGTTACTTCCTGTGTGGTTGCTGTGGGGCTGGCTGTGTGGGGTCCGGCCCCTCCAGGCAAGGTCTGGGCCGGGTTCATCAAGGCTGACGAGTGCTGGGAGGGTTGCATGACCACAGGCGAGCTCTGTACATGGTGAACGGTCATGGTGGATAGGGGTACCACTTCTGACTTCACATCACCAGGGCTTCCAGTGCTACCGTGGAGGGGCTGCCCGGGAGCATGGGCTGTCTCCTCCTGATGCTTCAGGACTTCTGCAGCTGTGGCCTTCTCCATGGCGACATACTGTGCGGCCTGGGCTGCGTCTGTGCCTTTCAGGAGCCCGTCCGTGACGTGCCTAGGAAAAACCATACACAGTGGTGTTAAATGGTGGTGAATCTCCCTCCGTGCTCTCTCTCTCTCTCTTTGGTATATCTGAGTGCCATGCTTCAGTACCAGTTCAGATGCAAACATTAAAAAACTCAGGAGCAGTTCAGGAGTGAGGGTTACCCTGACAACCTTCCAAAGCCATGTAGTTCTTTCTTCAAAAGATGGTTCTGTGTGTGTGTGTGTGTAGCCTTGTTCATGTGTGTATGGAGTCAGACACTGCCTCCCATCTTATTGTGGATACTCATGTCATTGTACTTGTACTACATGGGTTCTAGGGATCTGAACTCACTCGCTTTGTGGCAAGTGCTCTTGCCCACTGATCTATGCTGACATCCCCAAGAGACAGTCTCTTTTACGGTGATGCTATTGTGTCCAGACTGAGACTAGCCCCTCACCATTTGGTGGCGGTGAATAGAGTTGAACATATGTCTAGTAATAATTACTACTTCACCTGACCTTGGCCTGTGATGCCCCCCTATACACTCAATTCTCACTCAGAAGCCTCTAGAAGCCTCTCAACCCTTCTTGGACTGTGAGACATGTCAGTCTGTATGTCATCCTGTTGCTATTTTCCCTTTAAGTGAACTTAAAGGGAAAATAGTGAACTCAACCAAGTCTTTCAAATTCAAGGTCAACTGTGACTCTAAATTGAGATGTGTTTAGTCCCTCATCCTCCTTTGTTTTGATGGTCTCATTTTTCTTTCTTTTTTTTTTTTACAGTGCATGGGGTGGTACCCATGACCACAAACATGCTGCATAAGGCATTCCACAACTGATTTATATCCATGCGCTTGGGTTTCGATAGACAGTCTGTATAGCTCATGCTGACCTTGAACTTGTGATCCCTCCCGGGAGCTGGGATTATAAGTATGCACTACCTTGCCTGATTCTTTGAGAGACATTCACAGCAATGTGTCCATTCCCACAAAGATTGCAGTAGAAAATGCAGTGGTCTTTGGAAGTAGACACCTCTGCATTTGTGTCAGTTCTAATATGTTCTGGAATTCGAGAGACATTGCCATTTCTGAGTCTCAGGTACTTTAGTATAATGTATTGCTGGCAATCAAGATGGTACCTTCTTATAGCCAGGCCTTGGTGTTGAACACCTTTAATCCCAGCACTAGGAAGGAAGAAGCAGGCCAGTCTCTGAGTTCAAGGCTGTCCTGGTCTATAGAATGTGTTCCAGGATAGTCAGGGCTACACAGAAAAATCCTTCTTGGAAAACCAAACAAGATAGTGCCTCGTATGGGGAGTATGTGTTAGGGTAAATACTGTAAAGTTATGTACCAAAAAATGTCAAACAGTGGCCTTGATCCCTACATTTTAATTAGTTTTGCATTCTCTTCTTACTAGAATATTTTTTCTCTTTTTTTCTGATTTGAACAAAAGACTTTCCTACAGCTTTCCTCTGCTACTCACATCCCATCTCTTGCTATTTTTTTTTTTCTTTTTTTTCACCTAGTATAGGCTACTTCCATCTCCGAGTCTTTGAATAGCTGAAGCATGAGATGCTGTCTTCTTCAAGCTCTTGTACTCACTGGTTCTAAGACAAATCCTGACGATCACAGTGTTGGGGCAAAGCTCATCCTGTAACTGTTTTCCAGAGAGAAGAGACATTGCCCTGCAGCCCACTGCTTTCCTTTAATGAGGCTGGCTTATTTCAGACTTCAATGACTATAACATTTGGGCAATAGCTTAACAAAGAAGTAGTTTAATTCATCTTTATTGTCGTGGAGGAAAAAGGTCACATGATATGTGAAAATAAATGACCTTTGGGAAAGAGTAACACAATACAGCTCTTTCCTGGATGGTCTATGTGGACTTAGAATTCCTTTGATATCTGTGTTTTCTGCAGTTAACTATATACACCTGCTTTGGGGAGTTATTTGTTGGGGATGGTTATTGCTAGAAAAGTCAAATATGCTTCCTATGATTAGTAATCCATTTTATCTATCTTAAAGTTAACTGCATGCCAATATAATCTCTTCTAAATCTGATAGAGCAGTGGTTCTCAATCTTCCTAATGCTGTGACCCTTTAATAAAGTTCTTCATGTTATGGTGACTCCCCAAACATAAAATTGTTTTGCTACTGCAATGAATTGTTATGTAACTAACTGATGTGCAGGATATCTGCTAATATGACTCCTGTGAAAGGGTTGTTTGACTCCTGAAAGCTGAGAATCACTGTGACACTGTGACAAAGTAGTTACATCCAGAAGACAAAATTCTTATAAAAGTTTCTGACATATTACTTCTTCCTGGAAACTTCTCTCTCTCTCTCTCTCTCTCTCTCTCTCTCTCTCTCTCTCTCTCTCTCTCTCTCTCTCTCTGTGTGTGTTGGTGTTCATGGCTGAGAACATCTTAGGCAAGTGTTGTACCCTGAGCTACACCCAGCCTTTGTAAGCACGTTTATGCCGGGTATGAGATTCATTTTTCATTGAAAGCTACAGATCAGAATTGATTTCTCCAGATCTTTCTTCACAGGAAAGATCTTTGATGAGCAGGTCCACTTAGGGGTGCTTAACTTCTTTCCTGGGTGGGACCAGCATGCTCTCAGATACTCTTTCAGTAGATAAACATTTGACTCAGTTTCTCTATTTGAAGTCTCCTATGCCCCCAAGGTGAAGAAGGCTAATATAGTATTTTAATTTATTCTTCATTTATAAAATATTACAAAACAAAACATCTATTGGTTTAAAAACACTATTTACTTATTTAATTTTATTTTTTAATTTATTGTTAAGTCTTTATAGTAGTAGGGGTCCAATCCAGGTGCATATACTATCATTAAAGCCCAACACATGACTAGTAATTTAAAAGTCTAGGATGGAACCAATGCAAAGGTCTATGCTAAGGAGTTAGACCCTTGTGCCACATTGCAACAAATGTTTGGGGGCTGAAGGAGTTGAGTGTACTCCTCAGGATGCCAAAAATAAGGAGTGATAAGTCATGATACTAAGAATTAGAGCCCACGACCCATGCACCAGCCTTTGAGCACCTCCTACCCCCAAGACACCCCATCAGGACCAGGACAATGACATCACCTCCGCAGCATCGTCAGGACATCTGTCATGCTCCTCACACGCTTCAGGAGACTGTCCAGCTTGTGTGGTTCTTCCTTCAGGAACCTCACCGCTTCAACTTCTATGCGCAGGACAGCACGCATCTTATTTTGCAAGGTTGGAAATTCTCCTACAGGTCAAACCAGCAGTCATTTATAGAACAGGAAGGCAGAGTGACCATGCCTACCCAACTCCTATGACCTAGGGTAGCATGGAGAAGTACCATGCCTACACAATGGGTTGAAAGCACAGAAGATGCCGGGCAGTGGTGGTGGTGGCGGCGGCGGTGGCGCACGCCCTTAATCCCAGCACTTGGGAGGCAGAGGCAGGCGGATTTCTGAGTTTGAGACTAGCCTGGTCTACAGAGTGAGTTCCAGGACAGCCCAGGCTACACAGAGAAACCCTGTCTCGAAAAACCAAAAAAAAAAAAAAAAAAGAAAGCACAGAAGATGCTCAAACCAAGTGACCTTGGACAAGGTCACAGCCCCTCTGGGTCTACTTCCTGTGTATTATGGATAAGGCTAACTGAAAGTTAGGGCTATTTTCAGTGAGTTTGGTATGTCTGTAAGCTTAGCAAAAGGGAATAGAAAGTTTCAGTTGTATTGCTTAGTTTCCATCTTCAGCATCCTTTATAAAGGTCCTCTAGGAAGTCTCGAATGAACCTATTACTGTCTGAAGGATTGTTTATTTATTTACATGTTTATTTGAAACAAGGTCTCACTGTTTCCCTAGTCTGGTCTCAACTGACTTTAAGGGATCCTCCTGCCTCAGCCTCCCAAGTAGGATGGGATGGCAGGTCCATATTTGAAAGCTTCTTAAACGTTCCAAGGAGCACACTTCCCGCGGAAGGCTTACCTTTGAGAGTGGCCACAGCTTCTCCCACTTGTCGCAGGAGGAAAGCCCCATCCTCCACATCTTTCAGGGTCACCATGCGGCCGGCGGAGGAAGAGTCCTTCTTCAAGTCTTCAACAAAGTCTTCCAGCTCACTGTGGGGGAGGCAGAGAGAAGATGGGATGAGCATGGGGGGGGGGCTGTCTCAGACAAGTACAGGAGAAGGGTGCTCCCCATGGAGGGTCTCAGAAAGGAGAGGTGTAGGAATAGGGTGCTCCCCATGGAGGGTCTCAGAAAGGAGAGGTGTAGGAATAGGGTGCTCTCTGTGAAGGGTCTCAGAAAGGAGAGGTGCAGGGTGCTCCCCCATTTTCTGCTGTGTCCCAGCCCTACCTTAAGCTTCCATGGAGGAGGCAGAAGCACAGTCAATAGAAGTTTGCTTTGGGACATTGGATGGGTGTGTAAGGCAGCAACAGGAGAGCTCTCCTGTGTCTGTCATTTGAGGTTCAGCTTGGTCAGGGTGGGGGTGGGGCACTTGTGGCTTATGGGAGACATTCTTTTTTTTTTTTTTTTTAATTGGATATTTTCTTTATTTACATTTCAAATATTTTCCCCTTTCCAGGTCTCTCCTTCGGAACCCCCATATCCTATCCCCACAACCCCTGCCTCTATGACAGTGTTCACCCAACTACCCACCCACTCCCGTCTTCCCGCCCTGGCATTCCCTTAAACGGGGGGATTGAACACCCTCAGGCCCAAGGGTCGCTCCTCCTACTGATGTCCAACAAAGCCATCCTCTGCCACATGTGCGGCTGGAGCCAAGGATCCCTCCATGTGTACTCTTTGGTTGGTGGTCCTGTCCCCAAGAGCTCCAGGGGGTCTGGTCGGTTGGCCACTGTTGCTCCCCTCATGGGGCTGCAAACCCCCGTAGCTCCTTCAGACACTTTGTGGGAGACATCCCTAATTTTCAGTTGTATTCATGGCAGCCAAGAGAGTAATGTGTACACTTGGTGACCAGGAAGGGAGGGAGAGAAAGAGGGAAGAAAGTACTGATAGACTAGAGATGGAGGCAGGAGATGGGGGCAGGGGGTGGTATGACAGGGGACATGAACCAGTACTACAGTGAAGTGTGCTGGCTCACTTCAGATAACCAGGTTTCTCAACTTTGGTACCTGACATTTTGAACCAAAGAACTTCTTTTTTAGTGTGCACTGAAGGATGTTCAGCTGCATCCCTGGTCTCTACCTGTTGAGTACCAACAGCAAACAATTCCAAATTCCAGTAATTTGTGACATATGTGAATGTCCCTTGATACTGTCTAATGTCCCTGGGAAAGGGAGAACAAACTGTCCTCAAAATTCCCTAATGGATAACCTCCAGTATATCTGATTGTCCCATCAATAATGACTGCCTCTCTTCTCTCTTCTTATGACTAAGCATTTAGAGATCTGATTTCTGAAGGTGGGGGATGGAGGGACAAAGGAGTAGGGGGAGAGAAAGAGAGCGGATACTAACTCCAACACAGCCAACTTATATTCTTTCACTTGAAACAATCTGTTGAGGCCTCTTTACTAACCCTTATATGTTTGTATCCCTTCAAGTTGCCAGCAAATTCAAGCTTTTCTTAAAGATAAGGTGCTGAGAAATGCAAGACCACTAGGTGGCAGTAAGCGAACGGTGGCTCTACTTCCTGGAGCCTTAGTGGAGTAGAGGATGGCCAATGAAGAGGTGACGTGGGCCCTTTTCTCTAGGTGAATGAGTGGAAGGGACCTAACGCAGCTGCAGGAGGGAGTCCAGCAGGACAGGGCATACATTCAACAAGGACAAAGCCACTGGTGACAAAGTCACGCATGTCACATGTGACCTCTTCTGAGTAGGGAGATGAAGTATTTGGTGATACCAGCCATTCTGATACAGAAATCTCAGCTGAAAAGACGACCTGTTAGGGCCAGAGGGGAGCACCTTGGCTCCTATGTGTCTGCATTTGTTAAACACACCTGGTGTTATATGATCCTAGCCACAGGACACATGCAGCTGCTGCTCCTTGAGGTGGGAGCTGAGCCAATCCTCGTCAGACCTCTAAATATGGTCTGTTGGTAAGGGAAATTCCCTGGTAGACTAAGCACAGTTCCCTGCATACCCTTCAGGTGTTGATGAAACCCTTCCAAGCTAAGACCCTGGAACTATCCCAGTTCCTTCAACCACCTACACACTGGCCAATATGCAAATACTCCTCCAAGGAAATGTTACATGACCCAAAGCCACTCTATCCAAATAAAATCCTATTTTAGTTTCTCTTACACAGTCTGCCTCCTGTGCATCACAGCCTTGCAACCTGAAGATCCCTAAACTTCACTTTCCTTTGCTGGGCAGCAGGGAACCTCTGACACCATCATTCTGCCAATTTATATGTGCATGATTCCTAGTTTAAAGCTCTGAAGGCCACTTTTATTAATTCAAAGATTGACAAGGAGACAGCGAAGCTGAAAATGAATGCAGATGGTCTTTGGAAAGTCATCAATGGGCTTTTGAGATATGTTAGGCTTTGCTCAACAAGACGTCAGACATTCATGGGGGCTCCAGATTCCTTAAGCTCCTTTTTATTCTGCCTTTGTTAAAAGGAAGCATGTTGTTTGTTAAAATGAACTTAGTCTGACTCCTATCAGAAGCCTGTTATTGTCATGGAAGATCTTGACTCAATTTTTCCCTGTTCTTTTAAACCCCACTTTTTCTGTCATGCTTGGAGGACAGAAGCCTAACAGGTTTACGAGAGCGTTTCTTTTCTGGAGCTTAGAAGGAAAGGGAAAGGGACAAGGAGGGGCCAGCAAAGAACAGGCATTGCTTTTCAGTAGCCCCAAGCGAGTTTCCACTCATCTTACCTAACCTCGCTCTCCTGTCATATTGACCCGCTCGGTTATCCTAATCTATGTCTATGTAAGGTATAAGAAACAGTTATGAAAATATTAAGGATATATTCCATAACTTTTAAATTAGTGTTGTGTGTACATGATGTGCAACTGTGCATGCAGGGGTACACATGCGGAGGTCAGAGGACAACTTTCTGGAGTTGGTTCTCTGGTTCTACTGTGGGTTCCCATGATCTTGCCATCTTTGCAAGTACAGCCCAGACAGGTACCAAGCAGGTCTCCAAAGCAGGAGTATGCTCTATACACCATGCCAATGAGAGTAACAGCATTCCAACATGAGATGTCATTAGTACCAAATTCTCCTGCCAATCTACACCACTATGGTTCTCTAAAGATGTCCCATCCTTTCCTGGTCCAGAGACATATTATCATGGGGACTGTTGAGTTTCCCAGGCCTTAAAGGTGGGACAGTTGGAATAACAGATACCAGGCTCAGCAGATCTCTGGTATACACCGTAGGGGCTTATTAAAGAGAGGGAGAAAAATACCAGCTAAGCAGGGCACCCTGTGAACAGACAGTCTTTCTCCTCAGGGCGACAGGCACTCACCGTAACTTTTTGACAATCCGCTCTTCTTCGTGGAGGTACTTCTGTCTCTCTTGCTCCACCAGGGTGCGCTGGCGCTGCACCGGATCCTCAAGTCTCCTTATGGTCTCCTTCACTTTGCTACTGATTTCCAGCTCGGCCTTCTTCATCATTGCCCTCAGAATCTCCTGGTTCTGCAGCTGTTGAACAAAAGAAATCAGCCTCCATTGGCTTCGCCTGTCTGCCATCATGAAGCCTGAATGCCCTGCAGTCTTCAGGAGTGGGCGCAGAGAAAACCCACGGCTGAATCTTTATTTCAGTAAGAAAGAGAAGAGAGCAAGGACTGTATACAGGATTGCTTCCTCGAAGAACAGCTGACTTTTAGCAGGCAACTGACAGCTGAACTTCAGTTTCTGGGCCTATAAAAAAGGTAGAGTCTTTTCTACTCTTTGGCTACTGTTATGTCAGTGCGCGCGCATGCGCGTACACACACACACACACACACACACACACACACACACACACACAGAGCACAAACTCTCACTGACATGATTTTATAGAGAGGAGTCAAGAGCACTAGCATTGGAAGCCCTTCAGTCCTTCTTACCCACCAGACACTTGGTTAGACTTTCTTGGTCTCCATTTCACTTTTCTCTCATGATGTAGGACCTGCTCTCCTTGGCAGGGCTACTCTGAGGTTCTTGTGAATCCTCAACAACCACAGGCTTGACAGGAATTCAGAATGTCTTCGAAAGTTGAATCTGTGCTCTCTGGCTCCATGTCTCAGTAGCATGGAATTATAGCTCCTTACCACGTGTCGCTCAGTATTGATGGTGGCAGTGATAACAAGTCCAGATGAGACAAAGGCTCCTGGGAACTGACTAATTTCACTGGATTTGACAAAGGCTTCATGCTTATCTAAGCCCATAATTTCCATATGGTTTCCAGAATGCACTGGTCTTTCATCACATGGAGCAAAGAGCATGCAAGTGTGCAGCTACTCTTCAGAAGATGCTTGCCAACACTTGCATCCTCGGGGCAGGACCATGATAGGCTTACATATGTCCACGAAGTGAACACTCTTGATCAGCTTCGGCAGCCATTGTATTTTATTCATTCCAGTATCCTAAGACTCTCCTTCTCAACTACAGGGTATCACCTCACAGGACTGGGGATGCCGTTGTCATCTGCCTCATTCTCTCTTCCCACTGAGAGGAAGAGCACATGGACCGTGGTACCACTCCTCCAAAGCCCGGCTATGATCTTCTTTACCGGAGCAAAGAGTGAACTGGGTCACACGCAAAGGCACTACCGGGTTCCAGTGTCAGTTCATGACTCTGCGTGGTGATTACTGGCCAGAGGGATGATGGCTATGGAATGTTAGTGGTTTCCATGAGTGCTGATAAGGAAGTGTGTGTCTGGGTGGGAGCCAAATAGACACACCATTCTTGGTGACTTCCATGACTCAGTGTCATGCTCACAGGACGGTGCTAATGTCCCTTCTAGGTTCAGACAGTCCATAGCAGACACACACCTCCTCTGCTGTCTACACTTTCCTGTTTACTCTCTTCTCAAGTATGCTTCCCACACTTCCTATGGCCACGCCAGTGTCCTTTGATCTTTTTGACACATCAACAGCCTTTGGTCTTTCTGACTCTCGGAGCTCCTTTCTGCCACAGTGACCTTGAACCTGCTAGTTCTACCTCCTGAAATGGCCTTCCCTCCTGCTTGCTAATTTCTGCTCTGGTAAGAGGATCCAATAACAGCTTTGGAATAGACAAACTTAAGCAGCCATACTGATAACAGAGGCAGTGGAAAATCTAGAATTGTTCTCTAAGTGATAGAATTAGGAAGTGAGCCACCAGCTTGGGTGAGCCTTGGGCTCAACCTGGCTGTGCTACAGAGGCTGTGGCAGGTTACTGGCGACACTGTATATGGAGGTCAACAAAACAAACAAACAAACAAACAACAGCAGCACTGCCTTCTGTGAAAAGCTGGGGTCAAATTCAGGGCTATGGAGCAAGTGCTACAGGGCTCTGCGGTGATGGGGAGGCACAATGAGTGGCACTGGATACGAGAGACACAGAGAGAAGTATGTGATTAAATAGTTGTAAAGATTATGGATGCCCGGGTGCTTGTGAGAGAAGAATTGGATTTAACTGCTTTGGAATGCAAACTGGGAATCAGGTTTTGTTTTGTTTTTTTTTTTAACTTTCTGGGTGAGTGTGTTTTACCAGCAAGGACAGTCTCATGGTCTAAAAAAGGCTCATGAAAGTGGGGTTAGTATCACTGTGCCATGAACTAGGACACAATCTTCTAGTACAGCTGTCCTGCTTACACCCCACAATGAAACACGCTCAAATAATCCTGTGGGCTCATTAGCAGCAGACACTAACATGTCTATCCAAAATAGGAAGTATTGCTGGGAGGGCCTTCAAATTGGGATTTGAGAGGTAGGAAAGTAGAAATCCTCCGAGAGGCTGTGTGACTTGTTCAAACTTATTTGGTAGTGTAGGCTCAATCCAGGTTAGAGAGAGGTTGACTTGTTCCAGGCTATGAGCACACTTTCTGGCACACAGCACGTACAACTAATAGAACATTTCTGACACAGCTACGGCTATCCTGGAAAAAGACAATTGCACGTACTATTAGAATTACTGTGTTAGCACAGTGGGGGAGGGAGCAGCTGCTCCCAAGGGAGGGCTAGGCTTTGTCACCTTTCCAGACAGGAGGCTTTGTGGGATTCAGCTGAAGGGACAGAGAGGGAACTTCTCATGGCCCTGTGAGGAGCGACTCCTAAAGAAGAAGTGCTGAGCTAGTTAGGGTTTTAGTCCACTTCCCTACTCCATTGATCCTGTCCTGTCACTGCCATGATGTTTTGGCCAAGAGACTGCCCTGTTCATCCCACGAGAGAGCAAAAAGAAAAGCGGAGGGCGAGATGTGGCTCTACAGGTCTCTCCTAATCCACTGTCAGTATCTGAGAGGATTGGTAAGGCCTACATTTCAGTTGTTGAAAGAACATCCACTCTATGAAAGAGAGTATGCAAACAGTAAGATATACACCCTTACATTTTGACACAGTTTCCTGAGGCCACAAATGTGCCCACCACTACATGCCATTAAAAAAGAGAGACAACATTTTTCTTGTCACTCTAGAAATTTCCCTCCCTATTCTTTAAGTTTGCAACCTTTAGCCCAAGGAAGCCATCTGTACTTCTGTCATTACAGAATAGTTCCTCCTGTACTAGGATGTCATGCAAATGGAACGACACAGTCATCCTCCCAAGATGTGATGTCTGGCTTCTTTCATTCAGTACTCCCAGCCCCAGAGCGGACTTGGAACTCAGGGCCTTGCATGTACTAGGCAACTACCCTGCCTGTGAGCCACACCTGTAGCCCGGCACAGAGCTCTTGAGACTTCAGCCATGTTATTTTGGCAGTTCATTTTATGGCTGAGTGACATTCCCTTGTATGGACATACTTAACAGTTTGTTTTGACTATATTATGGTGATCTTGCTAAAGTCACTTATTTTTAATAGTGCTTTTGTAGATCCCTTTCAGTTTCAAATGTAATCATATCATTTATAAGGAAAGCATGCATTTCCTTTGCTAGTGAGAAGCCTTGATGAGACAGTGCAGTGTGAAATAGAAGTGAAAGTTGATTTCTTTCCACTGAGTTTCCTGGGATTAGGTATGGGGTTTCACTACCAATACCCTTTCCTTTGGACTGAAGAAGGCTCTTTCTTCATGGAGATGGCTGAGTCTCCATCACCAATGGAGAGTTCTAGCATGTGTCTCTTGTATTTACTGAGAGGATATGCCTTTTAATTCTGTTGATGAGGCCAAACAGGGCAGCTTATATTTCTATGCTAAAACACTCTTATACTTAAAAGATAATTATCTTTTAATACATGACTGAACTTCATTGCTATTATTTTGTTAATAGTCTGATACAGCTATTTTTGCAAGCCTTACTGGTCTGTGACTTTCCATCCTTTGGTTTTATCTTTAGCGTAGGTGCTGATTAGTTCAAGCTGGAGTCATCTAGGAAGAGGAAGTGTCAGTTGAGGAATCGCCTCCATCTGATTGGCCTGTGAACATGCCTGTGGGGAATTTTCTTGATTAATGATTCATGCGGGAGGGCCCAGTCCATGTGGGCAGTGTCACCACTGGGCTGGTGGTCCTTGGTTTGTATAAGAAAGTAGGCTGAGCAAGCCATGGAGAGCAAGCCAGGAAATGGCGCTCCTCCATGGCTTCTGCTTCACTTCTTGATTTGACTTTCCTTCAGGATGGACTGTGACTGGGAAATGTAAATCAAGCACCCTCTTCTCCCAATTGCTTCATCATGGTACTCATCACAATAAAGCTAACCGAGACACAGTAACATAGACTTCATACAAGAGTTGACACTAAGTATCTTCTTTTCTTTCTTCTTTTAAAAATTTTTATCCTCTTTTCTTACAGAGTCCCAACTCCAACCCGCTTTGGCCTTTGAAGATGCCTTTAAATTGTTTTCTGTCTTGTCTTGTTTCTGATTTCAAGTCAGTATTAATCTTGATGTGTGGTTTCCTGTATGAAGTGGCTCTCTCCTCTGCCTGTCTTTTCTATTAACCCTTGTTTTCTAGTACCCACTGCCGAGTTTTCCTTTGTGTTTACCCGTCTGGTGTTTACTGGGCTCTTTAGTCTGTGGATTTATAATCTTCATCAAAGTTGGAGAAATTGTAACCACTGTCTCTCGTAATTGTTTCCTTCTCTCCACTCACACTTTAATACTGTTTCATGGGTGGATGAATTTTAATGTAATTCCTTTAAACTTTTGGATGTTTTCTGTTGCTGTTTCCTATTGCACTCCTTGGCCAGTGGTTCATCTTTTAAGTCTATCTAGAGACTGTGTGATTAAAAAAAAAAATTATTGTTTATTTTATGTGCATTGTGTTTTGTCTGTATGTATGTCTTCAATCTCCAGGAACTGTGTTTTAGACAGTTGTGAGCTGCCATGTGGTTGCTGGGAATTGAACCTGGGTCCTCTGGAAGAGCAGCCAGTGCTCTTAACCACTGAACTATCACTCCAGCCCTACTATGTGTGTATTTGAACTATCAAAAGCTCCACTTACTTATCTTTTTCTACCCTTAATCTTTTGTAGCATTGGTTCATGCTTTTCTTCTAAATCTAAGTGCTTTTTGAAGTCTTTGCTACTAATGCAATTATCTCCATTACTTCTGGTTGGTTTCCATTGGCAGAGTTTTCATAGATTGCATTTTTCACCATTATTCATGTCTAACAGTTTTTGATTGCATGTTAGGCATAGACTGTTAGATTTTATTCTTCTTCATACAGATTTTGGGTGTTCTCTGACAGGGCAATTATGTGAGGTTCATTTTGTTGTTGAGAGAATTATTTTTAAGCTTTTGCAGGGAGAATCTAGGGTAATCTTTACACTTGGGCTAGTTTAGTCCCAATACTGGCGTATAACCCTTTTCTAGTCTGTACTTAATGCTGAGGTATCCAATATGGCCTCTTCACTCTTGCTAGCCAAAATTGAACTTCTCTGGGTCTGGGTGGTCTCTAAGAAGATTTTGACTTGGTGGTTTACCCACATGGTCTTTGCCTGGCTCAGAGATCTGTTCATGCCACACACACTTGGCTTATTACTCAATAGCTGACCCACAGCTTAATTTAGTTCTTTCTATACAGAGACTTCTTCTCTTGGAAACTCCATTCCATCAATGCTAGCTGCTTCAGCTCTCTGAATTTGCTTTTATCTCCTTTGCCCAGCAAGATGATCCTAGGACTGCTTGAGTTTCTGCATCATATGTGCATACCGGCAGATGCACACTCACTGGCAGGATGCACCTCCGGTGTCTCAACTTTTTCTGAGCAACCCAGACCCACGCTGTCTGTTGTCCAGTGTTTCCAAGTCATGTTCACTATGGTTTCAGTTCTCTAGCTGTCAACAGCGGGATGGTGAGTGAAATTGCAACCACTCCTTCGCTGCAAACACAATTTATTGGAAGTGCCCTTGACGTTTTTACAAGTGTACTTAGAATGTTCTTGGCCATTCAGTCTTTAATTGGGCCAAGTAAGTTATCCGTGTCAACTTTATGAATAATGTAGGAAACTGTTTAAATCTAAATCTAACTACCTCAAACTAGCCCACACCTCCCCTGCTCATCCCTGGCTTACTAGGCGAAAGCAGTCTTGACAACAGGGCTTGAGAGCAAAATGGGCCAGAGGCTGCTGTAGTCTACCAGTAACACTGAGCAGTGGTTAGACCACAAACCAGGGAGTTTGGGAATGAAAACCAGACCCCACTAACCACCCAAGTAAGACCTCCCCAGGGCTTCAGGGAACAAAACAAACAATGCCTGGGCATGGACACATGTCTGGGTGTGGCCTGAGATAGTGGTCTTAGGTAGTCCTTTGTCTGAGATCTGACTGCAGCTCGGTGAATTGTTCAGTAACTTAACTGCCAACTTCTGTGTCTGCTCCATTTACCATTTCTGCCTTGTTGAAGAAAACAGTTCTGCCCGCAGACACCAGAGTTTGGTGTGCTTTCCTCTGGCATATAGTCGCCTGACTATAATTTTGGACATCATGAAATAAAAGACTCTAGCACAACAGATACATTAAGGCAACTGTTGGATTACATAAGGGCGGATCCTAGAGCTCTGTGTACTGCTGTCTCTTCTTCAATGTCCATCCTCTCTCACTAGGGGAAAAATAGCAGATTCTCAAAAATCTTAAAAATGTAACACTAAGTTCAGAATAACCTGATTTTTTTTTTTTTTTAACTTATCAGAAAGTCCAGTAAAGAGATAAAGGGCTAAGGGGAAAATGTATAAATTGGAACAGCAGATTTTTTATTTTTTTAATTTGGGTGAAGTCCTAACTGTGGTCTCTACAGAACTTGTTTTCTTCCAGAAATACATTTCTCTCCCCAACTCAGAGAGGGACAGACGCACAGTCATGTCTGTGGGTCTGGAATTCTCTTAGGGAAAAAAAAAAAATCTATGAACTGGGACATTCTTCAGGAAAGGAACTATTCACGTTAGAAAAAGTGGATTTTTATTCATAAACCATCTTAGGAAAAGTAATGGATGAAGTATATCATCTTTTGAAGAAAACATCTGTTGAGTTGAAAAGTTCTATGTTGCCAGGTTACTTGGGAATGAGAACACAACAGTGTAACTACCCCATTGGCTTGTGGCTTACAGCAAATCTGATGGAGCAGAAGGTACAGATGACCATTGGGTGATTAGAGGGTACATGGTTTCGGGTGGTTTAAGTTATCATCTCCTTCTGGGCTTACAAAGTGGTAGTATACTCATTCCCAGTCACTTTAGCATTAGTGACAGCTGACTGATCCCAGCAAGTCTACAAGGCATCTTACTGAATTGAGCATTCATGATAACCTGAAAGCAGTATTTCTTATGCTGGAATAGTCTAGAATCACTAGCTTACCTGCCAGTCTATACCAATGAAGTCAGACTCTGGCAGAGTGACTTAGTATATGTACTTTTGTGAAGGACCCAAGGTGTCTCTAATGGACAAGTGTGGGTGGAACATGTCTGTGCTGGTTTGAGTGAAAATGGACCCATGGGTTCACAGGCCCATAGCCACAGTATCAGGAGGTGTGGCCTTGTTGGAGTAGATGTAGCCTTATTGGAGGACGTGTATCACTGGTTTGGGCTTCGAGATCTCAGATGCTCAAGCCAGGCCCAGAGTCTCACTCTTTCTTCCTGCTTCCTGCTGGTGCAGATATAGCTACCTCTCCAGCACCATGTCTGCCTGCCATGATGATAATGGATTACACCTCTGAGATACAAGCCATCCCCAAGTAAATGTTTTCCTTATTAAGAGTTGCTGTGGTCATGGTATCTCTCCATAGCAATAAAATCCTATCTATGGCCATGTCTTGTCTACTGATAATTTATGTGAAATAGGACAGAGACTCACATAGTAGAGACTTGTCTCAATGGCCTCCTTGACATCAGTGCCCCTATCTAAGAACCCCTCATGCCTGCTTCACATTTTTAGTCCTTCGAAGAATCCATCACTCTGGAAATAAAATGTTCACATACAATGATCTGCTACAGTCTATGGCTTTCCAATGATTTAATTATCTAATTACTGGAGCAGGCTGCCAAACACAAAGGAGTTCATTCAGTTTCACTATTTTATAACACAGCTCAAAGAACATTTGAATTTCTAATTCAATTCTTGTCCTTTTGAGACTCTTCGAGAGAAAGTTCTGTATGTCTCTCTAATGATAGCTCTATCAGTGGACTCATAATCACTCTGGGGTTGCATTTCATATTAGGTATAGGATAATACAGGTGCTGAAGGAGAATTGTTGCTGCCCCAGCTTAATTATTCTCAATTGTTTTTGTGTTAAATAGACTCCTCTGGCTGGAAAGACAGACATTTGTGAAGGAGGGAAGCCTGGGACACAGAAAATACAAAGATCGGAGTAGAAATGGGAGGCTCACAGCAGTCAGGTTAAAAAACAAAGTGCTCACCTCCCCTTTGTGTCTGCTGTGGAAATACTAACATTTCTAAGCTCAGCAGCACACTGCTCATTGCTATGAATCCCACAGAGAGCCAATGAAGTGGAGCAGTTCTATAGAGATAAAGAACTCCATAGGGCTAGATTGAACTGCCAAACCTTGGCCAAGAACTTCCTTGTTAAGAAAGCGACAGTTTTACACTGTGCTGTCATAGGTTCAAGGCTGACAGGGGCAGCAGGTGATAGGCGATCTCTCCCAACCATCCCAGAACCAAACAGTGCCATGTACCACCGAAGGCGCTGTGTTAGCTATCAACATCACACCCATGGTAACAATGTCTCAAATGCTTATGAAATTGCTGACACAACTGTTCTGATCAGGCTAAAGCAATGTCACCCATGTCCCCGAACCAACAGGTGTTCACTTTGGAGAGCAGTTAGGGCCTCTCATAGAAATGATAGATTCAATTTGGGGGTGGGGGTGGGGGTGAGGGGGTGGAGTCCAGTGAAGAGCACAATTTCCAAGTAGCCAGCGGGTGGCACTAAAGGGTAGAGATAGTATGCGGAGGGGCAGAGTCTGGACAAACTAGGAAAGAAACTGGGAGGTGACAAGTGGTGTCTGACCTAAGGAAGACATTCTACTTTGTTATTCTAACCACCAACCGAGACACTTCATTTCACTGCAAAATCAATTCACTCTTTCTCATTCCGATCGGCCCACTCTCCTTCTTTCTCTATTTCTCCCCACCGCATTTCCTCCCTCTTTCTCTCCCTCCCGTCCTCATCCCCTTTTCCTTCTTTGCAGAGAGATGGCTCAATGGGTAAGAGTACTTGCATGTGTTCAAGCACCAGGACCTGAATTTGAATCTCTGCACCTACATATAAAGGGTGTGGCTGCAAAGGCCTGTCATCTCAGCATTGGAAGACAGAGACAGCGGCTCCCAGGAGCTAAGTAGTCAGCTAGCCCAGCTGAAACAGCAGGCTTCAGGTTCAGCGAGAGACACTGTTTCAAAATGTTACGTTGAAGAGCAATAGAGGAAGAAACTCAAGGTCCCCTTCTGTCCTCTGCATGCACTGATGCATGGCCACATACCTGTATACTCACTTATGTACAACACACGCGTGCACACATACACACACACACACACACACACACACACACACACCCCTCCACATATATATATATATAAAATGAAAACATTTTGCAAGACAAGAAGTCCTTCCAAGATGGACTTTCACAGATGTCACAATTCAGAGGTGATTCAAATAAATATGCACCAAATGTCCCAGAAGTCCAGGACAGAATGACAAAGAGTGGGTGGATGGTGGTTTCTGAGCATTAAGCAGTGTGGGCTTTTTTGTCAATCCTCACCATGTACACTGGGGACACAGAGGAGGTCTTCCAAACCAGCTGCCTTATTTTACACTTTAATTCCACCCTCCCTCCCCAACCCCCCCCCCCCAGGTGATTTTTAAGACAGTATCTCATTATGTAGAATAGGCTGGGCTCAAACTCATGATTCTCCTGCCTCAGCCTCCCAGGGCTGGGATAATAGACCTGAGTATGACTCCAGGCCTGGATCTAGCTGCCCTCCACTTTCCCACCTCTAGACACCAGTGGGGGGAAAGCATATTTTTAGTTTCAATTAGGTGGTGACACATGTTGGGTCCACACCACTGGGATGCAGAAGAAACTGTGATTCAAAGTCCTTTCCTGCATGTACCTCACCTCTTGGGCATTGCTTCCACTAGGCACGGAGGATCTCAGTGTGCCTGTCTGGACTCTGGACTGTGTTCAACTTTTAACAATATTTGGATTATGAGCTTCTTAAAGGAGGGTAGGGAGATGTCCCATGAAGGCCAAGCTAGGACTATGTCCTCAGTGTCCAAGCCCCAGCCAAAGGCAGGGAAGTAAGGCGGCACCCAGGGCAAACATGTGACTTCATGGTATGCTGTGCCTCCCAGCTCCTTAGGACGCAGGCAGGAGATGGGATAGCCTATTCTGTCAGACTGACAATGTTTGCTGACTAAAATCTGGGACATGAAGGGTTACTTTTGCCTTCCCTTTGATTCTTTATAGCTCATATATTCCTTACTAATGAAAGGATAAGGGAAATCTAGAACATACTACCCAAATAAAATGAGTATTTTTTTTCTCAGCAAACCATCCCTAGTAGCTTTCTTTCACCTGCATGAATCCATCTTCTATGCTAAACTCAAGTTCTAAAGACACCACAGTTGCTTGCGGACAAGGAGGGGGAGCTTCTTCCTGAGAAGGAGGGATGGGCCTCTACCACACTGAGAGCTGGCAGCCTTGGCACTTACTGTTAAAGGAAGTTGTCATACACTGGCTTTAGTTGTAGCAGAAGGTTCTAGAACAGACTTCCAGATAAACAAGGAACCTGTGCCATTCTGATCATGTGTGACTTTTTCAATTAGCTCTTACAGAAAGTACAGTACAGGAGCCCAGGGAAGCTAAAGCACGGGGGAGATGGGGGATGGGGATGCCGAGAAATCAGACCTAGAGCCACTACGACAGGGGACACATCTGTGAGGAGTACCTGGAGCTGCCTCATCTGCTGGAGTTGCAGCCTGAGCTCAGCCACGTTCCGCCTCATGTCAAGCAGGCTCGTGTGCATGGGCGAGGTTCCGGCAGACAGGGGTTGGCAGGGAGGCAGTGAGGACTCCACAGGGCCCAGACTCTTCGCTGCAGAAACATGAGCTGTTCCTATGAGGAAAAAAAAAAAAAACACACACACACACAAAAACTAGCAGAAGCCTTAGAATGCAGACAGCACCGAGCATGAGGCCTAGCTCCACACAGAAGACTGAAAACTAATTAAGAAAAATGTCACAGAAACAATAGGCCACAGAATGCTAGGGAACGAAGTCTGTAACCTTCATGTTCTAGAAGCTTCACTGCCATGGGACGGCAGAGCATGATTCATGTCAAGGAGCTAAATGTCTGTGCTGCTGCCAGCTCCTCTGTAGCCATCCGCTTCCCCCCTCGAGCTTCCCTCTCCAAACCCTCCAATGCAGACTTCCCCTCCCCCCACCAACACACAGGGGTTTTAGAAAGCTGAAAAATATACAGAACAAAGTATTAACGTATTTCTGGCTGCTGGTATTCCAATATTCTTATTGCAAAGTTTTACATTTTTAAAATCTGTGTAGTATATATTTGTCCTTCTAGAGTAGGGGAGAATTTAATTTCTGGGCTTTCACGGGGCATTCTGTGTGACCAGTCCATGCCGGCAGACAGACATAGAACAGGCTGGACACAGAGATGGCAAACCAATAAAAAAAGGCATATTCTTGGCTAAATCCTCACAGGTTTCTAAAACCAAAAGAAGTAAGAGTTCTGTGCATTATCACCCTTAGTAAGAAAACATGGCTTGACTTAAGAATTCTTTAGGAAAGAAAACAAAAAGGCAATGGGAAGAAACTTCTAGGCTAGGGACATTTCTCAGTGGCGGAACAGCACTCTGAGGCACTGGACTCCACTTGTAGCACCAAAGGGGCTTCTGTAAAAAGGAAAAGTTCCTCAGTTGTTCCCTAGACACCACAGCCTCCGTCTTCAGGTCACCTTACAGAAGGACCACACATTTCATGAGCCCATTCAGGAGGGGCCTGAGCTGAGAGGGTGGCCTGTAGAGTCAGAAGGGCTAAAGACTGTGTACTATATAGTTTAGCCTTTTAAAGAGAATGCAAGGGTATAGAAGAGGGTAAATGCTGAATCTGTCCTCTCTCTCTCTCTCTCTCTCTCTCTCTCCCCCCACACACAGATACCTGTGTATAAGAGACAGATATACACAACCCTACAAATACACACCCACAAAACAGAATCATTCACAAGCAAACACACTCTTGCACACACACATACACACACCCAACACATACTACATACAGATAGATACATATGAGCAAGGGACAGTTAGATATACACATACACACTTACAAACACACATGAAGACAGACACACACATAGACACATATGAGCAAGAGGCCGACTGACAGACACACACTTACAATCCATGAAGACAGACTGACACACACAGATATACTCACACAATCACACACACACACACAAAGATAGACAGTCTCTCTCTCTCTCTCTCTCTCTCTCTCTCTCTCTCTCTCTCTCTCCCTTCCTCCCTCCTTCCCTCCCTCCCTCCCTCCCTCCTCTGGGAGCTTCGTGATGATCCAGAGCTGGCTGTACAGGACAGAGCCTTGTTATTGATTTACACACTCTGTAGTGGTTATTAGTGGAGGCCTGTCTTCCTGTTATGGCTCAGCAACTGGGATGCACAGCTGATGGCACACCAAGTTCTTCACACTGGGGGGACTGTCCAAAGTCAGCTGTTCCATTGCCTCCAAGGAACCTCAGAAGGCCGGCAATTTTGGCTAGTCCTATGAGCCTTAGTGGTTATTAACACTGTCGCCAGTCAAGACTTAAGAAACTTGTACATGTCCCTTTCTTTCCCTTACGCACATATCAAAGTCACCCTCAGCAAAGTCAGCATCTGCCATCTGGGCAGCTGTTGAGAAGACTATTTTCCATGATGGGGGTATAAAGGAAGAGGATATCCAGTGACATCTCTTGCTATGGCAGCATGTCATAATCAACTTAGTGTCTTCCAAGGTCAGGTGTTCTGACAGGGGACAGCGATCAGGTTCAAGTTGTCACTTTAGAATCAGCCAACATCTGCCTTGTTTGTAGGTATGCATGTTTGTTTGTTTGCATGTGTAGAGGCATGACAATATTCCCAACATTACACTATATAAACAGCCGGATAGTAAATGGAACCACAGAGGTCTCTTTCTGGTAAAAAAGGACACCCTGCTAGTCAGCCTGCTCTGCCAGCTCCTCACGTAAATGAAGGTCCAGTGCTTCTACATATCTGTGGTCCTTGCATGTTCCAGGGGTATCAGCTTACATCACCAATCTTATTTATTTATGTTTGTGTGCCTACATGTGTGTGTGCATGTGTGTGTTCGTGTGGGGTGGGCGTGCATGTCAGTTTCCTCTTTCCAAGTTTCAGTGGGTCCTGGGATCCAACTTGAGTTGCCCAGTTTGTACAGCAAGCACCTTTACCTGCTGAGCCAACTCTTAGAGGCGGCTGACTCCAGTCCACATGCTTTTTATTACTGAATGCTGACAATGGGTTTCAAAAAACACATTTTCAAAAATCAATTTCTTAATGGAATCTAAAGTTGTTTAAAAATACATCTTTATCAATAACTTCTGGTTGCACCATGGGCTTGAGTACTATCAATACACTGAAATGGTTGTTCACGATGTGGCCAGTGATGGAGCAATCAATGGGGACTCTCTGGGGAGCATGACTTCATTCAGCACACCATTGGTCCATGTTGTCTGTCAGTCACTTCTCTCCTTTCCTGTCACACTGAAATGTCCACCCCTTGCCTTCTTCCCTCTCTGCCGTCCTTGTCATCAGTCTCTTCTCTAAATCCAGCCTTTGAGAGCCTTCTGTCCTAAGCCTGCCCTTCTGCTCTCAGAGGCAATTGCATCTCCTTCTGCCACCTGCCCAGCCTCCTTCCCTCCTCCAACCTACATTTATCTTTGGAGCCACATACCAATGGCTTCACATCACCACCAGCCTTTCCTACTAGCAGACGTAATGTGTTATCTCCACTCGCCTCCCCACAGTGCTTTCTGTCTCTCTCCATTTGATTTTAGCCAAGGTCAATATTCACTGAACGAAGCGAGCCAAGGTCACTTCATTACTTAGGCCAGAATCTGGCCATTTTCATGAGTCATGTTTCCATGTATGACCTCAAGCAAGCAAGTAACTTAACTGTGTTCTCTCTGTACTTGCTTAAATGGTTATTGTTGCTACCTGGCGGGCAAAGGAAGTCAGCACCTATGACTGCTTAGCGCACTGTCTGATGAAGGGTAAGCCTTACTGTCCTTGGCTGAATTAGATCTCTGAGAAGAATGGTATAAAGGACCATCTCCTCTGTCTCTGTCTACAGTCTCAGCACTGGGGGTGACCCAACAACTAGCAAGAATCTATAGTCAAGGCCCTGAGATGCAGACTCAGGAGGGAGAAGATCTAGTTGCTGGGGACTCCAAGTAGGTTCCCACTCACACTAGAGCCACAAGATCTGGAGCTGGTATGCCACACACCCAGGTGGGTAGCCACATTCAGTTTCTTGCCAAGCCTAGTAGTAAGAGACAACATTACAGTTTTCCCCCAGAATCTTATTCCTTTTTGTATACTGAGTCTACTCTAGGTAATTGATCTTGGTTAGTTATATCTTAAAATCATCATCATAAATGTCATGATGATAATGATAATGATGATGATGATGATGATGATGATGTATGTGTTGGTGGCTTGAGGAGTGCATATGACATAGCATTCAGTCTCAGGTCACAGTACACTCTGGAGTCTGTTCTCTCCTTCTAACTTTATGTGGGTCCTGGGGATTGTTATCGGCAGGCTTGTCCAAGTGCCTCTACCCACTGAGAGCTCTCACTGGCCCTTACTTAGTTAGATCTCAATAGGAATCTTAACAAGTGTGCATACAATGTGAACTTATAATGTACTTTGTTGTGAAAGAACTAATACTGGAGTGAGGTTTAGGAAAACTGTCATTAGCTTGGGGACTCTGAGCATCTTAACTTACTGTGAGTCTATTTCTCTCCCTATAAGATATGAATAGCAGGGTCTTTCTCATAGGACTAGGTGTGTTAGCTGAGATAATAAGCAATGTAACACACACAGTATGCCTCAGAAGTGGGAGATACCTTCTGCTCCCTCAGGTCTAAAGTAAATTACATATTTCTAATGTAATCAGAAAGTCTGGATTTCATTTGTGTTGGTTGACCTTTGCCCAAATGAGTTCCTTGGCTTCTATATAAGTCTGTTATTTGTCTGTACACAGGGATAACACTGCTTTTCTTATAGTTTACTTCCTAGGATCATGGAAGAATTAATATACTTTGTACAGGGTACAGGCTGCTATGGCAACTAAACCCCTGTGGGCAATGTCTAGCCTTGATACATTCATTAGAAGGAGAAGACCAAACTGGGCAGAGACACGAGAGTGAAAATCACTCACATTGCTAATGGCGTTGCCAATCTCCTAGGCTTTTCAGAAAACATTGTGGCCACTACCACCGTCTGTCCCCCAGAATTACTGATCACACACTTGGAAACACAGCCAAAGAAACTACACTTGCTTCTTCTGCCTTGCTCAATAATGGCATTTATGACAATTTCAAAGTGAAGAAATCAAACAACTGGTGTTATCTTTTAAGGGACTGGGATATGACAGCACAAAAAAATGAGATAGAAGAGTAGGGATATGAACTGTATGTCACGTGTGTGGCTGTGTGCTCTGTTTCCTTATCTGCAACAAGGAAATAAAAATGATACCTGCCATGGGGATAGACAGTAATGGGTTGACTCATGAGCAGTGCCAGACACACAGGAAGCACTCCCGAAACATTTCCTTATTTACTAATTACTCTACAGACATCTAGAAGGTGTCAAAGCTTACAAACCCGCATGTGCACATTGATCAGGATGATGTAGCAGACGCTCATCAATTCCAGAGTGGATTTCAGAGGTATTGAAGGCTTTAGTGTTTAGTAGTTTCACTTTATCCTCTTAAGTTCATTATAAATAAGGAAATGAGTGGATTAATATCGCCAAAGCAAACTGGCAGTTGCTCTGAAGACATATTTAGTGATTTCTATGAAATAACTGCCAGAGTTCAGCCCAGGCCATGGATTGATTTCTAAGTCAAATGCTGGAGAAACATCCCATAAAACTGAGTGCTAAGCTTTGCTCAGCCTGAGCGGAGCCAGAGGTGGTGGTGGTGGTGGGGTTAAACCTACGTTCCTAATCCTATCCATATTCTTGTGCTGCGTGAAACTAGATGTGGCTTCCCCCAAATTAGGGGTTTCATACAACTGGCTGTTTGCTTCTGTAGAGCCTCAGCATGTGAGCACACCCCTGCCTTGATCTGTTTCTAACCCAGCAGGCAGGAAGATAGTATAGCCTGCCGAGAGGCCTGCTTGGGGACCACAGGATCTGGCTGTCACCACATAGAGACGTGATGACACTAGGAAGGTCTGCTAGTGACAAGAGTCAGTCCTCCTTCAGGAGAATGCTAGCATTTAAAAGTAAAGGCCTAACTCACATTCATTTTCTTTTCCCGTCTAGACTTTTATAAGTGGTTACTTATTCCCGTTCACTCTTGCTCATTTCCATTACACCCAAGCTAACATCCTTCCCCAGAGTAGAATCTCCCAATGGCTTCACGGTACACTTAAGGGACATCTGAGTTGCCTCTACCTAGAAGGATCCTTACCCCTTACCTTTTGCTAAGTTCTAGGTACCCTGCGTACCCCTCAGTCACCTTTCCAGAGAGATGCAAGCCCTCTTGTATCCCCTAATTCTTTTTTTTTTTTTTTTTTTTTTTGGTTTTTCGAGACAGGGTTTCTCTGTGTAGCCCTGGCTGTCCTGGAACTCACTCTGCAGACCAGACTGGCCTCAAACTCAGAAATCCGCTTGCCTCTGCCTCCCAAGTGCTGGGATTAAAGGCGTGCGCCACTACCGCCCGGCGTATCCCCTAATTCTTGATATTCAACACACATACATTTTCAACTTTACTGTGGATTCTAAGTTCTAAGCAGTCAGCACCATGTTTTATATTCACCATATTCACTCTGTACACCAGTACCAGGAATGGAAGTAAGGTCATGTGAGTAGAGTGGATGAATGGCCAATAAAGGTAATTTCCACACTGTAGGAAGCTGCAGTAGCTATAAGTCGACTTAGAGAAACACTGGGTACTTGTGAAGCCAGCCAGAGCTAACTGAAACTCATGGCCTCCAGAGCTCCCGGGAACACTCACCTGTACCATCTGCTTGGTTCCTGTTGGCTGTGGGTTTCATCATTTTCTCACTGAATAAAAGAAAACAATAAAAAAAGAGAGTCAACTCTACAGTTTTTAAAGCGCCACCATCTTTCCTTGACCCTTCTATTCTTAAGATTTAGCGGTGATGAAGTAAGCAATGAAGGTGTTTGACATCAGCTCCATGACTGCCCGAGATGGAGAAGGCTTTCCAGGTGGGTGCTGATACAGGTAGGATGCAGCTGGACACACAGTGATTTTCAGATGATGGCGTGGATGGGAGTAACAGGCACTGCTCAGCGAGTAGTCCATGAAGCCACATGCACTGGGAAGCCCTCCAACCCTTCTTGGGCCAAAGTGTTACCTTTGTCCAAGAATTACCAGGAAGGAAATTAAAAAAAAAAAACAAAACAAAAAACCCAACCCCCACACCATAATTTATAAAGATGTAAACATGTCAGCCCTAAAATGATCATGAAGAAACAAATTTCACTGAATGAATGGCCTTAATGATTAAAGAGAAGCGGCTTGAATTATTTTTTTGCTGCACGGCTTGCTTCTTTTTTTTACCTAGATGCCTCTTTGCTACTACTTGTAATGGG
This sequence comes from Mastomys natalensis, assembly GCA_021653895.1. Taxonomy (NCBI): domain Eukaryota; kingdom Metazoa; phylum Chordata; class Mammalia; order Rodentia; family Muridae; genus Mastomys; species Mastomys natalensis. The sequence continues at coordinate 1,760,152 of JAJTUV010000330.1, read as the reverse complement.
CCCTTTAAAAAGCGCAGACTGAACAAGGCCAGTTAGACTGGCAATCTGCTTCTCCATGGCTTGCATCCTCTCTCTGCAAAACAAGAGAATTGTTTGTTAAAGCTCTGTTGACTTTCAGACTGGTTCTTCTGGGTGAACGATCTACGTGAGGGTTATAAAAGGCACCACCCAGTAGGCAGCCAAAGTCCACTCAAACCTGGAGACTGTAGATCCTCAGTGGAGGCCAAGATTCACTGAGAAGTTGAGAGAGGAGACAGTGACTTCACAAGAAAGACAATGCACAGGCCATCAGAGGCCTCCTGGAGAACAGCATCACCCTCAGATGTGCATACAGCACGTGTTTTTCAACCTCCTTACCCTGTTTTGTTGTTTGCTTTGCACGAGAGCAGACCTCGGTGGGACTGGTGGTGCTCTGGGCCAGGCTCTGCATTCCTACATGCCTCTAAGCTGTTCTTTGCAGCTGGGAAGCTGCAGGCTGGTTTGGGGGTGAATGATGGATATATCTGTTGTACATGTAGTTAGACTTGTTTCATAGCCCAAGGGCAGACAAACAAGTGCCTCTTGTCAACACCTCGGAGGATACAATCAAAATCAATTTAAGTTGGGGAGTAGACAATGCTCAGTCTAATGGTGTAGAAGCCTTAGCCTGGAGGATTTTACAGGATCAAGGAAGAAAAATATACTCAATAACTCAATCATGAGCACACTAATAAAAAATCCCCTTAGTTACTGCTTATACCCAGGTGCTGTAAGTTTCTCTTCAAGGCTATCTGATGCAACAGTCAGGTTTTTGAAACAGGTTCACATTCCTGCATCTTAGACAATGGGTGCATCATGGGAACATGTGATAGTGATCAATAGGTGTAGAATAAGAATTCTACAAACAGCACACTCATACAATGTGGCTCTTTAGTGCAAGCCAACTGCTTAATCTGGTACTTTATGGAGCTAGAATAGCACTACGGAAAAGCAACTGGTGAGTTTGGGCTCATGGAGAGACAGGAAATCTGTATCCTGAACTTTGTAGCAATCAAGAGTATCCTTGAGTTTTGAGGTCTTAAGTGTTGCCTTTGGGCTAAAATCTTTAATGCCTAATTAATTACTAAGTTAAACTTTGCAACTGCCAGCTTCTGACTTGACAAGTCCATGTGCTTTCGTCAGTTTACACTGATGGTGGAGTTATGACATGAAGTTTCTTGTCATGAAGTATAGGAGATAATGGTTGCAAAAGCAAGCACCCCCACCAAGCTAGATAAGTCTGAACGGTATGATCTCTGTTCTACTGGGGTAGAAATAACCTCAAATGCCAAGTATGGACTCACATCTCCACAGACTGACTGCAGATACGTCCAGACACAGCAGTGGGTGCTAATCTCAGGCATCATGGAGTACTTGGCCTCCTCTTTACCATAAAAGGGTCAACAGATCAAGGAAAAAGGATGTAACCATTTCAAATAAGGAAATCAGGTTAGCAAAAACCTGCCAGAAATCCCACGTTTATTGGTAAGTAACAGTAGCATTTCAGAAGTGACAAGAGCAGTGGTTGGTCACAGTGTCTGCCAAGTAGAAGACTTGCGCACACAAACACTTGGGAAATGACTTTCTTGGGGGGGGGGGGATGCCAGTACTGAGTTAAAGTTGGTTAGCCCTATCACTCACTGCACAAAAGATGAAGAGAAATGCAAGGTACAGGCAGGTGCACAGCTACAAGGAATAACCAAGACTCTGCTAAGAGGGAGAGGGGAAGAAGAAATCTCTCTACTAGATCACTGGCTATGGATGCAATACGGATTCACTGGCCCTGTGACACTGGCTATGAATATAATGAAGATCAGGGCTAAGTCAATGTTTTAGTCAGTCTGTTGTTGGTCAAAAATCATTCACTACCTTGTCTTATAATAGTGGGTGGCAGTGCATTAAAAACCAAACCAAACCAAACACAAGGTGCAGGACCTTGTCTTTAACTGTAACTAAGGACAGAATTACAGAGCATCATAGCAGGGGCTGGGTGTGACCCACGATGGCCCACAGGGCTTCCTTGCATTTTCTTTGGCTCAGTGGTAGTTGGACTTCTCCACTAAGCTTCCCCTTGATAATGTTTTTTGGGTACAGATGGAGAAATACAATTCTTCAGTTGCATTCCACTGTCTGTCTCTTCAGGGCTGATAGCAACATGCATGTAGAAGTGTCTGGCATGAGAATTTAGATGCTTAGAGCAAAAGCATAAGTATCTACATGCTTGGTTCTGTACATGGTAACCAGGAGTAAGGGCTTGAATACTCCCTGGGTGGTCTCTTCCAGGGTATGGCATCAACAGAGATACTAGGGAGGAGATGCCAAGTCAGATATTACTGGTAGCTCTTTGGCATCCTCCCTGCATCTTATAGACACTTGAACCTGACAGTAAAAGGGTCACAATTCTCTCCCACTCCCATGTGAGGTCAGTGTGGTGCAGGCAGTGACAGACAGACAGCACAGTGACCACAAATGTGTGTACCAATACCTCAGCCAAAACCACTCTGTGAAAATACAATTCTTTTGACACATGGTAATGAGAAAACTTCTTCCCTCCTATTTAATCACCGAAGTGTTTCTGGTTTCAGGATTCATTTGAGGGAGATTATCTGATTTATAAATTCATAAATAAGATTGTCTTTCCATTTCATGGTTGGTAATCTGGAAACAATTTTATGGTTTAACTAAATTACAGCAACTGGAAACTTATGTAGCCTTCTTCCGTGATGAAATGTTATGATGTGTGCTTAATGTGAAAAGGGAAAAAAAAAAAAAGAAGACAAATGTAGTGGAAGAAGAGAAATTAAACACGACCCTGTCATTTTACCACAGTGGCAATTCTGCATGATAACCATCAGAATATTAAGGACGCTCAGGCTAATTCTTGCCAATTTCACTTGGTTTAAGGTATTATGGGTTGGTGTAATTACTGTCAAAAAGATGGTTCAAAAATGATTTCATAAACCATTTTATATCATTTCATAAACTGTATTTATGTGATGTGTAGAGACAGTTAACTAGTCATTTAATGCTGCAAATCAGCTTGGCTGCACCAATCTGTTTGAAGCCCAAATATAACATGAATAAAAAAAAAAATCAAGGAAAATTCAGGGCAAGGGCAATTCCCGTCATCGATCAGCTCCTGACTGACGTCATCCCACCCTGCCTTGGTCTGTGTGTGCAGGGGAAGCAAATGCCCATACAGTCAGAGGGCAGCCCTCTCTGCCTTTGGAACAGAGGGAAGAAAACCTTTTATGTTTTTGGAAATACTTTTAGCCAGCGAGTTCATTTATGTGATTTTTGACTCAAGTTTCATCTTTAACCTCTTTTGATTACAGACATGTCTTTGTCCAGAAGAAAGCCTCCTTTAGCCTGGATACGCTTCTTATCTTTGTATAGTTAAGCAAATTTGTATCAATTAGGAACCAAGCTAACACCAGTCTGAGTGAAGATCATTAATTCTTTATGGTGAATCCCAAAGGCTATGTGCAAGCATGTGTGATGAGCCTGTGCAGGTGCACATGTGTGTGCATGCGGATGGAAGCCGAGGTTGATGCTGAGTATCTTTTAGAGTCACTCTCCACCTTATTTTCTGAGTTTCTCAATGACCTAGAAGCTCATTAATTCAGTTAGACTGGGTAGCCAATGAGCTTCAAGGACCCACCTGTCTGTGCATCCCCAGTGATAGGATTACAGGCCTGTTCTTATGTGTGTGCTGGCTTCTCAAGTCAGGTCTGCATGTTCCTGTGACAGATGAACTGAGCCATCTCCCAGCCCCCAAAGAATACTTTTTAAGATAAAGAGGAATACAGAGGAGCTTGCTGGAACCAGTCAAGCAAGCTAATGTGCATCAGAAACTCAGCCTTCTTTAGGCAGTTCCCTATCTTTAAAAATAGCTTCATAGGACAGTAACAGCTATAGGAACTGAGACTGCTATTCTAAGAGTACTAAGTGATCTCTAAATTCACTTCTGGGTCTAATATTTTAGATTAGATTTAGATTTGTTGTTCTTCCTCCATATCCCGGGGGTCTATGCTTATTTGATAAAAGCTTAGTTTCCAGCCAATGGCATTGCTAGGAACTGCTGGGGCCTAGCAAAAGAAAGCCATCAGTGGGGAGTACTTTTGAAGGAGATGTTGGGACCCTGGCTTCTCCCTGAGTTTCCTGTGTGTCAGGAGGTAAGTGGCTTCAGTTCACCAAAGCACCCCAAGTCATGTTGATCTGCCTCACCACAGCACTGTGCTAATCAACCCAACCACTGCAGGCTGAAGTCACGATCCAAAATCAATCATGATTTTTAAGGTGTTTAACTCAGACATTTAGTTACAGCGATGGAAATCTGAACAACACATATTATTAGCGCTCTCTCTCTCTCCCTCCCTCCCTTCCTCCCTTCCCCTCAAGAACGTGAGAAATACTTAGTGAGCATAGGCTGTGGGGGCTACCAACATGAGGGGCCATCGTTTCTGCACAGGGCATTCCACAAGACCAGTGTCCCTGCAGGTAGAACACTGGCAGAAATTAAACCCTTATTCTTACAAGAACTGAAGTCATTTTTCACAATTGGATAGCAAATAGGTTTCAAGCCCTTGCATGTTCACACCCTGTTTCTACGGTATGAGAGGAAACACGCCCTAGTTAATTAAAGATGCTCTTAAGGGATGGAATCAACAGAACATCAGAATTCAGGTTCTCTTGCTATGCTTGAAGCCTTGCAGATAATCTACTCACTTTCCACTTCTGCTCGAAGTTACCTTCTGGGACAAGCTAAGCAACTAAGACAGACTCCTGAATCTCTGAATCACCTCTGCTTCTCATTGAGGCACCTGGGCTCATTGAGGGGATATGGATGGAGCTAGCCGTTAGAGTCTACTGTCCACCTGCCCTCTGCTTCTGGAATGAGCAGGAAGGCTAGGTATGGTTTGTCCTACTGTGGCTTCAGCCATCTCAATGTGTTCCCTGCTTCTGAATTTAGAATTATTTGAAAGGATCTGAGAAGTACTATGGGAGGGGCAACCAAGTTTGAGGGGCAATTTAAAAGAGAAATGATTTACCAGGTTCACAGTTTGAGAAAGTCCAGTCCATGGTGTGAGAAAGACCTCCAGAATTCAACAGTGGTGGGAAACATGTCTCTGGCAGACTCTCCACACCTTCTTGACAGACAGAGTCAGACAGTACAGTGCCAAACAAGCAGGCAGTGACACAACCCTCCGTTCAGCCTGCCCCCTAGCAACTCGTTTTGCAGCCGGTTCATTCCTAAAGGTTCATTCTTTCCGCAACAGTGCCCAGCTAGGGACCGTGTGTTCCTATGTCCTGGGGTCTTGTTGTGTGAGTCAGTATTTCATTTAAAACATATATAACCTTATCCCAATTTGCCATCTTTGTAGCTTTAGATCCATGCCAACAAGCTTTGTAGAAGCCTGACGTTGAGATTCTTAAATCATTTTCCTGTTATGCTGTGACTTCAGCTTCCAACCTGGAGTGCTTTACTGTCTAGACCTGAACTCCCAAATCGTCTTTAAGCACATTGGTCTTTTATTCTCGTTGGGTGCCTTTAGTGATACAGACTGCTCTTTAACAGCCTTTCCTTCTTGCTGCCAGCATCAGTATCTGTCTAGACAGTCCCTGGGGATTTTCTTGTTCTTATGTTTTCTGAAGTTTAGATCAAAGGCATTGGTCCCAAGGCTATGGCCTGGGGCTGTTACAATGTCTCATATGTCATTTGTGGTGGAGGAGACCTTTTCAGTGGCAATGATGGTCATCAAGGTGGGGTTAGGCCTAGGTGGAAAGGAAGGGAAGGGACACGAATCATGATATCCCTTCAAGTATATGCCTCCAATGATCTAACTTCTTTCCCCCTGTCTCCAACTCCCTTAAGGATCCATCACCTCCAGCAACACTATAAGACCAAGTTTTTAAAGGTGCCTTTAGGGAATGTTTCAGATTCAAATTATAATAGAACTGGAGTGGATACTACTACAACCTGTGCCCCCAATCCTGTCAAGACTCTCTTGCTTCTAGGCTCTTTCCCAGCTTTCCGGATCCCATGTTAGGCTGGCTTTAACTTTCTGATTGTCCAAGGAGAACAACAAATGACAAGACATGGCACCCAGACACTTTTAAATCTTTTTTTTTTTTTTGGTTTTTCGAGACAGGGTTTCTCTGTGTAGCCCTGGCTGTCCTGGAACTCACTGTGTAGACCAGGCTGGCCTCGAACTCAGAAATCTGCCTGCTTCTGCCTCCCAAGTGCTGGGATTAAAGGCGTGCGCCACCACCGCCGGCTGACGCTTCTAAATCTTACAATATCATTTTCTATTGGTTTCAAGGAGATGGGTGAGGTTTATCTCACTAGGCAGCCATGTTTTCCCAAGCCAGATAAAAGACAGGGGCTAAATCAATGGTGTTTATCTAAAATGCACTGCATGTGACAATATTACCATTGTAGTCGATGTTACAATGCTTATGATTGAACCCGGGGCCTTTATACTGTGTCCAGGTGCTGAGTCACCAAGCTGCACCTGCACCCTTACTGAATTTATGATGCCAAAAATACACACATATGTGGAGAAGTCTAGTATGAAAGTAAGCCTGGAGCCCCATTTGTGGATGAGGGTAAAAGGCTGTTTATACATGCACTGAAGTGCCAAGAGAATCCAAGACTACAGTTTGATGTGAGGAGGAAATGCCAGAGTTGGTGGTGTCCCCTCTAGTCCTTAGTTCTTCACAGACTAGAAACTCATGTTTTGTTCGTTTTCCTCAAGGCCATGAGAGAGGGCCTATTATCAACTCCAAGTTCACCCTGGCAAGGACTTTGGGTGTAGGCCCCATGACAGGAAATGAGGACTTATGACACACGAAAGTTCTTCTCTTGATCCCAGGCTTCAGATAGCCTGAAGGGGGACACGGGGTTACACCCAAACTAAGATTGTGGAGTGCTTCTGTCCTTGACTCTCCATAAAGAGTTCCCAGATGAAGACAAAGAAGTCAGCTAGAGATGAAACTCTTCCTGAGAGCTGGCGTGTGAACAAAACACCGGGCTGGAGGAGTGGGCGGGGCACAGACTGCAGCTCTAATGTGGGCGCTAGAGGAAGCACAGCCATAGCAAACCCACTGTATAACGTCAGCAAAAACACAGACCAGAAATTGATGTAGACTTGTGTTCCAACTTATATAGGTATAACTTCTTTCCTCTACAAATTCATCCAACATTTATGTTTTAGACACCAACGGCACAGAAATGATGAGTTTACATACCTCCCCCTCCAACCTCCATGCCAAGACCACACACACACACACACACACACACACACAGAGGCCTGGATACCTGGCAAGGCTAAGGAGTTGAGGAGCTACTGGCCTACAGTGGAATGAAGGAGGGAGGACAACGGGAACCAATGCCAGAGAGCAGCAGGGTGTGTCCTTTTTCAGGCTCCACAGGGAGGGTGAATCCTATCAATTACTTGCAAACCAGCCACTGGTTACTATGTAAAGCCAGCAGGGATAAATCAGACCCGCTCTTGTCTAGCTAACAAGTGTGATCGCCCAGACGTAGGTCATTTTTAGGGCTTTGGCTCTGAATGTGAATGTGAGGACATTCGGGGACTTGCCTTTTAATAGGAGCTCGTGGCTTCTCTGCTGAGAATAGCCTGAAGTAGATGGACTCGGAGTGGGGAGCCAGCTTAGAAAACCATGATAGTCAAGCACAGCCTCTCTCAGCTGATGGCATCTGGGTGAAGTCCTGAGGCTGGAGAGGAGTCATCTAGGTGGCTATTCAGTGGCAGAGAGCACCAGGCAGGTACAACCACTAATGCACAGTCTTCAAAGCAGGCGAGTCCCTGCCAAGTTCAGACCCAGGGGCCAACAATATGCAGTGGCGTTCATGGCAGGGGGTGCCAAAGGTCTGCAAGTGTCTGGATCTTCAATGCCTTCTGAAGGCTGGTGTGGTAAAGGATTTATTACTAGCCTGTGGAAAGACTGGGGGAGTGGAAACTTTAAGAAGTAGGTGACTATACCCTTGATGGGAATGTGACCTTGACTCATTTTGCCTTGCTTTGCTTCCTGGCTGCCATGAACTTCAGAGACCTCTTCTGACACACACCCCACCTTGATAAAAGTACAGCTCAGGTTCAAGGTGACAGGGTTAAGTGAATGTGGACTAAAATCTCTGAACCCATGATCGATGGGCCCTTCCCCTTAGTATAAGCTACATGTCTTAGATACTTTGTTACACTTGGAGGTCCCAGGGTCAAAAGGCTCTGCCATTGTTAACAGAGAGGTGGCCTTGGTCTCCTGGTACACTACCTGGAAAGATCATGTCTGAAATCCAATGGGAGTCAGGATCCTAAAATTGCAGTTAGGGGAAACGTATTTGACCCTCATAACACTTCCTATTCTGGTTCAGTGATCCTGACTGAAAGGGGGGAAAAAAAAGAAGGGTGTGCCAAGTCAGGCAAGTGGGTCAAAGTCCAGACACACCCAGGCCAGGGCTTCCAAGGTGCACGGAAGCCTGCTGAGGCTTTTCCCAACACAGTAAATGCAGCCGGGGAAGAACTCCCGGTAGTTAATCTACTTCACCATTTATTTTCTGTGTGCAGACTGTACTAGTTGGGACCTGAAAATAGCTCCAAGTCAAGTGACAAGAGACAATTGTTTCCTGGATATGGATGGCAGCATCTTTATATCCAGGAGACTTTTCTTGATTATAGAACTTTCTGAGTCGCAAAGTAGGTTTTGTACCTATTTCATTAGTACTGTACAGAACCCATGATGAGATGATCCCTTGATATTACAGCAGGCATGGAACATCAGCAAGGGAAATTTCTTCAGGAAACACGGCTAATTTGCCTGTAGAGTACAGGGACCACGGCTTTCTGGCCATGGTGACACACAGCCCGGGGTGAAGCATTTCATTTCCTGTTGGCTCTGCCAGGTGGGTGACTCTAGCTACCACACCCCAGAGCGAGCCAACACAAAATCATCAATTTTGAAGTTTCTTTCTCTTCCCGAGGGTTCTCTTCAATATTCATGCTCTGGAATGGCATTTCATTTCTTTTTTTTTTTTTTCTTTTTCAAGTACAGGTACAAACTGGTAGAAATAGTTGTTCATTTCTGTTACAGAACATGATTTATCTTCAACTGACAGATACTAAGGAGAAAGGCCCTCAGGTGCTTGTGAAAATAAGATCCATCATGCCAGCCTTTTCCTTGACAGGATTTCACGTCATTGTCTGCATTGTTTTCAACTCCAGATCTTTCTGCCTCAGCCTCCTGAGCTTCTTTCTGGGAATTATAGACGTGCCTCCTGTGCCTGGCTCCTACCTTCTTTAGCTGTAAAATCCTATCATGGACTCCAAAGAAATAAAATGACTCAGGACTGGGTTGTGGTAGTGGTGGCACATGGCTTTAACCTCAGCACTCACGAGGAAGAGGTAGGCAAATATTTTAGATTTTAGTCAGCCTGGTCTACAGAGTAAGTTCCAGGACATCCAGGGTCTCAAAAAACAAACAAACAAACAAACAAAAACAAAAAACCCATACCGTACCATACCAAACCCAACCAATCTAAAAAGAGAGACTCAGAAAAAGAAGGACATTTCTTATCTGAGCCTGTTCTAATGTTCTTATTGCCTGTCACCTTTCTAGTGGCTTGTGGGTGACAGAGGAGGTAGGGCTGTATTACATTTATTACAAACAGTACAGAGGCGGTGTGGTGTTGAGACCTCAGTTTACTCAAATAGCTCCAGTTATCACACTCTGGATTGTGTCTCCTTTTAATTTTCTGTAAAGTCAGGCTTCAGGATAAGTGGCCTCCAAACTCCTTTTGGCTCTGAGGGTAGACAAGGACGACATGACTTTGTTCACAGCAGTGCAGTAAGCAATACTAATATTTTTCTTAAAGACCTACCATTTCTGGAAAGTAGGAATTGATGCTTAGAGTTAGCCGTAGTTTTGAATCACACATTCATAAAAAAATAAAGCCTACAGTTTAAGTAAAGATAAATGTCATCTACTTGACCCTCAGTTGGAAAGACAATGACTCCTAACACAAGCTAAGATGGGGTGTGGGCATCACGAGAGCCTGAGTTATTTTCAAGAGCCTTGTTTACAGGCCTGGGGCAGTCCCACTGATTTTTGCAGCTTCCTGGAAGCTGGATCTGTCCCTAAGCCTTGACTCTTCTCTTTGGAGAGGTTCTGCTCGGGGACCAAAAACAATGATCGGAATGTTAAATTGCTTAGGTGACTCCATTTTCCTTGAGCCAGACTCAAGGCTTCTGACTGACAGCACCTCTGGAATATTCAGAAGAAGGAGTCATGTATTAATTGAACCTAATTAGTGACAGGTGGCATCTCTTTCTCTGGAGAAGTTGGTTTGTTTAAAGTAGCTCAGACTTTATAGCGGTCATTCCCTGGTATTTTGGACAGAGTATCTTTGGGGTAAGTCTAGAGAGAGCTATCTTCATATATCTGATAGACGGCCAAACGTATTTATTAGACATCTGTTTTGTGAGCTCAGCAGTCTATGGCATGCCTACCAAATATTCTTTACCTATGAGGTTATATTCCTGGGAAATGCAGTAATAATTCAATGTATCGGCACCTACTTGATTTCTCAAGACTGGCAAGACACCCTATCATGATGTCATTTTATAGGTACTGTAATGGTAGAAATATAGCCAGTTTTGGATAAAGACCAGTTGGCCTTCTTTGTCTTTCCTTATATGCAGACCATAAATTCCAGGGCATCAGTGGCTTATCACAGAGCTCCCGGATGGGCCTGCCTTAGGAAAGTGCTCCCGTTTCTGAATTCTTAGCAATTACAGTCTGTATCAGTGCTTTGGAATTAATTATGTAAAAGCATTCCCCTCCAATTATGGTAGGGCTGTAATTGAAAAGTTTACTTGTACTTTTATTGTTTCGGACTTGGAATAAGTGGTGGTTGGATTTCCAGCTGGCCCACAGAAGCCTCTTTACCCTAAAGTGTATTATTAGTCCTTTTGCTCCACATTGTTTTCAAGGAAAAAAAAACTGTGTCCTAACTTCCCAGCTGGACTCTGAAACACCAGGAAGAGACCTTCCCCCAAGCAGCTCAAGACTCGGAGAGGCGCTGCACTTGGCATATCTTCCTCACTCCCTGCTTTGCTAGGAGACTCTGACACTCTCAAGAAGACAGGAAAACATCTTCCAAGCATCCCCAAAGCCAAAACAAAACCAAAATGCCACCGTAGGTGTTCTTGTCAGATGGGTAAGAGTACAGCACTGAGAGCCAGAGGCTTGATGCACTTAATCAGAGCCCAGCTTAGAGGTATATATTAAACTCTGAATGTTTTATGATTGTCTTCAAAGTTTATGGTCCTTGTGTATGAGAGAACCACATCTAAGCTCCTCTCTGTCAGGGCAAAGCAACCAGTTCACAGCCAAGTGTGTGAGAGAGGACCTCAATAAACACCCATTGATCCACAATTACAGCTCTGTGGGAAAGCAATTGAGACAAGGGCCCAGTTAGTCAGACAACAGCAAACATCACAACAGACAGTAATCCCAGGTAAGCCAACCACACCTGCAGAGGGGCCTTTGCCATCAAGACCTCTGCCTAGACTGTGCAGGTCCAGGGTAATCGTAAAAGGATGCCATAGTCAGCCTTGTCTTTCTGTGCCCAGACGTCAGGATACACCATCTTGAAGACTTTCCTCAAACAGACTTGCTAATGGCTTTGCTACTTTATTTATTCTGATCTGAATCTTTGTGTGAGGAAATTTCATTCTGTCTACACTCTCACCCCTTCTCTCCATCTATCTTTTGATTTTATTCTCTTGCCCCTCCCCATCATACCTTTTGGTGTTTTCTGCTATCTTCAGGCAGCTGTTTCTTCCTATGTCTATGTCTCTTTCTCTGTCTCTGTCTCTCTCTGTAGTAGAGTGGTTTGCTCAAAGGTGGAACTCTTAGACACTCATATGGAGTTGTTATTTTCTCCACTTTCTAAGCAAGCAAATGGCAAATGGAGGTCTAGTAAGACCCCATCAATGAACTCACCGCTAACAAGCGTGGGAAGTAACATTTAAACCTAGGCAGTCTTTAAAATCCTCACCATAAGCAGCTGATGGGAGTTCCAGTAAGCTCTATCATAATGTTCTGTTAGCTGGGCATGGTAGTTTCTGGAAGTCTGAGGCAAGGGGGTCTAGAGTTTGAGGCCAGCCTGGGTATAAAAAGATCCTGTTTTAGAAATGTATACCCCAAACCAAACTAACCAAGCAAGCTACAACATTGCTTTATCAAGAGGTAAAGGCCAGAATGGACGTGACAATGTTATAATCTGTATCTTAAGCCCGCCACCTAGTTGTTTGTCAAACTTAGTACATTTCAGAGAAAGCTCTCTAGTTCCCTGAGAGCAGTGTCTTGATGGAGGTTTCTATTTTAAGGGTGAGATAGGCACTTAACCATGGTCAGAGACAGCTTGGTTGTCCTCATAGGACACCATTAAGGTATAGAGTTTCCGAGGTGGCTCACCTTGACTACCCCAGGGCGAAGTAAAAGAATAATACTATATTTTTGATCACCCTACATGGTTCACTGTGCTCTAGCAGGAGGAAGCTCTGTTTAGAGATATTTTGAAAGACTGCCAGCCAAATAGACACTTTTAAATGCCACAAAGTCAGATTTAAGCTTTCATCCAATCAGTTCCTAAAGCAGGAATCCACCCAGTCCCTCAAAGCCACCAACACAGCAACACTAGGGGAACCCATCAGAAACAGATCTAAGTTACCAGCTAGCACGCAGGCTTCCTTTTGGACACATACACACACACGCATACACACATGCATGTTTTCTTTGCTCTTTTTCACAAATGGCCAATGGCGAGGGTGCCCGATAAATGACGTGCCATGTGGTTTCTCTTTGTTTCGATTCAGGGTACAGACAGGAATAGACTTTGGTCCTTAGTGTCACTCTTTCCTTCTCTGATAAACTTACCTGCAGAACAATGTTAAAATGGGATCTTAGCTCTAGCTCATGGAGCAAGAAGAACCATATTCCATTTGAAAGATTCTGTTATGCATTTGGAAGGACGGCCATTAGTGACTCTGCAATGAGTAACTTGGAATTTTGAGTTTTATTTCTAGAAAGATGCTTTCAATTATATGACCCAAACTACAAATAGAAAGCAGCAAAAACATAAATGCCTTTGAATTTTACAGTTCTTCTGGGCTGTTTTATATGACATGGCCAAGGATGAAGATGCTGTTTAATGAAGTAATTTTATAAGCCAGGGAAGGCAGAATGGTGTGCTCTAACCATCTTCTATATTGTCTCCCTCACCCATCTCTTATAGATGATTGAACCCATTTTCCCTTTTGGAGTTCCAGCAGAAGGAGTTGTCTGGGCAAAGTCACCAAAATATTCAAGATGATCTTTCTAGAAGCTCAGGTACAGGAATGCCAAACATTCATGGGCTCCTCGGAAGGAGAACACAACCCAAAGACAGATTACATTGTACATGCTGACCTTTATCAGCTATTTACTGAAGTCTCTTCAAAAAGAAAAGAGAGGCTGACTCTCTGAGCAGGAGGCACACGGCTCAGTATGAGAATGGAGATCAAATGACTCAGTGTTTAGTGCTTCATTCCTGTGTCAACAGAGCTGTTACAGAATCATGTTCCTTCAAACACACTGCCAATGGACCTCTCCTAGCATCCCTGAGAAAGAATGGACCTTCTCTCTGATTTCTAATGTCCTGCAGCTATTTGGGCTATTAGAGTGAAGTGCTCTTAGGAACCTTACGGAGTCCTGCTGGCTCTCAGAAGGAAGCATGGCTCCCTGCAGCTCCCGTCCCTGTGTTCTGTCAGTTCACATTTTAGATGTAAAATCTCACTTGCATAGAAAAAGCACTCTCATTTATTTGCTTTTAATATTATGAAACTGCAACAGAAATTGGTTTGGTATTTTATATCCCATACTCATGAAGTTAGACTTTTTAAAAATACTACCCAGATTAAATATTTCTAAAATAATGTCATGGGCTAAGTAAGACTATAGCATATAATTTTGCACTTTGGTAATTGTTCGTGGTGTATGTCTTTACATTTTTTTCCTTTGACATAGAATTCAGATGCACTTTTTTACAAAAATAAATTCTACTAGGAATGCTCTCTCCTTTCCCCATTTCTGTGTAATTGTGCTAATATACCAGCTCGGGCAGTTATACTTTAAATGGCATGCGTATATTTAGCAGTATAATTATGCAAATCCTGCCATGTTTATGATTGTGAATGTCCTTTGGGAGCAGTTACTTAGCATCCAGTCCTAAAATGATTTCTGTAGAATTCTGGCTGCAATGTTCAGAATTCACTTCTTTCTGCTTTGCTGCTATGGGAAGGCGGGTACATTGCTGTCAATCATCCACAGTTACTATAGTCATCTACATGTACCCAGGAAATACAGTACTTCTTCCTTCCTCTCTCTTCCTTGTGTGATGGGGATGGAATCCTGAGCTTTGCAATGCTAAGGAAGGGCTCTACTGCTGAGTTATTTCCTCATTATTCAAGACAGGGGCTTGACCTTGGGATTACAGGTGTGTGCCAGTTTGCCTGACAAAAGGTACTGGACCCTTTACTAGACTAGAAAAGGTACTGGACCATTTCATAGTACTGGTGGTCTTATGGAATCAATGTAACCTCCCTGCTCCTCAGTTTCCACATCTAGGAAATAGAGTAGAACAAGCTTATATCTAGTGGTTGTCTGGTCGTTCTATCATATGATATATGGATGATACTTAATACAGTGCTTGTTTCAAAGAGGCCCCTGTACATGACAACTGTGTACGTGCTGCCTGTCAGCAGAGGCATCACCTATTTATAAATGTCTATGATGAACCAGTGAGGACAGGAAAGAGACCTTTTATTAGCAGAGGCTCAAAATGTGGATGGTGTATGTGCCCATGAGGGCTTGTGGTGTATGCATATATACATGCATATCTGTATGGTGGTGTGTATTTGTATGAATGTGGATGTATGTGCCTGTGTGATAGATGGCCCAGCTCACTGGGGTCAATAAGATCCCTGGACAGTTGTCCTTGGGTGGCATGAGAAAGCAGAGTGAGCAGGCCAGTAAGCAGCACTCCTCCATGGCCTCTGCTTTAGCTCTTGCCTTGAGTTTCTGTTCTGACTTCCTTCAGTGATGGACTGATATCTGTTACCTGGGAGTGAAAGAGGAAATAAACTCTTTCCCAAGCTGCTTTTGATCTTGGTGTTTATCATCGGAATAGAAATCTAACTAGGGCAGTACGAATACAAGAATGTGTGTGTTTTCAGCATATATGTCTATGGTGTTTTTGTGTGTCTATGTCTATGTGGTATAGGTGAACATGCCTCTGTGCGGTGCCTGTGTTTATATATGTCTTTGTTGTATGTGTGTATGTCTGTTACATTCCTTACGTGTGTGTGTGTGTGTGTGTGTGTGTGTGTGTGTGTGTGTGTGTGTATGTATGCTCTGTGGAAGGAGTATATAGCACTAACCATCCCACAGACACACAAACACTCCAACTGTAATCTCTGGAGATAAGTTAATTAACAATCAAGAGTCACCTATGCAGGCTGTGTGAACTAAAATTCTTTCTTTGTTATTTCACAGTTGGTGAAGGGAGGACTGTGAAAGGTAAATCCATCAGCATCACAATTATCTGTCACAACTCCCTGGTGGCAGTGACACTGCTTTAGGCAAGCACTCATCTTCTTAAGTTAATTTTTCTAACAGTTTCTATTTTAGATATAACAGAAGTTGAATTTTATAAAATGTTTTATAACATGTAAAGAAGAAATCTTCAGACTTTTTTTGAGATTTGAAAAAAATGAAGTCATTGAGGTTGGCAAATCCTTTTAAATAAAGGAAAGTCCAGTGGGGACACTGGCAAATGGAGGGTGAATGTCCTTTGAGAACTTGGTCAGGGACTCACACAGGGAACACTCGGCTCATATTCAAAGGCTCTGGGGTTTGCTGTTGTTTTTTTTGTTTCACTGGAATTTTAATACAGAGTTTCATAAGATGGCTTTGACCTTGCAGTGTTCCCTACACCTCAGGATCTTGAGTGCTGGGATTACAGTGCTCCACCATAGCCCTTACCAAATCTCTTGACAAATGGGGCTGAGTAACTGAGGCCTGGACACTTGTGCTGAGAAGGAGGATGTGGTGGTTTGAGTGAGAAATGCCCCCATGTACTTATATACTTGGTCCTCAAGTAGGCATCACTGTTTGGGGATGTTAGGGACCCTTTAGGAGGTGGAACTGGGAAGCAGGGTGCAAGAGCTTATAGTCTGCCCCGCTTCCAGTTCCCACACTGCTTCCTGTGTGTGGTTAAGATGTGATCTCTCAAGTCCTCCTGCTCTGGCCTCTGGCCTCCACATTTTCGCCAATAGTATGGACACGTAGCCCTCTATACCCACAAGCAAAAATAGGCTCTTTGTTTTATAAGCTGCTTTTGGTCAAGGTATTTTTTTCACAGCAACAGAACAATGACTTACTAGAGAGGATGGCTCCTCTGTTGAGAAAGTGTACTCAGGACCCAGTAAGAGTCAGTGGTAAACCAAGCTCTTGCTCCTCTGCTCCCCTCAAGGGACCCATGGGGCAGAGATGACATGGAGGAAAGGTAGGGAGAGTGGATTCCTAGTCACAGTCGTACACCCCAGAAGTGGATTCTTTCTTTGTTTAAAATAACTTCCTGCACTAAATTCTTACACTTCTAGTTCCCATCCTCTGTGTGATACACCATTTTCTAACCTGCACCTCACAGACCACTTCAGGGGATACATCTGTCCTCATATTCACTGAGTAGTCACAACTAGCTCACCACTAGCTCCAAGGCCATCTTTTTTCTTAGTTCTACATCCTCAAGCTAGTCATCCAGTTGCTGTTTTTCCAATGCGAGAGCTGGATTTTGTTCTAGCATTAATGACTCCAAATAGTTCATATTCATTCCTGTTCCATTCTCCTGAAATCTTTGTGCTGTGAGATTCCTTATGACTGAACAACTAGGGACAGCCTCATATGCTAAAATTCTGCTAGGGACACAGGGCTTTGGACTTATTTGTGTGTGAAGACAGTAAGTTAGGAAGACAGTTCACATTCCATTCACAAGTTTGGACTTCTTATAAGGTTATATAATAGTATGAGACAGATCCATTTTTAGTGAAGAACAGCGGCTCTAAGCAGTTTCTGAGTAACTTAATATCTGATTCTTATATTTTATCCTTTCTGAACTTACATGAAACGGGGAAGTTTGTTTCTTTCAAGTTGATCTCAGCTAAATTTTATGATTATAATTAATTTTATTCCTTCAAAATTTCCCCTATCAAAATTTGTTTTTTCAATTATTACTTTGCAGGTTTAGGAGGGTTTTCAATGTATGTTCAGGATATAAAACTTGAAGATTGCTATATACTGATTACATATATCCCAGAGTATTTTATTCACTCAAAAACTCAACCTATTCCAACTCCACTCCTGAATGAGTATTAAACCTAACCAGTCCAAGTTCATGCAAACTCATTCTTTTCATCTCCTAAAGCAGATGAGAAAATGAAATTGCATTGTATATGCAGGAACTCAGATGGTGGTGACCAACACGTTAGGTTACTATTCATTTTCAATGGCGGGCAATTACTATGATCCCTCCATCTGCTATCTGCTGGTTGCCATCAATCACTATTTTCTTCCCAAATAGTTCCAAGTTACCTTAATGAAATTCTGTGAGGACCAGAGTCTAGGGACAGGTAGGGCTGGTGGCCTTTGTGGTACCTCTGTCTTCTTTCACATGGTCACTGGTGGACCTCACTGACCTGACCTGATTCAGGAACTCTGCAGGGATGGGTGGCCTTCCCTGATGGTCAGAATTGTGTTTCCTGGCTTGGTATCTAGAAAGCACCTTTCAGCAACACACCAGTACGGACCATCCTCAGCCACCCCTTTGTCTTACCTGGTTTCTCTGTCTTTGGGGATCGTAGCAGTGCTGTAAGCAAAAACTTGCTTCTCAACTAGAGGAGGCCCCAGGTCTACAAGGCTGGATAATCCTGGAGTGTTTCGTGGCTTTTCGATGTACACCAGGGTGCCGGGTTCTTTTTTAAAGGATTGGCGACTGGGAGAGGCCCGGTCTGGCTGTAGGGTGTGAGGGGGCCCATGTGTGTTAAGATGAGGGTGCATGTCTATCATTCTTAAGTCACCCACCCGGTGTGGAGAGGCTGGGGGCGTTTTGGAGCCCAAGGTAGGCAAATGGCTGTCTGGGTACTTCCTTGACTTTTGTCTGTATAATGACTGCTCCATATGCATTTCTGCTTGCAAGGAAGGGTTACAGTAAGCACTCGCTGACCGGATTGCTGTGCGGTGATAGCAATGACATGATCTGGGACATCCAAAGGGTGGCCGCCATGGGACGAGGCTATGCTCATTCGTCCCTCATGATAGAGGTAAGGGTCGGCATAGAAACCCTCATTTCTGAACATCAACCAGGTTTTTGCTGCTCATGTCTTCATCTGGCTTGACATCTCTTCTTTCCAAAATGGCGCTGGGGCTTGGGGAGATGGATCTGGAGACTGGCAGGCTTGAGAGTCTGTCCCTGGGGATGTGGCATTGCCGGGAATAGCCATAGGACGGCTGCCCCCGTAAGGAATTCTGGATGGAGAAGGAGGTAAGGAATGGGGCACGGAGTGGATGGTGGGGAGTTTGGAATTACATGAGGTGGGTGAGCTGTAGACCCCTGGTCGGGAGGCGACAAGGCCATCTCCTCTTGCATAAACGACTTCTCTCTGCATCTGGAAATAAAGCAAGGAATCAGAAAACATACTTAGATATTCACGCTTTTAGGAGAGTCTCAATGTGACAATGCAAATTCCTTAATAGGGGAGTCTGGCTATGTATCTCGCCCTCTTACCAGACATTTATACCAGGTGAATGGAACCTGAGAATATGTCCCTTTAGTGGCAAAAGGGACTTTATAGGTATGAGCAAGTCATAGATCCTAGGTGACAGATATTATCCAAGTGCAATCATTGCAATCACCAAGGTTTTTATGTAGACAACAGAGAAACAAGAAAGCCAACCTTGGAGGGCTGTGATGGTAGAAACAGTCCGGAGAGAAGACTAGAGTGCAGGCTGCTGAATAGGAGATGCAGATGAGCTGGACTAGGCGCAATTATACATAAGGAATGATTCCCTACTCAGAACTCAAACAGTGGGTTATAATGGCCAGAAATCATTTAGAAACCACCCTATACAAATAATTTGGGTTAAAGTAATGTTTTTTTGCTTCTTTACTATGGAATCAAACTTCAGTGCATAGCTCAGCAAATTTTTTTTTTTTTTTTTTTTTTGGTTTGTTCGAACAGGGTTCTCTGTGTAGCTCCTTTTGGAACCACCTCAAGTAGACAGCTGGCTCAACTCAAAATCGCTGTTTGCTCATTGCTGGAATTAAACTTGCCCAGGGCAAGATCAGGCAAACTTTTTCACTGCACCCCATCTCACAACCCCAAGTCTCTAGTAATTCTTGTAGCAACCTCAAGAAACCAGACATCTACCCAATGACAGCAACAAGAGCTATGGCTTAATATTGACATCACAGCTTTTTAAGCCATTTAATAAATGTAAGGCTAATGTATTCATGGGTCTAAAATCATGTTTTCCAAAACCTGTAGTGGGCATATCTTCCTACAGTTAGTCCTGGCAAATAACTAATAAGCACTTTCCCACCTTTGCAGGCTAATGCTATGTAGGACTGTGGCTAGAAAGGCTAAGCGGGTCCTTGGGAGAAGTGTAGAAGAAGGTTCAGTTCAACTCTTTGTCTGGAGCCTCTGTGAAGACAATACACCAGGTTAGGGAAAGTAAGAATGTAATAGTGAGATGATAGACAGGTAAACTGTGAGGGGGGAAAAGGAATCGAACACGGTGGAGGCACAGTGCAAAGTCCTAATGGTTCTGCCTATAGGATCATTCGAGGTGATGGGACTCAGCTAGCAGACACTATAAGCTGGAACATTGGCCAGGTAGCTTAGTTATCAGGCCTTCAGCTTTGCATGGATCAGAAGACGTAAAGATGCCCATGGCTCTTTGACAAATGCATCTTCAAAAAGAAACAGAAGAAACAAGTTCATGAGGAAAGAGGGGAAATAAATTTGTGCTTTGCAAATAAATTTGTGCTATTGTTTTTTGCAAGGGCAGAGTCAAAAAATACAAATAAATCCAGGATATGATTATTTGATATGCTACTTTTTGGCCAAGGCCCAAGATGGAAATGGAGACTATGATCCCTCATTCTGACTTCCAAGAGAGGACAGAGGGTGTCAGTGATTGGAGGGTAGCTGTGACAAGAACATGGAAGAGAGGAGGCTCAAATGGAGATGAACCAGAACGTGTACCTGAGAGACTCACGGTGTGCCTGAAGGGAGGGAGCAGGTTAAATATGAAAAGAAGTCCGTACCTTGGAGAAAAGAAACTGATCCATCATCACATGAATTTGTTTAGTGAATAACCTTTACCAAGTCTTTTCTAAGAGCCAGGCATTAGGATATAGCTCCAAACAAGCTTTCTAATTCCGACTTCTGAGAAGGAGTTTTGTGAGTGCTTTCCCACATCTCCTTGAAGGGAATACAGGGTAAGAGCCAATCAATCATCCACAGATTCTTATTTTTTCCCTAGCATCTAACAATATAGACTCCTTGACAGGATCAGGAACTTCTATGTATTATAATGGATCTTACATAGAAAATACCCAATGAAAAACGTATAGTAGGTACAAATAGGTAACCACAAGTACAACTTTTTGTGGGTGCTTCCTGAGCAGTCACTGAATTGGCCTCTTGATTCCTCAAGGAGCTGAGTAGTTCTGGAGACCCCAGAGGGAGCAGAATTTGATTTACAATCACAGTTTATATCACTACCCTCTTTCTTAACAGATGCACGGAGTTCATGGTCCCCTAGGCTAGTCTGCTAGGCTAGTCTGCTCTCTCTTCTCCAAATCTTACTGTGGTATATTCAAACTACTCACAATGTCCTTACTCTTGTGTTTCATACCTAGTCCTGGATTCCAGGTGCCCTAATGTTCCTACCTATATGACCACTCTCTGCTCACCTGACACAAGCATGACTCAGGCGTGCAGAGCAGTAGACCAGAAGAGTCCCACCCTTGGTCACTGTCAGAATAGTATACCTAATTAGTTCTCCAGAATGGATGGAACACAGGGTTTGCAGAAGCCATCACAAATTCTTACAAATGCCTCTCCCATTGTCTTACAGAGTTCTTAAGCTGGTAGTATCTGACCAAATGCCCCCAAACAATCATAACATACAATATAATAACCAGCCAAAAGGAGTCTCATGATAAATCCTTCATATCATACTGACTCAAAGCAAATGAACAAACGGAAAATTCTGTTGCCATTATTGTTGGGAATTACGAAGGTTAACAAGATGTCAATTGTTTAGAAACCACTAGGGACCAGCAACTGCTTTAACCAGGGTCAACTCTGTTTTCCTCTCTTTCTTATTTAGCTTTAGGAAGCATCTAGATTTTGGGAATTCTAGCCCAGTTTGACACAGTAGAATACCCATATTTCTGTTAAGAGAGTAAAAAGAGGACAAGATTCCAAACAGCAGAGAACTGTTAAATAAATTCATATGAATGAAAGGAAAATGTAAAATCAACTTAAATTAATAAAAACATAGACATATATCTTTTAAAACAGCAGAGGTATTCAAATAAGAATTAAAAAACATGTTTTGTGGTATGAAAAGGCATAGTTAAGAGTTATACTTTACAAGTATCTTTTAAAATAAAATACCAAAAATACTGATTGGAAAAAAATATCATTAAAGTTTCTGGTGGCATGTGTGAATATATTCTGGAAGAATAAATCAATTAAGAATAGTTCTGATACATTATGCTGTGCATTCATATGAAGAATGTTGGTGTCAGTCAAAATACTGGAGAGCCAACATCCGTCCTGGTCCATGTGCTCATCAGTACAGAGCCTTCATGGGTGAGGAGAGATCCTAGCTATAGCCATGACCATGCTGGGTATCGTCTCTGCCTTTTCCACTTCAAAATGATCTTGCCATGGTCTGATGGGGCCATTGAATGAACCATTGAGACAGTCACTGAACATTCAACTGTGACAGAACAGTTAATCTGAGGTTGAATGTCTCCATCATTATCAGTGGCGTAGAAGTCAGAAGCCTCTGACAAAATGCTCATGTTGCTTTGCCAGGCTATGTCTGATTTCCCAAGACTGGGCTTTAAAAACTCCCCAATCCTTTCACCCTCTGCTCTAGATAGAGCCCCAAAAGAGAATGACATGATGATCCCATTAAGCCCTGAGGAAACATGGATTTCAGATCTACAAGAACAAACTCTTAATATGAGATAACTCCAGTTTATACAGTGAATGCTGGAATTCAGCTGAAGGTACATCACTCAGGATATGGTAGAAGGCTTGGGAAATGAGGAAGGAACCTCATGCTAATTTGTAAAAACTAGTCTTTGATGACCTCCCTCACAAGATGCTTGTTTGATTGGCTGTGGGGCAGCTAAGCATTAATAGTTTGTAATTTAGAACAACCTTTGCCGCTCAAGCTAGTGCCCTTCTTATGACTGTGACTTCCTAGTTTCAGGCTCCACAGTTTTATTCGGTTGCGGTTTTTAATTGTCTTGCTGACAAAGACCTGACATTAAATATGTATGAGCTTTTCTTATACTAATAACCATGGTCTGGCCTAAGGGAAAATTAGACTAACATTCCACGGTAAGATAAGCAGAATACCGTGCACACAGGACTGCAGGTGACCATTTGAGCCTCTGACTTTTCCATCCATCTCTGAGGCTTCTCCAGTTTCTCATTCCTCTTGTGCATCATTGTAGCTTTCTCTACTGAAAATTAACATTGGTATCTTTATGTAAACTTCAGCTCTGCGTCTTACAAAAATAAAGAGATCTTTCTACTCCCTTCTCAGAATCCCGTCAAGTGTTTGTCTGCATAGGCTCAGGCACAAAAAATGTTCAGCCACCCTGCAACGTATAAGCCAGGTCATTCGCCCTCACCCATTTGCTTTGTAAGGCAATTGTCTTTTCCTCTTTCAACTATTACCCGAATCCCCATTCTGTCTCAGCTGTGTGAGTCCTTCTGGTAAACAGGGAGGTGTTGTACACAGGCTCATCACCAAGGTGGCCCTGGGTAGCGTGCTGGTGTTCTTCCTCAGAAAGCCCAGTTCAATAAGCTGCCCCATTCTTCCATCAAACCAGAAAATACTGAAGGTCAGTACAAATGACATTTGAATTAGGCAGCTATACATATAGCTTAGTTTATTTTCCCCAGAATTCTAAGGCAAGACAAGTGTCAATTCAGCTGGAAATTTCTTGAAAGTAAGATAAGAAGGAACAAATTAAAACTGTTTCCGGAAAAGAAAATCTAGCATGAAATAAAAAGTTCATTTAATATCTTTTGCGGAAATGTTTGAGTAATGAAATCCCTTTCTGAAGCACTTACAACACATACGGACATGCTTTGTGGCGAGGGAATATTATGTTCAGCTTGCTCTATTTCAAGCCCCACCCTTCCAAGTCTAGAATCTGTACATGGCCTCTTCCATCAGACCACATAATGAAGTAACCCGAGAAAACAGAAAAGCAAAAACAGAAAAGCGTCCTGAGAGGGTGTTTTCAACATGAAAGAATTAAAGCCACTTACTTTTTGTTTGAGGGAACCACCTGTGTAACTGCCGCTGTGAGAAAGCCCATTGGCTCTGCCTGGGGCTATGGGACTCCTTTGTTTGAGAGCCTCTTCTGAATCCTTAGGCCCTCACCAGGGCAGTGCAGACAACTCCCTTCTCCTCAGAGTCCAAATCACCACCAGGGCATTCAGATACTAAAATGATCCCCGATGAAAACCAGTTTGTTTTGACCGGTCTTCAGAGCGAAGCTGCCACAGGCATGGATAAAAAGTAGCTCTCTCAATGATAAGCCAATTTCTCCTCCCCTTGGAAATTAGTCACTGAATAACCTCAGCCCACATCCAACCACAGGCTACTGCGTGGGTGACTCAATCCTTCAACAATTGCTTACAGGGCAACAGAGAGTAAGGAAGGCACTCGGTTGCTCAGAGCCCTGGGTAAATGGGTTAACAACAAAAGCTATATTAGCAAATAGATTCTACTTAAAGCAAAGAGGATCCTTAAACAGACCCCAGCCAGCCACAAGAGGACGTGAATCCACTCTCTAAGTCTTGGAGAAGTTTCCTGTTATGGGTGCTGAAAATGGAAGAGAGAGAGAGAGAGAGAGAGAGAGAAGAGAGAGAGAGAGAGAGAGAGAGAGAGGAGAGAGAGAGAGAGAGAACACACTGGCCCAGAATCCAAACTTCCTTCATCTTCTGCTAGACTTTTGAAGTCTGGTTTATTGGCAAGTAAAGACAACTTGTCTCTTCCCCACGTTTGTGATACCTGAGGGGAAAAAAGAGGGAGGGAAAAGAGCTTGTTTACTAATTAACCAGCCGGTTTTGTAACCAGGCTGAGCTCTGGGTCCTCTTCAGCGCAGAGCTAGCAATAGCTAACGTTCTGGAAAGCCAAGCTGAAATGTGGGGAGAAAAGAGAAGGCAAGCAGCCACAGCTGCAGGAGGAGGTCTGAGAAAGGCAAACAGCTCCTGGCTGCCCCACCCTGGGCATGAGGAAGAGAGAGCCCAGGGTTCTCCAGAGGGACTTTCCTGGAAGGTAGGGAACAGCCTGCTCTTCCAGGGAGACAGGGACAAGAGGGTTTCTGTCTACCAGAAGTGGCTTGCTGGAGGACAGGTGTCAACACCTGGCTAAGAAAAGGTGAGCTAGGTAGAAGCCAAGGCTGCCCTTGGCTCACAGAGGCTCTCTGTGCCTCCAGGGACAATACAACACCCATCTGGGAATCTTGCAGCAAGGAACCTCAGTCACTGGCTGGCCTTAAGCCACACCCCAATACCACACTCATGGCTGCCTGGACATTTAAAGAAAAACACAACACAACGAAACAAAACATTTTCAGACTCTCAGAGGTTCTTCTTGCCGACCAAAAGAATTCTGTGACGTCTCTGAAGTCCAAAGGCAGTCAGCATTGCGAGCTCACCAAAAGAACTGTTTACCACCACCAATTGCTCGTGGTTATTAAGGGAGGGGGAAAAGTGGTCTCCCCGACACCACTGCCTTCCCAAGATGTCCCGTTAGAAACTATATTTTGATGACGTGGCTGTAACAGATGCCACCTAAGAGGGTAGGAAAGAGGAGAAGGGATTTGAAAACCCTTGTTTTGATTCTTTTGAATCTAATCAGGACAGATTTGTGATCTCTCACCAGGCTATGGAAGCACACACTCGGTTCCCAAGCATCTGGTATACATTTGATAGGTTTCGTTGAGTCACAAGAGGGCTTTCCAGGAAGGGGAACTTTTAGAGGCTGGCCTTCGTTGTCTGTGGAAGCCACATCCAACCCTATCACACCTCTGATGTTTTTGTTTAGTGGCGTAGGACACAGCACTGCTCTTTGAGTGATGTCCCCAATGTCTTTCTTGTTTCAAGGGGTTGTCCTCGGAGCGACAGGGGCCATACCATTCCCACTACTAAAAGAGGAGTGACACACCCTCGGTGCTCGTTGGTTGGGTGAAGCATGCCATAATCAGCATATTATTTCATGACAGCCACCTTAGAGGTGGTGGCTGCTGGTGACCCTGCTAACCATGTGAATTGGTGGTACCATATGGGTGGCAGTCTGGCCTCCTCCCTCCTGTCACTTCAGAAACATCTTTCACTTTCACAGTGCTCCAGGGCCCTCTCTTCTGCACAGCACATGCAGGGCTTCGTCATTACTGGGGCAGTAATTCCATGTCAGGAGCTTGAACCGCAGCCCAATCCTGTGGTGAATCGGGATGAGTTGAATGCTCTCTAGTAAGCAAGAAGTTGATTGGAGAGAGGAGAGGGGTTTGCTATCCAAGGTTCTAAAGAAGTGGCTAATGAACCATCCATTTCTGGAACAATGTGCTTGCTGTACACGGGCCCACTGAGTGGGTCGCCCTCTTCAAAGGACTGCTTAACTCCTTCCCACTAGTCCAAGTGTAGTCATCTGGTGGCATCTGTACTCTGGTTGGATCATGACGCTGTTCCCAGTCTTGTAGACCTTGAGACAAACAGCTTTTGTCAGATTGCTATTCATTTCCCCTCTGCTTTTGATGGACTGCCCAGTGAGGTGGAAGTAACTTATTTCTTTTGGGTTAGCATTAAGAAAGGCCTTGCCAGTAAACATCCAGAATTACCTCAGTAGGAAATAATGTTTGTTCTTTGGGAAGGCCAATGGTATTATAGAATTTATTCCTACTTCCTCTTTCTCATTCATTATCAACTTAAGGAATAAGTATGCAAAAAGAAACTCATGTGCCTATAGACATAAAAGTGGTATCCTAAAAGGAAATGTTTATGCTGGAAGAATGTCAAACTCATCTTGTTTATACTGTTAAAATTGCAAGGATGGTCATTTGTAAGGTCTTATTAATCTATTAATGTTTCATTTGCTCATAAATGGACCGTCTCCCAGACATGAGACAGACAGGCTGTTGCCAAAATTATTGGATTCTCAGTAAAGAGATGATCCAGTCAGCGGTTAGTTTATGGCTATATTTAACATGGTTGTTATTCCCAGAAATAGTTTGACATGAAGAACTCTAGTTGAGGTGTACAACCACCAGACCTGGTGGAGCAGCCCTGTGCCCAGCAGTCATTAAAGTTGCTTGGGCTGGGCAGAAGAAAAACATAATATTAAGTTCATCATATAACTTCCAAGTCATAATCAGTAACAGGGCAGAGCTGAAGGGTAGATAAAAGAAAAGCTCCCCTCTTTCATGGGCACTTGATCTACTGGGCTGTTCCCTGTATTATCATGAGTCAAGGACAACTCCTTCTGTATTTTCAATAGGCACAGTTAGTAAAATCATATCTTCTTACAAGCATTTGCAACAGATAGAACAAACAATTCCTTCTCCACCTCAGTGAGTCCACCCATGCTTCTGCATGGACAAAGGTTTTTATTCTTGAATCCCTTTTAGAACTCTAGATTCATTCTGCTATATTACCTATGTGTTCAGCTCAATGGCTCACACTATTTCCTTTCAATAACAGCTATTGGAATGCCTATTTGATTGTTAACATATACCTTGAATGTAAAATATATTGCATTACTACTTATAATGCTTTTATTGTAAAAAGAATTTTAAATGTGCCCTTGAGTAAATATATAGAAAATCAGTTAGCAGTTTTGCACTATACAAAGTGCTTTCAGTTATGATTTTATTTTATGGGTCCCAGAATTTGGTGAGACAAAGAGGGTAGGTACCCCTGTTCTGCATGGCTAGGGAATAACATGTAAGAAGCTAAGAAGCTTGCACAACGTCAAGTACCAAGTAGTAACCATGTAATAACTAGTAGTACTTTGGTGACACTTAGTGTATTAGTTTCTACACCCTGACTAGATGCCTAAACCTGCAGATAGTATAGAACATTATATATAATACACTGTTCTTTATACATGTCCCAAAGAGATCAATAACAGTCACACCTTTGGGATAATTATAACCATCAACTGTAATAAAAGCTACTTACAACTTACAAACTGTTTATTTCTTGAATTTATTTCTATTGATTAGTTTTAGATAAACCTAGATTGATCTTAGGCGGCTGAAATCATGGGAAGGAAAACTGGACATAAATATTTCTAGTTTCACTAATGGTGCCCTTTGAAGGACCATAATGCTCAGAGTTAACCACTGTATCTCTCAGAAATTCACTAACCAGGGACAGAGGAACAGGTCCCTTCTCTGGACTCTATGCTATGATCGAAGGAATTAGATGCCATAGCAAATAACTTTAGGATGATTGCAACAGCATGAGAATTAAGACATGTGCATATTTCAGCTTGATGACACGGCAAGTCTAAACTTACCAGATGAGTTCATAATGATTTATATAGAATTGTAATCACTACAACTGTAGATTATAGAGACAGAGTTTTCAGGGCCCATTAGAGAAAAATAATGGCAGTTATATGGATGAATGACAGAACTTGGAAACCAAATGGTCACTGAGCAGCCCCACCCCTTATCCTTGAGGGATGTGTGCTGGTTCCATTACTGCTTAGCTGGACAAACATAACATGAGGTGAGCTGCATCACAGAGCTCATTTTAAACAGTCTGCTGTGGAGGATGGAAGGTGCTTTGCTGTGCAAGCATTTGTATCCATAACTGACCACTGGCTGATGTGTCAGGAGAAGAAAGGATTGTATAATGAGACAAGCCCCTGGGGAGACCAATGGAAGACAATAATTGATAAGCCTCCAAATCCAAACTCCCAGCCAATAAACCTGAAGCAACAGGAGGGTTTCATACCAAAACAGCCCTCATAGCAATTACTTCTGGCTTAGAAGGGACTCCTGCTCTGTACTTAAAAGTAGCTTCCTGTGTCAGCCACTTCCACAGGCATCCACAGTAGGAGGATGCTTCTAGATAAGACTGGCAATAGATGCTGAGTTACAACTGAAAAACTGATACTTTCTCTCTTCTTTCAAAGACATTTTCTGATTTTGTGTTTGTAATGAATATGCCCTTGAAACCCCATCTGTGTTCCTTGGGTTTAGCTGGAGCCCGAGACAGAACATACAAAAACACCTGCGAAGTGTTTGGATCAGACTATTATTCCTGAATGACCTCCAAGTGTGTCTTTCAAAAATCAGTGTAGACAGGCAGGCAAGATGTCTCAGCAGGCAGAAGCCCGATAACTGAGTTCAATCCCTGGACCTCATGGTAGAGGGAGAGAAGCAACTCCCAGAAGTTATCCTCTGATGTCCACCCGTGGGCCACATCATGGACATGCCTGTAAGTGCACATGTGCCTGTGTGCTCCTCCCATAACAGTAATAAATAAAATTTAAAAAAAAATCAGTGTAGAATGATGGAGGGCAACCAACTCTCCTCACTTTTGAATGAATCACTGAATCTGCATCCTAGTCCAGGAATTAACATGAGCTTCTTAACCTTTAAATAAGACTTCCTGTAATGCTCACTCCAAAAATACAATTCTGTGAATTCATGCAGTGTTTACTGAGTAGCTACAATCTGTGGTAAATCCAGGGTTGTAACTGATGATGGAGAAGGAATCTATTAAGACATAGTCCTCATCAGGCATAGTGGCACAAGCCTTTGATCCCAGTACTTAGGAGGCCAAGGCAGACAGATCTCTGCAAGTTCAAGGACAGCGTAGTCTACATAATGAGTTCTGGGACAGTCAGAGCCACATAGTGAGACCCTGTTTAAAACAAAACAACAAAACAGAACATAATCCTCACCTTTGAGGAAGGCATAGTTTAGAAGGGAAAGTTAAATATGAATATATACTCAAATTAGGATGCAGGAAGATATATTAAATGAGTACAATAGAGAAACATCCTCGGAATCCTCAGAAACCCTCAGACTGCAAGTCTCTTGACATTAAGCTTTAGGGGAGCAATCACCATCGCCTATGATTTGTCTATTATTAAATATATTCATGCCAGGAGATGTTGGACATAGGAAAAGAAAGTAATGGTTTTAGAGATTTCCTATTTGACAATTGCTTTCCAGACTTATCCTGTTAAATCCCTAATTATTCCTATCATGACTGGCATCTTCATGTTCCAGATGAACAAACTGACCCAGAATTTCAAGTGTCTCTTCCAAAGGCAAATGCCAGGCCCAGAATCTATGAGATCCCTGAGCAATCTTGGAGTTCAGCACCCAGAAATCAGTGTGTGCTTCTCACCTTAAAGGGCGAGTTTTATTTTGGTACAAAATCAAGACCAGAGATATCTGACCAAAGTCATCTCTGACTCCTGTTGTAAGAGCCAGAAGAGAAGGGTAAAACAAACCAGACCATATCCACATCATCTAAAAATGCAGGGCAAAGTGTTCGATACAATGACTCCAGGATTTCCGTGAATTTCACAAAAGTGCTCCATTTCAAAGGAATACCTTTGTGTTTTCAGTTCAAATATCAAGTTAGCCAGCCAGTGAGCATGGCTCAGAAATCTGAGCTGGTCAGCAAAACCACTGCCTTTCCATATTTGGATAAATAACAGCCTCAAAGACAACCAGTTTGGGAGTCATGCATGCCCTGAGGCTAAGCTTGGCAGCATGTCTGCCTATGTCTTGCCCAGCCCTGCTCTGCCTTGCCCTGCTCCGGCAAATGGAGGAGTGGAACCAGCTATCACCATCCCTTCCCACCACTGTACACTAGATCTGCTTCTTGATGTTGCAAGACTACATGGCCAGAAGTATGGGCATCCCGCTCCCAGATGAAGCTTTGCGTTCCACAACCAAGGAAGTCATAAGAAACCAAATGGGGAGTTAGCAGCTCAGTGACTACCTGGAGAGATGTCATGCTCCATGTGACAAAACGGCCACATCAGGGAAGGAGGGAGATGCTGTCTAGGTGTTCTTGCTAAATTCTGTCCCCTAAAAAGAAAGAATCTGGGCCCACATGAAACAAAGGCTTAGTGATCTAGGGAGCACTTTTCAAAGTCCCTAACTAGCACCAAGTACATCTCATTCATTTCAAAGATGAACAAACTCCAGGTTGAACCAAAATAACATTCGTTCTCCTACTGCTCAAGCCAACAGCCAGTCTCTCCCTCTTTTCAATGTGTGTGTATGTATGTATGTGTGGGGTGTGTGTGTACGCAAACGCACACACGTATTTTTTCACTTAAATTCTTCTTTTTTCTGAAAATCAACATTGGGTAATTTCTCCCAGGGAGGATAGGAACATATGGTCAACAAATAAAGTGAGTTTCTCAAAATCAGGACACTGAGTCATTTGGTTCTATGTTGGTGATCTCCCCTCTGGTATACTAACAGATGTGATTAGTTCCCTACCTTCCACTTTTCAATTTTTTAAGGGTTTAATCAACTTGAGCAATTGTTGCCCCTCTCCATCATGGTGCTCAAGGAAGGAGGCAGACTGTGGTAGGAAAGCCTCGAGTTCTAGCTAAATAGGCTTGGTTTCTCCTAGGAATTTCTTCTCAATTGTATTTTCCCGACCTTCACCGTGGCCTCGACAGTGAGTTTCCTCGAGTCTCTAATTGTGTTGTTAAGTTGTTCCAGAAATGTCTCCTGTGCTTACTCTTCTGGGGCCATGACTATTAAATGAATTAAATCACTGCTACATTATCTGGGGCGTAGAAATGCATGAAGAATTATTTTTAATACCATTAACAAATATTCATGGGCTCCTCACTGAACTGTGAGGCAAGACAAAGTGAATAAAATGGATAATATCCACTTGAATATATTCATGTGAGGATGAAGAAAACGATACATTCTATTGGCAAAACAGAAGAACTCAATGAATGGCAATTGTGAATGTAGGCAATGTATAGCTTTCTGTAGCACAATGGTTCACAACCTGTGAGTCACGGTCCCTCTGGGGTAGCATATCGGATATTTGCATTGATTGACAGCAGTAGCAAAATGATGCTTATAAAGTATCAATGGAATAACTTTGTTGTTGGAGGCCATCACATCATGAGGAACTGTATTAAAGGGTCGCAGCATTAGGAAGGTTAAGAACCACCACTATCCCAAAGACTTCATCTCTGAGGAGAAAAGTTCAAGTATATGCCATGGACTTACATTTAAGAAGATACAAGAAAATATTCTTGCTTAGGTCAGTGAGATGGCTTATCAGGTAAAGGTGCTGACAGCCAGGCCTGACAACCTGAGTTCAATTCTGGGGATACACATAGTGGAAAAAAAGAATCGTATTCTGGTCTCACATGTGCACCCTGGCACGCTTGTGTGTGTATGTGTGTGTGTATTCATGGAGAACTTGTTACTTAAAAAAAGAGGAGATTTTTCTCCCTTACTCCCATTCTCAAATTAATAGATGCTCTGAATCTAGACCACACTGTGTAAAAGACTCTGTTAGTTACTTTTCTGTGGCTGTGCTAAACATCATGACCAATGGCAATTTAATTTATTTTAATTTAATTTATGGTTCCAAATGAGTAAGAATCTATGAATAAGAATCTATGAAGTCAGGGCAGCATGACAGTACATGGCAGGCATGTCAGCAGGAAAAAGAAGCTGAGAGACCCATCTCTAAACAGCAAGCATGAAACAGAAAGAGCTAACTGAAAGTAGTAAGAGGCTTTATACTTTCATAGCCTATCCCAATGACATACTTCCTTCAGTGTGACCACACACTCCTAAACCTCCCCAAACAGTGCCACCAAGTGGGGACTAAGTATTTTCATGAGCTTATGGGGGATATTTCTCATTCAAACCACCACAGACTCTATTCATTTCCAAAAGGCACAACAAGCAAACTCAAATTTCAACAATTTCTAGTAAGTTAGTAGTAAATAAGTAATGATCTTCATTTCTGCTCTGGATCCTTCTCTTTCCCTTCCTATCTTATCAGCCAGGAAAATCATCTTCAAATCTAACAGTTGGTGGACAAAATCACTGAGAGGGGATTGGAACAAGGGGCCTCTGCCTTCCTCAGTGCATTTTGATTCATCCATTGGTGGGTGTAAAATCCAATGGCATTATTGGAAGGAGTGGATACTTTCAGAGGCACTCTCGTTTTAGGTTGGTTGCTAAGGGTGTGCCCTTGAGGGTTATGGATTTCCCTGAACCCCTTCCTCCACTGTTGTCTGCTTCACACTTTCCTTCCATGAAGTGAATAGCTCTCCTCTACCATAACCTTTTGCAGAACGTCCTTCTTGACAGCAAGGCCAGAAACAATGGAGTCAGCTGACCACAGACATAAGAGCCAGGTTAAATCTTCCCTTCTGTTTCTCTAGATATCTGTCACAGTAGTGGAACTAACACACACACATACTGGCAATCTACTTCCCGATGCTGGTAAGGATGGCTGGGTTGCTTAGTTCAAGGTAGTTAGGATACTCTCAGAATTTGCTCAGTTATTCCCAACCCATCTTGGCCTGTCATGCGTTCACATTGGTAACAGACACCTGGGTAGCTTTGCAGGATCCTTGACCAAAAACCTATCTTTTACCATTGCTCAAAATTAAACTTTGGAGATTGATCAAAGTTCACTGTGGACATGTGTGATGATGCCATGACAAGGCCCACTGTGTGGTGCATATGATACAGGCTGACATTTGCACAATAATTATTGGGTTTTTTTTTTTTTTTGTATATAGCAAAAAATATAGATCCAATGAAAATGAACATGTTTTATCACTGGGCACCTATGATTAAGTTGGCTTTGCACATACACTCACTGTATGAATACTTAAAACATAAAGATTTATTTGGCTGGGAATGGTGGCAGCGTCTGTGATCCCAGCCACCCAGGAGGCGGAGGCAGAAGACTGGAAGTTCAAGGTCTTCCTGTGCTACCAAGTGAGTTAAAGTTCAGTCCGGGCAACTTCGTCTCTAAATAAAATGTGAAGCAGACCGGGAGCATAGCTAAGTGGGAAAGTGATCACGTGGCATGTATAAGACCCTGGGTTCGGTCCACAGCACTGTGAAAACCTAAATTTTCATGAGGTCAGTTTTTATATTATTAAGATACATACATACACACACACACATATATATACACATATATATGAGTTCATATCTTTTAATAAAAATTGTGACTCACAATTGTATATTTGACTCATTTTTATGTCCTAGCCACAAGGTGATGCAGAATAGAAACTTGCTAGCATTTTTCTAAATGTCTTCAGATCATTGTTATGAATAATAAAAATACAGAAACATTTTAAAACAACATATTTCTGTCCTAAGATTGCTACATTAACATAATTATAGCTTTGGTTGCCAATAATGCCACATTTCTCATTTTTATGAGAATACAGAGGATCTCTTAGATCACGAGCTAATAGGCTCCTTGGTCTAAATATACACAGTGAAATCTTCAGCAGATTTCTGAAGCGATGAGGTCTGACCCAGTAGATATCTGGTTGAGCAAATTACTCTGCAATGGGGCAGATCCTTTTTCCTTCTTGTTTTGCAGTTAAACAGCTGCTAGGAAATATATTTTTAGATCTGCTTTTAAAGGAAAGTAAAAAATGTTATCTGCTTTGTAGAGATGCATCTAGAATGTTCCTCCATGTAGTTCACAACTACATGGTACCAACCATCTTCAGAATGTTGTAATCAGTGTCTGTCCTTGGAAGTAAGTGCAAGATACAGGTCTGTGTGCTCATCTTAGATGCAGGCATCTAGCTCTGATCACATGGGGTAGTGTTCCATGAGAAACACACACTGATGTCCAAACACGCTATAGAACTTTTCCATTGTGGGTGTGTCTTGACTTCTTTCTAGAACTGGGTTTAGCAGTTCTTCCTCTATTAAGGGCAAATGAGAAGTAATGGGTTCAAAGGGTAAAAATGACGAGGCAAACCATGACCTTGGATGTCAAAGGAAAAGGAAAGGGGAAAGAAAAGCCTAAAACCCCACCAACGAAATCAAGTGTATGTATGGACCTAGCGAATGACTCCAACATATTGTTAATGCTGTCGGAATGTGGCGTGACTCAGCGCTACTTGTTTGGTGTCTTAAATGAAGCCCTGGAAATTCACACCTTTTATTAAGAGAGGCCTGAAGGAAACATATCTACACAAAATGACTTCGTGAATGCCTCCTCTTTGTGGGGAATAAGATGCTGGAGCCTTGAGAACTCCTCAAATGGAATTAGACGGGCTTTGGCAACAAAATGATTCATTCTTTTTAGCTGTATACAATCCGTAATAATTACACCTTCCATGAGCTCCAGCTTAGACTTTGTCCCAAAGGCTTAACCCAGGAGATTAACTCTGTGCATTCGCAAGACAGGCTCACCATTTAGGCCCTAACGTACTCTAGCTGAACTCTCTCTCACTCATTTAATAATCTCCTTTAAGTTGGGTTTAAACTGGCCTTTAACTGCTTTACTGTGACCAAACCAACAATGTGCATTAGTTCCTAGGCCCTGGGTCTTACAAATCTTTTTAAAAAAAATTATTAAAGACAATATTATACAATGACTAAAATTTAAGCCAGGTGTCATAGCACCTACCTGTATTACAAATCATTGAGGCCAGCATGGGATGCATAGCGAGACCCCCATCTCAAAATCACAAAGACAGTGTGTGTGGGAGGGGATGGACAGTGTGTGTGGGAGGGGGGATGGACAGTGGGTGTGGGAGGGGGGATGGACAGTGTGTGTGGGAGGGGGGATGGACAGTGTGTGTGGGAGGGGGGATGGACAGTGGGTGTGGGAGGCGGGATGGACAGTGTGTGTGGGGGGGGGATGGACAGTGTGTGTGGGAGGGGGATGGACAGTGTGTGTGGGAGGGGGGATGGACAGTGTGTGTGGGAGGGGGGATGGACAGTGTGTGTGGGAGGGGGATGGACAGTGTGTGTGGGAGGGGGGATGGACAGTGGGTGTGGGAGGGGGATGGACAGTGGGTGTGGGAGGGGGATGGACAGTGGGTGTGGGAGGGGGGATGGACAGTGTGTGTGGGAGGGGGGATGGACAGTGGGTGTGGGAGGGGGAATGGACAGTGGATGTGGGAGAGGGTAGGGATGGGAATGGGTGGGACGAGATGTGGAGGAAGGACTGAGGGAGAGAGTACTGGGAGACTCAACTAAATTGAGGGCTTGGGGCAGAGCATCTCTGGGAAGAGCTAGAAACCTTGGACAATGGAAACTCCCAGGAATCTATGAGGTTGACCATAGCAATGGGGGATAAGGGGCCTGAATCGTCCATTTCCTGTAACCAGGCAAATCTTCTAATGCAGTGATTGTGATACCAATTCAGCCACAAAATCTTAGACCCACAATTTGTCCTGACCACAAGATGTACAGGGGTAAAAGATGGAGAAGAATTTGAGGGAAGAGCTAACCGATCACTGACCCAGCTTGAGACCCATGTCATGAAGGGGAGCCCACTCCTGACACACTGAGATACTCTATTATACTTGCAGACAGGAGCCCAGCATAACTGTCACTAGAGAGGCTTCATCCAGCAACTGACGGAAACAGACACAGAGATCCACAGCCAAACACTAAGTGGAGCTTGGGGAATCCTATAGAAGAGGGGAAGGAAGAATTGCTGAAGACAGAGGGCCAAGGACACAACAAGAAAACCTACAGAATCAACTAACCTGAGCCGATAGAGGCTCACAGAGACTGAAGTGCCAGTCAGGGAGCATGCATGGAATGGACCTAGGCCCTCTACCCATATGTAAGATTGTGCAGCTGGTCTTCATGTGGGACTCTTAAAATGGGATCAGGGACTATCTCTGACTACATTGCCTGCCTTTGGATCCCTTCCCCCTAACTAGGCTGCCCTGTTTTGCCTCAATAGAAGATGTGCCTAGTCTATTGCAACTTGATATGTCAAGGCTGCTTGATACCAGGGGAGGCCTCCCTTTTCTGAGGAGAAAGGCATGACCAGGGGAGGGGAGGTGAGAGGGAGAGACTGGGAGGAGAGGACTGAGGGGAAGTTATGATCAGAATACAAAGTAAATAAATAATAATAATAATAAAAACCCTATGAGAACAGAAGGATGCAAAGCCCCCTTTCCCATCTGTCACCTAAAAAGCAGAGGTGCAAGCTGTCATGGTGGATCACGCCTTTCATTCCAGGATGAGGAGGCAGAGGCAGGCTTATCTGTGAGTTCCAGGCCAGCCCCGTCTACAAAGTCAGTCCAGGACAGCCAGGGCTGCTGAGAAACCCTGTCTCAAAAAACTAACTAACCTAACTAACTAACTAACTAACTAACTAACTAACTAAATGGGAAAGACAACTTTGCATAGTTTGGGTTAGCACACAAAATGCCGGCAGGCCAGCCCTACTGCAACAGAGAAACTGGCCACCGAGGATGCCGCTGCAGTGCTTGACCACTGTGTTAAGCCATTATGTTTTGTTTCATTCAAAGAATCTCATAATTTGAAGCAGCTGCTGTTTCTCACTTGACTTGATGACCTAGTCCCCTTCCATAAAAATACAGGATAATCTAAATTTGGTTAGTTCAAAAAAATGTA
The DNA here is from genome assembly GCA_021653895.1 of Mastomys natalensis. NCBI lineage: Eukaryota > Metazoa > Chordata > Mammalia > Rodentia > Muridae > Mastomys > Mastomys natalensis. Next base: position 1,723,074 of record JAJTUV010000330.1, on the reverse strand, counting down.
TCTATTTTTGGTGCAGGCCCATGCATTTCCAATTAATGAATCCTGGCTCTGACAGGATTTCTGGTTTGCTTTTAGTAAGATAATCTAGAAGGGAGACGTGGGTTGCTTTCTGGAGAATAATAAATTATACTAGCTATAGCCATGAATGGCTTTGAGAAGTCAGGTTTATAGTCTTCCCAAGCCTACCAAGAAACAAGGTGGAAAGCTGGGCATGGTGGCTTACTGTCCTCATAGAGACCGGAAAATAATGTGTGAAGTTGAAGAAAACCTTGGCTACAGAGGAACCTCAAGGCAATCGTGTGCTGCACGGAATCCATGTTTCTCTCTGTGTCTCTGTGTCTCTGTCTCTCTCTCTCTCACGCACGCGAACACACAGACTCCAGATGACACCCAGAGGGATGAGTACAAAAGCCAAGGTCAACATGCCGAGGCAGGGGATGAAGTTAATCAGCTTGTCTGGGGCCGGCAGCTCTGTTCCAGCCTTCTATGTCATCCTTTCTCTGGTCTGTAAACCTGACCAAATCTCTCCAACCATGCTCAGCCTCTTGGATCTGAACTTCCAGGTGAATGGTTTACAAAGGTTGATGTCTAAGACCCTCTTTTAGAGCTCTTAAGCCCAATGATTTCAAATTAGTCAGGCTTCGTCACTGAGGGAAGGAACAGTAATTGTCTAGGTTGGGTACAGTTCCTGAGTCATGAATCTAAAGGAGTATTTCCTCAAAAGCAGATGGAATAGTTCTTGCTCCTGCAAATTACATACAAGCCAAGAAGCTGCTGCCCCGTGGGGGAGCAGCAGAGCAGAAAGAAATGTGACATGGACCTTAGAAACGCATTATTAACACATCATTCTCTCTATGCTCAAATTTATATGAAAATAGCACACTCACCTGAGATATTTTGGGAAAGGCACAAAAAAGTGGTCAGCCTGCCTCAGAGCAGGATGCCAGACCTAGGAAGCCTGGGCTGATAAATAAGGTACAATCTGGCACAAGAACGCGGAATAGTGGAGGAGTAGCCAGGGAACAACCTGTGGGAAGGAGGTTTGTGGCCAGAAGACAGGATGCACGCGCCTGGTCAAAGGCCACTTCTGCTAACATCAAAGAAAGGAGGTGTGGCTTTCGTACGAGAACCAGAGGGGTGTGGCAAAACCTCTCCAGCAAACAGGGCAGAGGCTCCGGGTGGGTGGGGGCTGCTAAACATCTGCAGAGGAGCCAAGATATTTAGGTGGGCTGGTTGTTTGGTCAACCCTGGATTTAAAAGTAACAACAACAACATATATATATTAATTTACAGAAGGAGCTTCGCTTTGAAATGTTCCTAATTTGCTTTAATAAGAGTCAGATGCCCGCTGCCTAGATTCTGAAATCCCAAACCTGTGTCACGTGAGCAGCTGCATCCCTGGTGAGAACTTTGCATAACAAATCACTAGGTATTTTCCGCTGTGGAGCTGAAGTCCCTATCTTCAGGAGGGGCTAGGCAGAGCAATGGAGAAGGTTACAGCAAAGCCTGCAGCCCTAACTTCAGAACCTCCCCCTTCAATATTCTTTAGTAAAGACTCAGCTCCATTTTCAAACTCAGATACACTCCCTGCTCTGTCCCACAAACGAGGGTGGCTTTTTATTTTGTTCTCTCCCCTCCCCTACAACTTAGCATTTGTGGAAAAGAAATAGTAGAAGCCAGCAACAGAAACAGCCGCTCATCTGATGCTGACTGCCCTCACCTTAACTTGTAACCTGGTCCCGGGGGTAAACAGAACATCAGCCTCAAGTAGTTTCAGGCTATGGAGGCTCCCAATTTACAAACACAAAACAAGAGACCCCCAAACAACAAGAACAACAAAACCTTCCACGGCACAGGATAATACTTTGACGCTGAGTAAATATGACATTTTCTCTATTCCCAGTGGAAGCTGTCTGCACTGAAACGCTCAGGGATTGGTGAGGCCATGCAGTGTCACACGCAAACACAAAGGCTCTGGAGGGAAAGCATGGGTTTAAATCTCAACTCTGCTGCTTACTGCTGTGTGATCTTGTCACCTCAGTTTTCCCATTCTCAAAATGGGTACCGGTATTTATGCCATACAGTTACCATGTTGACTATATGAAATGGTACTTGGAATGAGGATCATATTGGATAACGATGTCTTGTATATCTAAATCATCTATAAGATGGGATCAAAACACTCTTTAGATGAGTATGCAGGTTTGTGTTCCTTTAAGAGGAAGCTGACAAGCTTAAAAGGGCATGCCTCACATTAAATTCATTTAAAAGTACTTTATAATGTGATGTCACACAGAACCACTGTCATAGGTAAACATGATTTCTGTCAACGGCTTCCAGGCAACCATTAAACTCCACATAACAGGCTGTTTAAAAGCTAGACATTTGTTCAGTATTTCTTCCTCAAGCTTAAACTGATACCTTCTTATTAAAGAATTTAAGATGAATTTCCCAGGAAAAACTTCCCAGAATGCTACAAGCCACACACAGCTTTCTCTCAATTCTCTTCAATTCTCTCCACTGATCTCAGAACTGAATGAAAGACAACAGCTTTAAGAAAATACTGAAGACTGCCACAAATCCATAAAAGAAAGAGCCCTGTTCAAGCAAACTGCACTGACCCTTCAAAACCTGTGCTAAACTACAAGGTTAAACAGAAACAGGCTCCCAGATCACGGATCTGTAGATTAGAGACAGCCCCAGTGGAATTAAAAGGGGATCTTTAAAAACAGAGCAATTCCAGTAACAATGAGATCACTTTCAAAGGAACATGCAAGAAGTTCCTACAAAACCTCCACCAGAGTGAATACATTAGACATATCGCAAGGGACACAATCTGTGCCAGAGCCCGGACAGAGGAGTCTCGACGGATCGCAGTCTGTTTCGAAGACAGATCAGATCTTACCTTTCATCTTCTGTGGTCTGTTCTTTTCTAGAAGAAACTTTCTAGACTCGCAGAGACCTCAGAACCACCCATCTGTCGAATGCTTCCAGCTCTGTCTGTCTTCATAGTGACTAAATGCTAGGCTTTGCTTTCTTACAGAAGGAAGCCTTTAGTCAAAACATGTGGTTTAACGGAGCAATAGCCACCCTCGTTAAAACTATTTCACGGACATTCGGAGGTATTGCTTCTCTCTGAGAGTTAAAGCTGCAGGAATGCATTTTTCCTGTTCCGGAAATCAGCCTAACGAAAACCAATGCCGAGCCCACGAGAAATGTTTCTTCCCTGTGTGCTGTCTGGCAGAAACTGCAGCCAGATCAAGGAAACACGTGATGTTTATAAATACAATATGGCTCATGTTGTCATAACCTCTCAATGACAAAAAAACGTATAAGGAAAAGGCAAGCAGCCATGCAGCAAGAAAGATGAGATTTGCGCCCGTTGAAAGCTGCCTATCTGATGTGCATGTAGCCCCTTGCTTCTGAAGAAATGAAGACCTGAGAGCACAGTGGGAGGAAGTGGGGGACAGACTCTGCATTAAAATGTGCAGGCTGGTTAGTCACTGCAGTAACAATAATTCCTTATCATCTGTGACACAGTCATTTTAAAGGCACAGGTGAATAGGGCACCCTGGAGGTCACTGATGGTAACCAAGCCCCACGGTGTTCAGTGACAATGAAAGAGTGAAGGGCTAGCTTCTTTGCATAGCCTGGAGGTGATGAGAAAAAAAAACCGACAGATGTTGATCTTGGAATCAAGGGTTGGCTATTCTGATCTCTGGCTGGCCAGGTCTGGAAGAGGTGACTGCATCTGTTTTGTTTACTGTTACAGCTTCAGGACCCAGAGAAAGCACGCAGGTGGATAGAGCTGGCTCCATAGCTCTAGGGGCAGAGATATCTGTGATGTTTTGTAACAGTGAACCATAATGCTTAGCTTATAAGTTTGAAAATACTTGAAATGGCAACAACCGACTCCGTCTAAAGACAAATTTTGTCCTTAGGAATTATGCACACAGCAATAAGCGGTTTTTTATTTAGGTTTGTTTACTGGAGAGTTAGCTTGCTTTCTACTGCAGGTGAGCCAGTCAACTCCTGGAACTTCCCCTTTTGAGGAGAATAAAGGCTGACAATGTGCATTTCCCACCATCACTTGCTGCATCTGAGAAAGCCAGACTCCCCCCACACTGTTACTCTCAGGGAAACTCCTGGGAAAATAACCACTGTCATATTCCAGTGATGGAATGGAGCCGAGAGGAAGGCATGCAGGCATTCTCGATTCTCACTGGGACTGGGCTGCAAACCACCTCATTTACAGACCATTTTATCGACCTTTGTAGATAAAGCATTACCAGGACGCTCGAGAGGAAAATGCTGACCTAAGTAATATTTCCCATGACTGCATTTGTGAGGATCTATGAAGAGTGGGATACTGAGAGAGCCACAGGGAGTCTGAAGATGAATAAAACAGGGACCTGACCTCTGAGGAATGTAGTGTTCAGAAGAGTGTGCCAGCAACTACAGCCTAGGCAAGAGAGGAGCATGTGCTAAGAGGATGGGAGTGAAGGGGTATCCATGGAAGTTCTAAGAAAAAACAGTGATGTAGAAAAGGAAGGGAATGAAAGGTGTGGTGATGAAGAGAGTCATTCCCAAGCTAGGTCTTCAGGAAATGAAAGCTCACAGATGTGGAGATGACACACGGACACTGATGACGGAGACCAAGGAGACGGTGATGACTACAGAAGCGATCAAGAAGCCAGCTCTTGAGTTCTGCCTGGCTCTGCCTCCAGTTCCATCTCTAACAGTGTGGTACTTCATGGGTTGACTAACTAGCTTCTCCTTCTGGGGCGAGGGACGGAGTTCTCTCTCAGGATATGAAAATCAAATAGGAGTGAATACAATCAAAATGCTGAACAAGGTGCCAGGCACAGAGTCAGTGAATTGTAAACATCAGTTTCTAAATACCACTGCCACTAAACAGGTAGAAGGATCAGATGGCTCCAGCAGAGTCCACTAACAAAGGAACAAAGTAAGGAGTGTGTTTTCCGATACTTCCATGTCTGTGGTATTCTCTTCTCTTCCTTTTCTACAGTGTTATCTGAGTCCTCCAAAATCTAAAACTTTCATCTCAAGCAGAACAGCCTGGTCATCTCTTCTTCTTCCTCCCTGTATAACTCTCTCTTCCTTCTTTCCCTCCCTCCATTTTCCCCTGCCTCCATTCCTCTCTCTCTCTCTCTCCTTTCTTCCCTTCCATCTTTGTTTCTTTTTGCTGTGATTATCATGGAAAAGAAGATACCATGGAGTGGATATGCAACTGTGTTAAGAAACAAACAAACGAATGAATCAACGAATGAATGAATGAATGAATGAAATGAATGAATAAAGTATTATTTTGTGTGTTTTGACATCTTATTAGGGATAACATTTCATAACTTGTAAAACTTATATGTAAATATTAAAGGAACGCTGGGCTGAATACACAGAAGCTAAAGAAGCAGGCTCAGATCTGGTCAGATTTGGTCAGATCTGGTATTTAGTATCTGCCAGCTTCGTGAGCTGAGGAAAGGTTTCTTTGGCCTCTGATTTAGCATCTGAGAAAACTGGAGTCAGCACACCTATTTTGCAGAGTTATTGACTTGAAACCTAGTTAAAATATAAAGTACATTCCCATGCTGCTTACTCCACAGACACGAGAAGGTCTGTGATCTGACATCAGGAACAATGGTACCCAGAAAACACTATTTATTTCTGGATAGATTCTGCAGAGGAACTAAGAACACTCACATGAATTATTATAATTCTGTAAGGAAAAAAAAAGGCAAGTGGAATATCTGACAAGAGGAAGAAGAAAAACAGTGACATTAAAGAGGGAGACCAGGAACAACGCCAGCACACAAACTACAGCCTGCAAACGCCTGCACTCTTGCTGTGGGTGGGCCACAAATGTAATTCTAAGCTTTGGAGTAGCAATACAAAGAAGGAAAATGATCATGTACAAGGCTCTCAGTGTCCACATGATAAAAATAAACCAGGAGAAGGGAACTATTCTTGGGAATGAGACGGGGGATATTTTTACAGCGGGTCCTCACAAAGGACGGAAAACGAACATCACAGCATCTGTAGCACCGTAGCACTTCTTGTCTTGGGCGATGCCCACACTCCACGCTCAATGCCCCTCCAGATGCCACACTGGCTTTCAGGGAGATATGGAGGAGAGAATATTATGATCTGTGCCTTTAAAAGACATACCATCTGCAGGGTAAAGTGAACATGACCCAAAGGGTTGGAACAGGACAAGAATGCGTCTGCTTGCCCCCCCTGAAAGGGAAAAGGGATCAAGAGCATTCAGAAGCTTTGCACGGTGAGCAGTCTTTCATTTAAGTTCTGAAAGGAGTTCTTAATTTTAATTACTTTTACAACATTTTACTGTGGGAACTTTAAAACATAAAAAGATGGAAAAAACATAATGAAGCCCTATTACTGTTTTTAAGTTTTTCAATGCTGTTTCCTCTACATTTCTTTTTCATTGTTGGAGTGGTTTTAAAGAAAACGCCACTCACCATGTCATTTAACATGTAGATACTTTAGTAAGCCTCATTGTTTTATAAGCCGACCTGTTATTGTAACCCATACAGTTGCCAGTTATCCCTTAATATCTTCTGTTAAAACTTTCCAAATAGCTTTGAAGCTGCCTTCCAGTTGGCTCATTGTTTTCTGGATGGACACCCAGCCTCATAGCACAGCCTTAAAACCTAGAGCACTCCCTCCGTGCTGTCACATGCTGGTAGTTTGTTAGAAGATGGAATGAGAAGGCTGTCCTTTAATGTGTAAAAGGAGAAGACTTAGTCCATTTTGTGTTGCTATGGCAAAATATATGAGGCTTGCATTTCTTCTGGGTGCAGGTTGCTGTTGGCCCCAACCCTCATTCTGTTGGCTAGGACATCCAGATAGCATGGTGCGGGTGAATGGTAAGGGTAAATCTGTTAAAACAGTATGGCAAAGGAACAGAAAGGGTACTGGTTGTGTAAGGAAGGCGCTAAGCACGAGAGTGCCCCTCACTCTGTGATAACCATGACTGCCATAACTTGCCCGGTTTGGGGAACTAAATGAATCCTTTTTCAGTTGGTTCCCTGGGAACCTAATCACTTCTCACCAGACCCCTAATAATCTACCTCTCACAGCCATGATATTACAGGTCTCGTTCCTGTTACACAAGCCTTTAGGGAACACACTCAAATCATAGCAGACAGACATCTATGGAGACATAGGGTCTTCCAGATGCCAGGAACAGGTAACACTCAACATGGGAAGAACGAAGAGGCTGTGAGATGTGAGCACTACAGTTAAAGCAATAGAAGGAAGTGAGCTATGCACCTTGACCAGGATGCTAGCCTTTGGCTGCACTAGCACCCTATTCCTCTAGATAAGCAAACTGCTTAACACAGACAAGTGTTTATCAGAGATACAGATATGGACTTACACCAATGACTGATTCAAAGTTTCATCTTAAGGGTTAAATGAAATTATACTTGCAAGTGCTTAATAAAAGTCTACAAATTAGCATTTACAGGAGTGTTAATACAGGCAATGCCAAAGGGTTGTAACAGAAAGGTCTACTGAATAAGGGAAGCTAGGGTGTGCTTGGATATAGGCAAAGGATTTAGCCATGGTGTGGAATGGGAGCCATTGGTTTCTAAGGAGACTGTTCTTCAGTGTCAAACACAAAGCTCAAATAGAAAACAACTGGGAAGCAGCGACTGACTTGGGTCCTGGTAGTTAATTCAAGATGCAGGGATAATTCTGGGGAGTGTGTCCTAAATGCAAATCTAGAAGTTGTCTGCATTCAAGTAAAAGATTAAAGACAGATGAACAAGATCCACAGAGGGCAGAAAGCATTTCACAATGACAGCAGAGAATCCTGGGAAATAATATCAATGTACACAAGAAACAGAGAAACCCCAAATCATAAGATAACATGAGGATTAATGAGCAGGAAGCCAAAAGTCCCCTTTAAGAGCCACAAAACAGAATGGATGACCTTTGAGGTCCATATAATTTGTGAATAAGCACAAATAAGTTATTCAGAAGGGTCTGCTCCATTTGGTGGGGCCACTGCCTGAGGAAGTAAATTATCAAACCTATTTGATGTAAGGAACAAAAACCATGTGACTAAATTAGATTGGGGTGCTTTACACCCACTTGGAAAGAATCAGCAGGCTCAGAAGTCCAGTTAGGTATGTTCAGTTCAAGCCAAGAAGAACAAGTCTCATTAAACAGAGAGGCCCCAGCAATGCTCAGCTACATGTTAAGGGAACAACTAGATGCCTGCTTCCCCACCAACATAAATTCCATGTATACTCAGAGGCCCATAACCTCAGAGTTAATACTTTGGTCTAACTTGCTTCCTGGACCACATCATTTAATCATAAAATGGCTTTGGGAGAACTGCCTGTAACCTGCAGATCTCCAGTCTGACATTTCTTCTGACTCAAAGGCAAGGTATTAAAGTCCTTGTTTAAGGAAAATCTCGGAGGTCATCACAGAATGCAGACATTGATGATATAGCTGTTCTGCTTGTTCCAATTCCTGTCTTTTTCATATGCACGTTTATTGGGAAGGTCTGGCCCAGGCTATCTCTGGAGGCTGGTGAGTGAAGTCCAAGGACATCAGGGGAGCTGCTCTGACTGATGCCTGTTGTAGCGAGTTGGTCTGGTGCTGCTTGCATTCAGATGCTGAATTCTGTACAGAGTGATGCTATATAACCTTGCTCTTCAAATTAATTGGCCATTAAAAGATTAAAGCCTGTGACTTAGCAGTAGATAGATAGAGACGAGTTTTCAGGTACCTGGTGGAAATCATAGGTGAGAGACGGAAAAGGACACGGAGGAGAGGAGGAAGCTACCATGAGAGGAGATGGACCATGAGCACGAGGCCAGGAGAAACAGTAAGTAACAAGGAACAATTGGTGGGAGTGTTTAGTTAGAATAGTTTGAAAATCTGCCCAATCTAGGCTTACAGATTGTAAATAAAATACTTGGATTGAATGTGTTTTCTACTGGGTAGCTGGAATTTAATTCCTGTTGCAGCATGTGGATGTTGATCACTGAACCCCTTCAAGGCCATACTCACTAGGGGATGCAGTGCACCTTGGCCTACCATGTAGCTTGGTTTAGTCTATAATAGCATTCAATCCTTGCTCTCTGTTCTTTTCTGTTCTTCACCACAAACAGTGAAGCCTCACAGCTGGACCCCAGACAGGGCTTAGCAAGATGTCCAGTCCTTTCCCATCACACAGCCCCATTCACTGGGAGAGAAAAGTCAGCTCCAACTCACAGAGCCCAAAGATGAGACTCTGAAAAGTTTCCACGTCTTTTAAAAAGTTTCTGAAATCTGGGGATAGGGTATCAGTTATAGGCTTCAGACATGATGCTTCTGAAACAGCTTTTTATATTTCTCCTTTCTGAGTAATCTTTACTAAAATACAAGGACTTTTCTGCTAACTATATGGTGAACATTGTTGTCCCTCATTAGAGGATAATGCTTGAGTTGTTTGTTTCTCTCCTCCTCTCTCTGTGAATCTGTCTCTTTCTCTTTCTCTTCTCTGTCTCTGTCTCTCTCTGTCACACACACACACACACACACACACACACACACACACACACACACCACAAGGTAGGCTGTGAACAATCCAGAAAGGAATCAGTTAATGCTTTACCCATAAGCAGAAGCTGAAGGGCTTTGGTGGAGTCCAGAGCAAAGCTTCTGCATCTTAATAAAGTCCATGCATATGGTTAGTATTTGATGTTCCTGGTCCCCACCTCTGGTCCTGTGTAGGCACAGCATCTGCTTCAGAGTTAAAACAGGTGTCCTTCTAAGCCGTACCCAGCACTCCCGGAAACAATGGTGGGGTGTCTGTCTGGAGAAGGACGCTACATAACAGAAACAACTCCAAGTATAGCAGAACTGCAGTCGGAAGGAAGGCTGGTGTGTTAAAACTAAAGATAGTCAAGGGGCAAGATTATGTATATTTCCCTGAAAAAGCACATCACAGCTGATTAAGGGAGGGTCTCATAATGTCCACCTAAGCTCCATTAACAGCCTGGCCCTGCATCTTCATATGGTTCTGGCTTGCATTTAAAGTGTAACTGGCTGTGAACAAATCTCAATAGTCTAGATTTTTCTTAGGTAGCTCTGCAGCCTTTTGGTTCCACTCATACTATTTTATACAAAGGGTGGGAGGCAGGAGTGGCTGAGCACATAATAGGCCTTTCCCTTAAAATGGTTGGTTCTAGTCCCACTGTGCCTTGGCTCTGTTACAATTCAGAATTTCTCGGAAATTCTGTCAGAGCACTCAGTTGAATCTCTTGACCCCATTCTCGGTTTTAAACTCATATACCCCATGTGGAAGATAGAGCTACAGGCCTCCATAGATTCTGCATCCTAATGCCCTCCACCTGTGACGATAGGCTACAAGGGGAGGGACATTAGGCTGCTGTCCAGACTACATGAAAGTAGGGGGGATTTTCACAGGCTGTTAGGTAGGTTCAAGTTAATTGCAAAGTGTCTTTAAAAGTAGACTCTACACTAGAAGATGGGAGATTTGACAATGGAAGCAGGGCCAGAGGGATATTTTACTTGGATTGAAGATAGGGTTGCAAATCAATATGGATGATGACCAGAAAATAGTGTACACACCCACCCGCACCCACACAGACAGAGTGGGGGAGGGATGGAGGGAGGAGGGAGGGAGGGAGGGAGAGTCTTTAGAAAGGAATTCAGCATGACTGGTCAGTCCTTATTTATACTGGTAATACTCATGTTCTTTACAGACTCTGGACATACATGGCTGCAAACACATGTTGCTTTCCTATACTAACTTTGCCATCATTTGATACAGCAGCAAAAAGAAACACATGTGCAATGTGAGGAAGCAGAGAACAACTCACTCACTGGAAGTCCAACAGGAAATGATGCCTAGATTTCATTGACAGTAAAAATATTTTTTTAAAGTTGAACTCCAGCATCTTGTAGGTGTGTTTGTGTACACACTTGTGCAGGTACTGGGGAAGGGATGCACTTTGAAAAATTGATTTCTTTTTTATCCCCTACCTTTATTTTAGCTACACATCCATTCCCAGTGGACTGGCCCTAATTCGATCTTCAGACTCTTACATAGTTTTCCTGAACATTTTCCTTCCAAAAAGTCTTATAAATACTTGGCTAATCTTCTGAGATGACCTAAATCTAGAGAGTTCAGCTCCCAAATCATGTAGGTATTTATATTCTGCCCTCAACATGGTTCCGAGAAGATTTGGTACTATTAAGAGCAAGCAGCCCTGAGTTAGCGAGTGAGCAGCCGGACAATGGTGTTGGCTACTCTGAGAACAAGAATGGCTTTCCCATACAACTCTTTTTTTTTTCTTTTTGTTTGTCCTCTTTCTACTGAATGAAAATATTACAACAGATTCTCCAGGTAAGCTAATGCATTACGGAGCAAGGATATCAATATAGAAAGCCTTTGGGATATCTTTGATAGCTTTGGAGTGAAGATTTATCTCAACTCTGAGCTTGGGGTTGAGCCTCCAGAACAGCTGAAGGAGCACTTGCTAGCATTTGGGAGGCACTACTAAAATACATAAACAAAGGGATAGAAATGAAAAATAAGATCCATGCTAGCGAGTGAAGGCAGAACCCACCCCATTCTGAACCCTTTGCTACAAATGACCAGAAAATCTGATTGTTTTGCCAATAAATGAATAATAAGTAACCAGATGAGATGAGCAACATGAACCTGGGAACCATGGTAATCAGGTGTGAGAAGAGACAGTGTGAGCTGGGATATAGTCAGAACTAGAACAGTGGTACTCACCCTCACGTCTCCATTCACAGCTTTTGCCATGTGGTTAAATGCATGTGAAGGATCCTTGTTGTATACTTTGAGAAGGGATCTGTCTTGGATATTCCTGGAATCAAATACATCCACCACTGTTACAGACGGAAGGAACCAGACTCTGGCTATTTCCTCTCCCTGTCCTTAAGCAATCAGGCAAAAGACACAGACAGATACTCTGCCATTGTGTACCATGAACCAGACAAAAAGTTTTTTCACCATAATATAGGCAAAGATAAATAAGAAAAAGAAGAAGAAAAATGACTCTGGCTTTTCTTGCCTTCACTTGTTCCTAGGGAACATGTTATTCTTGCAGTATTAATGTCCACCCATAGATATTGGGTGACAAGAACTTGTTTCCAAGCTTCTGAGTGGAAAAAGAACACTCTCAAAAGCAGCAAAACTCCAGTATTTACAATACCTTCAAGAGACTCAGTTAATATTTAAGTATTTAATTGTTTACTTTGTTTAAACGTTCCTCCTTATCCAATGAATGTACACATGAAAATGATTTTTCTTTGCTTTCAAACATGCTCAGCAAGGGAAATAAAATGTGTACAGAATGTAGAAAGATATCAAAGAGACCAAGCCCAGTATGCTTAACAATGCATTCTTTTCCTCCCACAGTGCATTTTTAAAAATACTTGTTCCTATACATGTTGAAACACAAAAGAAATATAACACGTTGAGTCTTTCCTGCTTTTGATCCCAGTTCTTACAGCCAAGAAATCAGACTACAGAAGAGGACAGGGGTCCTACATCTTGCTGAAGCCTATCTTCAAATCACATGGCCCATGTATGAAGCCCTTCTCTCTCCTTAGGCTCTTCTGCAAGGGTCATCTGTAGCCCCTCCAGCCCATCTATCCAGTGGTGGCTGGAACTGATGGGGTGTGGGTAGGCAGACAATTTCTTTCTTGCCCTGAGTGGGCTGAACACAATCACTAGAAGCCTTGGGTCACGTTTGTGTTTTAAATGAAGTGGAGGGTTGTTGGATGAGTCCTGTTTCTCTCTAAATATCCGCCAGTCATTGCTTTGAAGCAGCAGCTAGTCTTAGCCTGCATGATGCTTCATGTGTTGAGTAGCGAATTAGAAGAGCTTTGGGAAGGAGGGAGGGAGTCGGCAGCCCTTGTTACTAACGGGGCCAGGTTAATGCTAGAGGGAGAGAGAGTCAGCAGTTAAGATGCAGTGGTTCATGAAAAGAACCTTGCCTCTGGCTAGCAGACACCACGTATGACATGTGATGAATCCGAGAATCTCTTTGCCATGAGAAAGACTTACTGCGGTTGTAAATGTATTTAAACTCTATGAGCTTGGGTATGATTAACTTAGAAACATATTCATCAGAGATGAACCAATAGCAAAAGGCCAGAATGCATTTATGGTGGCATTTCCATACAGTTGCCTGACCTGAACTCTTCACAGAACCTCCCTGAGGAAAATGTATGAAGCCAACACAATAATGAACTAGTCAAATAGTCAGTTGAACTAGTCAAATGGTCAGTAAATAGGCTCTAACTTCAAGAACACAGAAAGACATGAATGGGAATTCCAGAACTTCAGAAGATTAAAGCCATTGTTTTTAGTTAATGCCTGCCTGATAGTCTTTTTTTTTTAAAAAAAAAAATTTATTATATAATGTTTGTGGTAAAAAACAGTGGACATCATATGTACTAAAGCTAAAAATCAAATGGTACTATGAGGAGCACACATATGATCATTTAAGGTAAATAATAAATCCAACAAACAAAAATATTTTAGGCTCATTTTTCATACTTAAATTCAAGAAATTGAAAAGCAACTTAAGGAGAGAAAATGGCAGGCAAAGGACCAACAAGTTATCATTATTGCAATAAAAAACAAATGGCAAAGAAAATACACTTGAGCATTATTAGTTTCTGCATACATGTGGGTGTGTCGTGTGTGAATGCATGGGATACCATGAACTTGCTCCTGGCAGGCAAATGCTCTTCTCTTGAGCTATGCCCTCAAATTATTACATCTCTCTTTCAGCAAGCATTGCTTTGAGTTGTTTTGTCAAGTGGATTTCCATTGAGGACGACCACAACTGCTTTCTATCTTGGCTCTTCCTATGTCTCCTCCTGACATTTCCGAAGAATGCAAAACCAAGGCCGAGGAGCCATACCTAAGTCTTGGGAAAGGCTGTAGAAAATGGTAAATCATGGCTATATGAAAGCGTTTCTATAGGCTGAAAGTCAGCTCAGCCCAGTCACTCCTAACGGCCTCCTTACAGCCTGTACTCATACGCTTTTGGTTATTTTCACCCTTAGTCCCTATTGCTGTTCCCCAGTGCCTCTCTCTGTAAATGCAGAAATACAGGACAACTGCCTTGAAGTGGTCTGTCCATATGAAAGTGCCGCATGACTTTCTATTATTACAAAATATGTGCTTCAAATATAATGCTATTATCTCCGGCTGAAGTTTATGTTTTGCAAATTAAAAAAATGGTGACAGCTCAATCAATAATTTATCTTAAAAAATAAGCATGACTTTTCAGTGATCATAAATATTTAAACCTGTTTTCCAAAAGCAGGAAGTGGCACAACAGATGTAGCACCTGTAGCTTGGGGCATGTGTCAAATTCTGAAAGCCCTAAATTACTCATACACCTTGGCACACGTCTCTGTATGTCATCTGGGATCACTGGTAGATATGGATCAGCTTGCATTCGTGTTCTGTAGGTAGTTTTACAAAGTGCTACTTGCTTTCCACAACGAAGAAACAGCAGAGCCTGCCATCCCCAGGGCAGGGACCAGGAAGACTGGGTCCTGCCCTTCATGATTTGGGCTGGCTGAGCATAAAAACAACCAGGATTGGTGTGTGTGTGTGTGTGTGTGTGTGTGTGTGTGTGTGTGATTAAATTGGCTGTGTGCTCTTGAATAAGACCCTTATCTTTGATACACCTGAGTTCCTGGTTCCATAAAATGAAAGGGTTAGATTAGCCACGATACAATCATTTGACTCCTAAAATATTTAGGGGCTATACCAGCAATTGCTTGTTTATATGGATTTAGATTCTGTTTCTCTGGTTGTTTGTCTGGGACAGATCAGAAGATTCCCTTGGCTCTACAGACAACACCACTGCAGTTAATGACGAAGGCTTTGGTCCCCTTGTTGCCAGCATTCCTGTGAATCTATCTAACTGGGTTTCCTAGAGAAAGCTCACGCAGCATGTGACATCTTTGAGTAAAGGATGAATGCGTGAGGCTGCTTCTTAGCATCCTCTGTGTGTACTGAGTCTACTGTTTCATTTTAAACATGTGAAGCATCGATGAAGACCCAGTAGGATCATTACCTAAAAGAGGCTCTGTCATGGGAGAAAGAGTATTTTATGGAGGAGTTTGAAAAATTCAGTTTTAAGTATGCCTTTAACTCTTGGCACTTCTTGACCACCTCTCTGGGTTTTAGTTTCCTTGCTTTTTAGATAAAATGCACTGCTGGATCATTTATATCTTTTTCAGCTATAATATAGGTAGAGCTAGTAACACACTCAAAGGTCTACCCTGAAGAAGTGTGTTCTCATCTTTGTACTTAACTCTAAGCAACCAGAGGGTGAATTCCCATCTGTGTGAAGCAGTCTGCCAAATGTAATGACTGGACTCTTGCCATTAGGAGGAGGAGGAATTCGGACTGAGCACAAATTCTAGACATCTAATACAGTGGTCAACAACCCTCAAAATAAAATAGCTGGAGGCAATCACAGTCTAAAACAACACCCCCCAAAGGTAACTACTTACCTCACATCATTTAACTCATAATAGACATTTCTGCTCTCATCCTTGATGTAGATAGCGACACTGGCGACTCCAGCATTTTCATGGTGAGCTGCTGTGGAAAGGCACTTACGAAGAGAGCTCGGATCGTGTCTGCGCTTGTGATTTCATTCGGCATCCGCAGCTGTTTGGTTTCATCTCCGTACTGGAGGTAGAGTACACCTGCATGCAAAGGAACACAATTATCAGCTGTCAGAGCAAGAACCATGGGACGTGAAGCATAGGCTAAAGCCACTTTTAGCACACCACAGTTATAGATATTTGGGAAAACCTGAAAAGCAAATAATGAGGGATGCTTATTCTACAGAATGCACTATTTGGTTATCTTATAAGCACCCAGGTTCATTCTTTGGAATCTGGGCAGGGACTAAACAGGTCATTTCCTTGCCCTTTTAGAATCAAAAGGGCCGGGCAGTGGTGGCACACACCTTTTTTTTTTTTTAATTTCTTTCTTTTTTTAAAATTAATTAATTTATTTAATTATTTAAATCACACCGTAATTTACTTATTCACACAGGGGTTATAAACACAAAAAGGCAGGATGTGGGGAAGGGAATGACACCAGAGCATAGATGTTCAGGGGGAGTACAGATACCTTTCAGAAAAGGGCATCAGCTGGGTGAAGGTTCAGGTGACAGGTCACTATGACTCTGCCTATGATTCACACTTGTCCTTATCTAAGTTGGTACTGTCTGCCGAGGCTGCCTATTTATAAGATCTATGACTACTCAGGCTGGTAAGTTTCCATAGAAGCTGCCTGTTTACACTAGCTTATAGCCTGCTGTTTCAGTGTTTTTCCACAGAGACCCAAGACTTTGTGTTAGCATGTATGTATGTCAGGCCTATTACTGATTTTAGACCTATGGCTGATTTTAGGCCTTCAGTGTATAAGCAGGGCTGCCCCTGACATCTCCTCCCTTCTCTAAGTATAGAAGGGCCTTGTCGATTCTAATCTTGCGAAGGCGGGGATAGATGTCTGACCTCCAATAATTGAAGGGGACCTTGTAATGGCTCCGGTCCTCCTGTTGTTGTCCAGTGAGGCATGAGGGCCATACCCATCCTGATGTCTTTTTCCTGGAGAGGGGATACTTTTGACATCAACCCCTATGCAGTCAGGCTTGTCCCTCAGGGAACCCAGAGAGATATTTTTAGTTTTTATTTATATTCCCTTGCAGTGCTTTGCCTCTCAGCCTAAGCAAGAATTCAGATCACCAGTCAGAGGGGGTTCTGAGTGCCCCTCTCTGCTTGGTCTAGGGGCGGAAGTCCCCTCTTTTAGATTGGGTGGAGATGGGTTTTGGGAACATCCTGGATAGAGTAACAACCTCATCTTGAGTCTCGTGGTCCTCCCTAGCTAACTTATGCTGATGTATCCAAATAGGTTTTGCTACCAAATTATCTATCTGTTGTATCACAAAGTTAGTCAGTCTATTTAAGTCCCAGGGACCAAAAGAAATCAGCAAAAATAACCCAATTAATGGTCCCAGGATGGGAGGAAGTGGGATTGACGGTGGCACACGCCTTTAATCCCAGCACTTGGGAGGCAGAGGCAGGCAGATTTCTGAGTTCGAGGCCAGCCTGGTCTACAGAGTGAGTTCCAGGACAGCCTGGGCTATACAGAGAAACCCTGTCTTGAAAAAAACCAAAAAAAAAACAAAAAAAAGTTTAGAATCAAAAGGACAAGGAGTTAACCTTGTTACCTATGCAAAAGACAATACACAATGTCCTCCGAAAAGGTATACTTAGGACTCTGACCCTGCAGGGCTATTTTTAGCATGTATTTTATTAACTGGGAACATAATCATTATAGCAATGTATAAGATTCAGTGCTCATCTTGGTAGTTCACTCAGGAACATATCAAGTGGAAATGGGAGCACAATTCTGTTTTTTTTTTTTTTTTTGTATAGCCATTGAATGTTTATATCATATTAAACCACCTTCAAGAGTCTAACACCTCGACATACTAAAAACAGTAGAGGACACAAATACCATCACCAAATGTTCCAAGGGGGCATATGTCTTATTTGGCCAATGAAACATTAGCCAGTGTGCTGCAAAATGAAGACCTGACGCTTGTTGACACATTGGGTTTGTTTGATGTTCCCTCACAGAACCCAAATCTGAGGACTCAACCTAAGTCTGGAAAGAGGTCTCATGTAGAAGAATGGGAGCCCTGTCTGACCGCTTCAGCAACACATTCTTGTACAGCTATGAACACTGGATGAACATCTTGGTCACGGACTCCCTAGCCCTGTACAGAAAGGACATGTCCCACCAAGCACTGTTGCAATTGCAGAGTTCAGAGCCAGTAAATGATGATATTAGCAGTCTCAAGCTACCATCCTTGCCTCTGTGATTTGAATATCAAATGTCTCCAGGCTCATGTTTGAATACTTGTTCCCCAGCCAGTGGCACTGTCTGTTACATCATGAGACCTTTAGGAGGTGGAGCCTTGCTGGAACGAGTACATCACTGGGGGCAGTACTGGAGGCTTTATAGCCTAGACACGTTTGCTCTTCTCTTGGTTTTATGTGGATGAAAGGTGATCACCCAGCTTCCTACTCTTGCTATCATGTCTTCCTTCCTGTTGTCATGTTTGCTCTGACCATGTTGGACTCTTATCGCTCTGCAACTATAAGACAAAATAAACCCTTTTCCCCCTAGCTTTGTTGTTGTTGGTGGTTGTCAGGGTATTTTATCATAGCAACATAAACCAAAAAACAAAACAAACCACACATTTGCCTTCATCGTCTATTGAACATGGATAACTAAAACATTAGATCAAAGATGAGGAGACTTTATCTGGAGTTTGTGTCTGGGTGAGAAGCCATGGGGAGTAGACTAATACGAGGGTGAGTGTTAGTAGGAAGAGAGTGCAAAAGAAACAGATGCCTTCCAGTTAAAAATGGCATCTCTCCTAACAAACATATCCTCTAGAAGTGCCACTGAAATAGTAAGGATATAAGAAGAAGCACACATTGAAGAGTTAAAAAGAGGAGAGTAGATAAGATACGGAGGAGGAGAGAAAGTTAACGCTGAAATCTTCAAGGGAAGAACTCATTATGGAGTGAGTTGGAGCAAAGAAACCCACAGGTGCCAGGCTCCTTCCAAGGATGGACAAGAAAGGATGAGGCTTTACTCAACCTCATTTCTCCTCAGTGGCAAGAGATGTGTTTCTCTTTCTTGTCCCTCGACACTCAACCAAAGAACTCTTCATTGTGTTCACTGTACAAGACCAAAGAACTTAGCTGAAGATTGGATTCTGGCTGATCAGCCTTAAAGGATAATACCACATACCACTCTACTGTAAGAACCAGGGCAATTTTCCTAGAAAGCTGAGTGGTCCAGAGGAAGAGACCCTCAGATTCTGTGAAGGAGCCAAGCCAGGAGCTGTGTATGAACATCGCCATCAGGCAGGAGTGTCTATAACTCGCTCTTTGATACTAACAGACTTCCAAACATTTCAGATGCTTCAGGAAAGCTTTTAACGTGAAGAAGAGAGCATGTGAGATCTTTATCAAGCATCTTTCCTCCTAGAAAAGAAGTTGAACACAAAAGAGCAGGAAAAACAAAAACCAAAGACAATTAAAAAAAAAAAAACAAACCCTAAAGAAAAGAGATTATAAGATTGTCTTTTCCTCCTGCAACTAAGGTCATGATACTAAGACTCAAGGTACATGAAATGCCCAACATACTCAAGCTTGTCATTCATACAGGATAATGAAGATCCTGAAGTTCCAGGGTGGGAAAGTCCCAGAGGAAGACTAAGCATCAAAAGATGTTATCTTTCTTATGTCAAACAAGAACCAAAGACAACAGAGCAGCACTTAAGCCAATCTGGTGGAAGATATTTTCCGTTGGTTATACCCCTCCATGGACCAGTCAGTCTCTATTAGAGCCAGCTTCTTGTGAGGGTTCCCTGGATACTCCCTAGAATTGCAACATCCATTTCCCTATTACCTCTATCCTATCCTGTTTTCTTCTGTTCCTGGCCTCAATGGGAGAGGAAGCACCTAGCCTTCAGAGACTTAAAGTGGCAGGTGGGGGATACAGGAGGAGGGGTACTCAGAAAACAAGAGATGGGGAAGGATTGTGGGAGGGGTGACTGGGACGGGTTATAAAGTGAATAAGCAAAAAAATAAAATTAAAAAGGAAAAAAAAAAAAACATTTCTCTCCAGGAGAATTCATATCCTAATTCTCACATCAGGTTGCCGAGTGCAGTTGCCTGCTAGGTAGGATACTCATGTCCTCTTATAGATGGTGACATCCAGAGAGGATGGGAACCATGCCTGTGCAAAGAGAAGAGTGCTATTCTCTCACTTGGTTCCGGAAAGGTGGCCTTTTAGCTAGAATAAGTTTCATGAGCACAGAGATATTCTAGAACATTTATTTTATATTTTCATGTATACATATGTGTGCCTGGGCAGGTTTATGAGCACAACGTGTGTGGGAAAAATCCGGCGGGCAGCAGCAGCAGGCCCAGGCCTACTCGACAGCGGCCCGGGACCTGCGAGGTGGAGGCTGCCTGGAGGCTTCCAGGCAGCCTGTCTCACATACCGGATAAAGGTCCCAGGTTCCATGGGTTGGAGGCTTCGGTGGCAGCAGACCCAGCAGGCCCCAACGATATGAGGAAGTCCATGGTTCCAAAAGGGTTTATTGTCATGGCGGATGGTAGATGGATCTGGATGTACCCCCCCAAACTCAGGGCAGACCTGGGTTAAGTAGGGAGGGAGAAAGGGGGAGGTTCTGGGGAGGAATGGTTAATTGGCTCCGCCCTCTGACCTTCATTAGTATGTAAATCTCTAGGGCCTGAGGCCTGTAGTCACACCCTCTACCCGTGCACTTTGGGAGGGGCTGTAATGGCCTACGTGACTGAACAATGTAGGTCTATGGAGATTGGACTGCTTGTTAGGACTCTGAGTTCTGGTGACGTGGCCGAACTCCTGCTGTTTCTCCCTTGGAGTCTCGGGGTTCTAGGCCCATGCCCAGCCAAGAACCAGGATACCCTTACGCAGTCCCACAAACGTGGATGCAGAAACCCATGGAAGTCAAGAGAAGGTGGCAGATTACCTGGAACTGGAGATGCCAGTGGCCATAAGCAGCCATATGGGGGTGGTGAGAACCAATCTTGGGGGGAAAAGCAGCAAGGTGTCTTAACCTTTAAGTCCTATGCCAACCCTGAGACTAGGGAACTTTTAAAGTTTTTTGTCCTTGATCTTTATATTGATCAAAGTTTATATCTATCAAAGCCTATTGTATTTTTCCCCATCTTTCATGTGTGTGGTGTGTGCATGTGTATGTGTGCATAGATTTGTATGTGTATGTATATGCACATGGAGGCCTAAGGCTAATTCAGGGAGTCATCCTTGATTGCTATTTACTAAGAAAGGGCCTCACCATAACTCAGAGCATGCTGATGTGCTAGTCTTGGAAGCCAGATTGCTCTGGGGATTCCCTGTCTCTGCTTCTAGGATGGTATACATTCAATAGCTGAACAATATCCAGCCTCTATTGCAGGTTCTTAATAAATATTTACTGGCTGAACTAATACATACTTATTAGTCATCTAAAAGGAACTTTAGGTTAGGGACTATCTGAGCTCTAAGTTCTCCTAGATAACATACTTAGTCTCACAGTATCTTGCTTGTAAATTAATATAAACTATGTGTAATAGGCGTGAGTAGTTCTATTACTCCTTGCTGTCCATCCCATGTCAGATCCTCAGGGAAAGAGTTCTCCTGTGTTCCTATGAGGTCACAAATTGGTTAAAGAGTAGAGAAAATCTTTCAAGCCTATCCGATCACAGATTATGGAATGTTTTGCTTGAAGTGTGAATTATGGTGACTGCCCCATGGGTTAGCTTAAACCATAAGAAAAGTCTACAGCCATTTCTGAAGGCTAGGCCTGAAGCAATCCCCAGGGGAGGTTTGTATAGAACTGCCTTGCAGCAGTTCAATATCACAGCCTTGCCACCCCAAAGGGCCTGGTTTTCATCCTTACATCTGCATTCTGTACGTGTGTGTGATTGAAATAGAATTTAAAAGACTCTGGAGTGGAAACAAATTGGGCCTAAACTCTGGTTACCTCAGATCTGGCTGGTGCAGCTGCCAGCTGGTTCCACACGTCCAGTTATAGAACGTGACAGTCCAGAGAGCATGAGACGGATGCCTTTGCAAACAGAGGGGAGTGGTATTTTCACACTTGATTCCAGAAAGGTATTCAGAGATTCTTAAAACTCAGAAGGAATTCTCTTAATAGATGACGGCATTTTATTGGCACAGGGATAAACTAAAGCCACATGGTTTCAGCAAGTCAGTGCTGGCTGCTCCGGGTTCATGAGGACGTCTTTGGATCATAATCCCCCTTTGCATGGAGAACAGAACAACAGAAACATATTTATGGTCTATCTGCTGCATGTCAGAAATGGGGCAGGGATTCCATCCCATCAGTCAGCCTCCTTGTCAAATTGTAAGGATTCCATCCCATCAGACAGCAGCCTTGTCCAAGTGTTACTGCGACTCCATTTCATGGTACGGGAAAACTAACAGAAGCTCATAAGAGCCAAGCAGCTTTCCCCAAAGTTACAGTTAATAACTAAAATGCAAATCCATATCCATTCTTCAGACCCTGTAGATCCCAGCCTTTGAGGTATACTGCCTCTGAAAGTTTGCACTCCTTGTCTATCCTGTCTCTTGTCATCAAGTGACCTGAGCTGGATTTACATTCTTCAGATAATCACGTGGCTTACAGATCAATCTGAAGCATAATGAAGGTAGTTAGGGAAGAAGATTTCATCTTTAACCCAACTGAAGGGAATGCGGGCACATGGAAGGAATTCCACATCCAAGGGTGGGTTGAGAGGTTACTGGGAACTGGGGAGCTCAGAACGTCACAGCAGCGTTCTGAAGTAAACCTCAGAACCTTTGGAATCCTTCTTTAAGAATCTAAACAATTGAGATTGCTCCCACATCAATGGCTTTGCAAAAGCACCACGAATTTTATCCAAGAATCTTAGTCACAATAAAACAAAGTACATTTGGCAGGTCATTCCTGTGCCATTATAGGTATATCTTTACCATCTTCCAAACCTCAGTATCGTGGGACACTCAGAACATGCGACACCTCATATACTGTAATAAAGTAGCTAAGGATATTCACAGTGTGACTTAGTGTCCTAGGCCTAGATTGAAGTCACTCTACTTTTCCAGGCACTGTGGGGATGCTGGACACTGCCATGTACATTAAATATATTGAGCCAGCAACTTACAATGGCCTTCTTGCCCATACTTACACACACACACACACACACACACACACACACACACACGTCTACTTTGAACAAGTTTATTTCCCTGTGTTAATCAGACTTGTTGCTATGGTGATAAATACCTGAGAAAAACAACTTGAGAGAATTCTATTTTGGTTCCCTGCTTCTTAGGTTTCAATTTACTGTAGCATGGAAAGCATGGCAGAACCAAGCAGCTTACCTGTTAGGAAGCACAGAGAATGTGTGATAGCAGGCTATTTCTCTTTTCTTCCAACTAGACCCCAGGCTATCTCTTTCTTCCTCTTTTCCTCCAACCAGACCCCTATGTACAGAATAGTGTTTGCCACACTCATCAATCCTCTTTGAAAATACCCTCCCAATAACCACTTTCCCGTGCTCCCACTGCTGTACTATTCTGCCTCACCGGAAACAATTGAACTAAGGACTCTGAGCTAAAAACTCTGAAACTTTGAGGTAAAACAAATCATCCCTGCCTTGAGGATGTTTTCTCATGGATCCATCAAAGCTACAAGAAATTTAATGATACAGGTGGGTACAAAAGTAATTGTGTTATTTTGCAGTGTTGAAATTTGCTGTTTGATATTGGCATACATTCTTAATAAATGTGGTTATATCATACATCAAAAAAAAAAAAGAAAGAAAGAAAGAAAGAAAGAAAGAGAGAAAGAAAAAAGAAAATACCCTCACAGACACAATCATATACATCCTTTACTAATTTCCTGGGCACTCTTCAATCTAAGGGAGCTGACAGCCAGGATCAACCATTCCAGCCCCATCCACACCACAACAAAACTTCATCAGGCTTTGAAGAATTCACAAACATGCTTATATTGTGTTTTATTGAAATCGCAGGCATGGATGGCTCTTACTTTTGCACCACAGTCAAAAAAAAAAAAAAAAAAAATTAAAAGAAAGCCGGGCGGTGGTGGCGCACGCCTTTAATCCCAGCACTTGGGAGGCAGAGGCAGGCGGATCTCTGAGTTCGAGGCCAGTCTGGTCTACAGAGTGAGTTCCAGGACAGCCAGGGCTATACAGAGAAACTTTGTCTCGAAAAACCAAAAAAAAAAAAAATTTTTTTTGCACCACAGTCACTAGTAAACAAGCCAGTTTCTCTCACCAGATGGTAATACACAATATAGTGTGAAGTATCTCATGGATGCTCAAGTGTATTTACTTTATATGAATTCCATTTTCCCTGTACAGTGGTTGTGTTCCTGTGATACATGCTTGCCTGCTGGAAGGACTACACATTAGTCCTAGATGTTATGCTCCACAGGCAGGGGATGCAATGATTCCAATTGATTTAAGATCCCCAGGTCCTCCAAATCCACTTTAAGATTATGCAAAGCACAAATCATGATATGCATCACCAGTGGCGAAAGGCCAATAGCTTGAAAATATGAAGAGCTCTTGTAGTAATTTCTGAAGGGAAAATGTGTTTTCAACTCACGAAAATTATTAAAATGAAAACAGAAAGATCATTTTTAACATCTATGAAATTGGCAAACGGATTTACAGTAAAGTCAGCAGCACAGTGAAAAATTGGAAATATATTCTCAGACTTCTATTGGAAAGGCTCTTTGGAAATATATATTCAAAACTCCCAAAATATGCAGTTTCAATTAAGAATTCCAACTCTGCCCATTTAGGCACAGAGGTGTTCTTACCAGGGAGCTCAAGTTATCCGATCAATATGGATGAGGAGGAATATCTAGCCACAGGGGATTGATTTGATGAAGGAACTCAATAAATCAATCTACTCAGTGGGACACTGATGTTTCAATAAGTGTGTGACAGACATGGCATTGAGCAAGAAATTATATTTTGTTAAGTGGCAGATGATAGAAAATAAAACAAAATAGAAAGGAACCAAATCTCTAAAAGTTAATTACCTTGATAGGGAAGTTGTACAAACTTTTTTTTTTTTCTGAGACAAGAGTTTCTTTGTGAAGTCTTGGTTGTTGTGGAACTTACTCTATAGACCAGGCTGACCTCAAACTCACAGAGATCTGCCTGCCTCTGCCTCCCAAGTGCAGAGATTAAAAGTGTGTACCATCATCACCCAGTGACAAACTTAAACTTACAAAAATTTGAGATGCCTCTTTAAGAACAAGAGCATAAAGCTAGCTCTGACAAGGGACATTCAGTCCTGGGGCCTGCACCTTGGTTTCATTAGTTTGTTGTTAAATTTACCTATTTGATTGCTATATACCAACATACTAAGAATGCCTGAATGGTCCACGCAAACTCCTTGATACTCTCCTGTACATCACTTATAAAACAAGGCTTGGTTTGATCATCTTTCATGACAGCCTGCTCACCTTAAAGGGAATGACCAAGAGAATAATACATACTTAGGTAAATGGGGTCATTTCTTAAGTCAGAAGAGATGAACCAAGGTTGCTTGATTATATAAAATTTCTCGGTAGAGTTGGTAGAATGTAAGCTAACATCAGCATGGAGGAGATACTAACATCTAATCCATGTGAGACTGAATTAGAGTTAGCACACCCAAGCATCCTTAAGAAATGCTATCATTAATCATTTACAATAAAGTACTTGAGGAGAAGCCATAGACACTGAAGAATTAGCTTTATTCACTAGACAATCCCCGATCACATGCCAGCTCTCTTGCACAATCTTTAGTATACAAAATAACATAACCCTAATCATAATCATAACAGATTTAGATAAAGGCTAAGGGAAATACAATACACATATAATTTTAAAAATACCTTAAGAATTAAGTTCATTTTTCTTAAACATATTCACCAAAAAAATCCTTTTGGATAAGTTTTATGTTCAACGATGAAATGTTCAAAGCCCCGTCTGTAAATTCAAGTTATTTTATATGTGTGGTTTCTAGATCAGAAGAGTTAACTAGCAGAGTTAATGCAAGAAAAAGAAACAATAGGCACCAATGCTGAAAGGGATACCAAAGGGGTGTGGAACATTGGGGAGAGTCCTGAGGAGAACGGGGAAGATGGTAGCTCATTCCTGAGTTCACGAGGAAACAATGTGGATGTTAGGACAGTTCAAAGACTTAAAGCAACCTGGGGCTAGCAAACTAGAGAATACCATTAGGTAGAACATGCCATCGATAACAACATTGGCAATTCTGAGGAACACGGATAAATGAGAGGGCTCACTCCACCCTCTATCAACACCGTGGAAACACTGTGGTCTTTGGCACAGAACAAATAAGATTACAGAATGTAGCAGAGCCCAGGGAGAAGCAGGTTTTATGAAGGCCTGAAATATGAGAGGAGTGGTTCTAAAATTCTTGGAGGAATGTTGATTCAATAAATAGTCCCAGGAAAATTGGTTTTCCATACGGCAAAAGTAAAATATATCCCTTTCTTATGCCATAAGCAGAATAAATTCCTGTTATTCTCGAGATCTACATATGAGGAAAAACTATCAAACTTTTAAAGGCCAGTAACACAGGATGGTGCATTCTAGTATACTGACATAAGGGGCTTTTAAAAGAAAAATAAAATACAGAGGAAGCTATTGTTTTATTATCCTATATTAAAGTGAGTATTTGATACTATAGATAAGACTGTAAGCAAAGAAAACCAACCACACCCTATAAGAGGATATTCATAAATCAACAAGAAAATAGCAAAATAGAAAATGAGTAGTGATAGATTCCAAATGACAATGACCACAGAAGTCAATGAAGAAGAAACTCCCCAGGCCAATAAATGCTAGAATGGTCTCTATAATTGAATATGCAATTTGAAATGAAAACACTTACATTACTATTCTGTCTCCATCAGACAGGGCAAGCCAGCAAATCAAATGGCTTCAAGTCATGGTAAGGGTAGGAGAAAATGCTCACTGAATGAGTAAATCCAGTCACTCCTTCAGAGAGGGTTAAGATTCGAGTTCTGTACTTGGCTTTGTCTCTGCTGTCCATCACAGGCAAAACCTCATGAACATGGGGCTCTAGTCCCAGGAAAACCACTATAGCTCCATTTGCATGTTTATTCTTGGTGGCATATCCACATAATAGAATATGAAACAGCTGGTCATAATGAAGGAGAATCATGTCTCTCCCCAGAGGTATATCTCAACAACATAAAGCTGGATAGCCAGAGACCGGGGTAGATGTACACAGCTCCACTTAATAGTATGTTACATTGAACACCCAGGTTTTTATACCCTTGCTTGTGAGCATACCCAAACACAGCAGAAACACTGAAATGAGCATGGCAACTCCAGCCTCTAGTGACTGGTTAGCTCTGGGAAATGAAAGGATGTGTGGTTATACACCATGCTACCTCTTTAAAAATGTTTGTTAACTAAGTGGCCTCAATTACAGAAACAACTATGTCTTCATAAAACTTGATATAACCTCATATAGCACTTGTTAGTGCTGGGCATTGATCTAAACCTTTCCCAAATATTAACTCATTTCATTGTTATAGTGGTCTCATTTCATAGAGAAGTTCTTTTTTTTTTTTTTTTTTTTTTAGGTTTTTTGAGATAGGGTTTCTCTGTGTAGCCCTGGCTATCCTGGAACTCACTCTGTAGACCAGGTTGGTCTCGAACTCAGAAATCCGCTGCCTCTGCCTCCCAAGTGCTGGGATTAAAGGCGTGCGCCACCACTCCCTGGCCATAGAGAAGTTCTTGAGTGACTTAATTAATGATCTTGCTATATGATAGATCAATCTATCATGCTATGCCATCTCTCCAATGATTAAACAGATCTGTTTTGTTTTGGCAATGTCTACTATATTGCTGTTTGCTGTAGTTTTCCAATCTAAGACCCTAAGAGGAGCCTTTTAAAGAGATGATCAAGATGAGACTCAGAGATGGCTCAACCCTTACAAGAACCAGCTGCTCTTGCAGAGGAACCAGGTTTGATTCCAAGCACCCACATGGTAGTTCACAACCATCTGTAACTCTAGTTCCAGGGGATCTAACATCCTCTTCTGACCTTCAGAACCCCAGGCAAGCTCAAGGTACACAGACATACATATAGGCAAAAACACTCATCTGCATATAATAATTTATAAAAAATTTTAAAATCCCATCTGGGCAATGGCACATGCCTTTAATTCTAGCACCCAGACTGCACCGCAGGTGGGTTTCTATTAAACAGGTACAAGCTGGTCTACACAGTGAGTTACAGGCCAGACAATAGGACTACGCAGCAAGGCCCTATTTTAAAATAAAACCAAAAAGATGATAATAATAACAATAATAATAATGAGAGATTATGAAGATACTGTTGATAATAATGATGACAGTGCTCTTTTAAAAGCACTTCTCCATAGTTCATGAAAATCTGACCAAGAAACTAAGTCCTGGGTGCAACTAGGGAATCTGGAAGTTTTCTTTGGCTACTAATAAAACAGCAGGAACTGAAATTCCATAATGGCAAACAAAGAGTAAAGGTCACAAAGAATTAGAATCTTTTAAAAAAAGAAAAAATGATCCAAGAAAAGCTGAGGAGAAGGGAACAAAAGAAAAAAGAAAGGAGGTAGGTAGGTAGGGAGGGAGGGAGAGAGGGACAGAGGAAACTGATCTCTCTTGGATATAATTAGTGTAGCTTAGCCTGGGCTGTAGCTTGGTGCAGAACACTGGCTTAGCAAGCCCAGGGCCTGGGCTCCAGGGCCAGCAACAACAAATAAACAAATAAATAATAGGAAATAGCAACAACAATAACAACAACAAACGTATTAGGCAGTTCTGATGCATGCTTTCTTCATATCAGACTCTGGCTATAATTTTTAACAAAGGATATACAAGCTTCCTTAGGAGACGTGTGTGTCCTGTTACTGTCTTCACTCTCACTGACCAGCAAATGTCGGCACTGCTACGGTCTGATAGGAGACGCCCCTGGCCCTGCCCCAGGCTCATGTATTGAACATTGGTCTGGTGGTACTACTTGGAAAAAATCAGACCTCAGGGGGCGTGGCTTGGAACAGGCTGTGCTGTTCCACCTGAAGCTTCATTGCTTTCTGTTTTGTTTTATGGTTGTCATAAGGTGAGAACACTTTCCACAATCATGGCTTTTCCCTGAAGCCATGAGGCCACAAAACTATGAGCTAAAGAAATCCAACCTCCCATAAGCACTCTCTGTCAGATATTTGGTCATAATGGTGAGAAAAATAATTAATACAAGCAAAATTATGGCTACTAGTAAGAAATAGAAAGTATCTCAAATCTCCTTTGTAAAACAAGAAGATTTTACAACAGTGAAAGATTTTACACGGTAGAAACTAAAAGAATTCTTCCTGATAGTGTATAGCTTGCTAGTTCCTCAAGTTGGAGTAGAGGTGTGCATGTATCAACCCATGAACAGAAGTTGGGCTCACCGACAACATCCAGAGAAGGCTTTGGGGGTAAAGAGGGCTCTATACACCACAAATCAAACTAATGGCATAAGAAATAAAGCCCTCTTGGACAACGAACACTACCAGTGGACATCAGTTATCAGATCAGCACCTTGGGAGTCCGTGCCTACCTTTCCAAGCTCATTGAATTTTTATTACTTAGTTTTAATTTTGACAATAGTAACCCAAGTATATGATGCATTGTGATTATAGTTAAAAACTGTCATTTTTTATTTATATTTATTTTTATTCTGCGAATGTGTGCTATGGGAATTTATGTGTACCATATGCTTGCAGGGACCTGAAGAGGGCACCAGATCCCCCAAGTGGAATTTTAGGCAACTAGTTGTTATTGAACATGTGGGTGCTGGGAACTGAGCCTAAGTTCTCTGCAAGAATAGAAAGTGCTCTTAAAAACTGAGCCATCTCTCTAGCCCCATTGCTTCTTACTTTTTGAATGAAATATGCTTAAGCATGAGGGTTCAAGTGACGCTCTTGCCTCAGACTTCCTGTAGCTGAAACTACAGGTGTCACCATGCAAGTTCAAGCTTATTTTATTTTAGGATTTCCTTATCTTATTTATGATTACACTCCATCTGTCTTCAGACACACCAGAAGATGGCATTGGATCCTATTACAGATGGTTGTAAGCCACAATGTGATTGTTGGGACTTGAACTTGGGACCTCTGGGAGAGCAGTCAGCACTCTTAACTGCGAGCCATCTCTCCAGCTCTCAAGTTTAGTTTAAAAAGGCACAGTATGGATTGCATGAACTCCAAACATTTTGAGCTTTGGGCCTTCTCCATCTACTCCTCTCTTACTCTTATTCCTAGACTTGACACCTTGGCCCCTTCGTCCTGGTTGTGTTTCAGTTTCCGTCTCCCAGCCCTGGTCTCCTGTCCCAGCAACTGTAGTTCTCATTGTCTACGAGTCTCATCAAAAGCATGTCCTCTCTATCACTTAGGAAGGACTTGGGGTAGCACTTACAATCCATCTTTCTGTGGCAGACCTTCGCCACTCTTAAGCCTTAAGGTAGCACATGCTGCCATCACAGGTCCCTAAAGGGCAGGTCCCCAATAGCAGGTCAACACTGGTCATATGCTGCTGTTGACATATTCAGGAACACCCTCAGCGAATCCTTGCTTTTTGGTTCTGTGGATCTATTAGATCTACTAGATGAGCAATGAGGTTGGAAAAACGGGCACTCAGGGGGAAGTGGTTCACCCTAAGCAACTGTTCTTCTCTGAGCAGCTCTTCCTCAGCTTCTTTCAGGAGTTTGAAGGCCAGACTCAAAACAGTTTCCAGAGGGAGAGAAAGGCTATAGGCTGTTTGGGGAAATCCCTTTGGCCTCCATTTTGAAGCTCTTAAAACAAACAACAACCATAAAAACAAAACAAACAACCAATAAACCAACCTGCACAGAGTGGCCATATTGTCCATGACCTGGGAAAAGACATAACCCACCCAATGCCCACACTCTTAGGAAAGATCAGCTTCCTAATGCTTTGTGACTTGACCCAAGAGAGGGGCAGGGTTATATGTATCAATCCAGATGGAATTGTAAAAGTCATACTGTGTGACAGAGATGTCTGGAAGGGGGTCCGTGTCCCCAAGCTACCAACATGAGCAAAGAAACTCTTGGTACTCAGGAGCAACATGACATGGCTGTTGTTGAGAAAAATCTTTCCAACTACCATACACAGTAGATGGGCTGAAGGCAGAACCTGAGGGGGCAGGTAACATCAGTAGTATTGCGTTGGGCTGAGATGTCAGGGGTCAGTCTTCCAATCAGATGAGCTAGTACAAAGTTGACAGTTTAGAAAAATCAAACCTGGCTTTATGCTCATACTTGGACATTATGAAGGTAATATTTGTCAAAGCATGAGGAAGTAATATATTTTGTCTTAGAGTTTGTTAGCCAGATTTAAACCTTTAAAACTATTTTGGCAAAAGGTATGCAAGTCCCTGAATCCTGCCCGGGTAGATTGGTATGTTATACACTAGGACTTGTGTGCTCATAAATTTCAGCCAAAGCTAAGAACAGTAAGGGCTTACCTTCCGCCGACAGGTAGCTGTGGGTTTACACCAACAGCCGGGCATTCGTTAACTGTTCCGGATGGAGGTGGGTACCACAGCACCTTCACAACTGATCTGATTAGGTTTGGGCTATGTTCTAGAAGCAAAGGTGAATCTCGGTGAACTGCAAATGGGGTACCACTTTTTATATCACTGACTATTTTACTATTTTACATCTAATTTCCCTCCATGACTCTTCTCCGGTAATCATTCTGTCATTTGCTTACTTACTGGCTCCTCTGGGCTTTCCTTCATCTTTTCTAGGGCTATTATAAAAGTTCACAGCTGTCTGTGGGCACTCCCAGCCAGATTCTAGCCTGAAGTGGGCAGGGAAGGGCTCTGGCTCCCAGGGCAGTCCATTCTGTTCCTGACTCTCCACCCACTTCCCAACCCTGGATTCTGCCTGCTGCTCTCAGCATGCTCCTCCTGTGTCCTCAAACCATCAGAGAGAGTGGACCTGCTGGCAGCCTCCTCTGAGCCTTCTGTCTCTGTCCCTCTCCACACCCTAGCCCAGGAGGAGAACTGGAATGTCCTTTTTGTCCTGGCCAGAGGAATCAAGTAGTTTCAGGAGTGTTGTTGCTTAGCTATGGGTTTGCCAAGGCCTGGGGTGGGCACCAGAGATCCGTCTGTGGATGTGTGAGAATGGGGTAGCACAGTGAAAAGGAAGAACAAGGGTTGATGTAGCTCGTGTGGGCTCTCCCAATAGGGAAGGGACAGGAGAGTGGAAGGTGGATCTACCTACATTTTGAAAGGCAAACCTGTGTTGTCTTGTCTTGCTTAAGAGCGTGGGAGAAGGGAAGGAGTTGCTGCTAGTGTGGTCCAGGTAAAGGAGAGTGAGAAAGACATAGTCTCTCCCAACTGACCAGCTTTAGCACAAGGGGACTCTAAAAAAATGTCACCCCAATGGAGCTTGTTCTTGTGACATAAACCTCCATGGCTGAGCTCAACTAATCTCACGTCCAATCTGATTTCACAAGACTCTCCTCCCCATCTTGCCACCAAAGGATTTTTAATCATATATTTATGTATATGTATGTGAATGTGTATAGTATATATGTTTTATCACATATATGTATATGTTTTATCATATGTATGTATATATGTATATATAAAGTATGTATTTACTCCTCCTTTGTTACTTTCTAAAGAGACATTTAAGAGACCCACACATGACTATTTCTCCTCCCCATCTTCCTTTGAAGTCTCATAATGCCTTTTAAGAGAAGCTTCTGATGTCAACCACAATAAAGGATCACAATAAAGAATGAGTGTCTGCAGGCCGCTGAATCATGTGGGCCCCACTGGAGCATCTCTGGAGGCAGGAAGCAGGAAGGGACCTGAGACAGAGACTAAGTTGCTAGGATTTCTGTCCCCAAGCCCTTCCTACCACTCTCTGGAAACACAACCTTTGCTTATCATAAATCACTAAGTTTGGCAATACAAGTCACTGCTAAATAGCCTTTGTGCACATTCAAACTTTAATAAAAGCACTGAAAAAGATCAATAAGGCCTGCAGGTACCTCTAGCTGCTTTGCTACCTAAGGAATTTATTAGGCAAAGTCACTGTATTATGCTGCCCTGGCCATAACATGCATTCAACGAGTTGACTGCCCACCCTGGGCTCCAGCAAAACAGGACAGACAGGATTACCTCTTTCAGGCTCTGTGCATGCCGCAGCCTTATCATCTACAGTAGCCATTCGGCTCCTGTAGAAACTCTCTGCTTACATAACAACAGACCACATGGGAGAATAATAGCCCGTGTCCATGTTCCACAGAACAGGGTAACTCAACTCCACAGTGTGCTGACATGACTGAAAACAACCAAATTGAAGCAGACTGAGTTTAGCCGTCTTCAAATAAATTCTTTAGCAATAGAGAACAGCAGATGAAACCTGGAGCTGCCGCAGAGCTACACAGTGGCACTGCCTCTATTACCCCCAAGTGTGTGTGCTCACAGATGGATTGAATTCATTCTAGACAGACTGAGTGCCTACAGACACAGCACAGGGTTCTCAGGGCTCGTAAGAAACTAGTCAGCTAGGAGTTGTTAATATGGATTGCCACACAACAGATAAACTCATAAAGAAGTAAGTGTGGAGTATGTCAAATAATAGGGGGAAGTATAATTTAGGGTAGGGGTGTGGAAGGAGGGAGAGAGGCAGGTGGGAGGGGTGGATAGCTGTTTTACTCAGGAAACTGATCTCCTGCAGAGTAGGAAACGTTTGGGAAAAGTGTGGGAGCTGGCTTGCAGAATCTGGAGGGATAACAGTTCAGACAAAATGAACAGAAAGTTTTCTGAAGTAGAAGCTTGTCCGTTGAGTACCAGGATCAGCAGAGAACAATGTTTGGAAACAGAGAAGACATGGGGAGGAGACGCAGGTGAGTTCAGGAAAGCAACAAGTGGTGGGGTCAGATAGAGCATGGCGTGTGAGCCAAGATGGCCTGCTTAGTAGAATTGCTTCAGTAAATGCTGGCTTTTTGGCAGGGGGTTGGGGGAGGTGTGGGAGTGAAGATTAATACTAAGAAAGCACTGGAAGCTAAGGTAAACATCTACAGAAAGGTTAGTGGATGAGACCAGGAAGGAAGGTCAGAGTTGGTGAG
The DNA here is from genome assembly GCA_021653895.1 of Mastomys natalensis. Taxonomy (NCBI): domain Eukaryota; kingdom Metazoa; phylum Chordata; class Mammalia; order Rodentia; family Muridae; genus Mastomys; species Mastomys natalensis. Next base: position 1,689,142 of record JAJTUV010000330.1, on the reverse strand, counting down.
AAGTGCTCAGACTTCTGGCTACCCAGTCTTAAGTATCAAGAGAATCAGTTCTAGTATCCCCAATGGATGCCAAAATAAGACAATCAAATCCTTTATACAAAGTAGTGCAGTATTTGCATATAACCTATCCATACCCTCCTGGATTCTTTAAGTCATTTCTACATTACTTTTAATACATAGTACAATATTTATGCTACAGAAGTAGTTGGGATACTATATTGCTTAGGGAACACTGACAAGGAGAGTCTATATGTGTTCAACAAAGATGTCGACCAAACTGGGCTTGGATGGCACAGGCTTTTGATCCCAACACTCCGGAGGCAGGAGGCAGGTGAATCTCTGTGAGTCAGAGGCCAGCCTTGTCTTCAAAGTGAGTTCCAGGACAGCTAGAGCTACACGAAGAAACACAAGTCTCAAAAAACCAAAACCCCAAAACAACAATAAAAATAAAAAACAAAAGAAAAACACCAAACCAGCCAACCAAACAAGATGCTGATAGATGCTGATTAACTATATCTTGAAGGTAGACTTCATCCAGACAAAATAAGACCAAAAGAATTTTCCCATTATTCAAGAATAATGGTGAAGGTTCAGCATGAGCAACTGACAGAGGACAAAGCCATCTGCCTGATTTAAGGAAGAGTCCATACTGAAGGGCACAGATTTTGGACCTGTGAAGTTTGAAAGTCAAGTAAATGACTTCAAATACTAATGTGGCATTATGACAATCAAAATGCAAAGTAATAGTAACCGGAACAATTGCACAGGGTTTTGTCTCGGAACCATACAGACACAAACAATTTTTGGCCATGCAGTTACAGATTTTCCTATGCAGACATAACTAATGTCTCCTTGGTGGTGTCTGCTCTTGTTTTATAAAGCATAATACTTTGGGGATCTCTGTGGAAAGCTTGGCCTCAACCAAGTATCCATTTCCTTTACTAACTTCCTGCTGATAGTAGCTAGTCTTCAAAGTTGAAAGAAAAAACAAACAAACAAAAAAAACCCTAAAAGTTCCAATGTCCATAGCTAGATCCAAAGACATGTGCTAGTGATCATTTATATATGAGCAAGATAGTAACGAAAAAACATCACACAACGAAAAACATCACACAGATTTACTTTCATATGGTTTTGTCTGCCAGAATAGGCTTACCTTGGATCACTTAGGAATGTTTACAAATATAGAAGGACGAGGTGCTCCAATATAAGAAACACACACACACACACACACACACACACACACACACACACACATACAGAGTTCTCTCTCCTCTCTCTCTCTCTCTCTCTCTCTCTCTCTCTCTCTCTCTCTCTCTCTGTGTGTGTGTGTATACTTCCCATGGGGGGTCAGTTCCAGGAATCCTATGGATAGTGAAATCTGTGGGTGCTCAAATCTCCTCCAAAACACTTTAAAACATTTTGAGACTCCTTGTGATACCTAAGACAATATAAATACTACATAAACCCTTATATTGCTCAGGGAATAATGACAAGAAAAGTCTGTAGCATTTGTTCAGCATGTTGGGTCTCAAACCTGGGACAAAGGACTGAGAACCCTATTAACATATCAAAGCAGATTCTGACCACAAGGGTCTCCTGGAAGCCTTCAGTCCTTTCTGTTACAGGATCCTTCTGACTGGCACACTTTCCTCCAACTCTTCTTCCCTGTCGGACCCAGCCATCTGGGGTATGTGCCCCCTTTTACCCTTTTGGCCTCTTGTCCTCCTGGCCACTGTTCCTGGTTCCCCTCTCTCCTTTTCCCTAATCCCTGTCCTAATCCTCTGCAGCACATGGCCCAGTTCAGTCTCCCAGTCATCTTCCATCCAGACCCTTCAGAGGCCTCTGGCTCTGCTCTCCCTCATATCCACAATAAACCTTCTCCTCCACCACACCTCGGACCAGTCATGTCCTCTTTTTAATATCCTTTTTTCATTCACAATATAAACTTCACTTTTCCCCCTAAATTTCTGACTTGTGTTTGGGTGAAACCATAGATGCAGAACCAACAGATATGGAGGAACAATTATGAATGTATGTATGTATGTTGTATGTATGTATGTATATATGTATGTATATACGTATGTATGTATGTATGTGTGCACAAAGTGGTACAGATTTGTAAATATATACAAACACATAAACACACACAAAATATGCACACACACATACAACTTCTCATCATAAATAAGCTAGGAGTAATATTAATATAAAAGAGTGCACCAAGGGTATCCCTTTAATAGCTATTAGCATCAAAATATACACTTAGATCCCAGTAATAAATGAACGGGCCACAGGACCTGGGAATACAAGTGCATTAGAGAGGATGGATTGATGCATTGAGTATGTGAAGAGCTACTTAATTAAAAAGGAGGGGTAGATGGGAGAGTTTAGAGGGAAGATAGGGGAGTGGGCAGTGATGCATTTACATTACAATCCCCAAAATAAAACTTAAACATTGGCCTCGTATCTCAGAAGCACTCTGTTGTCATTGAGGGTGCACCTGCTTCCCTCGGGCCACCTGAGAATCGGGCTGACTCACCTGAACGCCTTTGTGACAATGATCATTAAGCAGGCTCAGTGGCACACAGCAAAGATTTTTTTTAAGGTTGCCACTTAATGGTAAAACAACTGATTTATAAGAACATGTGTATTGAGTAAAATGAGGCCTCCTTAAAGAGCTGAGAGCCCAGCCTATTCTGACATGCGCAGTTCTGTTGATCTGGCCTTGAGTAGCTGTTGCCTCTTTCCCAAGGACAATGGGGGGGGGGGGGGAGGATGACAATGAGTCCTATGTGCCAGGAAGCATCTAGAAGGCCTCCCTCACATGAGAGAAAAAGAAGATATGCACAGAAATCTGTGAGAAACAGATATTTTAGAAACTACTGGGGAGGAAAAGTTATAATTTACCAGGAAAGAATGGGAGGAGGAGGGCCGGGTGTGTGGAGGCTTCGCGGTACAGTTCCTACTAGTGCATGGGAGGCCCGGGTTTGATCTCTAGCGCAGGATAAAAAAAAGAGAAAGAAAGGACACTATGCTGTTCTTGCTGAGAGACAGAAGGCAGGCTGTCCCATGTCTGACGCCTGCGCCTGAGCGCTGCTCTCAGTGACCTTGGTGACGACATTTAATTCTGTCCAGGTGCACATCTGGATGTTCTGGGCCACAGCCATCTTACTGCTGTCCCACAGACACCACCAATTACTTCTGTCTACTTGGTTCTGATATGAACTCAAGGAACCAAATTTAGAAAACAGATGAGCACCTCCCCTCCCCCACTGCAAACACAGCGTTCTCCCTTCCACACCGAGGATACCTAAATAAATGTTATCACCAATGGGAAGTCATTAATGTTTAAAGCCCAAGCATCGTTAATCACCTAGTGGGTAATGCAAGGAATGGAAGTCACACCAGAAATAGCGTGACCTCGGGCAAGTTCTCTTTTTTTCTGTTCCCCATTCAAAACCACTTTATTGAACAAAATAATTACATATAATAAATGGCATATACTTAAGGAGTACAATTTGACAAGTTTATTTTGTTGCTCTTGTTTTGAGGGAGAGGATCTTAATATGTAGCCTAGCTTGGACTTGAACCCACAATCCTCCTGCCTTAGTGTTAGGACTACAGGTATATGCTACCACATCTTGCTTCAATTTGGGAAGTTCTAATTTATTCATAAATCCATAAAACCACCACCAAAATACAAATACTGGTCATCAGCACTTCCCCCCAAATGTCCCTCAGGCCCTTCCTGATGCTTCTGTCACCCCTCTCCGACCTCCTGAACAAACCTTAGTCTGCTTGCTGTCACTGTGATTAGGTCTCATATCCTAGCTTTACATAAATACACTCATGCAAGACATATTCCAATCTGTTTTTTTTTTTTTTAAATCTGTATTGTTGCCTGTTTTCATGCTGGAGAGGTGGCTCAGCAGTTTATAGCACTGGCTGCTCTTCCAGAGGACCCAGGTTCAGTTCCCAGCTCCCACATGGCAGCTCACAACTGCATACCTCTGGTTCCAGGGAGCCCAGAACCTTCTTTAGGCCTCCACAGGAACTGCACACACAAAGTGCACAGATATACACACAAACACCCGTAAACAGAAAATGTAAAGTTTTTTTTTTTTTTTTTAACAGAGTACATTATATAAATCAAGCATGGTGACATACATGCTATTTAAAAATCAATCAATCAATCAATCAATCAGTCAATCAGTTATAGAGAGAATCTCTTATTAGCATCACCTGTCAATATAAAAGGCTATGGCCAATGAGCTAAGGCACAATAAGAAGGTGGGACATCTGTCAGGGAGAGAGACAATGCTGAGAAAGGGTTGGGTGAGTCAGGGATTTTCCAAGTAACCATGAGGATACAGACACATGAAACAACTCATGAAATGCATGAGACAAAGGTAGCCAGCCATGTGGCACACTAAGAATAGGATAAACTGGATTATTGAGATATAAGTTAGTTGGGGAACAGAGCCAAAGCTATTGGCCTAAGCATTTATTAATAACTAGTCTCGGGGTCATTATTTCTGGGAACAAAGTGGTCAGGAAGAAAAGCAAAGAGTTAATCAATGAATCAATGAATCAGAGTACATAAAGTCAGGTATCATACTGTGCTTCACTAATCAAACAGACCAGTAACACATGACACAGGTATAAAAGCAAAATAGGTTGGGTGGGGTAGGTGTGAAAATTGGCCTCGTGGGGATTATAGGGACAAGAAAATAAATGTCCTCCTGTGACTCTTACTTCCTCAGATTAATTAAGACAGGGCACACGAACTCCAATAGAAACTGTTCTACTATCCACTCGAACTCATTAATTTATATAACACAGTTGTTGAGTGAGCACTGTATCTTGTAAAACAGCAGTGAATAAAATAGGTTTGTGGACTAGGTTTGAGAGATGGGCAGCGTATTAATAAACGCTGTGACGCTGTGAGACGGTAGTCACGAGTATTGAGACGCTGTGCCCGGTAGTCACCAGTGTTCTGTCAGGAAATCAGGCAGGTTGCAGATGAGTTTAGCTGAAAGAGGATTTCCCAGAGTGCTCACAGACCCTCTTCAGATAAAATGCCAAGGATGAAGATCAGACAAAGGAAACTTTGTTCTTCTCGCCAGTGCCCCAAGACTATCTCAGGCCAAGGAAACAAAGCTCAAAGGCCCAGAGATTGCTAGCAATTAGCTGGGCTGTTAAGAAAGCGTAGACATCAAGGGCTTCGGCTGAAGGGTGAGGCAGTGTTGTCAGGTGACAAAGCGGTCTAGAGTATGGCTTGTGCTCTGACTTCCCTGTAATGCTCTGACGGTGGCCCCTGCCATGTTTTGAACAGAAGATTTGTGTGAAGTGACCTAGGAGTTTGCATAAGCACCTTAGCCTCTTTCTGGGGACTGCTGGTACCAAGAGAAGAAGCAAGGTCATGAGCTAGCAGATTACTAAGTAATCCAAGCAAGGTGAGTAAACTATTCAGGTTTTGGGTACAGTTTAATCCCACCCACAGTGGCTCTGTGTGAGGCTCAATAATGACACTACTCCATGCCTGCAGCAGTTATTGTAGTTCGGAAACTACACTGCAGTATAAGTTAACTAACTTAAGCCTCACAATAGCACTGTGAAGGAAGTTCTACCTACACATTGCTTTACAGACAAGGAACCAAGGCAAGAATAGCTAGATAGCAGCCGGACAGCAATACACAGTGGTAGATGATACAGTGGCAATATGATGTCTGGTAGTCTGACCCCACACTCTACACTGTTAACCCTTGACTATATGGCTCCTTAAAGTTTATGCAGGAAAGAAATAATAAGCCAGGCATGGTGGTACACAGCGGTAGCCTCAATACTTGGGAAGCTGAGGGAAGAAGACCATAGCTTCAGGGCCAGTCTAGGCTATAGATGAAACATGGTCTCATAAAACTGAGGGGGGGGGGGTGATCAAAATATAGTTCATGCAAAAATTTTTGAGCAAAAATAAGAAAAAAAGTAAAGAGAAAAACTGGGGGGCTAGGGACAGGAGAGGAGTGGGAGTGGGGCAGGCAAAAGGAGGATGGTAGAAGGTATAATTTGTAAGAAACATCTTTGCTATCTTGTTAGGAATACAATTCATCGGTTTTCAATGTCGCACTTTCATGGATTCACTTGGATAACGTAGTTACCCGGCTGATAGCCACAGCCTCAGTGTTCTACTGTGCTTTCTGTGGCTGTAATAAACACATGACCAATGGTAACCAGGGAGGAGAGGGTTTATATGGCTTCCACTTCCAGGTCACAGTCCATCACTGAGCGAAAGCATGGAGGCTTTCCCAGGAAACTCAGGCAGGAACACTGCTTATAGATTTGTTCTCTTATAAAGTCAAGGACAACCTGCCAGGGATGGTACTGTCCCATGATGATCTGGGCTTGCTTTCATCAATTAGCAATGAAGATAATGCCCACAGACATCCCCCAGGCCAATCCGGTAAAGACAATGCTTCAACAGAGGCTTCCTTTTCCCAGGTGACTATAGGTTATGTCACGTTCGCAATAGAGAGTAACCCACATCAATGACCATGTCAGTCCTGAGTTAAGGGATTGAGGATGGTCCTTGCATTAGCTATGTTTCTTATTGCTGTGACAAAATACTTGACAGAGGAAACTTAAGTTAGAAATTTACTTTGGCTCATGGTTTAGAAAGTACAGTCCCTTGTTGTAGGGAAACCACATCAGGTAGGGCATTGGTACTGGTTGGAAAGACAGGATAGGTCACACAGGAAATAGGGAACTAAACAGGAAGTGGTTTTGAGTGACAGGGCAGTTCCACACAGGAAACAGAGAGCTAAACAGAAAGTGGTTTAGAATGACAGGACAGTTCTACACAGGAAATAGAGATGGACAGGAAGTGGGTTGGAGTGACAAGATAGTTCCACACAGGAAACAGAGTTAGACAGCAAACAGAAGTGAGGTCTAAACCCTCAACGCCCAGCTCTTAATGGCCTACAGCCATCACCTAGGCTGCAAGTCCCAAAGGTTCTGTAAATTCCCCCAGAGTATCACCAGCTAGGGAGGACCAAGTGTTCAAACACAGGAGTCTGTTGAGCTGACAAGAGTATCTCAGAGCATGAAGGCACCTGTCTCAGGTTTGGTGACTCTTTTCTTGCTAATACCTTTCTTCAGGTTTATTATGACCAAAGAACATTTACTGTCATTTTATCATGACACAAAATGATAAGCAGGCGACTGATGTTATCATCGGTAGCAATAAAATATTGCTGGGAGACCCGGTGACTCATTGTCATTTCTATCATGCCAAAATTCCTCTCAGACTTTCCTATGTCAGGATTTCATGGATCAAGAGACTGAAGATTAGCAAGGATGAGAGTTACCCGGCCTCTTTGACTAATTTCTAGCCCCAATAGCAGAGACAGGATCAGAACGTCCCTGATGTTTTTATAGTGAGCAGTGAGCCCGCCCTGTGACAGGTGCTTTTGTTGTTTGGGCAGATGAAACTGTTGTGTAAGAGCTGGGCAAGCTCCCTCTTCAGGCTGCCCGCAGAGGCCTGGCAGCACTCGCTTGCTCTAAGTGCATAGCTTTTTCTGTGTTTCATGCTATCTGGACTCACATCAGTGCTTCCTGACAGTGTTGAAATCTGAATACGTCCAGAAATGGGAGCCATTCAATAAAACACTTGATTTAGAACTCTAATTTCTGAAAGCAACACATCTCAAATATATTTTTTTAGTGCATGCTCTAGAGTCATGTTAGGCACAATGAATGAGGCTGTGGCAATCTTCTGTGAGTGAGGAAATAGAAGATTTGGTTGCACAATGTTGCACATAAAAAACAATGAGCTGTCTCTTTCCAATGCTGGTAATGGTTTCAGTTGTTGAATCCATGCTAAAAGATAGCGAGGAAGCTAAGCATGGACTTTGGCATATTCAAGTTCCGGGATCATCTTAACATCAGAAGAAACAGAAACAAGGCTTACAAATGGGAAATCAATACGTTGGTGGTTTTCTCTGATCTTCAAAAAAGATCACACACCCCTATTTCCCACTGAATACAGAATAAGATGTTTTTAAATGTGATTTCATGTTCACAGCTTCATTCGACACACACTTAAATCGTGTGTGGATGTCTATCACTTTCCCAGGGAACACACACACCTGAAGGCTGGGTACCTGGGACACACAGCTTCATGACAGATGCTTTGTGCTTAAGCTAACAAGAACATGTATACAGGCTTTGTTTTGGGGCGCTGTGCTCATACCACCGTGGCCAGTGAAGGCCATTAAATGCAAAGGGAAGATGTGGATGTTCTTGGTTCTACTGTGGATTTTAGAAGATTCCCATTGCATACTGTAAATGATGGGATCACCCCGCTTCCCAACAGACCCAGGAGGGTCTACTCTGCTGTGAGGATTAAAGTCCACGACCATGGAACTGTATGGCCCTGACCTCACATCCTGCTTCACCACATTTGTCTCCGACCCATGCATAATTCACCCCCCTTTGGCCTCTGCTACTTATCAATGAGAAGAGGATAAGCCCATATCCTGGAAGATTTATAAAGGAACAGTGATGGTAGCAGGTTTCCACACCTGAACCAATGCCTAGAAATCACATCCCCAGGAAGTGATGTTGGTTGTTTGTGTGATTTTCTACTCTTTTATCATATTAACATTTGTTCAAGAGTATGGATGTCAATGTTGTTCAAATAAATACAAGGATTTTCCTACATTTTTTTCCTAAAGATATAATCCTACTATGTTGCCCTGGATATTCTGGAATTCAGTATGAGACAAGGCTGGTCTCACACTTAAGAGATTCACCTGCCTCTGCTTCTAGAGTGCTGGGATTAAAGATTTGCACTGCAGTGTCTGGTGGGGAGGGATTGTTATTAGCTCCTCTAGATGACCTTTCAGTGTTCCTAGCTGCTATTTTTATTTTGTTTCACCCTTAACTTCAGTACATGATTTGTTCAAAGCCATACTCCTTTCAATTTTCCAGAAACATCTTGACTATTTTATTCTCTCACTATCCTTCATTCATTTAACTCCTTCCTTCCAGTAAGCACTCTTCTAAGTGAAGAATTTAGCTTTCATTATTTCATGGTTCCTTGACCATCCTTCCTATCTCTCCTCCCATCTCCGAATGTGTACATCTCCTGAGAGCCAGCATCATCCAGATTCATGGATGGTTCAACACATTCAATCCCAAGCCATCTCCTCAGTTTTACCTTTCCCCAGAATCTTGACAATCTGCCTACCATACCGTTTTTCTTCATATGCCGTTTTCCCTGGCACACACAGAATCCTTGGCCTTCCTGTCCCTCATCTCTGCAATGGTTGCCATCTCATGTCATTGCTATGAGAAAATGCTTGAGCAAAGCAACTTAAAGAGAGGGATGGAGGAGGAAGAAAGAAAGAGAGGGAAAGAGGGAGGGAGGGAAGGAGTCAGAGAGGACTTCAGTCCATGGTTCAAATACACCCTGGTGAGAAGGACATGACAGAGAACAGCTGTGTTGACATCATAGCAGCTGGGGTGTGTATGGGGGGGTTGCAGTGAGGGGTTAATGGGGGTGTGGGAGTTGGGGTTTGGGGTGATGGTATGTCAGAGTGTGTTTATGCTAGCAGTTCTTTTCTACTTTTGTTCTATCAGAATCCCCAGCTTTTAGGATGGTGTTGCCCATATTCAAGCAATTTTTCCTCTATGTTAATACTTTCTGGAATCTCCTCACAGCCACATGTCAAGTATGCTTTGTTGATTCAGGCATATGCTGATTCAGCCAAGTTAACAGTGAAGATTAACTCACACGGTCACTGAGATTGGCAGATCCAAAATACAGTCTAGGTGAACTAAAAGTCCATGTAAATTCTGAATAACATCTACTGCTTTTTCTTTTTCAGACATTTATTTATATGTCTGTGTGAGTGTCAGAGCATCTGTGTGTGAATGGACGTTCTTGTGAATGGGCACAGAGCCCTGAAGAGCATCATGCTTCTGTCCTCCTCCGTCCTTCTCTGCCCTATTCCTTTGAGGCAGACTCTCTCTGACCGCAGAGCAGGCTTTGCCTTAGCAGGCCTGAAGACCAGCAAGCCCAGTGCTGGCATTACAGACATGCCTAGGGTGCCTGACTTAGTATGCTGGTGCCAGGATCAGAATTACAGTTAGTCCTGAGCATTTCATGACATCTCTCCAGCCCCTATCTGCTACTTTCCTATCTAAAATCTTATAATTTTTAACTTTAAGTCCATGACCTTTTTAAAGGTAGTTTATGTAAAGTGTAAGAGATCTAAGTTGAGGCATTTTTCCTTGGGCTATGGATATATCATTGCTCCCCTGCCACTGGGTGGAAAGGCTCTCTCCCACCTTCATTGAATTATCTTCAAGCTTTGTCAAAAAATAGATGAACTTTTCCTTGCCTGTGTGAGAGAGAGAGAGTGTGTGTGTGGCGCACGCGCACTCATACATGCATGAGTTTGCGTGTGTGTGCGCGTGTGTGTTTGTGTGAGTGTGCACTTCTGTGTGTGCATATGTGTGTGTGTTGCCAGGTTCTCTCTGCTATGTTTTACGACACTTGCATCTGTCCCTGCACAAATACCATTCTGGCTTGATCACTGCAGCCTCTGCAGAAAGCCTTACAATCACGAAGGATGACGTTTTTCTCTTCATTCAAATACCATTACCTAGGCTTGATCACTGCAGCTCTGCAGAAAGCCTTACAATCACGAAGGATGACGTTTTTTCTCTTCATTTTTTGTGACAACAGTCCCAGGCTTGTTTATATTTACAGAGAACCTGGCTGCGGTTTTAATAGGAACTGTTTTAAGCCTGTAAGGCTGATGTTCAAGAAAAACTGACAGCTTTATTTTGTTGAGTCTTCTGATTCATGAATAAAATATATTTTGTCAATTATCAGGTTTGATTTCTTTCTCTAGCATCATTTTGAGCTTACAGATCCTGTGCGCCTTTGGAGTGGTTGTCTTTACAGTTTGTTTTCCTTGGAGAGATTATTAACAGCAGTGGTTTCCGCTTGGCCTCCCATTTGTCTGCTGTCAGTACAGCGGTGCAGTTGATTCTGGGTCTGCCCTTCTGTCCAAGGACCCTGATGAACTTCCTTGAAACTTCTTGGGGGTCGGGGGTTGGTTTGGCTCTGGCTATTTTACATTCTTGGGGATTTTCTGGTAGGCAAGGTTTTCTGAAACCAGAGACAATTTTATTTCTTCCTTCCCAAGATACACGCCTTGATTGCTTTATCCTGTCCATTGCACTGGCTAGCATGTCCAAAATCACACTGAGTAACAAGAGTGTGCGCGAACACTCTCGGTACGTTCCTTCACAGAAACAGCATTGTAAACACTGGCTGCAGAGTCCATATAAGCTCTTTCTGGGGCTCACCTCTATTCCTATTGTGCTGGGAGCTTTTTGTTGCTAATGCTTATTTGCTCACTTGCATGTTTTCAGTATTGAAGATCAAACCAAGGCCCTGAACATAGGCTCAAGCTTTTTTTTTTAATGTCATGAAGTGGTATTGGATTATTACGTGACCATTCATAAAATCACACAATTCTCCTTGTTTGCCTATTGAGATGGGGGATTACATAATTTGATTTAATATTGGACCAGCCTTCGGTACCTAACTCCATCTGGTTTTACTGTGTTGTTGGTTTGAAGCATTATGTGTTTGGGTTGCTAATATTTCATTAAGGATTTCCAGTGGAGTACATGTTACTAGGTCTTTCAATGAATCTATGGGTGTAAATATTCCAATCTTGTTTACCTGGAAAGATCTCATGCTTACCCATTCAAAACAAACAAACAAACAAACAAACAACAAACACAACACCACTGTCTGATAATGACTGTTTCCTCTGAATTTTGACAGCATTGATACATGGCTTTCTGGCTTCATATTCTTTCTTTGTGGGTGCCTATAATTTATCTCTTCTTCTCATCTCTGATGTTCTGCTGTTGGTCCTTAGTGAGCCTATAGTGGATTTGTTTTTTGAATATTGCTTGTGACTTTGTATCCCTTTCCATCTTCATTTCTAAAAGAATCATCATCTGTATTCTTTTCCACTACTGTTCTTCCCAAGTTTTTCCAGCCCCATCTGGAATTCCTACTAAACATAAATGTCCTAATTATTTTATTGTGTCTTGGAATTATTACTTCATTTCTTTCTCTTTCTCCTCCAATTATAAGATGTCCTTAAATTTATATTCTTTTTGAATATACTTTTCTCTGCAGTTAAATAATCCTGATAATATTTATGTTGATTTATAGGGCTAGTGTAGCTGTCACTAGTGTTGTTCACAACTATATCAGGGCTTTATCCCTCTGAAGTTATGGGTGACTTTGTGACTTGGTTAAGCACAAGTGTCACTCCTGCAGAAGGTTTAAAGTTTTATTATGATTCCTTAATTTCATGTCCCTGGTGTACTGTTGGGCCATGGAAGGGCTGCCATTGGCCTGGAAACCCTGAGATTGCAGGTGTGGCCACGCCCCCAAAAGCCAGTCCCCAGACCTGCCCTCTCCATTTCACCTGTACCCTTAAGTCACATAAGACACGGGTAAGGGGTGTACCTAAGAGTCCTCTGCTTGAGATTTGCATATTATTGAGGCCGGGGGACAAAGGTAATTAAGTTTTCCCCTCCCTAACTCCTCCCCTTGATACTCCCCAAAATAAATAAATCACTCCTGGCTTTTGGGGGGGGAGCGCACCAGATTCACCATTTTCATCAATAAAATTACTTCATGGAAGGCCGGGCGGTGGTGGCGCACGCCTTTAATCCCAGCACTTGGGAGGCACAGGCAGGCGGATTTCTGAGTTTGAGGCCAGCCTGGTCTACCGAGTGAGTTCCAGGACAGCCCGGGCTACACAGAGAAACCCTGTCTCGAAAAAAAAAAAAACCAAAAAAAAAAAAATTACTTCATGGTAACTTAATTCTGCGTGTCTGCGTGGGCCTACTTCTACTCAACGACCGCCTCGACCATGTGGAACTACAGAATCCTGGGCGGGAAGTGCTCCCTAACCCAGGCCTCCGCTTCGTCCCGCTCCACCTCTGCTGCCTCATCAGACGCAGCCGAATCCGCGCGTGAGACCCCGCCCCAGTCGCGGGCCTCCGCTGCCATACGAGAGGCCTGAGGCCGGGATCCCGCCCGCCTTTTTTTGTCCCACAGTGTACGGAGATGAAGTTGTCATCAGCATAGCACTCTTAGTGGCTACGACAGCCAAGAACTCTAACCAATATGCCCTGCATATGCAGCTTAAGCAAGAAATAAACAGTCATGTTAAGCACCACAGAGGTTTAGAGGTTGTTACTGCAGTATTACCTAGTCTAGCCTGACTAATAAAGCCAAGGAAGCCTCACAGTGTGGATAGTGGGAATTTAGGCTTCAACCTCTGCATATCTTCTATCCATGTGTGGAACAGATCAAGTCCTGAGTGACTTGCATTATTGAAGTGGGTAGAGCCGTATCCAGGACCTCAGTGCCTCAGACACAGAATGGCAAGCCTTCCCCAGGGGTCTGCTGGGGATGTGGTGGCGAGGCCTGGAGCTATGGCACAGAAATGGCAAGCCTTCCCCAGGGGTCTGCTGGGGAGTGTGGTGGCGAGGCCTGGAGCTATGGCACAGTTTTCCCCTGATCTGAAGGTGAAATGGTGAACAATGTAGAAACTATCAACCACAGTTTCCTCCTCTGGGATGACTGCAGTAGGAGACTGCTCCCCTACAGAGGTCTCCTATTGAAATCAGCTAAAGCTGCTCCCTTGCTCAGCTGCATACAATAAACTTGCCTCCTCCATTCAGACGTATAACAAACATGCACTGAGGTGCTGGGGCATAGTTAAGAGTCCTCCAGAGAGTGAGGACTCTCACAGTCATCTGTTCCCAGCCTGTCTGTCCACAATGGCTATCCTGTCTTCGTTTCCAGTCACCCCAGTTGGGTCAGTCCATGAAGCCATGCAGAGCACAGCATATCTAGAGCTTCTATCCCTCTCAGACAAATTTTTTTGTGTGTGTGTGCCAATGTCCTGATTCAAGGCCAACTTCTTTGCTGTCTCCCTGGACTATGTGCGTGCATAGTCCACCATTACTCCCTTCTCATTTTATTAGATGATCAGCTACTGTAGTCCATCTTTCTCTTCCTTTTCTATTGTTGTGTAAGTATGAGAGTCCTGGCCAGAAAGCCCAGTCTTCATTTCTGGAATACTGATATCCCATGGTAGGTCTGACCTTGCCATTTCTTTTTACTTCTAGAAGCTGGAGATTTTTCTTTTCTTCCTTTCAAACCTGATGTGATTTAACTTTTGCTTATTATATTTCATCTTGTATTTCTACTTGTTTGTAATAATCAAAGGTACTATTTGTATAACTACATTGCAAATACCACCACTGACAACAACAATAACAAAAACCTTAAAAATCACCTTTCTCTAACAGCTGATTCTGTATTTTCTGAAGCAACATCTATATTCAACTTATCGTGAACTCTCACCTTGCTGCAATATCTGGGTCATACTTTTCAAGATAGTGAATTTAAAAGATGGAGGAGTTCGGAAACCAACAGAACATGGAATGGACATTAGAGTTTAGAGATGGAGTCTAACAGTCAATGAGAGACGAAATACCATGGATTGGGCAAGGAGCCCACATAAAGAAACTTCCAGAAAGAATATCTCCTACAATTTAGAGCTGTGCTGCCAATGAGAGTTAAGACTGAAAACCAGTCAGTGTATAATGTGAATCATTGCAAAACAGCTTTAAAATCTTAGTAAATAAAAGCCAGTGTGAAAGCCAACGACAGAGCATGGATTGTGAAGGCAGGAAGATAGGTACCCTGTTCAAATCTGAAGGCAAAAGGAGTAAGTTAAAAATGAGTAAATCTACAACAGGAACTGACTTGGCTAACCGTTCTGATGTAAAGCTCATTCTCAATGGAGTTATAATGTCCTGGCTTAGAGGGGAAATTGCAGTGGGCACCGAGTCCTTTTGATTGACGTCGATGATCAAGTAAAATCTACTAATAGATGAACTGCTCACTGTATAACTGCTTTAGATTAAGACCATTACAATAGAGTCTTGATTGGTCTTTACAACTATTTCATGATGTAAGTGTTTATAGGAGAAGCTCAGAGATAGGAGGTGCCTAAAATCAAACAATAGGCAAATACTGGAATGTGGACCAGCTGTCCTTAACATTCATTACACGGTCTGCTCCCCTTACACTTTGTAGTCTCCGTTGGAGAGGTAGAGGGGTAAGCTGTAGCCACAAGGGAGAATGACAGAGAACAGGGTTGGGTAACTCCTATAGACAAACATGTCCTGGTGTGTCTCCAGCTCAGCTTTGGAACATTCATGTGACCAGCAGGTGGTTATTCATATATTATTTAAGGCAGTTTTTTAGTGTAGCTAACATTCTCAAGAAACAACCTATATCCTTTCAAACTGTCAGATTCTATAGATTCCTAAAAGACCCAGATACTGATACTTTTCATTAAAATTCTCTAAGTAATCCAAACTAGAATTTACTTCTTTGTTTTTTGTGCTTTTCATAGAGTCATTAAATTAAAGTGGAGCTTATGCTGGCCAGATGGCTTCAGCATGTAAAGGTGCTTACCCAGTAAGCATGATGACCAGAGTTCAATCCCTGGAATCCACAAGAAGGTGGAAGAAGAAATCAACAATTGCCCTCCAAACTTCATGACATCCACATGCCCCCTACACATATATAGACACACAGTAAGAATAATGAATAAAATTAAGAGATAGGCTGGATTGGAGAGATGACTCAGCAGTTAAGAGCACTAGCTGCTCTTCCAGAAGACCCAGATTCAATTCCCAACACCCACATGGCAGCTCACAATTATCTGTAACTCCTGTTCCATGGATCTAACATACAGACATGCATGCAACAACAATGTACAGTTGTACTTTGAGAGAGAGAGTGAGAGATTGAGAGAGCGAGAGAGAGAGAGCAAGAAAGCAAGAGAGAGAAAGAGAGAGGGGGGCAGTGGAGATATGGAGATAGGGCACCTGGATTGCCATCTAGTTTTCCTGGTCAACATATTAGACATGGCCAGCAGAGACAGTAGTAAGCAAATGTCAGCTACTAGAGTTCTATCTGCATGCCTGTTCTGGGTAAGAGCTTTTATACATATGCTATATTCCAGCACAAAGTCTTACCTAGCAGGAATAAATGTTGAAACATACGTTATAACTCAAGCTATTTCCCCCATTTCCACAACTAACACCCTAATTTGGCTAAGACCAGTGGTTCTCAACCTCCTTAGGATCACATAGTAGATATTCTACATGTTGGATATTTCCATTTCCAGTCATAGCAGTAGCGAAATTATAGCTATGAAATAGCAACAGAATAATTTTATGGTTGAGGGATGAAGAACTGTAGTAAAAGATCTCAGCGTTAGGAAGGTTGAGAACCATGGCTTTGGATGATTCTAAGACTCCCTGCTTCTCCAATCTGTGTCGATGTTCTCTTTAGTCTATTCTAAACCTAGTGGCCAGAGCAACTTTGAAGCCTGAAGGGAAGCCACTGCTCACTGCTTGTGAGCATCCTCCCTCCCCCTGCCCCATGGTGGCCAGTGTAATTGGTCTTTGCAGTCTGTCATCCATTCTACTACCTCTCCTACTACATCCCTGTAGCAGGATAATTTCCTGCTACTGCTACATTGTATATGCAGTGGAGCTCAGTGATTGAACAGTAAAAGAGGAGGTGGAGCTGGGAGAAGAAAAGAGGAAGGGGAGGAGAGAGAAAATTGGCTATCGATCATGGAGGAAGATGGATGGGTCGAGAGCAGTCCTGGGTAGCAACTTATATCTAAGGTTGGATATTGAGTAACTATTCTAATTATGTGGGCATCTTGTTAATTGAACATTTCCAAATACATAAATCTATTGGATAATCTTTAAGCATTAAGAGCCTTCTTTCTACTGGGGAACAGCGAAAATGGGGGGTATTGTCTGAGGTTTAGCAAAGAACCATGAGGGTGATGGGGTTGGCCCAAAATCTATGCTTTGGGCCATGGTCTCCATGGAGCTGATTGGCAGAACCAGCAGCCAAGGTAACATCTCATGGTGCTCTTGGCCTCTGGCCGCTTCTAGTGCAGGAACATGGTGGGCGCTCCAGATAGCTAGCAGAGCCGGAGATCACCCGTTTTATATTCCCCACTTCTTTGCTCCTTATGGCGAGACCTTATGCCAATGATCCTCCTGCTGTTTCTTGAGTGCTCCAGGCATGCTCATTCTAAGGGGCCCTGCACTGTCCTCCCTCTACCTGACATTTTCTCTCCAGAGCTATGTGTGGCTTGCATCTTCATATAGTCCACGTCATGTTTCAGATGCTACTTTCCCCTAATTCTCTCTGTCCATCTCTCTAGCAGTCTCTGTAACCTTTACTTTGCATGACTCTCACAGAATCACACTGTCATACATATTTTATATATCCCTGGGTGGATCAAATATAAGTTCTAGAAAATCAGATGGTTATGGTTCTTTCCTGATTGTTGCCAAAGGTATCGAGCCCTCTGAGTGTCATGTAATCAGTATAAATTTCTTCTTTGTCGTTTTTGTTTATCAAGACAGAGTTTTTCTGTATAGCTCTGGCTGTCCTGGAACTCACTCTATAGATCAGGCTGGCCTTGAACTCAGAAATCTGCCTGCCTCTGCCTCCCAAGTGCTGGAATTAAACGGGTGCGCCACCACTGTCTGGCTAGTATAAATTTCTTAACACGTGATTTCCTGTACCTACCTTTGTAAATTGACATGCACATCACAGGGACTAGGGCTCTATGGTGTGTGTGTGTGTGTGTGTGTGTGTGTGTGTGTGTGTGTTGTGTGTGTGTATGTGTAGTCATGTATGGTTTTGTGATGTGTGTGGAAGCCAGAGATCAAATATGATCACACTGAGAAAGTCAGAGGGCTGGGGTCCAAAGAATTTGCACAGTAGATGCTGAGTACGCTTCTAAGTCCATCTATCGGGAATCTGAAGGTGGTGTGAAAGATGGTTCACAGGTCAGGAAGAGATCCAAAATAGGCACAGAAAAGAGAGACTGAGAGACAGACCAGCAGGATGTCTTCCAAGCTCTGAGCAGGGTACAGAGCCTTCTACCTCACAAGGGCTGTGCTGGTCATGTGTGCCGAGTTACCACAGATGAAGATCAGGATCTGAGCTAGCCTCTGCATTCTTCCTCACTATTGTCTTACCCAAGTAGAAGAACAATTTCTCATCCTCTACAGGGACTAACAGGGCCTCATGTAGCGTTACATTGAAATAACAGGTTTTGTTTGGTAGGTTGATTTTATTTTTGTTTGTTTGTTTTTTTAAACAAGGCACACTAGTGCCTTAGAGCTGTTCTGGGACCCTAGACCAAACAATAAACAAATACTCAAATCTCAACCAGACTGACTCAGAAACTAAGGAAGACCAGTTACAGTGGCACAGTCATGGCTTGGGAGGCTGAAGCAGGAAGATTGTGAGTTTGAGGCCATCTGAAGCATGCAGCAAGACTCTATCTTTATAAAGGAAAGAAGGAAATTCAGGAGGCCAGGTCAGAAATTTGTTTTTACAAGTTGTCTGCTGAAGTTGGGAGTGAGTGGGAAGTGGGCTGACCCCAGAGTGGGCTGCCCTGAGTAAGATACTTAAAACAGGGTTGGGTAGGGAAGGGGGAAAGGTAGGGTCTGGTGACCAGAGGTCTGACAAGAGTGAAATGTCCATGTTAATGGAAGACTCAGCAGAGCCTGTCAAGGGACAGGTTGCCACAGGGCTGTGGGCTAGAGTGAAAGGAGACCCCGTACGGCTGAGTCTAAGCGGAACTTCAGCTGTGAAGTCTTTGCTCTGTGTATATTTTAAAGTCAGTCCTTACATGTGTCTTCAGTTATGCCAAATTCTTTAAATACAAGAACCAGATTTCGTATATATTTTTTAAATAACTCACAATGGCACCTTTCACGGTGCCAGAAAGCAGACAGACTCTTAATATAAAAGACACAAATTGGGGAGTGTAGGGGGGTGTTGAGAGTGGGTAAAACTTGGGAAGGACACAGAGGAAAAATGTATTTTTACTATCACTTTATATTACTGGAAGACATTTAGCTAGAGATGTCTTAAAGCCAATTAACACCTCAGCAAAGTCTGAAAAACGGAGACGTTGTAGGGAATATAATTTTTAATGACGTTTTCAAACTATTGAGAGAACTCAAACCTGGACAGGATGCAAACAGGAGCTTGCCTGGTGGGACTCGACTGAGTCATGTGGATGCCAATGTTTGTTTGCTGAACTTGAGGATGGAGCCTGGGAACTGCCATAAGAGTGGAGGGGAAGAAAGTCTGCAGCTAGCTAAGGTTTCAGTTTTCCTATGGGCTGTGTTAAACGGCCAGGCCGAAGCAGCACACAAGCGTAGAAGAAGCTGGGTTGGAAACAAAGGGGACACTTGTCGAACGTAATCTTAGTGTCTGGAAGAAGGACACACTTTGTTTATGGCAGCACTGTGGGCTGTGAGGAGAGAAGGCAGGCAGGAGAGGCTACCCTGAGACCCTTTTATCTTTTGCTCAAACTGTGGGGCTTGAACTGCAGAAATATATCTTCTCAAAATTCAAGACCAACATGTTGTCAGAGCGGGTTTCTCCTGAGCTCTGGTTCCCTTTTTCCTTGGATCAGAGACAGCTAGAGAATAGGATAGCTTCATCATTTTGCTCTTCTTATGAAGATGCCAACCATGTTGGTATAGGACCCTCCTTTCTGATCTCATTCTAACTTAGATCTCGACTCCCAACAGTCACATTCTAAAGTTCTGGGAGATAGGATTTAAGTAAGCAAGGTTCTAATTCCACCTATAACAGCTCCTAAGAGTCTCAAGAAAGTGAAAGGGTCATGTGATGGTCCCCACCTGCTGTTGTGTTCAAAAGCAGCTATGCTTGATGAAAATCTCACCCTCTAAAATCTCCGGACAGGGCTTTTGGCTCCAGACCCGAAGCCTGCTTCATCTCAGTTCCACATCACGGTGCTCACCGGAGAAGGCTGAACGGAAAGTGGACCAGAGGCTTCACCAGCTCCTTTGCCTACGGAGACACATGTGGGGCCCTGTAGCCATGCAGAACGTGTGCCTTCCTGTGTTCTTAGCACACCACCTGAAATATGAGAACCTGCCAAAAAGCTGTAGCCTGATGTCACCTGGCAGGCTGCTGGACGCCACTGCCAGGATGAGAGCATGAGGGAGGATCTGCTCGGGCCGTGACATAAGACAGGCGTGCGCCCCAGGGTAATTTCTAGTATTGTGCAGGATAAACAGTCTTTAAGCTAGTGTGAAAATACATGTGGAAACTCTTACGGAGTTAGAAGAACATAAAAGGTCCCATTGGAAAAATAGCTTTTAGAAAACAAATTAGTTTGACAAGGAACATTTCATTAAAGGAAAAAATGCATGTGCTATTGGTGGCACCAGGGCCCAATGTATAGTCCCGATCCAACGGCCACACACACAGTCCTGGCTCTGGTTAAATTAAAGGGGTCACAAAACCAAAGGTCATAGATCTGAGTCAGGGACCAGAACGGTGGTGGGAGTATAGAATAACCAGATTGTATTATGTATATAATCAGGTATATATGTGTGAAACTGGTAAGAACTAACTAAATTAACTCTTTAATGGAAAAAAGTAGGTATTATTAATCTTGCATTCACAAAGATAACAAATGGTGAATTAAACTCACCAGAATTGCTCACCAGAATTGCCCTGGGGAAGGAACCAAAGAACTGATTGGCTCTCTGTGAGTTCAGTGTTACCTCTTATTCTAACAAGACCACTGCAGAGCAGCTTCCAAAAGAATGTATTTTATTGTCTTCTTTTGGAGACATGGTTTCTCTACATAGCCCTGGCTGTCCTGGTACTCTCCCTGTAGACCAGGCTGGCCTTGAACTCACAGAGACCTGCCTGCCTCTGCCTCCACTCATACTTTCACACTAGCCTAAAGACTATTTATTCTGTGCAGTACTAAAACTCACACTGGGGTGCAAGCCTGTCTATGTCACTCAAACAGATCCTGCTTGATGCTGACAATGGCATCCAGCAGGCTGACAGGTGACCTCAGGCAGAGTGCTGAGATTAAAGGCATGTACCACCATGCTTTAATACATCTTAAACTAGAAACTTCTAATGAACATAGTCAAGGGACTGTAGAGATGCCTTAGTGGTTAAGAGCACTGGCTAGTTTTCCAGAGGATCCTGTTTCAATTCCCAGCACCTACATGTTGGCACAAAACTCTGTGTAACTCCTGTCCCATTAGACCCCATGCCCTCTTCTGGCCCCCTATGGTACTGCACATATGTGGTATACATACATGCAGGAGAAACACCTATACACATTTAAAAAACAAAACAGAAAAAAAATAGTCAAAATGTATGGTAGCATACACCTATAATTTCAGGATATAGAGTTCAAGGTTATTCTTCATTACCTTGTGAGCTCAAGGGCAGCCTGAGATACATGAGACCCTGTCTCAACAAAACAAAACATTGGGATTTGGTCATTCCAGGAGAGAGTCTGTCTTCTACTTTCTTTTAAGATCCAGAAATCCAGCAGGAGCATGACTCCCAAATATTCTTCTCCAGCTGAAGTGCCTTTCCCTGATACAGAAATTCATACCGATGGCGCAGCACCAATCATTTGAGGCATTAGTCCTTTTATTTATCAAATAAGATTCACAGAAACCTACAGATCCTTTGCTCCACCCTTTGGCCAGTGTGATATAATATCATGTCATTGATTTTCAATTTTTAATGTAAAGTCCTTTCAGTAAAAAGACCTTGCAAAGAAATCATTGAAATACAACTACTGTGTAAAGGGATGTTAAGAACATTAGCATGGCTGGGCGGTGGTGGCGCACGCCTTTAGTCCCAGCATTTGGGAGGCAGAGGCAGGTGGATTTCTGAGTTCGAGGCCAGCCTGGTCTACAGAGTGAGTTCCAGGACAGTCAAGGTTATACAGAGGAACCCTGTCTCAAAAAACCAAAAAAAAAGAACATTTGCATGTTATTGTTTTTAATTGTAATAATGTAAAAGGTTTCCATCCTAATGCACTGGTGTAGACCTTTTCTGAAATAATAAAATCCACTTAACTCACTTAATTAAAATAACTCAACTCATATTTCTCTTTTGTCTGCCTTTTCATCCTCTTTAAAGTTGCAGCAATTACCCTTATCTTAATTTTCTGGCACACATACTACACTCAATTACTTCTTGTAGAAAAACTTATTTATATGGTTCTTAGAATTTTATTGTTTTTTATTAAGTCAAGTTAAATTTATTTTGGATCTAGAAGTATAAATAACATAATAAAATTTTGCCTTGCTGACTTCCATGTTGTCTTTGAAACTTAGAAACTCTCTTTTAATATTTTTTACACCCGAAGGGGGCAGCAAAAACCCATGGCCAGGGATCTGGGTTAGAATGTGACTTCCTAGCTATGCTACAGAGAAAGGCATATTTCACACTGGCCTCCTGGAAGACTAATTTTCCCCTCTGCAGAGTTTTGAATGTCTGTTGCCTTTCATTTATTTCAATCCCATGCCTCCATCTTCAACCCTGAAACGTTTTATGTAAATGTCATTAAATGGTGACCTATATAATCCAGGCATTTCAACATTCGGGCTGCAAAGGCTCAGGGGACCTGCATCTTCCTAGGGAGCCTGCTCAATGCTCGTGGCTCATCCATCCAATGCATGTGCCTCATCCATGAGGCACCAACACCCTAAAGGAGGGCTCACATCAACCAAAACTGTCTTCCAGGCCAATGCATTTCCCAGCTTTGCCTGCCTACAAAGCCATCATGGAAGACCTTGCTAAGGGTGTGGCGCTGGTCTCTTTACTGTTGCTGTGATAAAACACCCTGACAAAGGGTGAAAGGATTTATCATGACCTACAGCTTCTGGAGGACACAGTCCATTATGGTGGACAAAGCATGCCAGCAGAGGCAGAAAACTGGCTAGTCACACTGCCATGCCCAGGAGGCAGAATCACACCGAATCACACTGAGGAGGCAGAGAGTGAAGGGTGGGGCAGGTCTATGAAGTCTCAGCCCTGCCCTCAGGGACCCTCTTCTACCAGGCTCCATCTCTCTCAAACATCTCCCTCCCAATTAGCATCGACAGCCGAGGATCACATCCTCAAACCTATGAGTTTATGTGGAGATATTTCACAATCAAACTACATAGAACGTTAATAATTACTTTGAAATCTGAAAAATCAACTCTAGAGTTTCAACCCAAGAGTTTTACCAGCATAAGATTCCTAACATCTAGTTGTATTTTCTTCGAGACAAGGCCTCCCTGTGTAGCTATGCCTGGACCAGCTTGGCTTTGAATTTATAGAGATCCTCCCTCCTCTGTCTCCCAAGTGCTGGGGATAATGGCGTACACCACCATGCCTGGCCTACTTGTGTAGGAACAAATGCATCACATGGCTGCACTGTCTCTCGTAAGCACGTTCATTCCTAGAGTTGAATTGGGTACAGTGGATCTATTTGTAGAGATTTTCCATGTTTCATTCACCTCATACTAATTCACAAGGCACAGACAGGGGTGAACTTGAATCATTTCGCATGGAAGTTCGGAAATAATCCTATTGGAGGTTCACTACCAGCCCCCAATCCACTCAGTTAAAACAAACAAACACCTCCCAGGACACTTATTTTATCAAGTGTAAGAAAACTAAAAGCCAACATTTTTTCTTTTTCATTTAAATTTTTTCATAGAATATATTTTGATCATATTCTTCCCCGTACCCCAACTCACCCCAACCTATCTATTCACACAATTACATGTTCTCTCTCTTCCTCTCTCTCTCCCTCCCTTCCTCCCCCCCTTTCTCTCTCTCTCTCTCTCTCCAAAACAAACAAACAAAAAGTTCAAACAAATCAAAAAGTGCATGGAGAAACCAAACTCCATTTTTCTTGACCAACTGCTCCTGGGCATGGGCCTGCCCTGGAGCGTGGCTGATCCACTCAGCGACACCCCATTGGAGAAAGCCAGTTTTCCCTCTTCCAGCAGGTATCAATTACACACACATTCACGACTGGGTCAGCACTTTGCATCTATCCCTCCTCTGTGCTGGGATTTTGTCTGAATTGCACTCACACAGTCTGTGTGTTTCTCCACAGACTCTGAGTTCACATGTGCATCAGCTCTGCTGTGTCTGGAAGATGTGATTTCTTGGAGTCACCTTCCATCTCTGTCTCTTACAATCTTTCTGCTTCTTCTTCTGCATAGATCCCTGAGCTGTGAAAGGAGGTTTTGATAAAGTCATGCCATTTAGGGCTGCGTCAGAGCCATCATTTTTGTTAACCTAAAACAGCTTGTTTTATAGAGGAAATTTGTTCATGACTTTTTAACTTCTCTTTCTTTTTTTTCCTTGGTGTGCAGCAGTTCAATATATTTAATGTGTCTTGGGCTGTGCATGAGTTTTACTTTGTTTTAATTATTGTATTTCACATTATATTTTATTTAGCATCATCTCATTTCATGAAACTGTAATATCTCTGAGAAAACCCCAGACTGGGGCTCAACTCACTTGCAGTTCACTGATAAGCCTCTAGATGGAGCCAGTCTGCACCTAACAGCTCTTTTCACATTTCCTGGAACAAAGCTACTATAGCAACACAATATGCAAATAGAGAAAAATCAGTCAGCATGCAAGTGCAAACAACTGAGTGGTTGCTAGTTAAGGCCAATACAGACTTATCAAATGGCTTACAGAAACAGTAAATTGGATTTTTACTGTAAAACTGGGCTACAGTGAATCTGCCAAAGCAAGAGCTTCCTGCCATCCTGGGCAGGTGTGACCCTAAAGCCATCCTGGTAATATCAGGAGCTGCCTGCAGTGTCCCAGTACCTGATATCAGATCATCAGTGCTACAAAAATGGACACCTAAGTACCCGAACCCCTCAACCATACCAGCCTAGTGATGGATGGGGCCAGCGGCAGGGGAAACTAAGAGACCTGAGAACACGCTCAGCTGCCGTGTCACCCACCACTCAGACCCAAGCACGCCCAGTGTGCTGGGACAGCTCATTTTCCAGCCTCAGCAACAGAGCAGGCTCACATTGAGAAGATAAGAGTGTTCGACTCACACCCTCACCTTAGCCACCCAGCAAGCCACTCAGGCCAAGGCACGGAACCTATGGCTCTAGGAAGCACTCTGCTTGCTCTAACAGTGCCCTAAGATCATCAAGGACATACCCAAAGCTATCCATCTGCTACAAAACACTCTTTAAATCTTCTGTTTTCATAACATTACATTTCTGTTATACTTTCATTATGTTTAGTTAAGTGGATTCACATGATTCTGTATGAGGACATGCAAACAAGAACACAGGTGCTCCTTCATGCTGGGAACTGAACCAGTCTTCCTAACAGAGCAGGCAGTATGTGCTCTTAACTGCTGAGCCATCACTCCAGCCCAATAGGACAGCATGCATTGCAATCATTGACAGCACTTGGGAAAACAAATGTCAAAGATGCTTTAGATATTAGGCTCCGGGTGATGGCTCAATGGGCAAATCCCTTGCCAACCAAGTATGAGCATCTGAATTCAAATACTTCAGACCTATGTAAAGGCTCCAGTATGTACCTATAATTCCACTGCTTTCTGGAGGAAATGAGAGGCGCAGGAGAATCCCCTGAAGCTTAAAGGCTTCAGGGTGGTGTGGTATACACAGTAGTGAACACACGAACTCATATAAACATATACCTTTTTAGTCACCAACTACACTGGCTGTTTTCTCACCCCTACCTCCTACCCAGACTTGCACTGAAAAGCAGGCTATGACTCCCTGAGCCTCTTTTCTTTAAATCACCACAGGGAGCAATCTCCATCAAAGTCAATGCCTTGGAGTAGAACAGCCACAAACGCAGCAATCCACTCCACTTGATGAATCTGGTCCTTCATCTGTCCTAAACCCTGATACACTGTTTTACATTGTTTTTGGGTTTTCAGTCTATGTTTACAGATATACAGGACCTATGCTGGGCTTATTCAGGGCTGCTCTCTAAAGCTGTCCTTCTGGAGTAGGGTCAGCCTTCCGAAATCTGGCTACATCCCTAAAAAGCTACTGCTGCTGTTCTTATTTTCACGAGTCTCATTTGCAAATTCCTGAGGGCACACAGAGGGGTGGGAACATCTTGTGGCTACTCTTTCCCCGAAGGCCAACTAAGGAGCAGCCAGACACAACCCCACTTACGGCTGCATTCCAGACAGGCACCATGATTAAACGGACACCACTCCATCATTAAGACTGCAGATCTAATATCAGTGGGGTGACTTTTCACAGAAGTTATTTCAAAAATCAAACGCTACTGGACAGTGGTTTTCACATTTGCGGGAGGGGACTAGCTTTCTTTTAATCCTTTCTATTTTTCACTGAAAAGAGGGAGAAGGAGAAATGGCACGAAGTTCTGTTGAGAACGTCAGCTAGTGTTCCCTTAGATGGCTCGAACACCTGATGGAAGGGGAGATTGATAGGCTGAGGTCATTGGAACCTGGCTGAGGAGTTGGGTACATTTCTTTCTTGTTGCTGTTGTTTTGCCAGCCCTCGAATGAGGTAGCCTTGCTTGGCTGCCGTTGGTGGGACTGGCTCTGTCAAATGATTAGTTCATACCTTTCTTGCCAGGAGTATTCCCTCAGCATCCACAGTGGACTAGAGCCAAGATCACCACAGTATGTGTCTAGTGATGGAGATGCTCAAGTCCCTTGAAAGAAACTGATGGTATCTGCATGTAATGTATACACATCCCCTGACTTCACACACATTGCTAGACTGGTACAAATACCTAACACAACCTAAAAATCTACTTAAGTAATGATTGTATGTTTAGGAGACAGTGAGAAGGAAAAGAAAATCTGTGCACACGTGGCATAGTCCAATTTTTTTTTTTCAAAGACTTTTATTTTAGGGCTGGGATTGGATGCTGGGTCTTGGACATGCTGGACAAGTACTGAGCTATATCTACAGTCCTGTAATAATTATGGCCTGTAGCTGGTTATATCAAAGGATTCAGAACTAGAAAATATAGAGAACAGCTTATATTTATGGCTATGTGAACATACACAGTTAATATACATACATGCATTTATGTATGCCTATTGCTTTAATACCTCTCTAAATACATGTACTAGGAGTTCCTTGAAGAATAAACCCTCAACATTCCTCCCACTCTAGAAATATACAGAAGCAGCAGATTATTCATACAATTATAAACTCAGCAGGTTTATCTCCAGGCAAATGGGTAAAAGCTTCCTCTTCTCTAGAGAGAGGGAGTTTGAGGTCTGTCCAGTTCAGGGTCCACCATCAGGGAGCCAGGCCTCCACATAGTGCAATCTGAGAAGGACTACAAAGACAAAGTGTGCACCATATGGAAATGTAAGGCAGAACAGGTTTCCCCACTCGGCTTGTTGAAGTTTGCATTAAAGTGTAGCCCATTCTCAACCCCCAGGAGCTCCTGTATTTGAACACTGGGTTCCCAGTAGGTGGTCTCTAGCTGTTTGGAAGAGGTTATGATCTTTCAGGACTGTGACTTGGAGCCTTGCTGGAGGAAGTGCATCACTGGGGGTGGGCTCTGAGAGTTTATAGTTTCACAGCATTTCCGGTTCACACTCTGCTCCTTGTGTGCTGCTGAGATGTGATCTCTCAGTTTCCTGCTCTGGCCAGCCACTGCCATGTCTCTCTGGCATTATAGATTCTCCCACAAGCCAAAATAAACTCTTCCTTACATGAGTTGCTTTTGGTCATGATGTTTTGTCACAGCTACAAAAAAAACATAACCAGGACCTGGTCCCATTCCAGGCTCTGTGGCCAGGGCCAGGCATCAATGGCATCTCACATCCCTGTGTGACATCTGAGGAGGCATTTGCTGTAAAGTCACAGAGCTACAAGTACAGCAGCCTCTAGTGCAAATGTCAAGGTCTCTACAAATTCCTCAGCAGCCACAATAAACAATACCTCAATCTAATGTTTTTGAAACTCAAAGTTAATTCAAAAACCCATGGAGGGATCGGAAGAGATGGCTCAGCAGTTAAGAGAGCATCCTGCTCTTGCAGAAGGCCTGAGTGTGGTTCCCAGTAACCACACTGGGTGACTCATAATGACCTACAGCTTCAGCCCCAGGGATCTGACATGCTCTTCTGGCCTCTGCAGGCATCTGCACTCAGGTTCATGTGTGGGTACACACAGACATAAAAATAAACCTTGTAAGAGTTACCCTTAAAGGATCTTCCTAAAGGGATCCACAATGAAGCTGAATTGAAAAACCTCCTCATATGATCTACGATCCTGCTATCTGTAATTTATTCAAAGAAACCTACACACAGATGTTCTCAGCAGCTTTATTCATAACTATGCAAACTTGAAATCAACCAAGATGTCTATCAGAGGGTGTTTTAGTTTGGGTTTTACTGCTGTGAACAGACAGCAAGACCAAGGCAACTCTTATAAAAGACATTTAATTGGGGCTGGCTTACAGGTTCAGAGGTTCAGTCTATTATCATCAATGCGGGAGTATGGCAGCATCCAAGCAGACATTGGGCTGGAGGAGCTGAAAGTTCCATCTCTTATCCCAAAGGCAGCTAGAAGACTGGCTTCCAGGCAGCTAGGATGAAGGGCTTAAAGCCCATGCCCACAGTGACACACCTACTCCAATAAGGCCATACCTTGGGCCACTCCCTGGGCCAAGTATATTCAAACCACCACAGAGGATAGATAAACTGACAGATCTAGATGATGGGATATTATTTAGCACTAAAGGAAAATTAACTACCAGCAGCAAAAAGACATGGAAGAAAGATACATATGTATTACTATGCTGTTAATCTGAAAAGGCCAAACTGTCTCATTCTAATTGTAGGATGTCCTAGAAAAATCAAACTCTAACAATAGTGAAAGGAAAGCTCACTTGTGGTCAGGAGTTGGTGAGGAATGAAGGATAAATGAGTAGACTACAGAAGATCTTTGGGGCAGAGAAAATACTTTCGATTATGTACAATGGTGATTACTCATCATTACCTGTCTAAGCCCAGAGCATGATAACATCAACAGTAAGCTAGGCAGCTAGGTGCTATGGGTGGTAACACAGCAGGGCAGGGCAGGGCTATCAGTTGGGCCACCATTTCCAGCCTAAAACTTTTTTATTAAGAGGGGAAGGGGTGGTCTATGATGAACAGATGATCAAAATTATAAAGATCAAGGTAATGGACAAGCTGATACATTTGTATCAGTGGCTCTCAACCTTCCTAATGCTGCAGTTCTTTAATACAGTTCCTTATGTTGTGGTGACCCCATACCATAAACTATTCCTGTTCCTTCTTCATAACTGCAATTGTTGCTGCCCAGAGGTGCCTGAGTTCCTAGGACCATCACAAATATGTGTTTTCCTATGGGTGCCACCCACAGGTTGAGAACTGCTGATCTAGATGATAATATGTTCAGAAGATTCATTAATATTCTCAATTTTGACCGCTATGACAACATAGAGATACCCAAAGACACACAGGGCTTCCAAACAGCACCAACAGGGGTTTACAAGGTCATGCCTCTGAGGCTGGGGGGGAGGGTGAGTGGGGTGAGTGGGGCGAGGGGGGCGAGGGGGCAAGGGGACAAGGGGGGCAAGGGGTGAGTATTACAGTTACACTTCTAGTCCTCTGTACTGGGACTCTGGGGACTGTTCTTCTGTGTGTCTTTGTGTTAAATAAGACCAGACACAAGGGGATTTCCTTAATCAAGGCAAGGCTGAGTAAGGACCTTGGAAAGGAGATTGTGTTTGCAGGCTCCTGGTGACTCACATTTTCCCTTCATTTCAAGGGCTCATCAACCCCAGTCAATCGCACTGTGGGCACCAGGTGCATCCCAGAGGAAATTCCCAAGTTGGCCACAAGGAAGCAGTCAAGGGCAGCATTAACATTGCTGGCCTAAAGCCCTCCTCATTTTGTGAGGCCACAGGTAGCCTCCCTTTTGACAAACTTCTTATGTCTTTTATCTCGTGATCTCTCCTCTCCCTGTGTCCCTTTGTTTCTCTCCAGCAGTTGAAAAATTCACAAGTTTAATGCCCCTTATTGAGGTAATGGAATTGAACCTCTTGTGTAAGTCTCTAACTTGCTGTGACTGAGTTTCTAGGCACTTTGCAGAAAGACTGGCTTTAGATTGAGGCTGAGCAGTTTACAGAAGCTCAGGCAACCAGAAATGTCCCCTCAGTAATGCCTTGGGCAAGGCTGTCAGTGCTCTTATAGCCTCTTCTCTCTTTACTGAAGGAGGACTTTCCATGCTGGGCAGGTACCCACCTGCAAGGCCAGCTGTCTTGACAGCCAGAGGAAATTCCTCCCTTGAAGACAAAGGGCCATTATCCAGCAGGCTCAAGTTCCCAGGGATGGGGGAAGGCACACAGGAGCTTCTTATCTTTACTTTATTTGGCAAAACAGGGGCAATCTTCACAGAGACCTGACCCCCCCACACACCCCATTTCCTGCAAAGCACAAAGGAGAAATTCCACTCCCAGCCTGGCTCCTGCTTCAGGGATGACTGTGGCTAAGAAAGCACAAAGCTCTTTAATCCAGGTGGAAGCCACAGCCTGGGGGCAATGGGAAGGCTTTGTCTGTCCTCACAGTGTCCAGAGCACTGTTCTCCCAAGTTGCATGCTAGCCCCTGGGGTCCCAGAGGTATCACTGTAAGATACAGCTAATGAGATCTAGGGCTCATACTTCCTGATTCTGTGATTTAACTGCCAGGCCACAGAAACACACACACACACACACACACACACCACTATTATCTGTGGCTTTCTTGTCTTATCTGCAAAACAAGCACCCTGAATTATTAACTTAACAACAAGTACATAAACTTAAGAGCAAAAGCTGGGTGGTGGCGGCACATGACTTTAATCCCTGCACTCAGGAGGCAGAGGCAGGTGGATCTTTGTGAGTTCAAGGCCAACCTGGTCTATAGAGCTAGTTAGTTCTAGGACAGCCAGGTCCAATGCAGTCCAAGCTGTTCTCAAATTCACTCTGCAACCCACGCTCACCTCCCACTCAAAATCTTCTCCACTTAGCCTCACAAGCACTGGGATTTCCGGTGTGCATGATCACACCCAGCTTGAAAATCAGTGTGCTTGCTGCTGCTCACGTACACTGAGATTGGAGCAGCAGAGACATCAGCAGAGCCTCTCACCAGCATGGAGTGCACAGCCACAAACAGTCCATATTTTACAATAATGATTATGTTTTATGTATAACAGGAATGCCAATAAGAAGACAGTAGGAATATTAATCTTCCCAACGCATGCAATCAGGATCCACTGTGTACTTGTGATAAAATGTCACAGTACACCCCCAAAGTACACAGAATTATTAAATCTTAGTTTAAGACTTAATTGGAGATGAAATAACAAAATGGTAGGTGTTCTTACTTGATCATAATGTACCTTCTACATACATATTCCATTTACATAGCATACTGCATACTGAACCTTGTATATGTATCCAGTTAAAAAGCAAATGAAGGGCTAGAGAGATGGCTCAGCAGGTTGAAAAAAAGTACCTGCCAGGCAAGCCTGATGGCCTGGGTTCGATTCTCAGAACTCACATAAAACCCCATGTGGTGATAGATATCTATAATCTCAGCACTCTTTTAAAAAAAGGAACTTTTAAAAAAAGACTTATTAATATATGATAATAATAAATAATATGAGTACACTGTAACTGTCTTCATGCCTCAGAAGAGGGCATCAGATCCCATTATAGATGGTGTGAGCCACCATGTGGTTGCTGAGAATTGAACTCAGGACCTCTGGAAGAGCAGCCAATGCTCTTAACCACTGAAGCATCTCTCCAACACCAATCCTGGCACTCTTACAGTGAGATGAGAGCTCACCCAGAGCACTAGGTCCAGCTAGCCTGAAACACTCCACCCAGAAATACTCAGCCCAGCACAAACAAGACTGTCTCTAAAACAAGGTAGAAAGGTTATCTTCTGATCTCCTCCATGCCATGGCACGTGGGCACCCACACTCACACATATATCCTTCACACACATATGTGCACAAAAAACAAAAACCGTAGCAAATAACAATAATCATAACTGGGTAAAAATTTTAAAATATTAATAATATTGATAACATAAGCAACAACGTGTCTTTTAAGGTAGCTAGGGTAATGTCTGAAACCACACAAATAACAAAGCATTGTTTTGTTTGGGCTAGGGTTTATCTGAACAGCCAGAATGGCATCTGAACGCAGTCTACTCTGGATATTCTCCGCAACGAGGAAACAAAATCAAGGCACCAACTCACACCTATCTTCTCCATATTCTTCCAACAACAGTTTGCTGGGTTTTATGTGGCAGAATTCAGTTGTCTTCTGCACTGACCCATTGTCTGTCCCCTCTTCCCCCAACTCCACCTGTCTGCAAACACAAGTATTAAGTGAAACCCTTAAAATGTTGGGGGGCAGTACACAAAACATCAGCTCAGAGGGCAAGGAGATCTACATCCTATAACCTGCACATTTTGTTAAGGGGATGAGAAAGGCAATAGATGATAAAAAGTGAACTTCTAATCCAGGGGATGAATAGCTGGGGCAAAGGCAAAAAGAGTTTACCTTTTGGTAAAACTGGTTAGAAGGAAAGCCGTGCCCCACTCTGAGAAACTCTTCAAACCAAGAGGGGAGAGGAGCCTGACACATCCAGAGAGACTAAGAAAAGCCCCCTCTCAGGGCTCATGCTCCAACCATTGTGCCTTCTGGGACTGGGGTGAGGAGAGGCTCCCTCTAGTTCACTCCTGGGTTATTCCCTTGTCCAGGAAATTTGAAAGCACTCCCAATGTGATGGCTAAAGTAGAAAATCCTAGATAACTCAGAGTGAGCTCAGCTCCAGAAACAGCCTGGACTTCTGCAAGTGTTAACACAAGTGTCTTAGTCATGGTTACTACTGCTCTGATGAAACACCATGCCCAAAGCAAGTTGGGGCAGACAGGGTTTATTCAACTTACATGTCCACATCACTGTTCATTACGGAGTTATGTTAGGACAGGAACTCAAATAGGGCAGGAACCTGGAGGCAGGAGCTGTTACAGAGGCCAGAGAAGGGTGCTGCTTACTAAGAAAATGCCCCTCAGGCTTCCCACAGCCAGATTTTACGGAGACCTTTCACAATTGAGACTCCCTCCTCTCTAGCTTGTGGCAGGTTGACATAAAATTAGCCTGCACAACTTGATATTTATTTTCTTTGGATCTTAAAGTCTCACAAAGGCCTATAGGAAAAGGACTTATCTACCAGCCAGCACCAATCTTAGGAGGTGATGGCACCCTGGGACAGTGGAACCACATGAAAGACAGATCACTGGAGACCCTTGGCCCTTCCTTTCCCTGTCTGCATCCAACCATAGCTCTGTTCTACCACATACTCCATCATGATGTCTGTGCTCCTCACAGGGTAAAACAGTAGATTAAGAATGAAGGCATCCTTCCTGCTGTGAAGTGGGCCATTTTGCTCCTCCGTAATTACTGTGTTCTCACAGGCCCAAGAGGGAAGCAACAGAGCCAGTCAAACATGGACTAAAATCTTTAAAACAGTGAACCAAAATAAATCTTTCTGCCATATGCAACAATATGTAGGGAAATTGTCAGTGATGGAAAACTTATACACTATTAAACCAGCAAAGTCTTCTAGGGTTAGCATTTGCAGAATAAGACCACGCTGATATCTAAGTCCAAGGGCAAATGCTCAGAAGCATAAAAACATGTACAGGAAGTAAGATAGAAGC
Source organism: Mastomys natalensis (assembly GCA_021653895.1). Lineage (NCBI taxonomy): Eukaryota > Metazoa > Chordata > Mammalia > Rodentia > Muridae > Mastomys > Mastomys natalensis. Next base: position 1,655,343 of record JAJTUV010000330.1, on the reverse strand, counting down.
AGGTGATACTGCCTTTTGAAGCTTACCCAGGGATCTTTCCTTTGTTTGATTGGTTGACCTCACCACGGGAAGGCTCGCCCGAGTCCGACTGCCTCTAGCAAAAGGACTTGGTACTTCTCCCTCAGACATGGCTTCCAAAGAGTCACCAGATGTCTCTGATAAATGTTCAACTGGATCCCCCAAATTGGAAGGCTGAGGGCTGTGAGATAGCTTGGGGCTTTTTGTCTGCAAAAGATATTTGAAAAGAAAGAGTTATTGCTATAAGAAAGCATTATTTGTTATTTATTAATATTAATTTATTATTGCCATGATATTTCCAATGCCAGCTCTGGGCAGGAAGAAAACCACCATAAGGATTAATTCTGGGAGTCAGTAGTGTACATCCCTGGAAAAAATGTCTTCAATGATCCCATTACAAATTGTAATCACTAGATATCTACCTTATAAATGGCACAGGATGGGAACAAGTCTGCAGTATAGAAAAGACTGGTGGAGAATCATTATCTTTGTCAAGCAGATTCTCACAGTTAAGGCATAACAGGTGGGACTGTGCACCTTTCTATGTGCCCAATATGAATATTAGCCTCACACTAGGGTAATCTGGTCTTCATAGTCTTCTACAAAGAACTGATGTCAGGAGCTGGAGAGTGATTCAAAGGTTAATATTCACCGCTATGACATAAACTAGCCACGTCACTGTTCACCATGGAATGAAGTCAGGACAGGAACTCAAAAAAGACAGATGGATCTGATGATGGATCCAGGTTCAATTCTCAGGAGACACACAACAGAATATAACCACCTGAACCTCCAGTTCTAGGGGATACCCTCTTCGGGCCTCTAGAGGTCTTAGTCACGCAAAAGGTACATGCACAGATATACATACAGATGCACACTCACATATATTAAATTAAATTAAACTTAATGGTGGCTTAATCTTAGCACTCAGAAGGCAGAGGCAGGCAGATGTATGAATTCAAGACCAACCTGGTCTACAGAATGTGTTCCAGGAGAGCCAGGGCAACACAGAGAAACCCTGACCCCAAAACCAAACAAACAAATAAGCAGATCAAAGCAATGAACAAAACAAACAAAAATGTGTTTCTAATTTAGTGAGCTGTAATGGTGCAAGTGATGTTAATATCACCACTGATTGTTTCTGTTCAGAGGCAGAGGACACTCGGTAAGTTGTCTAGTTTCGTTTTTATCTCCCTTGCTAATCTGCAGACAATAACCCCCCTACACACTGCCTAATATTATTTCCCTCTGAAGTACCTGTTTAGACTGCTATGCTAGGGAGTAGTATGTCAAATGTCCATTATCTGACAATAGATAATACTCCCTGTCATAAACCATGGGGATGAGGACTGTCCAGAAATCAGGGTGGTTAGCACTGAGAGATGTCAAACAGCTCCTGAATTAATTGGTGATGTGTATGGAGAGCCATAAATAACCCAAGGGAATTATAATAAAAGTGTAAATAGGAATTGTGTGGTATATTCATTCACATTTCAATGAATATCCATCAGAACCCTACTTCTATGCTCCAGGTACCCTGCTTGGGACTAAGGAGAGAATGACACAGCATGCAGACATGGCTTTCTTCCCATGGTGTGTATAATCCATAAGGAGACATACATTAAAGGGAAGGGAGAAGGCTGGTAGCACACACCTTTAATTCAAGCTACTTGGAAGGTGGAGACCATTAATATTAGAGTGGGGCCACCTTGGTCTACAGAATGAGTTCCAGGACAGCCAGGGCTACACAAACAAATCCTGTCTCAAAAAACCAAAAAACAAACAAAAACAAAAATAAAAAAAAAACTGAGGAGACAGGCTGCAATCAGAGGAAGTTTGTCATCCAAGATTGATGGTGGAAGTTGGCATGTGTATCTAGTGTCAGAAACATGTACATGTTGATATCTAGGAAGAAAGAAATTGGAGAGAAGGTTCAAGCCAGAGTATAAGGGAAAAGGTGAGAAATGCATTCTGGTTGCATGGAACAGCTTGTGCAAAGTCCACGGGACATAAAGAAGCTGTGGGGCAGCTGGGCGCGGTGGCGCACACCTTTAATCCCAGCACTTGAGAGGCAGAGGCAGGTGGATTTCTGAGTTCGAGGCCAGCCTGGTCTACAGAGTGAGTTCCTGGACAGCCAGGGCTACACAGAGAAACCCTGTCTCAAAAACCAAAAAAGAAGAAGAAGAAGAAGAAGCTGTGGGGATGGACATTTATGGGGGAGAGAGCAGAAGGAATCACAGTAAGAATTCTCACCTGACAGAAAGGTAATGGAGTGGCATTGACTATTCAGGCAGGGAAAGGGGTGGATGGCGGCAGGATAAAGATGCTTTTCTAGATCACAGTGGCTGCTGGATAAAGACTGGAGATGATGATATAGGCTGCAGGGCAGAGAGAAGGAACTAGGGAACTTGGTGAACCATAGAAAATGGACACATGGTCTCAAGCTTCCTGTTTCCTCTGGACCAATGCTGACCTGTACCACAAGACTCCAACCACCTTGTGGGAGGCAAACTGATGTAGAACCATGAGACTGCTGTGTAGGTGGCAGTTCTGATGCTAAGGTTTTGTTCCTCAATTGGTTCTGATCTGTCATAAAGAAAGCCATGGGCCAATTGCTGGGTGGAAGGTACAGGCAGGAACTAAGAGCCATGTGAGATCTCAAAATGGAGTGGCCAAAGAAGCAGCTCCTATAGGTGGTGGTCAGGGGAGTTTAACAACTGAAGTTTAGGGCAGGTGGGAGAGACAGAGATAAGAAAGTGGTAAGGGCACACTTTTCCAGGCGTGAGATAGTAGTAGTGCCTAGCAATTGTGCCAAGAAGGCAAGTTGAAAAGGAACAACGGTGTGTGTCTTTTATCTGAGGATTCAAGGGAAGCCAGTGAGGGCTGGTAGAGTGGCAACTTCCTGGAGCAAAGGTGGGTAGAGTATAAAACTTCAGCAACACAGCTGATTTATTAAGATGTCAAGGAGCTGGGACAGGGAGTAGTGTCCCCAAGAGCCAGGTTTGTTGGTTTGTTGCATTCTTTGATTTCCTTCGTGCTTCCTGAAAATGCCAGTCCATCAGGTACTTAACTCAAGGTACTGAAGCTTCCTGGGGAGTAATCTGTACAGTCATGAGGAGCTCTGCTGTCCAGTGATTGCACTTGTTTTATACTCCTCTGAGGATATCTGGATTTTTTTATTTAAATCAAGAGATACTGAAAATTATGTTGCCTTTCCTGCCTTAATGTAGTTACTGATCCTTTGAGTGAAACTACAATTTTACGTGTTACCTACTGGTTAACAGACGATTCCTATAGGCTCCTCCCAGGGACCTAGGCTTGTGTCATCACCTGCCACTGGCCAGGTGCAGCAGTGGCAGGCAGTGTATACTGTTGCCCCAGCCTCCCTTCTTGACCCCTCTCTCTGTTCCCTCTGGCTTCTCTTTTTCTCTCTTTTTACACTTCTCTGTCTCCCCTTTCTCTGCCTCTATCCCTTTTCCAGGTCCCCACTCCCTTCCCTTCCCCCAGAATAAACTTCTCTTCAATCAGGCCTGTTGCCTGGCATGATTTCTCAGGGGAACACCTTGGCCTAGACCTGCCAGATACTGCCTGCTGTCACCATTTATATTTAACAACAATACTACTAGGGGACTCTTATAAAGATGGCATCATCTCCTATTGCATTACCCAGACAGCCACACTTCACTGTACTTCACAGGACCCTCCCACAGTGGGAAACACAAAGTCAGTTCTTCCCCTCTTGTGACCCACAGGGATGTGCCTTCCAGAGATGCCTGCATATCCAAATGAAACTCAGACATTACAAGCCAATGAGATTATGAACCAAGATTCCAGCCAGAAATAACGCCATTAACAGGCAAATCGCCCCTTTAGGCTTGTTTTCATGTGCAAGCTTCCAAAGCAGATTATTTCCCAATTTACTTTTTATGAAGTTGGCTTCTATTATGGTGAAGTGATACTCTTCGTGATTGTTTTCCTTTCAGTCTGGGGAAAAAAACCAAGCACATTATCTGAGTAGGGAAATAGCCCTAAATCTCACTCACCTACCTCACCAAGATGGGGAGAAATGGCTATGGTCACCAATGGCAGAGCCTCTTAGTTAAGCTAAGCAGCATCTTAAGGTGGATGTTATTCTACCTTGCGAGGCAGGGAGGTGAAGAGGAAGGATTCATTTAACCTAGCAAAATAGCAAGTAACAATATTCCTTTGAGCCTTAAGGCAGCATTTGTCATCTCTGCTGTAGACATCCTAGCAGCCTATGGCTGGCACAATGTGTGTGATAAGCTGCTACTTTCCATGCAATAGGCATAATCCTTGAAGAAAATGGACCATCAAATCTCTATTTCTTGTTCAGGGTCATCACAGTAGTAAGTAGATATAAAAATAAAGATGAAAAGGCTGATATTTTTTCTAACTTCCTATATATGTAAACTATTTGGTTCTAAATGTATACTTCTTGATTTTTTTTTTTATGTCATTTGGTTTCTTGTTGAAAACTATCCCTGCACATTAGCAATTTCCTCAAACACTGCACCTTCCCCTCAGATGCTAAGGTACTGCTGAGACATCTTCAGCTCACAGAAAAGACAATGGAAATGGTCGGTACTGATATTACATAGCCCATGACCTGATATATTGAAAAAAAATATGCTTGGGCTACTTAGCCTGCACTCAACACAAGCTGGGAATAGGGTTTGCCTGGCATGCACAATGCTATGGGCTCAATCCCTAACACGACATGACAACACCCTGCAGCACTTGAGAGGTAGCGGTAGGAGACTCAGAAGTTCATAGTCATCTTCAGCTACATAGCCAATTCAAGCGTGAGGCCAGCCTAGGACTATCTCCAAAACAAACAACGAAACAGAATCACATATCTGTAACATATAAAGAAGAGCCATGTGGGCATGCCACTGAGAGGAGAACAGATTCTCAGGCATAAGAAATGGGGGTGCTGAGGACAGACCAGTGGATGGATGCTTGCCAAGCACACCGGAGGTTCCGGGACTTATCCTCAACACTGAAATATTAAAAAAATAAAAATTAAAAGTGGCTTGGGAGAGTAGAACTTGAGTGTGGGAGATGTTGGGTTGATGTGAGCTATTTCCCTTAACTGGACCAATCAGTAGCCACCTAAGCATGATGAAACTGATCGAATTCTTTTTCTCAGAAACCACTGTGGGTCAGGGAATTTACTGTGTGTTCATGAAACAGACCATGGAAGTGATGAAAAAGAGGACCAAGAGAAGGGACCACACAGAGTTGAGGTAGTTCACATATGAGAGACATCGGGCCCCATTACCTAGGCAAGCAGTTCTGGGGCTTTCAGCTTCCAGTTACTGGTTTCGGTGGGGTATGTCAGGGGGTGGGGCTTACAGCTAGTTCTTCCCTTAATTCCGGTTTTGTTCTTCCATTGTTTCCAGAAGATTCTATGTCTCATTAGCAAATGCTCACTGTAAAACCAATTTTAGAATTCCCTCCCTCCTGCCCAGGATGCTGCACTACTCAGATTCATAACGTGAGTGACAGCCAGGGAGAGCACTTAGCTCTTTGGAGACCAAGCAAACTGCATCAAGTGACTAGAGGGGTTTATAATATAGAGGGGGTGCTGCTTAGTTTCTAAAAGTCTGAGGCAATAAAAAATAATCAAAAAGATTCTGCCTATGGCTCAAAGGTAGAGTATATGACCTGGATTTTAACTCCAGGACTAAACACCCCTTACTACAGGAAAGGAATTGGGCCTGGTGAGATGGCTCAGCTGGGAATGTATTCTCAGCACAAACACTTGGACCTGAGTTCAGTTCCCCCGCACTCATGTAAAAGCTGCCACAGCAACGCAGTCCATGTCCATCATCTTAGCACAGGGGATGTAGGGGCAGGAGGATCCAGTGGCTTGCCAGCCAACTCGCTTACAAGCTTCAGGTTTTGTGAGAGACCCTATCTCAACAAAAACCTGTAGCAGGATATTTCCCCTGCTACATTTTACAATAAAACTCGGTAATTTGGGATAAGCTAATGTGGGAGGAGCGAAGAGTGGAAGGGGGAGGAGGAGGAGAGGAGAGTGGAAAGAGGAGGAGGAGGAGAGAGAAGATGGCTGGAGATGTCCCAGTGTCTTTAGCAGTCTCAGGAGGTTATTCATATCTAGGTTAGTTAATTGTGTTAACAATTCTAATTGTGTGGGCATCTTGTTAATTGAGCATTTCCAAATATATGAACCAACTGGATAACCTTAAGCTCTAAGAGTCTTCATGCTACCAGGTACCATGGGATGGCAGGTATTATCTGGGCTCAGTCAAGCATTGTGGACAGTATGGTGGATTGGCTGATCTAGCCACCACGATGGCATCTCGTGGGTCTAGTTTTGGCGCAAGTGGCCTCTGGCCACTTCCAGCTGTGGTGTGCTTGGCTTCTGGCCGTGGAGCATGGCGACCTAAGCTAAGCAGAGCTACACTACCACCAGGATAGTCGTCCCAAGTAGTGGCTTTTAAATTATTAACCATTACAAAAACCAAGGTAGATAACAACCAAAGAAAACACCTGATGTTGACTTGTTGCCTCTGCATGTACACAAATACCTATGTATACACTCACAGACATGTATGTGTAAACACACAGGGAGGTGGCGGGTGAATTCAATGTTCCCTAAAAGGGAGGCAGACTACTTGTAGGATTTTGGCCTCATTTTGTTTAAGATGAAGAGTTTTCTGGACCCTTCATGGTCCAGCTCTGCTGCCTCTGCTGTGGAACTGAGGGCTAGCTCCAGTTGTAGAAGAAGCAGGGGATGATGGAACACTCTCTGGGCCACTCAAGAAATACTCAAGAGTTCCAAACACTGGATTTTCCTAGCTGTTCCATGGTGGCCCAGGACACCAATCTCCCTGCATTTCCATTATGACATTTTAGAGAGTTCCCCAGTTCACCAAGTGCCTCAGTCCTGCAAACACAATCGAGAACAGGGCGGTGTGTGTAGTCATGTCACCCAATCTACTTACCCTCCCTAAAGTGTGCTCTTCCTTAAGGTGGCCTTTGTCTCATTGAGTGGTGATGGTGTAAGAGGATTCATATGGCTCTCTCCCATGTCTTTATCTACAACTCTCTGACTAAATTTCCAGACATCATCTCTTCATGATGACAGGAGGTGGAGGGAACTCTCATCTCAGCTTCCTATGCCTTGGACCAGATGACTTCTTTGTGATAATCTCATTTAGCCATCCCTGTAGCTTCATAACAGGGCTTACTACTGTGGAAACAGTGCCTAGGCCAAGTACACTGAAGTAGCAGATGTTGGACCCCAAACCCAGTATGTAGGTTACAAATCTGCTTCTCATTACTGAGTTACTTAACCAGGACTTAGAGATGCTGGCTCTGGGTCACCTTCTACCAAGAATTGGTCAACATATAACCTTTACTGGGTCACAGTTGGCTTATGTGTTCCTACTGGAAATTCCTTTCTCAACTAGGGGGAGAGGAGGGAGTCAACACAACACACATCTATCATACAAACAAGAAAGGGTATTGTCACCCAGAGAAAAACATAGCTTACGAAGACATTCTACATGCTATTGACTCTACAGTACCTGCTCTGTATATACATGTGACTAGGGCATGGTTAGATCTTCTTTCTAGCACTACCTCTGAAGAATGCTGTGCCTGCCTCTTATCACATTCCTCCAATATTCACCACAAGCTGGATGCTTTGCTAGGGTTTCAGATTTGGGGTGTGTGTGTGTGTGTGTGTGTGTGTGTATGATATTGCTTCATTTAAACACTGGCCAAAGAAGAAAGGAAGTCAAAGATTAACCATCAACGACTGCTTTTCTTTCTCATTTTCAGACCTTTTAAACACTAAACTGAAATGCTGAGATCCAGCAAAACAAACCCGAAATGAAGCTTTCTATGATATGCTAATTGCTGGGAACAGTGGATGTCTGGCTGACCAAAGTATTCAGATCACAATCTGTTTTGAAAAGAAAAATCAACATTGCCTTAATGAACTTTTCCTTCATCCTAATGAATGCCCAGTTTGCCACAGAGCACTCAGAAACACAATGCAAAGGTATTCAGGATTCATTCCTGGGCCTTGTTAATTACCTTCTTCCTGGAATCATGACACCTTGTACTTGAGAAACTTTTAAATCACCCTAGTTAAAATTCTCACTTGAACTGAAGAGAACCAGCTAACTGCTAGGAACAAATTAAGTATTATCATGTAATGAATCAAGCACAGGCTGTAATTCTCCTCTTCCATCTTCAGTCCAGCAACACTCCATCTTTGAAGAAAATGTAATTTCTAGGAAGGGTCTGTTTACAGAGCCCTGAGGGTGGTCAATGATCTCCCATTCCCACATTAGAAGTCTTTGAGTTTGTAAATGGAGATGGGAAGAAAGACAAAGAGCTTGTCAAAGCCAGACTTCTCCTGAGCTTTAGTCCTTACAGACACTGGACCTGGGTGGATGTCACACAGGTCCTTGTCCTCCAGGCCAGGCAGCTGCCATTCTCAGCTGAGTTCCTGAACCCAAAGCCAGGTGACCTTTAGGAACAGCAGCCTAGAGCTTCCTATGACTTCTTGCTTTTTCCCTCAGCCTCAGTGACTCTTAGGAAAAAAAAAAAAAAAAGCCTGGACCACTTTGATGATGGTCGGGTGAGGGAGCACACTGAACATGTCAGTGGACATGTGAACTGCAAAAGAAATCTAAGCCAGAAGTATGGGCTAGACCAATCTTGTGACTATCTGATGGTCTCAACTCTAGAGACCCAGAGAAATGGTGGCAGAGGCTAATGAACCAGCTTTTGTTTTTTTTAGAAAAAAAGATGGGTGTAGGCACTGCTGTCAAAGAACAAACCCACTCAAGATGGAGCGCTTGGTGTCTTCCTGGATGTTTCATGTTGGAAGTCAGGACACACAACAGGTTTCCAGCAATGCAGTACCTCCAGCCCCATAGAAATGGGGGTTCAAGTTCAAGCCCTTGTTTGAATGCCAGCTTGCAGCTTTTCTGAGGTTCTTCAGCTACCTCTTCCTGAGCTCTGGAAAGGTCAGTGTTTCCGCTCTCATGTTTGGATGAAGGTTACTAGTTCTTCTCTAGGATTTATTTTGATGACTTTTCCCTGATAAACTGTGCCCATACCCTGTTTCTTCAAGGCTCGTATATCAATACTTTCCTCCCTCTTCCGCTGAGAGTGCCCAGACATTATTCACATTTTTCACCTGTGAAAACATCCATGTTTGGTCTGGAGTGAAACCCAACGATTCAGCAGTGGAACAAAGTACAACTGCATCTTCTCTTTCAGTCTCCCCTCCCCGTGTGCACTATTTCATTGTTGGATCAGAAGGATGTGGGGGGCTGACATGCCAACTGCTTGCTGCCCATAGATAGCCTGCCCAGGGCCACCACAGACGTCTGTTCAACAAGCTGCCTATGGTCATGACCAAGGGTAGGGCCTTCTGCCCTGGCCATGCAAGTCCCTTCCTACAGATGCAGCAGGCACATGACAATGACAGCTCAGATACAAAGAGGTATGTCCTTGTCCTTTAAACATAGGTGCCCAATGTTTTGACATATATGACTCTGTCATCTTCAAGTGTGTTGCGTTACCTGCTTGCTACAGTAGGGGACGTATCCCTGTAAAGAATACCAGGCTACAAACATGACCTCCACAGAGCATCTTTTATGTGTTGGTTTCATCTTTTGGTGTCCAACCCTGTCTATTACAGGAAAATGGGAAACAATGATGTTTCTGTTAGATTTTAAAAACAAGAAAAAAAATTTTTGCCTCATGAAGCATGAGTAGGTATTTCCTTATCATATAAGAAGAATTTTCTAAAACCGAGCATGTTAGGAAGGAGCTACTGGAGATTTCCAGTCAGTCACAGGACCATCATTTGTGAATGTGCTTCCTCTTTGGGTGAAAGTTCCCTTTACTGGATTCTGCCTGTAATCCCTTCCCTCTTCAATCAGAAACAAGCAGTGTATGCATAACAAACAGGCAAGGGCTTGAACAAGCCATGTGTCTCCACAGTCCCTACTGGCCTGTGCTGGAATTCTCAGCTGCAGATGCTACTGGAATTCAGAGGCAAGAATGCACTTGAAAAGCTTTGGGATAAAAGGTGTCTATGAGGACTGTTCTTACACCAGGGATGAAAGGAGAGGAATCTGCTTGCAGGCTTTGAAATTCTAAATAGAATACAATCTGTGTTGAAGACTCACCTTGGAAACCTCCTAGCAAAAGCCATTAGGACCCCACACACCTACCTCCACCCCAACCCTTGCAGCCTAGGCTCTAATGCCTTTGGGAGGATATGAGGCCCTAGGCTGGGGTGGAATCCCTAAAGATGAATTGAACTTCTGTGGAACCAATAAGGTTATTTTTTTCCCTAGTAGCAAAGGTCCCACTGCAGCAAAAGGCACAGACAGTATCCTGGGAACTCTGACACAGTCCTTACATCTCCAAGGTGGAGATGGCCTCAGGGAGGTGCTGGTGGCCACCAAGCCCTTAGCACTTGTGGCCACAACCTCTCCAAATGTCTCAGAAAGGTTTTGCTGCTGCTTACAAACGTACACTGCACACCCACCCACATTCAAGCCCAGCCTTCCTTACTACCACAATCATAACCACCACACGTTCAATTTCACTGCAGGGAGTTTCAGTGAAAACAAAGCAAAACAAAACTTCCCCAAACAAAAAATATCTCAACAAACAAACAAAAATTAAAAAAAAATTCAAACTACTTTATGAGAATTTCAACTCCATTTTCAATAGAATCCTGCTTTGTTTGTTTGTTTGTTTATAAAACTGTCATGTTCTTTGGTTTGGTTTTTTGGTTATTCCCAGACAGGGTTTCTCTGTGTATCCTTGGCTGTCCTCTGTAGATCAATGTGGTCTAAACTCACAGAGATCTACATGCCTCTGCCTCCGGAGTACTGGAATTTAAGGCGTGTTTCCCAGTGCCTGGCCCATTATGCTATTAAATACCAGGGTTTGGAGAACCAGTGGAAGACAAGATAAAGAACACAAAAGTTTTGTGCTTTGCTCACACTGCTTTGTGGAACACAGACTAATTCCAGCAATGCTATGTACTAGTGAGACACTAGAAATTATTCTGAACATCAATTCTCAGTTAAATGACATTATCAGAGGAGCTGGGAGCGTATCTCACTGGTGGAGTATTTTCTTGCACAGCACAGATACACCCTTAGATTCCATTCCCCAAACTGGAAAAAAAAAATAAACAATTAAGATAATCGGGGTATTTACTTGATATTGTTAGGGTAAGGAGAGTGTCTTAAAATTCAAAAGGACAGCATCTGTGAACTAGTAACTCCACAGAGCATTTTACTACCATTTCCTTGTACTGTTGTCTCAGAGTTTCTGGACAACTCAGCGGTTGAGGTTTTATCTTTTGATATTCATTGTAGTGATAAATAAAGGCCCCCAAGGCTCAACGTGGGCCTCAAGATGTTGTTGAAAAATTTTAATCTCAATCTGGGATTTCTACCCCACCTTGATCATTCAGTTCCTGAATAATAAACCTTTATTAGCACTAGAGTCGGACAGATATATATATCTACCCTCTATGCTGTTAGAATCTATTTTCCCATTAATAACCCCAAATTATAATTTGCCATGTTCTATCTGGGTTACTTTTACCTCTAATTGGCCAGCTCTCATGACCATGCTTTTATGACTCACTTGACTCATGGTTGCTTCCTCCTCTCCTGCCTTCTCTCTCCTCATGGTCTCCCCTGACCTCAAGCCCAGGAACACCAAGCCTACCTCTCTCAATTCTGCCCAGCTATCGTCTGTAGGCTTCTTTATTCACCAATCAGAAATAACTTGGGAGCAACGACACATAGTATTACTTGGGTCTATGTATATACTTTCTCTTCTCTGGCAACTAGGCCTTGGGGGCCTGCATTTAGCATTATAATACACAGCAATAGACCAAATCTCAACACTCAGCTTTACCCTAAGGGTCAGCCCATAACCATGGATTCCACAATGGTTAGAAGGACACACCATGGCTTAATGTGCCCCCCATGCTGCCTTTGCAGTTGCCTAGCTAGTCTGGAGAACGGTTACTTCCGATTTCAAAATGGAGAACTTCCTGTCACAGCAGACCTGAGGTAGTCACTGAAGGGAAGAACAAGTGGCTTTGATTTCTAACCTTAACCTCTTGCCACTCCAGTGTGGAAACTTCAAAAATCACTACTATAGTTGTACCTTATCTATAATGCAACAAAACAGAAAAGGAAAAAACAGTTTGACGGAGGCCTTAGATACCCAGTTATTTGATGATTAGCTAAAAAGAAAGAAAGGAGTGGGATGCCGTGCACAAACATCTTAACACTCAAGAGACAGACAAGTGTGTGGGTCTCTGTTTGAGGCTAGCCTAGTCTACATTGTAAGCTTCAGGTCAACCTGGGATACAGAATGAGACCCTATTGAAAGAAAGAAAGAAAGGAAGAAGGAAGAAGAAGGGAGGGAGGGAAGGAAGGAAGGAAGAAGAAGAAAAAGAGGCAAGAAACAGAGGACAGAGGATTTCTTCCCTTTAAGCATAAAGAAAAAAAGAAAAATGACACCATCCAAAATTAGCAAGATTCTGGGTTCTCGTACCTACTACTTCCTTAAAAAAAAAAAAGTGTCAAACAGGATCCTAGACCCTGCACTGTTTATAACTGAGAGGAAAAAAAATCCCAGATCACAGTATCAAATCTATGTTCTGCAAATTTGAAAAAATGGCTCAGGGCAGTGTGTAGAGTGGCAGGGACGAGCACGCCACAGACAGCAAGCATCCTTCCCTCTCTGTTTCTGTTCAGAGTACAAGACATGTGCAAGATGTGGTAAAGAGTGCTCTGGTTTGCATGAATATATAAAGTTCACTATGGAAATATGAAAATAGTTAAGAACTCATGGAAAGAAATGAAGGATAAACACCTTTCAGAGCTGGGCAGCTGCAGGCTATGACAATGTGGTTTTGGTATGGGAAGCCCAAATTAAATGTTTTTCAGGACACGTTCTTACTATGTAGCTCTAGGACCTGGCTTGCCTCAAACTCACAGAAATCCACCTGCCTCTGCCTCTAGAGTGCTGGGATTAAAGTCCTGTGCCAAGCAGTCTGGTCCCCAATTCAACTTTTAAGACTATCTATTGGGGCAGGAACTTTGTAATTTGAGCTTGTTCTAAACAGAAAATCAAAAGGGCCATTATCTAAAAAGGGAAGGGGAAGAGTTCAACATTGTCACTGGACACTAACCAAGAGGGCTGGGGCCACCTCTGAAGAAAGGCAGACAGCTAGACAGCGAGGCGCTTCCTGAACCTTTGCATCTGGGGCCTTGCAGTGAAGGGCTGTGGTTCTGATGTCTGCATACTCAGGAGACAATGAGGAAATAAATAATCCCATGTCCCGGGGACAAAAGGATGCGAGTGGCTGTGTGCCACAGCTTTAGTTGGCACTGCTATTTAACACGGAGCCAAACGGCTGGGGATACTTGCCATCTCTTGGAGCCTGAACAATCTAAACTAAGGCAGTGTGAAGTAGGGGCCTTGAGTTTAAAGGCAAACAAGGATTATTAAGTCAACGATTGATTGCTGAGGCTAGACAGCCTGGAAGCAAACCTCAGCACTGCCAACAACGTAGAGGCAGGAAAGTTACAGGGTCTTTCTGTGCCTCAGACTCCTTGTTTGCAAAATGGGGAATCCCAGGACACCTACCCTCTTGAGGGACAACATTCAGAACGGCACAAGGGCTCCGTAAGTTCCAAAATGACACACCTAATCCCGTCCTTGCCATATGGAAACACGGGCCAACCAAATGATCTGGATCCATTATTGAGGTGCTAAATCTGAATCAAGTCATCCATGTGAATCCAAAATTTTTAGGAGTGCAAGACACTGGCTTACTTCCAAGAGGACTCAGACCCATAAGCTGGTTGTGAGCGGTCTCATTAGGGAAGACTGTCTTTCAGAGGACCATGCAGAGAACCCAACCTTCTGTATTTACCACATTCAGTAGGAATTTGAGGCAAGCATGCAGTTAGTGCTCATCCTAATTCTATTCACTCTCACTACTGCAAACAACGCTGCAAGCACTCAGTCGTGGTGGTTTTGAATTCACACTTGGGTAAATGGGAAAATGCAGGCAATCTGGTTAGGTCGGCCACAGAGATCAGAACACCACAAGCCTATGAATGAGAAAGGCAGAAAGTGCAGCTCGATGCAGAAAATGGGAAGGCAGTGTACTAACTCGCTGAGATGACTCGATTTTCATCAAGTACCTTTGAATGTCAAGTTCTGCCTGGAGAGATACCAGCATACACTGCAAAGCCTGTGACCAGGAGACAGAAAGAGAAATGGAGTGAAAACAGGAAGGGAAAAGGCGTAGGTTTCTCAGAGGGTCCACCTAGCCCTTCACAATAATAATGTAGCAAAGTTACCTCTCCCAAGGGAAAGAAGAGACAGAGCCAAGCCCATCCATTTAGTTTTCAAAACAATGTTGAGAGCAAGCCCTGACTACCAGAGGTATCCTCAAATGTCCTGACACAGGTGTGGTTCACTCCACCTTGCGTTACCTGAGAATGTGTCACACTGACCCACTGTCCCAAGGGTACAGAGGACTTGACAGAGCCTGTCCATCCAATAAAACATCTTGCTGAGTCAGAAAGCAGGCTAGGGTGTGGAGGGGAGAGATAGAGGCTATAACGAAGATTCTCACTGGCCCTGGGGCCCACAGCTTCTCTAGGCTGTCTTTCTAACATGGTACTGTGTGCAGCGCCCTCTGTCTGCATGTACACACTGCCACCCAGGAAGCTGCAGCCACTATGAATGTAGGCAGGAAGAATGAGCAGCATGTAATCCAAAGCAAGAGTGCTAATACTTGAGCCCAGGGGTCCTTGAGCAGCCTTCCAGTAACGGGGCTCAGTGTGCTGGTGCTTACTTAATTCCCTTAATTTTCTTTGATGCTACTGATCTTGTTTTGGACTCCTTCTTTAAAAACAAACAAACAAACAAACAAACAAACAGGGTAGAGGCACTGCAGAGACAGCTCCGCAGCAAGACCAGGGCTGCTCTCACAAAGGACTGAGTTCAAGTCCCAACACTGATACAAGACACATCACAACCACCTGTGACTCCAGCCAGCTTCAGGATCTACTGTCCTCTTCTGGATTTTGTGGGTACCTGCATTCACTTGTGCACATATTCATAAGCCATGTATACACACACACACACACACACACACACACATAATTAAAAAAATTTTAAAATTAAGATCTTTAAAAATGATCTCTGGTAGAATATATTTTTGTGTTTTGAAAATGAAACTTCGTGTAATCCTAATACAAGAATGATCACTTCTTGTACCTCAGCCAAATGCAGTCTTCTCCCTGCATGTAGGATTGGTCATAAATTCAGATATATCCATGCCGATTATCAATATATAGGGTCTCTGAAATCAATTGCAACCTGGTGTGCTGATAAATGCCTATAATCCTAGCATTTGAAAGGGTAGGGCAGGAGGATCATGAGTTCAAAGCTAGGCTATGCTATGAAAGACATTGTCTCAAAAATTTAATAAATAGCTACTTAGATATTATGTTGGCCAAAAACTGAGTATAATAACTAAACACAGACAGGAAGTGGTGGTACATACCTTTAATCCCATCACTTGGGAAGCAGAGGCAGGTAGATGTCTGAGTTTAAGGACAACCTTGTCTACAGAGCAAGTCCCAGGACAGCCAGAGCTACACAGAGAAACCCTGTCATTTTTTGTTGTTTTAAATTTCATGTTCATTGGGGTTTTGCCTGCATCGTGCCTGTGTGAGGGTGTCTGGAACTAAAGTTACAGATGGTTGTGAGCTGCCATGTGGGCACTGGGAATTGAACCCAGATCCTCTGGAAGAGCAGAAGAAAGATGAACCATCTTTCTAGCCACTTGAAACCCTGTCTTGAAAAGCCAAAACAAACGAACAAAAAACCAAAATTGCTAAACATGTATCATTGTAATAAGATTGCATAATGTCTATGATCCATGTTGCCGTTTCATACATTACAGTATGTATATCACTATACCTTATATGTGCATTTGTATCTGAGTAACTCTATGTCATTTAGGGTCCTACACATCAGCTATAAATCATAAGAAGAAAAAGAGCCTTGGAATATGGCTGTGCTTAAAAGCCAAGTCAAGTCTCCAGACATTAACTGTGTTAAAATATTCTACCCAGAATGCTCTTAGGGGCTACAACCAGTAAAAGAACTTTTTAGGACCTTCACAAGGAACAAAGAGTGACACTCTTTGAAGAACTATCTGCTAGCCTGACCTCATAAAAGCCCCTTTTCCAGTAAATATATTCTCCTCAGAACTGAGAGGGTAGCTGTAGGGCCCTCTGAATCTCTTCGCAGAATTTACAGGCTTCATCAACTAGGAAAGAAATAGCTTGAAGCAGATCACAAATAATAAAGCCTGGAGGTGTGTGGTAAATAAACGTGTAAGAAGGAAATAGGATGATAGATTTGAAGAGCTGCCGTGCTTAGGCAAGAGGCAAAAGGCTACAGAAAATCACGCTTCCTGTTACAAGGCAAAAGAGAGCAAAAAAGATCTTGTGGCACAGAGGAGACTTAAGTCAACCTGCAATGGAAGCAGGATAAGCGAGACCAGGGGTCTAGGAGCTCCCGAATCAGGGGGACCTACAAAGTGAAGGAACAGTTGGGGAAGTTAAATGGATATGGCAGATGTCAAGATAAGTGTCACTGTGTGTCAAAAGGATGGTGGTGTGTGGGAGAGAGGGGGTGGGCTCCACAGTCTGGAGCCAACATCACTCTCTTGGTTCATTGTTAGCTTGGTTTTTGCTAAGCCAAGGGAGCAAAAAAACCTAAGAGTCTTCCACAAGTAGATCAGGGGAAGATCCAGGGAGGGAGCCCTTTCTAGAAGGTCCGTAGATCCAAAGGAGGAAGAACTTGGGGCCAGCAGCTGGTCATGATGGTGCTCCCTGCAACTCTAGCATTCTGAAGGCTTCAAGTTGGAGACGAGCCTGAGCTGTTAAGGCATCGTGAGATGCTGCCTCCAACAATCATGTAGCCTCTGAAATCATTATTGAGTTGTTTTCAGGGTTACAAAGGAAACTCACAGAGAACTCTTTACTTACCAATGGGTGGGAAAAATTTAAAACCCAACAAGAAAAAAAAAAAAGAGCAGATATTTAGTCAGGTCTCTACTATACAGCACTCAAATCAAGCAGGTAGCACTTAGAGCTGATGCATAGCTCTGACCAGGAAATAAACTAGTTTCCAAAGACTGAGCAAGGTGGCAAGGGAATTTCTTTCTAAAAATACTTTATTTAATTAATTAATCTATTTATTTGGGGGCTGAGGGCAAACACACGTGCCACAGCTGTGTGTAGAGGTCAGAGGACCACTTGCAGGAGTCAGTTGTCTGCTTCTACCACGTGGGTTCCAGGAGTAAATTCAAGTCACCAGGCTCGGTGGCAAGCACACTGAGCTGCTGAGCCATCTTGCTGGAACCCCAAGAAGCTACTTTTGATTAAATGTCTGGGTTATCAAAGACCCCACTCATCACTTCAAGGAAATACCTGGAGTGATTAAAAAAAAAAAACCAATGAAGTCATAAAAATTAATCAGGAGGATAATATTTCTTTCAAACATGACAAATTAAAAATTGAACAGCATCAGAATGAAATGGCGATAATCATCGATAGGTGTTTCCGTTGTACTGAAGGATTCAGAATCCTGAGATCTTTTTCCAGAAGAATAACAGAGTGCTGCCCACAGCACAGGCAGGTGGTGGGTGATGGGGATTTTCTTCTTTAGCTCTGAGTTTTCAATAACAATCCCAAATCGTGAATGGGGCAGAAGCAACACATGGGTTTCCGGGAGTAGTGTTGACAAATGACAGATGGCTAGAATTCAAAAGGTTAACTTTTAACTTCAGGTTAAGTTCTTGGTTTCTTCAGAAATTAAAGATTTTCTGATAGGAATTTACACAGAATCAATTTTTTGATGACTTAGCAAACTGTGGTTAAATAAGATGCATTTATTTAAAAAAAAAAAAAAAAAAAAGGGTTATGTTAGAGGGAAAACATGTCTGGGTGAGTCCTCCATGAACACCAACTTGGCCCTATGGCCTTCACAGGGAAGGTCTGGTGGCCAGAGCCTTAGAGGCGTCCATCTCACTGAGCATAGCACACAGAATACAGTCTCCCTCTCTTACGGCTCACATACTTGTTCTTGAATTTACAGTGGAAAATTTCACTATTACTCTCCACTTAGTTTAAATTTCAAAGAGTGGGAACTGTTTCCACTGACGTCCTGAAACTACTTTTTAAGATATATAACAGCTACTCAATTTCCTCCCAACAGGACTTTCTCCATCTGTAAACTAGGGAAAGCAATAGACAGGGACAGTATTTAAAGGCTCAGAGCAGTGGTCCTCAACCTTCCTAATGCTATGACTCTTTAATACAGTTCCTCATGTCCTGGTGACCCCAAGTATAAAGTCATTCCCATTGCTACTTCATAACTGTAATTTTGCTACTGTTAGGACTCACAATGCTGGTCTTTGGTGACCTTATGAAAGAGCCATTTGACCCCCAAAGGCCTGTGATTAAATCCGTCACCCACAGAGTGAGAACCACTGGCTGATTAGATAAAGCTGAGGCATATAAAACTTTATATTCAATTCCTGTCATAGACTAATTCAAATGACAGGTATTGATGCCTTTACATTTTTTACTATCTGAGGCTGGAGAGAAAGTTCAAAAGCAAAAAGTGTTTACTGCTTTGCCAGAAGGTTTGCGTTCAGTCCCAGAGTCCACATTAGGCAGCTTACAACTTCCTGCAACTCTAGTTCCAGGGTATCTGGCGTTTGTGGGCAAGCACATACAAATGGCATTTATACATACCATTACAAGAATAAAAAACAAAAACAGATCTTTAAAAAAATTGTGTTGCCAATGGTCTGGAGAGATGGCTCAGCAGTTAAGGGCACTGATGGCTTGTGGGAAAAACTGGTGGGCCCGAAGATCCGGCGGGCAGCGCAGCGGCAGGCCCCGGGCCCAGGTGGCAGCGGCCCGGGACCTGCGAGGTGGAGGCTGGCAGCCTGTCTCACATACTGGAGGAAGGTCCCAGGTTCCAGTGGCTGGAGGCTTCGGTGGCGGCAAGCCAGGCAGGCCCCAATGATACGAGGAAGTCCTTGGTTCCAAAAGGGTTTATTGTCATGGCAGATGGTGGATGGATCTGGATGTACCCCCCCAAACTCAGGGCAGACCTGACTTAAGTAGGGAGGGAGAAAGGGGGAGGTTCTGGGGCAATGATTAATTGGCTCCACCCTCTGACCTTCATTAGTATGTAAATCTCTAGGGCCTGAGGCCTGTAGTTACACCCTCTACCCGTGGACTTTGGGAGGGGCTGTAATGGCCTTCGTGACTGAACAATGTAGGTCTAGGGAGATTAGACTGCTTGTTAGGACCCTGAGTTCTGGGGATGTAGACGAACTCCTGCCGTTTCTCCCTTGGAGTCTCGGGGTTCTAGGCCCATGCCCAGCCAAGAACCAGGATACCCTTACACAGTCCCACAATGGCTCTTCCAGAATCTAGATGACAACTAAACAACTGTCTATAACTTCAGTCCCAGGGGATCTGACACCCCCTTCTGGCTTCCTCAGTCACTACATACTTGTAGTGACAGACATACCCAGGTGAAATCTATATACATAGAATTAAAATAATTCTTTTAATCAAATTATATTGTTGAAATATGCTTTAGTAACAGAGGACAAATAAAAAAGCCTAAAAATTCAGCCAGTCTATTTACTGTGATTAACCCTAAGGAAATAACTAACTTCACCCCAAGGGAGCCTGCATAGTGTCCTCTCAACATGTGGTGTGTTCATACGGGGACCAGAGAAAACAGATGCCAACAAAGACACTCTCACATAGCTGGGCATGGCGACATACACCCATGATCCCAGCACTCTGAGGTTGAGGCAGGAGGATCACAAGTTTGAGAAAGCTTAGTCTCATAGCAAAGCCGTGTCTCTAAAGAAAACAAGAAGTTCACACATAAAATTAAGTAGATAAAGCCATGTCAGAAAACATGGCATGTGCTTTTGGTTTTGACTCTATATGCTTATTCAAAAAGAGCAGAAGGATATACCAAATGCTAATAGGGGTTTCCTGTGCAGGCAGTAGGACTGTACCGATTCCTATGTTTACTCTTGGTAGATTACACAATTACTCTTGTAATTTAAAAAAGACACTGATTTTTAAATCTCATGGGATTGCCATTAAATTATTGTACTTGCTTTCTTGGCTGTTTCTACCACCCCCACCCCCTCAAAAAATCCTTAGCATTGATTATGATAGCAATAGCTACAGATTTCACTTGCTGGGAGCTCTGAAGGTAGTCAAGGCACCAAGATCAGAACTAACTGTGTTGTTTTTTTCTCTCCACTCCATTGCTTGCTATTGCTTTCTCTCACTGAATATGGATCATCTCAACACGAGGAGGTGTCCTGAGCAAGGTCAGCAGTATCCCAGGGTGATGGAAGGGCACAGCTGACACCCCAGACTTTGGAGGAAACAAGACACCCTTTCTACTGGTAGCTCTGCGTCAATCTTTGTTCTTCCCAATATGCTCAGCGTCCCTCTGGCTGCCTCTGACCGATCTGTGAGGGCACTGCAGTTAGCTCTGGCTGCCTCTGACTGCTCTGTGAGGACACTGCAGTCAGCTGGCCACTTGTAAAATGGACACTGATGATAGAACGGAGCGAGGATTTCTGCAAGTCTAATCCATTCGGCAGAGTTGTCACTGCTAAGTCAGTTTTGTCACCGTGACACAAAACAAAAGAGCATAACACAAGCAAATGTTGGGAAATCACTGTAGAAACCATTCTACCCTGAAGATACACAGGCCATCAATGAGCCATCAAAGCAACTTTAGGTTCTTTGATGTTTAAAAAAAAAAAAAAAAGTACTCCATTGAGGAATCCAATTATGTAATAAAATTACTGTAAATATTTAAACCAGTGAAAGTAGAACCAAATCATTTCCCCACTACATTCAATAAGTCAGGCTAATACTTATACTGACGTCACAGTTGTTGTTCAGTTCTAAAGGGCAAGCAGGGGTGGGGGCAGCTTCTAACAAAATGAAGGGTTCAGAGCATATGTCCCTATAAACTGTAGTCCTAAGAATTTCTCCTTTCCTGAGACATCCCAGGAAGGGATGTGATCCTCCAGGGAACATGGGGCAGTGGTTGAAACTACTGTTTTCAGAAAGAAGCAGAACTAAGCTCGAGCTTTGGCTTCAACACTAAATACTGCACACATTACAAGGGGTATCTCCTGAATGTGGCTTCTGCACCAGGAGACACAGTAAGGCCGGTGTTTATGTTACAGGATGTTGTATGAAGTGAGATTACATATGAAAACATCAAAGCACAGCACACAGCTCAGTAAGAACATGAGTGTGATGACTGTCTTCGCTCCTGCTGTAAGAGGGGAGGAGGGGGGGTACAGAGTGGGATAAGGACCCTCAGAACCAGGCCATATACACCTGCTGCACGGCAGCTTCCTCTGAACTGAAAGAGTGAGCTCATGAGACTCATGGGGTAGACAAATGGTCATCCTCTGGCAGAGATGGAACTTGAAGATTCTTAAAGGCTATTCCATGCTTCCTTGGTACTTACAGAATGAATGACTGCAGAGCTGGATGGGGGCACTGGGCCTCAGGACTCCTGGTTAGTGTGGCCTGCTTGATCTGCAGGCCTATTTCTTGATAATTAGCTACCTAGTAGGTCTTAAAATTTCCGAGGAACTGAGGAACTTGACTCCAAGTTCCAGAGACCTGCACCCAACCCGAGACTCCCAGGAACCTCCCCATCAACACTCTGACTGTTCTATCTGTCCCCAGCAGCCTGCCTGTCTTTTACTGTCTCAGCCATTCTTATACCTTCTCAAAAGGAGGGAAATGACTATGTGATGGAATTTCTGTTTGGCAAGGCTTCTCTTCAATTTTCACCAAACCCCTCCTCTCACAGAAAGTGAAGCTTAAATAAAAATACTCAGAACCCCTGAACGGGGCGGGAATGGGGAAGAGCGTCCAAATCCCTTTCATTACTTCAAAGGCTTTGGAATGCATTCCAGCTTTGGCTGAATAGTTGCTATTTCTCAGGAAGCAAGCATTGCAACAGGGATGGCAGCCTACAATGGCTGGGGCCATTGTCCCAGAAGGCTTTGCTTCAGAAACTGCCTCTCATACTGGAGGCCTAGTTACGGTGGCCTATTAACGGGGAAGAAAGGTATTTTGACTTCTCCTTTCTTTCCTTAGAAAACAGGTCCAATCTCTAGAGCCTTGCAGATGCTTAGCAGGTCCTATAGATGTATTAGTATTTCAGACAAGGGTAACTAGCTGAAAGTCCAGTCTTCACCCCAGGTTTGCTGTGCAAACTCTTGTTATGGTTTTCATACAAAATTCCATATTGTTCAAATGGGACTGAGGAACAGGTATGGCACATAGATCCAGAGACCACTGGGATAAGAATCAGAAACTTGAGCTTAATGTGACTCAGGCATCTCTCTGGTTCCAGAGTTGCTCCAGTATTGAGGAGCTGGATAAAATCTTTGTGGCAGATTTTAGCTTTGCACTATTGATCATCTCCTAAAATGCCTGGGTGTTCCAGGAATCTGATTTTATAAAGTCACCATCAAGGGAAGAAAAGGCCTGAGTTAGATCTACTCTCTACAAAACTCAATGCCCTTGTATATAGGAAGACTCACGTGCTGGTTGGCTTTTGCTAACCCCACACAAATGTGTCTGGCAAGCAGGAATCTTAATTGAGAAAATACCACCAGAAGATTGACCTGTAGGCAAGTCTGTGGGTTGCCATCTTGATTCATGATTGATGTGAAATGACCCAACTCATGGTGCCATTCCTGGGCAGGAGGTCCTAGGTTGTATAAGAAAGCCAGCCTAGCAAGCGACAGAGAGCAAGTCAGTAAGTAGTGTTCCTTCACCCTCTACTTCAGGTTCCTGCCTTCAGTTCCTGTCCAAACTTACCTCCATGATGGAGTATTACCTGAAAGTTGTGAAGAAGAAATAAACCCTTTCTTTCCCATGTTGTTTTTGGTCATGGCATTTTAGGACAGCAATTGAAACTTACGGTGGGTCTGAACACAGGACATAAGCCCAAGGCTAATTAGTTTTTCCACACTGAACACGTTCTTTCACCAGCATTAGACTTTACACCAGCGCCATTAAAGCACCAGGCCTCACTTTGTAAAATGGCAGATAAAATCACTGCACCTTCTTCACAGGGTCATCAAGAGGCACATGTGGCATCTACTGTATGAAATCTCTTCCTGTAAAGCTGCTATTCTGCAGACACACAGAGAGTTCCTGAAATGGCTGAGATGAAGATTGGCTCTACTGACCTCAGCCGAACAGCTCACTGCGATATCTGGCCCCAATTCTGGAGTTAAAAATTCATGGTGTAAATATTTATGCCTTCTCAAATTCCTGGGTTGAACCCCTAGTCCCCAGTGTGAATGTATTTAGAGGAGGGGCCTTTCAAAAGTGACAAGTTTATGTGGAGGAAGCTTATATGAAGGGGTTAGTGCCCTAATGAAGAAGACTTAAAGATCAACCCCCAATGCTCATGGTGGATACAGGAAAGTCCTCTGCAAAGCCACACTATGCTGGCACATTGTTCTGGGGTTTATTTTACTTCCCAGGACAATGAGAAATTTTTCTATTATTTAAACCATATAGTCTACTTATTACAGAGCCCAAATTTATTAACGTGACGAACCAGTCACAGTCATATTGGCAGATGCTGGCAGCTACATACCCAGCTCAGATACTGGTCCTGAGACTTGGTGTCTGAGGCCTAGATAGCATTTTCCCATGAGGCTGCTCTCCTGATGCAATGTCTCATGGACTCTGCCCAGCCAGTCTGTCCACCTTCGCCAGCCTGCATCACCTGGACACCTAGAGAACTCCAAGGAAGACTCAGCCTCCCTCTCTATCTTCTGACCTATCAAAATTTAGAGCCAGCCAAATGATTTTGTAGAAAAGTTGCTCTGTGAAATCTACTAAGTTTGACTGGGAGAAAAATACCTTCTTCTAAAAATATTATTCTAGAGGGTTCCATGTCACTGTTAATAGCAATCAAGTAAAAGTGACAGTTTCTTACATCAAAAGATGGTCTGGCATTAAACCGCTAGTTCCTACAACCCAACAGCATCATCATTATAAACACCACACAACTGAGGCCATTGTTACAAACTGCTGTTGTTATTTTGTCTGGAAGCCAGAGCTCTGTACATAATAGGTAAGTGGTCTGCACTGAACAACATTTAAGTACCACAAATCGTTTTGTGTATGCGTATGTGTTTGTTTGGTTTTTTTTGTTTGTTTGGTTTTCGAGACAGGGTTTCTCTGTGTAGCCCTGGCTGTCCCGGAACTCACTCTGTAGATTAGGCTGGCCTCGAACTCAGAAATCCACCCGCCTCTGCCTCCCAAGTGCTGGGATTAAAGGCGTGCACCACCACTGCCTGGCTTTTTTGTTTGTTTGTTGGTTGGTTGGTTGATTTTTTGTTTGTATGCATATGTGTATGTTTGTGTGCACGTGTGTATGTGTGTATGGATGTGTGTGTATGTGTGTGTATGCGTGTGTATATGCATGTGTGTGTTTATAAGGGTTCTTATATGTTGGTATGGAGATTAGGGAAACAGTCAATCTGAAGAACAGTTCCTCAGGAGCCACTCAGTGTTCTCACTGGCCACCAGCATTATCTCTCTGGCTAGACTGGCTAGCCCTCAAGCCCCAGGGATCTGTCTAATTCTATCACCCCAGTGCTGGGATTACAAGTGTGTATACCTTGCCCTGGTTTATTAAATATGGGTTCTGGGATGGAATTCATGTTTCCTGCTTGCCTGACAAGCACTTTGCCAACTGAGCTAACTTCCCAGGCCACAAATTATTTTTAATATTACAACTTAGGATGATAATCTGAGCATGAAACAACAACAAAAACCTATAAAATGTAACGTCGAAATCACAGTGTGGAGTTGGTGTATTCTGCTAGCTAAGTCAGCTCCAGTCACTGTCTTTATTCATAAAACAGTATAGTGTTCAATCTTTCCCAATCAGAAGACTGGATTCTCAGAGTTCTCAGAGTTCTGGAAGAAGCTGAGAGCTTATCCTTCTAATTACAGGGAATCACAGTGGAATGTGCCTCCATAACGATTCAACTCTAAACATGCTTTGCTAATTGCTTGCAAATATCAGAGCAGAAGGTTGAAAACATAGACTCTAAGTATGCAAGGAGACTCTGGCTTGGCTGTGAAAACCTAGGAGTAGCTAGCAAAAGAAGAGGAACAGGAGGCAAGGGAGGGGAAAGGAGGGGAGAGGAAGGGAGGGGAGAGAAGAGAAAGGCCTTCACCAGTATTTCAAGGTTACTTTAGTTGATTTTTTCAATATGGATCACGGGGTGGCAGTTGGGGAGGGGTGGGGGTCAGCAACAGCTTACCAGTGATGTACAGGACACTGTCTAATGAAAAGACACTCAAAATGTTTTAAGAAGATTACAAAACACACTTGGTAGGGAAAGAGAAAACAGAAATAATTACTACAGAGCTTTGTGGACACAGAAAATCGTAGAATCATAGAGCAAACCTAAACAGAAACATATTTGAACATGGTTATTCTATAGGCGTGCTCATCTGGAACATCTGTCAGGCCTGCAACAATAGACAAGCAGGATTCTGGAAGTTATAGGAGAGAAAGGAAAATGGTTCACAATTTTGGGGTGAAATGAGAGTTAGGGGAACCTAAGTTCAGAGGAAGAAAGGAGTCATCCAAATGAGTTCTCTGGGTGGTCTGAACCCATTCTGCACAGCAGATCCTATTTTATAGAAGTCTCAGGAGGTTATTCAGGTTTGAGGAAGATAAAGAGAAAGATAGAGTTACTTCAGGGTTTGGGAAGAGACCATAATATTCTTGTCATCCTTCAGTACTGCTCTGGGGAACCCCTCAAGGTCCTGAGAAGATACTACCCATCAATCCCCAAATTGCTATGAAGCCACAATCCCCACTTGGGTTTGTACTTGCAGGGATGGGCATTGAGGACCAAGTTGAGGAGGTCGCTCACAATACTTGCTCCATGGTGCTTTAACTCTTGGAGGAGGTGTCCGGCATACAATCTCTTTCCTTGCGGTGCCAGGGCTCTCTGCTAATATATCTCGAAGCACAGAGCACCGCACAGCTCCTGTGTCTCCAGGAACAGTAACTCCCCTTTTCAAGGCAAGATTGTTGAGTAAGAAGAACCTTGACTCCACCCATTCCTAGCCTGATGCAAAATTTTCTACATGGGCTTGGCTTTGAGATACAAACAAAGAGCTTTAATATCCAGCACAGAGGGTAGAAATGAACAGAGCATTTGATTAGTAGACCAAAAAAAAAAAAAAAAAAAATTTAAAACTGGAGGTAGTCTATGCACTATAATCATACAGGGTAGATGAGTACATTCCTGAATATAAAATTTATTGATAGCCTCTCGCTTCCCACTCCAGGAGAGCCATGAGTGTAGCAGATTGGATGAAAGGCTCAGGGCCAGCATGGCCATTCAGGGATATGGGAGTATAACCCAGATGGGCAAGCCTTCCTCCATGAGGGTACTTGGAAGGGGCTAGTGACTCCTGTTGGTTCCCTATTATGTTACAGACTTGCAACATGTGTCAACTCTGAAGTATACACCCATCACAGGGGAGGGTCAGACCTGTGAGCAGACACAGCAGCGGCCCATGAGTAGACTATGGAGCATGACGTCACAAGGACTGGAGACCCCTTGCTCCTGATAGCTCAGCACCCTGCATGCAGCACTATAGACTCTATAATTGAAAGCTGGGGATCATTTGGACAGGAAATGTAGCTCAGTGGGATGTGGGAGATTCCAGGTTAGACCACCAGTACAATAAAAGTATGTGACAGACATAAAATGGAACAGCACTGGATATGTAAATGCCACTTTTAATAATTATAGTGCTAGAATCTTCTGAAGGACGATTAGCAGGAAACAGGAGGGATCTAGAATAGAAATACATGATACAAAATGCAACAATGCCTAACTTCGTTGTTCTGAACTTTTCCCTCGCTCCCTAAGGACAAAAGACCTGTGTTTTCCCTGCCTCTTCAGTTTCACTGCCCCATGATTTGAACGACTTCACTCTACAGTGAGTAGGAGGAGTAGGCTGTCCACTCTCCCAACACACCAGCATACACTCACACTGCTGGAAACACACACTTGGCAACACTGGATGGGCTGGAAAGCATGTGGTCACAAAGTCCAGCATCTGTGACCATTTCTAGGATCTCTGGAAATGGAAAAAAAAAAAAAAAAAAACACAAAAAACAAAAAACAAACAGAGTAAGGAAGAGGGAGAAAAAGGAGATCTGGTGGAAGTTTAAAATGTTAGATGCCAAAAATCAATTTAAAAGTGGTCACTCTGCCCCAAAATTGAGCATTGAATACAACGGTCCATTAGGTATGATCAACCATGAAGATAGAACTCACGACGATTAAGAGACGATCAAGATATTACCTGTTCTCCCCCTGCCCCATCATCCAACACCCCACTTCTCAGCTACTTGCTTTGCATACCTCTGGCGCAGGTAGGAGGAAGATTATGGGGCCAGTCTGTTTAATGGAAATGTCTTTGGTTGTATCACTGCTAGCATGAACAATTCTTCAGACTTTTAGAATCCTGGGGAAATACATTCTATTTCAAGGTCAGCTACTAACAGGTAAAGAAGTTTACTGTGTCCCTTCCAGAGATGTCTTCTCTAAAGGGAAAATGCTATAAAATTATTTTTATGGCTTAGCTAGTTTGAACTGATCATGAAGACATATTAAAAAAAATATTAGGCAACAAAAGAGTTTTTAAAACTCAAAAAGGGAAAATAGGTCACTTATAATATTACTGCAGTGGGGGAAGAACACTAAAAATTATCTTCCAATAAAATTCACAGCAATCTACCGTCTTGGTTAATTCACTGTAAATCATACCACTCCCCCTTCCCCAAGTTGCTTGTGGAATTGTATGATACAGAGGGGCACTGTCCTTCATTGCAGTTGCTAGTGCCTGGTAGCCAGGTCGTCTGGAGCATAGAATCATATTACTTTTAGTTTTGGAGGTTTGGGGGCCTAAAGCCAAAAGGTAATGAGCTAGCTTAAAAGTATTATCTTTTCGTTCTTTAAAAAATATTGGGGGGTGTAGAGAATAAAACAAAAGCAATTTATACCACCTTTCCCAGGGGTGAAGAACAGCACTCATCACGCCCGCTTTAAGAGCTCAGTTCCTTTTACCTTGGCTTTCACTCCCAGACTGGAAATTCTCCTCATCTAAGCATTTCTCCTCTCAACAGCATCCCCTAAAGGTCTGCTTCTCTGCAGTCTGAGATGCGGGCCTTCCGAGTACATGAACATTTCTTTATACTTTGAATGCCTTTTCTGAAGATCATGATTGCATGGACACATCAGCCACTTCTACTCGGGAGAGAGTCCTTCGGAAGATAAGCCACTCTGCATCCCGCTTTTCCAAGGACTCTTTCATGATGCCCAGCCTGAGAGCTTATTTTCTGTACTGACATTTTGATTGTTGCCCCCCACCCCATTGTCATGGCCTCCATCAGAAATGAAGACACACTAAGACCCTCTTCCATATTTTGATTGGTGGCTATCAAGGTGGCCTGGCACACACTGTTGTAAAAGTATCCACCGCCAAATACATCAGCCTCCACTGACCGGGAGGTCTACTCATCTGTACAATGGAAGGCATTTGTAGTTTACGCCAACTTGCTATCTGAATGGCATGAAATAAATGAAGTGTGCACCCAGTTAGCTCTCGAGCTCAGCACATACTGGCCACTCTCATTCCCCCACCTCTATTCAAACATCTTTCCAGAGTCCACAGGCTAGTCGAGATGACAACTGGGGTGGAGGTATTCTGTATTTATGTTGGTCACATTCTGGCCTTCATATTCCCCCAACTGCCCACAAAGGCAAAGGTCATATGTTTTAACGGGATTGCTACATTACTATGCTGTATTACAACCCCATGCAATGCATGATAGATTTCAGCTCTTTGACCAACAAGGCTCCATTACAGATCTGGTGACAGCTCTAAGACACTAGCCACACTTGCTGGACCGTCAACATTTCTCTCCACACGCATGGTTTTTTTATTACTGACATTCACTTGGAGGACTGGTATGAGAATCTAGCCTGCTTGCTGTGAGAATCCACTCAGAATGTGAATTCTGGTTGCCATTAGCCTCAAGGATTCCAGGAGACACGTGATACATGAACTTTTCCTAATGTGTACAATGTCTTTACTTTGCCCAAACTTCTTCCGTTAAAGTCTCTCTCAGCAAACCACAACAATTCCTACCAAAAATGTAAAAGATTTCTATGTCAAATAAGGTAAAAGGACGGGAATGCCTGCTTTGGTGGCATAAGCAGTCAGTGAATGGGTCTACTCATTACACCATGGTGGGGATGCTGTGTTAAAACCACCATGCCTCCCAGTGATGACTGTGCACACTGAGCTATATGCATGAATCAGGCTTCACATCAAGGCTGCTCCTGAAAATACATGGTAGTCAAGCAAGTTTTAATGAGATTATATCTTTCATTTCCTAATTGATTATATGCTAGGCTTACTCGATGCTTTCATTGTCATTTCTAATGAATCATCAGCTAAATTTTCACCATTGAATGCTGTGGTAAAATGGGTTAAGTCTATTGTGTGCATACTGAAATCAACTAGGGTGCTTTGTGGTTTAGAAGCAAGCTTCCTGATGGTCCTTTTAGGATAAAAATGATGAAGTAGGTTCAGTAGGTCAGTAGTGACTGTCCAGTAATCTTCAGCTGTTTTCTGAAGGTAAGAAATGGTTTCCAATGACATTTGAATACAGAGGCCATCTTGTTTATTCAGCTCAAAGCTCAAAGCATGCCAGTGGCAGAAGTGAAGGCCTGGTTAATTAGCTTGGCTGTGGCAATCATTTCACGATGCATTCGTATATCAAGTCTCACGATTCACACTTAGGATGTACTACATACAGTCTCCATTCACTGATTACACACTTCAATAAAGCTTAAAGGAAACCTCTCAAAGCATTTCTTAAACAAACAGAAAGAAAGAAAGAGAAAGAAAGAAAGAAAGAAAGAAAGAAAGAAAGAAAGAGTGTTATACTTTCTAATGTATGCATCTTGTTGTTTTAATTACTATTCTCAACTTTATTCTGGCATATTTTTTCATTCTCTTCTCTAAGGCCAACAGAGTAATCCCTAAATATGAAAATAAAATAATTTAAAAAGTAAAAGTGGTTACATAAGCCTTATGGTCACACACACACACACACACACACACACACACACACACGCACGCACACTCTCTCTATGGAAAAGTCTTAAGTAAATGCTTTATCTACACAACTAGAGCTACAAGTGGCTCCAGCCAGCATACGTGTAAAAAACAAACCCACCAAGTTTTTATCACCACCTCCCCTACCCTCGAAATGTGCTGTACAGCAGAGAAAGGGAAGTGGGAAATGTAAATAGCCCCTTCCAGTCTCACTCTCCGCCTCTGAGTGGTTCTAGGGAAGCCTTTAAGATGTACTGGTGAGAAAGCTCACACACTGTGCTCCAGGAAACAAGCCTGCTGGTCAGGTGTGGGGACGACCTATCAATCGCTATAATATATTTCTTTCTTTCCTTTTTGAAAACATTTTATTTATTTATGTTACGTATACACTGTGGTTGCTGGGGAATGAACTCAGGATCTCTGGAAGAGCAGTCAGTGCTCTTAACCACTGAGCCATCTCTCCAACTCCTGTAATATATTTCTAAAGCAATCATCTACAGTCCCACTATGCACCCTCACTGAGCCAACTCTGTAGTTATTCATATTCTGTCAAGTTTGTTGTCTAGTGGACAAAAACAGAATGCTCATGTGTTATTGACTAGAGATGAAAAGGCTCAAATGGCCACTGAAAGATCAGTAAACAGAATGGTATGTATCCATAAGATGTGGCTTGCATCTGAAATGCCCCCATGAGCTCATAGTTTGAATGCCTGGTCCCTAGCTAGCTGCATCATTTTGAGTGGTTGTAGAATGGCTGAGAAGTGGGGCTTAACTGGAAGAAGTGGGTCACAGGGAATGTTAACCCCGGCCCTCCTGCTGTGACCTCTGCTTCCAGGTCAGTTATGAAGGGAGTGATCTGGACACAGCTCTCCACCACACGATCCTGCAACCGTGATATTCTGTCCAAGGACATGGGGCCAAGTGACAATGGACTTTTAAACTCTGAGCCAAAAAAAATTCCTTCCTGTAACTCATTTGTCACATATTGTTACAGCAATGCAGAAGTAACTAATACAAAGTACGGTGCAGTATAACTATGCCTTCAAAGGGACCCAGTTCTCATTCATTCCACAAAACGGATGGATCTTAAGGGCATTGTGCTAAGTGAAATAAACAGTCACACATACAAAATCTAACACCTTATTATTTTAACTACAGAAATTGTCTGAAGTAGTCGAACACAAAGTGACAGAAAATTAAATGTTGATTGACAGGCTTGGGGGCAGGACTATGGTAAAATGGATACAGAACCGAAGTTTTTCAGAGTTTTAAGGCTGGGGAGACACGGCTCAGCAGGTAAAGTGCTTACTGTGTAAGCAGAAGGATCTGAGTTCAGATCCTTAGACCCCAAATAGAAAGCCAGGCATGGTAGCATGATGATGAAACTTCAGTGATGGAGAGCTGGGACAGGCAGATCTCGGGCTCTGTCGCTACACTGGTGAACTTGGGGTTCAATGAAGGACATTGTCTTAAAAAATAAGGTAGAAGCTGGGTGGTGGTGGTGAACACCTTTATTCCCAGCACTCAGGAGGCAGAGGCAGGTGAATTTCAGGAGTTTGAGACCATTCTGGTCTACAAAGCAAGTTCTAGGACAACCACGGCTACACAAAAACTCTGTCTTTAAAAACAACATCTACAAACAATAACAACAAAACCACAAAAAAACAGAACAAAATAGAAAGTAACGGAAGAGGACATCCTGACAACTTCTAGGCCTGTACCACAAGTACGTGTACACACATCACATATGCACACACGTACACACGCATACACACACATAATGTGGACATTACTAATACCACTGAAGCATATTCCATAAATAGTTAAGATGGTAAATTTGATGTTATGTGCATTTTACCTCCACTAAAAAGCACACTGCAGACAATGAATATAAATAAGGAAGTCGGCAGTAGAAAAGAAAAAGTGTACAGATGAGAACATGCCCAGCTCCAGTTTCTCTACAAAGAACCTAAGTAAATAGGAAGGTCTGGAAGGGCAAAGTTCACCCATAATATCCTTTGAACGCAGTGGCAATTGTGTGCTTTTATACTTAGACAGTGCTAAGCCTTATCCTATCATCTCTTTCTAGAAAGGAATGATCCTGGACTCGATCGAGTTTGAATAAAGATCGTGGGCATATTTCATTTAGCTTGTGGTCCCTCTGGTATTTTCCCATCTCTTCAGGCTTCCTTGAAGTATTTACCCATGCCCTTACTGTAAGCACTAGGTACAAATGCCCTTTGGCTGGCTTGCTGTTCTTTGGCTGACTTGCTGTCCCTTCATCCCTTTCTAGTTGTGGAGAGCACTCCACAGAGACAAACATTATCACGTTGCCTTCAAGTGGTCAGTTCTTTACTCTGTGCTGAGGGAAAGACAACCTAAAGTCTGCAGCTGTCCTCCATGTACCATCTGCTGCTATTCCTCACAGCCAAACATTATAGGATGGGAGAAAGGTGTTTATTTTCAATATTAATTGCTGGTCAATTGCTATCTCAAGTTAGTTGGGTTGAATTATTTTTTTAATATTTGAGCTAAGATAACAGGATGTATGGTACACCTCTTTTCTAAAAGGATTAATTTGGCAGGTGGAGAATGGCTCAGAGGTTAAAAGCACTGCCTGCTCATCCAGTCAACCTGCATTTTAACTCCCAACATCTACATGGCAGCTCACCACTGTCTCTAACTCCAGCTCCAAGTGTTCTGACAACTTCACACAAATACACAGGGAAAACACCAATGCACATAAAATAAAGTAAATAAATTTTTTTTGAAGATTTAATTTTAATTGTGTGTCTCCATGTGGATATGTTGTATTAGGTGCCTGTAGGGGTCAGAAGAAGGCATCAGATGCTCTGGAGCTGGATTCATAGATGGTCGTGGCTTCTGGGATCTGAACTCAGATCCTCTGAAAGAGCAGCAAATCTTCTTAACCACTGGGCCATCTTACCAGTCCCAGGCACACACCTTTGTGTAATGATGCCACATTGCTTCTCTGGCTGGAGTCTGGGACAAGCAACCACCTATGCTGTTTGTCAAGTGAAAAGCATCAGGCCAGTGGCTTCATCAGTTTAGGGCAGATTCACCACCTCAGTATCTGAGGGCAGATTCTTGGGGCCAGACTGCAGAGCTCACTCTGAGATAGGCTGGATGTAATTGTACTGGCTCTCAACTTCAATCTCACTTTGAAATTAGAAGCTAAGACAACCCCTCCCATTAAACATATGGAAGATGGCAAGGAATCTCACTGCTTTTCTCTCTATATAAATACTAAAGCCTTGCCTTTGCACTCTAACATGTACAAATAAGGAGATTTCACAGCAGGGCCGATCACAGACCCTGGTTAAGTACAGGTCTGAGGAAAATGAAAAGATACATTTCTGTTATTAAAAGCTCGTCTTCTGTTGGAAAATAGCCAGTAGCTCACGGAAGATCCCTCTGCTGTTAACATTGTTAGCTAAAAGGAAGGTTTCATTTGCCACATTCCCAGCTATAAGGTCAGAGCTGACTCTTGGAACCTACCCTAAAACTTCAGCTTTCTGCTCAGCAAGATTCACCTCAGAGAATGAATAGGTCTCTAACTGCCAGCAGGCCTCAGCCCTTTCTATGAAATCAGCCAGATCGGGCAACCCAAACTCTGTAATGAGCCATGAACGGCAAGACACAGCACAAGCAAATGCTAACAGTTTTCTGGTTGATTGCCTACAAATATGCGTGTGAATAGGCTCGATGAGGGCTTATTTATAGAATATTACCACAGAAATGAGAATTCTAGAGAAGACATTTAAAATATCATCCTAGACGTATTTTTACATCATATTTATTTTTAGTTTTGTGCACACTCAATATAATGGAAAAAGCTAATTCTTTTTTTGGTGATAATATCGCTGCCAATAGTTCTGATGTTAGTGGAGAAGATGGAAACAGAAGTGCGTCCCTAAAGAGCTCCAAACAGTGAAGTGAGCAGAAGTACGGTGCTGCTCCCCAGCATGGGACACAACTCAACTCACAGCAAGCAACCCTCGTGTTGATAGCTTCTGAGAGAGGAACAACTAACTGTCATGGATGGTGTGACTCATCGTAAGAGGAACAGACACGGTGGATGGATACACCCAAGAGTACAGAATCAGCAGCACTAAACTAAAATGGTTGGGATTAAAAGAAGAGAAGACACAAAGTTGGGTGGGTATGGAATGAGGAGGTGGGTCTGGGAGGAGTTGCGGGAGGGGTGAATATGATCAAAATATAATGCATGGAATTCTCAAAGAATTAATAAAAATATGTAACTGCATTCTAACACTAATCCTAGGCCCACAGGTATGTGCAGCTCCTCCACCCCGCCCTCCCCTCCCCCATCATCAAAGCAGCCCCTCTTTCCAGCAAACTGAAACATTACAGCGAACCACAGCAGCCCAGTGGGTACACATCAACAGAACTCCTGCACCTAAGGCACAGGGAACATCACAGAAGAAGAGGAAAGATTTTAAGAGGCAGAGGGCCAGCCTGTCAGCTGTGACATATGTCTCCTAGAAAACACATGGTACTTCAATAACACAGCTGCCTAAACATGACCTGAGGTGACAATGTCGAAGAGGGGAGTCTTACAGGGTCTCAGCCCTAGACAAAGAACTATAGGCAACTAGTGAGCAACTAATGATGACTAAGAGTGAGAATCAGCTTCCTCAGAGAACACGCTCTCTAACTGGAAAGTCAGTCCTGAGATCAGCCACACTAAATAGTCTCATTGGGCAGCATTTATATATTTAGGCATACACACACATACACACACACAAGCACACACATACACATGTGTAAAAAACTGTAAACATGCCGGGTGGTAGTGGTGCACGCCTTTAATCTCAGCATTCTGAGTTCCAGGCCAGCCTGGTCTACAGAGTGAGTTCCAGGACAGCCAAGGCTACACAGAGAAACCCTGTCTCGAAAAACAAAAACAAAACAAAACAATCTGCAAACATTCAATCAGTTCTACTTTTAGAAATTCAGCCTATACATAGAAGAGGTAGGGAAAGCCCCACTGAGATACGAAACAAAACATCTCACATAAAGCATCTTGCCTTTCTAACAATAAAGACAGAATACAGGAGTCTTAGGTTAAGAAATGTGAGAATGAGAGAAATGCTCACTTAATTTGTAATCTACATATCTGTAAACAATGCAGCCCTTCAGAACTGTGTGGGAGTTGATATGGAATAATTTGACAAGTCAGAAGCAGAGCACAGAGTACGTACACACAGCTTACAATGTGCATACATCTATCTACTCGAATATGCATATGCTATTTCGGAGAGGCTATCCAAAGAAACTATTAGCCACAGTTTATAAGTTTATAAAGGACTGAGACCTGAGATAAAAACTTTACTTTTGAAGTGGATATACAGAGCTTGCATGTATGAAGATGTTCTTCCACATATGGCATATTCAATTTAAAAACTTTAATTAAAAAATGAGTCTATATTTTCTGTTGTCATCTACTAAATTGGTCAGGTATGCGAAGCAAATCTCTGCAATTATGGTAATGCTTAGGTTTAATGACAAGCATTTGTTTCATTTGACTGTTTGCTTTTCTACCTTTGAACCAAGAGTTACCTTCCAATGCGACTGCAGCGTATAACCATGGCCCTGTCTGTATCTATACATAGGGCTCATCAGAGACTGCAGTCTACAGAGGACTGTACTTCTCCAAATCAAGCTGCTGGCTGCAAAGGCCACAGTATTCTGCTTCAAGAATAATTTCATGCTAACAAAGGCAGTGGGGGTGGACTTGGCTCAACTGTAGTTATTTGTCCAAGGTCCATACATCAGCTCTCCTTTCAAACAGTTTGTATAATGGATGGCATCTTAGGAACCAATAAAGATAGTACGAGTCTGTATAACTACTGTTTTTCCATTCAGTCCCACAACATTGACGCTAAAGGAACTTTAAGATCGTTCACTTCAGCTCTCACGTTTATGAAGATGGAATTAGGCGAGATTAAATGCTTGTCCAAGGCCACCAGCTTGCAGCCAGCAAAGCCAGTGGGAAAGCTCCTAAAAGTCATTTGCATGCCTGAGACTGTGAGCCACACCTAGGAAATTGTACTACAAGCTCAATTCACGAAATAAGCAGCAAAGGAGTCTTAGGACTTGAGAGACAGTATAAAAAGATAATGCTTTCTCCTCGAAAGTTTATGAAACTTTCCCAGAAAAGCCTCCTCGGAAAGGAGAGATGTTATTCATATGGTCGAGTTCCTATATCCAAAACAATCATGGGCAGATGGAAGATACTTGAGAAGGAAAAAAAATGACCACACTACAGATTGTATTCTTACCATATTTTCCAAACAATACAATATAACAATTGCTGACAGCATCTGCATTGAATTAGTATCCTTAGTGATCCAGAGATGATTTAAAGTGTGCAGAAAGAAGTACAAAGGCAACTGGCAAGTTCTGTGTCATCTTATATAAAAGACATGCACATCACAGATTTTGGAATCCTTGGCAGGTCCTGGATCCACCATTCCTTGCGCTCTGTACTTACATAGATGTGAAAGTAATTAAACATCCTAAGAAGAGCAGGAGATCTCAGTTACAGGCTGAGCTGAGAAAGCTTATGGAGTTTTCTTTTGTTGAATGTACTAGAATAAGCCATTTTGCCATGATGATCGCCCAATTGGCCTCCTGGACAGCCACACCAAGGTTGGGCTTAAGGCAGACTGAGCACCCTCTTCTGAAATTCCTGACCACAGAAATGCTTTGGATTTTTAAAAATATTGGCATATATATGAGACTGCTTTGGACAAGAACCAAAGCAGGAACACAAAATCTACTTAGCTTTCTCTATACCTGCTATTTGAAACCTGCAGGTAACACTATTTTTTGTTTTTGCTTTTTATCAGATTTGACTTTCTCTTAGACTGTGACTGATACACTATGAGATCAGGTGTGAAATTCTCCATGTGTCACGCAGAGGTGCAGGAAAGGGAATCCTATTACAGACACCTGGGGAATGCTTCCGAGAAGACTTTATTTTAGAAAAATTCCCTTACAAGCTGAGACACCAAGTCCTACTTCATCCTGGGAGAGTGCATTTCTTAGTTTTTCTTTTCTATATCGATGACTATTTTGACAGCAGTCAGATAGGGATAAGAAGAGCCTTAATCCCCTAGACTTGACAGCTCATTGAGTATGATTCAATATTCCTGGGGAGGAAAGAGCAGAAAGAAGCAATCGGAACAGTTAGAAAGAGGGGCCTGCATGTCTTAGGACAGGGGGCAGAGTCATCTCTACACAATGCAAAACACACACACACACACACTAGCACACACACTAGCACACACACTAGCACACACACACACTAGCACACACACTAGCACACACACACACACGCACACGCACACGCACACGCACACACACACACACACACACACTAGCACACACACACACTAGCACACACACTAGCACACACACACACACACACACACACGCACACGCACACGCGCACACGCGCACACACACACACACACCGATGCACCTGCATGTGCACCCACATATGCACGTGTGCGTTCCTCCCAGGAGCAAGGATCACAATAATTTACTTTTTGCTTGGTTCAGGGCAGTCTTGTCTTACTTCAGCCCTGTGATGGATACTTGAGTTGTGTTTGGGAGGGAAGGTGGAGGGCTAGAAGGTAAGAGATGGAGAGGGAGAGAGAGCTTTAGTAGTGCCCACCAGGAGCGTAGAAACCTCTGCAGCATCATAGTCACACTCTCTGAGGAAAGGGACCACATTAGATAGTTCCTCCAGCTGTCCTCTCCTTGATCCCAAACGGTATGGAGCCCAAGTTACACAGTTAGACATACCTGTCCTCCAGTGTAACACCACAAAGCCCGGCCTCTCGGTGTGCCTTGGAGCTAGCTGCAACCACGAACATTCCCTAAGCCAGAGGCTTTCAACCTTTCTAGTGCTGTGACCCTTTAATTCAGTTCTCCATGTTGTGGTGACCCCCAACCATACAATTACTTTTGTTGCTACTTCATAGCTGTGATTTTGCTACTGTTATGAATTCTGATGTAAATATTTGAGTTTTCTGATAATCCTAAGTGACCCAAAGGGGTTGCATCCCACAGGTTGAGAACCACGCCTCTAAGCATTAAAGACAGAATTTGAGGAAACCAGGGAGAAAGATTTCAATTTGAGATTTTAAGGGATATGGATGTTGCTTATGCTGAACGGGGTCTCTCAGTGATCATAACTCCTAAATGCAATTAAACTGCAGAAACCACTAAATAAGGCTCAGGAGGTTTCGGAGTGACTGTGACCCTAATTTTTTTCAGTGTGCCTATGTTACTTAACCAATGTCTACATTTGTCCTCACACTAAATTGTAACCACTCTCTGACAGGTGTCACCAGGAGAGGAAACAAAGGTCCAGAGAGGTTGGTTATATACGTCATAACTGGTGCTTCTTGGCTTCCAGCCTGCCTGAGAATACTGGAGCCCCAGGTCCAAGGAGAGACCATGCCTCAAAGGAATGGCTGAGAATGGAAGAGGAGGATTCCAGATGCCTCCTGACTTTTGCACACAGATATAAATAAGTAAGTAAGTAAATAAATAAATAAATGGTTCTTTTTCAAAAATGAAATTTCAATGTCACATAAAACTGACCACTGAAAGTACTCTAAGTGAGACATGTACCCAAGAGCCAGGAGAGACATGAGCTGTGTGGGATGGAGAGATGTCTCAGTGGTTAAGAGCATGGACTGCTCTCCTGGTGGTCCCGAGTTCAATTCCCAGCAACCATATGGCAACTCACAACCATCTATAATGTAATCTGATACCTTCTTCTGTCATGCAGATGTACATACAGATAGAGTACTCATATACATAAAATAAATTAAATCATAAAAAAGAGTTGTGCATCTAGTCTAAAGGAAGTGTACATTCTAAAGGCAAAAATATGGCAAGTAGAATTTCTGAACAATTTTACTATGTATATGTGTCTGTGTGTAGTGTTGGTATGTGAGTGCAGTGCTTACAGAGGCCAGAAGAGGGCATTCAATTCCCTGGAGCTGGAATTATAGGACGTTATCAGCAACCCAACCTGTGTTCTGGGACCCAAACTCAGACCCTCTGAGAGAACAGCAACTGCTCTAAACCATTGAGCCATCAATCCAGCAGCGGCAGGAATAAATTTGTAGTGTTCGAACTCCATACTCTTCTTGTTTTTTCTTGTGTTTCAAGGGCAGAGCCATTTACAGCTCATAGTCCAGTGATTTGAAGGCTATGCCATGTTGGCAGTCTCCTTTAGAATGTGCATTATCATACCAAAGTGAAACCCATCACCACCAGTCGTTGTCATTCCTCCCCTTCTTCACTTCCTCAGCCATTGGCAAACCTGGTCTTCTTCATGTCCTATGTATTTGCCTGCTCTAGGCATGCCATGTATATGAAACCACAAGGGGTGGTTGTGTGGGACTGGACTACTTTATACAGCAATTGTTTTCAGGATTCAACTGCTTTGTAGTGTGTACTATGCTGCTCAGATAGTCCACATTCTATTACCAAAACCAACACCTCATAGACATTTCTCCCCTATAATGAAGTAGTAATAACTATCCACATTCAAGCTGTTGTGTGGATACCATCTGCATTTTAAAAGACCATGGTTAGAAATTGTAGGAAGCAGTTCTCCCCGCCATTAAAAGATGGTGCTTGGCATGTAGCCAGCAAGCATGAGTAGGCACCGCAGCTGTGGCTCATTAAAGAGAGAAGGCTTGCGCTTCCAGGTGTGGCTACCCGATCAGCCCACCTCGCATCATATGGAACAGCCAATGAACAGTGACAGCGTGGCAGCTGCTGATAGGATTAAGGCAATGCATATAAGGGACTGCTGGGGCGGTAGGAGGAAGCTTGTTGTAGGAGGAAAGGAAGAAGGAGCAAGCTTGTTGTACAAGGAAGCCTGAATAAACTGCTTGAAGAAGAACACGGTTGCCGTTGCCTTATTCCACTGGTCAGACGAGGGTAGCGACAAGAAATGAAGTTTCTTGGTTCATATAACCCAGGCTTCCAACAGTTAGCAAGACTTAGCTAACAAAGGTTGGGAAGTACATTTTAGAGACAGTGTAGCTTCCATGATCTCACTAAAATGATATTCTTCTAAGCCCACAGTTTAGAACATCCGTCATTCATCTCCCAAATATTAAACCTCTGATTTGGGGTTCTGAAGTTACAATGGAGAAAAGGATACACAAGGTCTACTTACCAGGTTTAGAGGCATCAAGGAAACTGCTAATTAAGCAAAACCATGGAAGGAAAACCCATAAACACCGCTGTGCGGGAGCGAAACAGTAATTAGAACAGAGCTGAACACACAGTTGTGGTGAAAGAGGAAATGCCCATTAAAACTGTCTTACAATCTCTCAAACAAATCTGTGTATGTAGTGGTGTGACTGTATTAACATGTATGTGGACACATGTGTGCCAGTGTGCTTGCCTATATGTGTGCACTCAGATCAGAGGTTGACGTTGGGCAGCTTTCTCCAGCAATCTTTACCCTACAATTTCAAAGTCTTTCCCTGTATCTCACTGATTCAGTTGGGCTGGCCAGCCAAGGAGTTCTAGAGATGTGTTTCTTCCAGCATCCCCCAGCACTGGGGTAATTGAGGCTTAACATTTCATCCTGCTTTTATGTGGGTGCTGTGGATTAGAACTCACTTCCTCATGTTTGTGTGTCAGGTGCTTTACATCCAAGTCATCTCTCCAGGCTCTCATATTTTGACATATGGTTGAAAGAGCCAAGAGGATTTCTCCTCATTTTATGTTTGAGGGCAATTTCAGTCCTTTGATAAATGTAAAATATGTGTGTTGTTTTCTGTACACACAACTGGTCATCATTTCAAAGATTCTTGGAAGGAGACACATACCTGACCCCTGACTTATCTCAGTATTTAGTATCAGTTACACTATCATCTTTGCAATCTATTTCTCATTCCGCTAAGTTTCAGCCCTCTTCATTTGTCAGCAAAAGAAATACAGAACAGCTGTGGCCAGTATGCATTTATTATTAACAATAATAACTTATCGCTTAACATTTTTCCACACTGAGTTCAAGTTTTGCTTGGCCTGGAAGCCTTGTTTTCCACAACTTTGAAACTATCCCATCCCCTTTCTCAATAGCTCCCATTCCTTCTCCACTTGTGGAGGAAATGGCAGAGTCTTAACTTTCCTCAAGCTAAAACAGGAACTTAGTACAGTGTGGTTTCTTACTTGACCTTCATACTGACAAGATCTACCTGTAAGAGCCTGAGCCAGTCCCCAAAGGACCAATTGATAGGCTAACAAACTCACTCAGTACTGTATTTGGTAGTCGGTAGGGGTGGAAATGATGCCAGTATCAGATAAATCCAAAATGTGTATCTCCTAATCATATATTTCACTAATATCCTCACAAAAAGAGTAACTATTGTCTTTCTGTCTGTAACTGCTCTTGACATCATTTTCTAATTTGTTTTCAATCACATTTCTAAATGATTACAGTTATTTGACCATTGATGTAAAAACTCCTCCCACTCATGCCTCCAACCTAGGCATTTATTGTTATACACCTTGCTGATCATTAGACATTTCAAAAAAGTCTGTTGTCTAGTACTGGTTACTTCAGAACACTTACTAATATAACCTTTTTACCACTCAACCATGACCACAAATCCTTAACCAAACATGCTACCAATGTGCTCCGGTGAGGTGGCTCATCAGGGAGTTGCACTGTGAAATGTAATCACTCCTCCAAAGTCTGACAAGGGGTCCTCAAATCAAACTAGATGGCATTTTTCACTTCCGCTCAATGTATGGTTGACATTCTATCACTCCGAGGCTGCATTAGTCAAGGAGGATTTGCACTTCCCCAGACCACCATCTGCCACCTCCCAGCCTGCAAGGTATTTCCAGATTAATTCTATTCTGCTACCCTTCCTCCACTACCATTTAATTTTCTTCCAGTCTATAAAATGTTTTGATGTATACTTTAGAAGCCATCTTTTATTCATGTTCCATCCAACTGGCATATTTGTCTTTTCTACTTAAGAGTTTTCTCTCTACAACTTGTACCCTATGATGTCACCATTCAAAACCAGCATGAGCATCCTAATAGACAATTCATGGGTGTCTATGGATTCTAATACAAGTTCTCCTTTAAAACAGCCTTCTGCCAGCTCCTCTGACCATCTCATTTACACTTCCTGCTCCCACTCAGCATTATCAAACCCCTTTAAAACTAGAAATGTTGCTTTGGGGGTCAAAAACAGACAATGTGACTCATCGACGTCACCTAAAACCAAACAACTTCATCTTCATCCCAGCAAAGAGAGTAGACTTCCCTGTGGTGTGCTGCTGAAGTATGCACAGTGTGCTGAGGTTCGTGCGCTGAGGTATCGCCTCTCTTCCCGTTTGAGCTGCTGACTATCTACAATTGTAGTCCTACTTGACTCCCTGCCCCTCGTCTGCCTTGTGGCAGCTTTCCTGTTCCCCTGTCAACTCTTCGTTCAGGCTGCTGGCTTTCCCTCTACCTTCTCTACCTTAATTAGACCAGCCTTGTCTTGTTTCCTAAACTGGAATTTCATTAAAGTACCATCTGTACTGCTGGATCCCCATGTCTTTTTCTATCCAATCTCTGCATTGATGGCTTCCCCTTAAAACACCTAAGAGCCACTTTTATCAGTTCAACTGGTGGATACTGCTGACTCCGAGCCTCCGGAGAGCCCAGGAAACACTAATATATTTCACAATAACATACTCATCCAACCCCTGCATTTCTAACATTGAATTTGGGATAAGAGAGTGTCCTGGCTGCTGCTTTTGTTTTCTCCTTTAAAATGCTTCTCTTAGTGAGGATGCTCTACAGATGCACCATGAGCATTTGCTTAGCATACAAGAGGTCCTAAGTTCAATCCCCAGCACTGGAAATGAAAACTCCAAGGGCATTTGATTCTGTAAGGCATAAGAGGACACCAGGATCCTGACAGTGTCCAGCTTTACAGTTTGATTACTTGTTCACGAAGCCCACTCAACAGCCTCTCATAAATGAGAGATTGCATCAGAAGTCCCTGGAAAGGGTCCCTTTGCTTTGTCTAATTTTTTTCCCCCCAAAACCTGCAAACTATATGCCTGGCGACTTCCTGCCATGTCCTCTGAAAGGTGAAAATAGACTAACACAGGCTTTTAAAATCCTTGCTTAGGGTTGCACAGACCACATCTATGAGTTCTTAGGTAACTTTTCCATTAATAAATCCCATGTAGAGCTTTCTTGCCCTATTCCCATGTATAGTGTAGGCAACCTCCTAAAGAGTGCTTTTTCATATACTTTTCTCATAGTCGCTAAACCTCTTCCTATTCATTAGGACAGACACTTCATCAATAGTCACTAACCTTACAGAGTATCAATATCAGGAGGCTGGAGCAATATTAGGTATGTAGATATGATTTTATTTAAAGGCCATTAAGCCTGATGAGATATTTATTCGTAGTCCTACTTAGCTGATAACACCATCCAGACTTCAAGCACAACTTTTAGTTTACTAAATCCTAGCTTTTCAAATCCAATTTCCCATGGGTAAATCCGCCCCTGGGTCTATAAAGGATAAACTATGGAGAGATACATACACTGAAGGGAATTTACTTTCTGCCTTTAGTTCTGGGACAAAGAGGATGTATACCCAGTATCTCAAAGAAAAATACTGTTTTTACTTAAATATGTACTAATAACTCATATTTTCCCCCACACTAAGTATAACAGGAAATATGCATTCATTATAACTCACTACCAATGGAGGGTTAGTTTCAGGACTACATACCTGTAGGAACTAAAACTTGCGCTGCTCAAGTCCCCTATAAGAAATGTTATAGCACAAATAACTAGGAACACCCTCCTACACTCATACATAAATCCAGTCTAGAGCTTTGTAGTAACTAACACAGTAAATACCAACTAAGTAGTTACTGTACTGTATCATTTAAGAATAATGACCAGGAGGAGGGTTGCATATTTTCAGCATGGACAAATTTTTTTCTAAATATTTTTGATGAGTCGCAAGCTGGTTAAATGCAT
This sequence comes from Mastomys natalensis, assembly GCA_021653895.1. Taxonomy (NCBI): domain Eukaryota; kingdom Metazoa; phylum Chordata; class Mammalia; order Rodentia; family Muridae; genus Mastomys; species Mastomys natalensis. Next base: position 1,610,790 of record JAJTUV010000330.1, on the reverse strand, counting down.
AAATGTGGGATTCATAGATATGAAAAAAGAAAACCAGTTCTCAAAGAGTATTAGACAGGCATCACTATGTAAGCAGGTAGGACTAAATAAAATGCTCCCTTAAGTGAACATCAGAAAAGGTGCTATGGCCAATTGATGAAACAGGAAAGCCTCATTAATTTCTAATAGGGGACTGTAGTACAGCTCCGTGGTACAGTGTTTACCTGTTCTTATGGGGTAACTCCTCAATCAAGGTTCCCTCTTCCCAGGTGTGTCAAGTTGACAACAAAGATTAGCAATTGGAGACATGTTATCTCAAACAGAAACACGTTTTCTCAACAGGCTGTCTACTAAAGGCTTGCCGCTTTCTTGTTCTTGTAATGACCAATAGTAAGCCTAATTAAATGCTTTCTTTTGTAAAGTTGCCTTGGTCACGGTGTCTCTTCACAGCAATAGAGCATGGACTAAGGAACACTGAACATTCAAGAGAGTAAATCAAAACCAAGTATTTTATGCTGTCCTTTGAAAACAACAAGAAGCGATAAGTCAGTGGGAGCAAAGCCAAAATGGAATGCAGAGAACATTCCCAGTACAGGCGACTACTTGTATTCTTACTCTATAAGAACAGTCCACAGACATGTCTATGGGGCCTTTTCTTGATTGCTAACTGATGTCAGAGGGCCCAGTCCTAGTGGATAGTGCCACCTCTGAGTGTCTTGGTCTTGGTTAAAGTAGAAGTCAATAATGCAGCCAGTCAGAGTGTTCAAGTGACAACCATTGTGTATTTCACTCCCCATAACCTCAAATCATCCTATGAACTCTGCATTTGAGCACAGAGGACTCCAGGGCTATCCCTGTAGAATGTAAGCCAAAGAACACAAAGTTATACATGAAAATGGCCCGGGAAGAAAGGATATAAAGCACTGAATCTGAGTTCATGGCAGAAAGAGGTCAATTCGATTTCATCAATTTCTTCCCCTCCTGGTCCCTCTGATATGGACAGGTCTACTCATCTGCACACACTTTTGTGCAAAGTGCATGACCTTGAGGGTCATCTGCTTAAAGATTTTCAACTCATAATCTCTCTGCTTTCTATAGCCTGAACCTGGATAATGTTCCTCCAATACCACAGCTAGACCAGACACATTCATCCATTGAAGTGCAAGGTCAACTGGCTGCTTTCCTGAGGCTTGTATGAGAGGTAGAGGAGATTCGAATCTATACGGTGGTGAAAGGCAGCTGTGAGGAGGCCAGGGCTATACATTCTTGTGAACTAGCTGAGATCTTGCTTGAGAGATGTTCTCTTTCTGGACTAAGATACCTTCTCTGTTATAGGCATACAGTTCATGCAGAGCCTGTACACATACGTCTTTCTCATCGCACTTCTATTTGAGTCTGAACTTATCTATAACTCCCATCATTAAGAGAGGTGACTGTCACGGCCTGCCTCAGCTCTCCTCCTTGGAGTCAAGCCAAGCTCTGTCTATACCTGCAAAGACAAAGAAAATCTTGAACACAAAGCACAGCCACTGATGAACTTGTAAAACACTGTCCCTGGTGCATATAACAAGGAAGGACTAACTGAAGACAAGTCAGAATCCTGAACTTCAATTTAAATTTACTGTTTATTTCCAGGTGGCCTTGGGTTTGTTCCTAAATGGAAACCATCTTTTCAAGTTGAAAACAGTAGAACCAACCAATGCCCCAACAGTCACCTGCTTAGACCTCTTCAGACTCAAGTTCTGCACATCAAGTTTCTGAAAAGTTGGGCTTGTGATCAACCTAAGACAGCAAGGCTTGTCCAAGAAGAAGCAAGTAAAAAACAGTGCTGTGAAAACATGACAATCTTGGGCTCCCAGCCAAGAATTTAGCTGAGAGGAGCATAGGTCTGCAAGACTTGACATGACCGGCGTACAGCAAGTAGCAACACTGTCTTTCAAAGAGACAGGGACCAGGAGATAGTAGGGAGATAACAGGAGAAGTAGGATCACAAAACCACTAATGAGGCATACAGGAGAGAAACATCTAAGTGTCCTTAATAAAACTCCCACCCTGGGCTCAACTTTTATGCCTATTCCTTCTCTATATTTGCAGCCAGTTCTTAGATTATTAACTAGAGTGTACCAAGATTTAGGTACTCAAATATGAAAACTCTTTGAAGTTAAACCACACTCACACACAACGTCACCACACTGCCATTTTCTTGAATTCCATCTGAGTTAAGGGCAATCTTAATGCCACATTAATTTTTCTTCCAAAGAGAAAGATTCGATCAATACCTTTTTCCTTTCTAGCCCAGCTGTTTGTCACAGTGACATTATAAAGCAGATGGGATGCTAGTAGTCAAAAGCTGGAGGGCTGATTGGGCTGTTTACAATGTGTACTTCTCAAATAAAGGACTGTTACCTAGGAGCAGGGGTCATTTAGATGAACTGCAGTGAATAGTGTATGTGGGCAGGAGCACTCCAGGTTCACTGTGGATTCCCATCATACTATCTGCCAAAGGACAATGGAGACCTAGGGAGATGGCTCAGTCAGGAAAGCGCTTGCTGTGTACACACAAGGACCTAAGTATGAACCCACACAAAGCTGGCCATGTTAGAGCAATCCCAGTGCTCTTACAGTGAGATGATGGGCAGAGTCAGGAGAATCCCCAACAGCTGACAGGCTAGCTAGCCTCTAGCCTGCCAAATGCAGTAGCAAACCCAAGAAACTGTCTCAAACAAAGCAGAAGGTCAGGCCCAGCATCCACTGTTGTTCTTTACTGTTGTCCACTACACATGCCATGGCATTAGCATGCTCATGTTTACACACATGAATGGGTGCATGCATTTACACACACACACACACATACACAAAAGAAGGAGCCTTTTGGGGATGACTTACAGCACAAGAAGTTGCCTTCAAATACTCAGTTTTGCCTTTAGCATGTGAGTTGCTTCAGAATGCAGAACAACATCTCTGCGTACGTACTGTCAAATGGATAGCTAACTAACTTTTTAATCCATTATTCACTAAGTACCTTTGGACCAGAGGGATGAAGGCAGACACATGTTTCTCAAAAAAAGAGGTACAGTCCCTTGGAATCCTTATCACTGAATCTTCTCTTATATTCAGCCACAGATGGTTGGGATGGAAGGGTTATGGTCTCCTCCTTCTGAGTCTGCTCCTAACTCCTCCGCACTATAATAAGCAATGGTGTCTACTGTCCTTAGAATTTGAGGAGCCAACTGTCAGGCAACACCTGGGACAGTTCATTCTTTGGTGAGGCATAAAAGACATCCACTCCCCTTGTGTTTTTTTTTTTTTTTTTTGGTTTTGTTTTCGAGACAGGGTTTCTCTGTGTAGCCCGGGCTGTCCTGGAACTCACTCTGTAGACCAGGCTGGCCTCAACTCAGAAATCCGCCTGCCTCTGCCTCCCAAGTGCTGGGATTAAAGGCGTGCGCCACCACCGCCCGGCTTCCCCTTGAGTTCTTTGAGGTACAACCAGTCAAAGGCTATTTGAGGACATCTCTGGCCCTTATAGTGCCTAAAATGTCTCCATAAGGAACACTCACTTGTTCTAGTTTGTGCAGGGTCTGCTTCCTTGCTGGTGTCTAAAACCCTGCTCTATGGGTTGCTTTTCTCTTCCCAGCACCCAGGTACTCTCATAGACCACTTGAATCTAACCAAAGATCACTCTATACTTGAGACCAGAGTGTTCTAGCTTGGACCGGACTGCTAATGAACTGGTGTTGTATTTCTGTGATGCAGTTCATTATTTTTCTATACTACTTTTAAAAATAGAAGTAAAATATACAAATTATAAAATTTATCATATCAACCATTTTTTAAGTCATCTAAGTGTCACCTGGCATAGTCACATTAATATAGCAATATTGGCCGCAGTCTACAGCCAGAACCTTTCATCTCTCAAAGTGAACAACATTCTCTGTCAAATAACTCCTCATTCTGCCTTCCTCAGTGCCTGGCAGCAGCCCTTTACTTCTAGTCTCTATGGCTCTGTTATTGCCTGTAAGTAAAGGAATACACTGTCTTTTCTGTGACTGATTATTTCACTTAGCACACTGCCTTCCTTGCTTCTCTGTGTTGTGGTATATGCCAAGCTCTTCCTTCCGCTAATGCCTATCCATCTGCACACCTATTGACTCTCTTGAATAACATTCCTCTGAACACAGGATATGAGCATCTCTTCCAGGCCTGTTTGCAATTCTTTGTAGATTTAGGGAAAGTGGAAAAGTGGAATCATAGGGTACCTCTATATTTTTATTTTCTTTTGCTAGACTAATTGCTCTCTTTACTACTACAGGGGTTCCTAGTTAACTGATAAGAATAAGAAAGCAGATATCCAGTGCTGGGGCTGGTAGAACCTGCAATTCCAGTGGTTCAGTACATGGTGATCAGCATCGAATGCTGCTGTCTTAATTTAGGTTTCTATTGCTGCAGTGAAACACCATGACCAAAAAGCAAGTTGGGGAGGATAGGGTTTATTTCAGTCACAGTTTCATAGAACAGTTCATCATCAAAAGCAGTGAGAGCAGGAATCTGGAGGCAGGAGCTGATGCAGAAGCCTTGGAGGGGTGCTGCTTGCTGACTTGCTCCCTATGGTGTGCTCAGCCTGCTTTCTTATAGAACCCAGGACCACCAGCCCAGGGATGGCACTACCCACAATAGACTGTCTGGGTCCTTCCCCATCGATCACCAATTTAAAAACAATGCCTTACAGCCAAATCTTCTGGAGGCATTTTCTTATTGAAGTTCCCCCCTTTCACATGACTCTAGCTTGTGTCAGGTTGACATAACACTAGCCCAACCAGCTGCCTTGTTTCTACACCACAGTAAAAATGACCCTGCCTCTGTCACGTCAGGCAGATATGATGACCAGCTCAAAAGACAGGTGCTGTGGTACTAACAAGTCTGCCTTGACATAGTATTTACAGTTTAATATGGGCTGCCTAAAAATAATATTTTAGCCAAACAAGAATGGGATGCTCAAGCCAGGGTAATGAGAATTAAAAAAAAAAAAAAAAGACGTTGGATCACCCTTTAAAACAGCCCGTCCAGTCCAAGATCTAAATTCTTAATTGTTCACAACAGACCAAAACGAAAGCAATCAGTGTCAAGCACATGATTTCTATGTGTGATTAGTCAGTCAAGGGCTGATTGGTAGCCGCAGGGTAGATAGGTAGCAATTTATTTTTCCTTTCAGATCTCCATGCATGAAGTGTAATTATAGATTTCTTTGCCTTTTTGGTAGTGTGGAATTAAAAACATAACCTTCTTGGAGTGTAATAGGTGCCAAGTAGTGTTTTGTATGAGATACAAGCTCACTGATTCCAGCCACAGGACCTGCTGGGAATCGCTGCTTTTACCTGATGAAACAACCAGTTATGAGCTACAGAGTAATTGCAAATACTCTAGAGTTTGATAAGCGTGATTATGCTACCTTTTCATTTTGTCACCCTGTTGTATCATTAATCTGAGCTTTAGTTATCTCCTAGAAGCACTCCACTCAAATATTCAGTTTAAGGAAGTTGGATGGATATGTGAATTTTCTTGTAGGAAAATTAACTTCAACAAATGCCAAGAGACTTACAGTGCTTTGGCAAAGGCTCATGACTTTAATGTTGGGTTGTTGAAACTATGCTCCTGGCCACACACCATCAGGCAAGGTCACTTTTGTGTCCAGTTGCTAGGAATTTGTTCAAAGTACTAAGGCTCAGCCATTCTTCAGGAAGGCCTGTGCAGTTTTCATGCCTTCCACTAGGGTGCACTCCAGCCCTAAATTTTTTTCTATCTCTTGTTCAGGGCATTGTTTTGTGGCCTTAGGTTCTTTAGGATATTTCCTTAAGTGGTATATACAAACCTACTTTATTTCATATGTTCCCCAAATCTAAAACAAGATCTCCATTAGGAAAAGCAAAAAAGGATAGGGAGACACTCAACAGATAGACACACTCTCTACCAAGCCTGATGACCAGAGCTCTATCCCAGAAACAGCGCATTAAAACAGCCAGCTGAAGTCCCTCCTATTTACAATTCCAGCACCCCTACCTAGAGATGGGAAGAGACAAGGCAATCATTCAAAAGCTTGGGGACCAGCTAGCATGAAGTACACAGTTCAGAAAAACAAGAGAGACCATTGTCTCAACAAGAGGAAGGAGTGAACCTATTTCTAAAAGTTATCCTTGGACCTACACATACATGTGGCATGTGCATACACACACACACACACACACACACACACACACACACACACACACACACACACACAAGTATGTAAAGAAAAACACAGATGACAATATTTTATCTCATCTGTTAACATTCTGTCTCCCCCTTAACATTGTTTCTCTTGCATTCTGATGGTGCATGAGAGCTGGGGATTTGTGGAGCTGAGTCACAGAATAGAAAGCTACCTTTTTCATGGTTGCAAATGCACTTTTTTTTTTAACTATATAATGAAGACATACCAAAGAAGAGGAGGAGGAGGAGGAGAAGAAGAAGAAGAAGAAGAAGAAGAAGAAGAAGAAGAAGAAGAAGAAGAAGAAAACAAAGATCTTTTTCTAGAAAAGAGAGACAAGATTGAAAGTATTCACATCACTACATCACCACACATCATACTAAGCTGGTCCCCATATCGATTTGGTGATGTGCTAGCCATGATGTTCTAGAGAAACCAAATCATCAGGCAGAGAGAGACTCCCCCAAAAGAGGGATGTTGCAAAGACAATCTAGAGGCAGAATTCAAGCTTCCTTAGGAGGGAATCTCCAGCAACTGACTGGATAAGGCCTATTCACAGGATGAAGTTTGGAGGGTAATCTGTTTTGCTCAAAATCTAAGTATCAATCATCTAGAAAATACCTTTACAAACCAGCCCAGGTGGTACACATGGAGAACACCAACAAAGATAGTCTGCATGTTCAAGGCCAACATGGGCTACATAGGGGGACTCTGTAGATAGGTATTTAATCAAATACCTAAATACCAAGACTTGGCCAAGTTGACAAATGATAATATCCAAAATATATCTTCCCTTGAACTTATGTGGTTATATTTTCAAACAGCCACTAAATAATTAGTTCATGGGTATGAATTCATGCTCTTTGTCTAGGAACATGGAAATAATAGGAGTAGGGAAAGCCTAGAGCTCTTCAATCTATACACTAAAAACTAGAGATCCTATCATAGACTAGAGTCCACCAGGGCAGCCATATATGAATTGCACAGTGATCAGACATGTATATTTTAAAACGTAATTCACAGTTGCAATGTTCAAAATGGAACTTCTTCTTCTTTTTTTTTTTTTTTTTTGGTTTTTCGAGACAGGGTTTCTCTGTGTAGCTCGGGCTGTCCTGGAACTCACTGTGTAGACCAGGCTGGCCTCGAACTCAGAAATCCGCCTGCCTCTGCCTCTGCCTCCCAAGTGCTGGGATTAAAGGCGTGCGCCACCAACGCCCGGCTAAAATGGAACTTCTTATTTCTTCAGCAAACCACTTTCAATCCATTTTCCATGACTACACTTTACTCTCATCTCCTGTTTTCCTCGTTAACCTCTCCCCTAAGGCTCCTCTCTTCAAGGGTGGACATCATGACTTTGGCTACATCTAATTTTAATACAAAAATAAAACTAAACGTTGCCTAGAATCTCTTATCACAGAGCATAGATTTATAAAGTTTTTGGTAGTAAGCACTTATTTTTAACTTCCACTATCCTAGAAAAAGCCATTAAAGCTAGGGTCCCCAGCATGGCAACAAGTGAACCCACTGAATAAATAAATCTGACTCAGAAACAATCCTGTAAAACACTACCTCTAGGGCAGGGCCCGGCAGTACTTTCAGAGCATAAGCAAGGCCCTGCATCCCATCTCCAGATTCCACCATGCTATCTCTAATTGATAACTGCCTTGTGCCTCTCTTCCTTTCTTTTGCTCTCCTTTGTTTTCTGTGTGTTTGTTTTATTTGTCTATTTGTTTTCCAAAGAGGAAAAGAATAAAAGAAGGCACGGAGTTAGATGGGTGGGAAAGGGAGAGGATCTGGGAAGAGATGGAAGCCATCATCAGAATATATTACATGAAAATCCTATTTTCAATAAAAAAGTGTAAAAATAAATAAAACATTGTTTACAAGAATAGCGAAACCCAAGTTCTAATAAAACATTTTTCTGAGGCAGACATTTCATTAAAATGAGCCTCCAGGCCCTAGTGCAGAGCTTAGGAGTAGAGCATTTACCACACACACACACACACACACACACACACACCACGAGCAGGAATCTCTAACTGTAAAAAATATAAATATGTAAACATAAAATGATCCTTGACATGGTTAGATTTTCACAGTAACAAACTTGAGTTGCCTCTGCCAAGGATTCCACATTACCCAAACAGCTGAGACTGCAGGTGGCTTGAAATGAAAATGTAATACGGTATCACTAAAAACAAAGGTAGGAAATATGAGGGGCAACAATACACACCACACACACACACACACACACACACACACACACAATTTTTTTTCCTGGAAAATATGTGCATACTTTGGTCCAAGATGCCACATCACTGTGAGACCATCAGTTGTGACTGTGACTTCCTGTGTTTTGGTCTTTTCTCATAATTAAAGGTGGAAACTACCGGAAGTTACTTCCTCCACTTCCTCATTGTTGTTAGTTACATCAGCCATGCTGCCTAAAGACACTGACCCATCACGCCTTGTAATGTTCCTGGAGCTGAACTTCTGAGATACAAACACAATATTGTTTTTTTTTTTTTTCCCCACTCTCAAGAAGTGGCTATTGTTATTCAAAAAAGGTGATGAGTCTGACATCTCCTCTAATGGGGTCCCTAGCCCCTGTCAGACATCCATGCATCAGGGGACAGGACCAGTAGCCCTGAGGAAAGCAAAAATAAAAGTCAAGCTCTGTTTACTGTGACACACCTTTAACCCTAGTTCTTGGAAGGCAGAGGCAGATGGATCTCTGTAAGTTCGAGGCCAACCTGGTTTACATATTGAGTTCCAGGTCTATGCAGAGAGACCCTGTCTCAAAACAAACAAACAAACAAACAAACATCCAGAGCAAAAAATAAGTGAAATCCAGAGATGGGTAACATTCAGATTTTCCTTAGTATCACAATTTGAGTGTGTTCAATAAAAAATAATCAACACTATGATTTACAAGGAACACAACAAAAGATGCATGAACTTAGAGAGGAGGTGGGCAAGGAAGGATAAGCAAAAGGTCTAACATAAAAACACACCTGACAAAGAAGAGCAGTTTAATACATTTCTGTTCCTGAAACATCATTTCTTAGTTTATTCTCTTTAGCCAGTGTATATACTTTGGGGCAAGGAACTAGTGAAAATCTATAGGTCAGCTTACACGTGGTAGTGTTTCTGGCATATGAATTTCCCTAATCAGCAGACGTGTAATAATTTATAATTCCACCACTTTCCAGACTACACAATCTTACTGGCCCCTTCGATGCTCAGAATAAACACAAGCTGACTTTTCCAACACGTTGACTAAAAATAAAAGGACCACACAGTGAGCATCCCAGTCTCTCACAGGACCCACTTGGGCAGGCGGTTTTCTTTAAATTCAATCCCTTCACAGCCTTTGGCAAATTAGTGATTCTCTACAGAAGACCACAGAATGCTGGAACAGGAAGGGATGCAGACATCCAATCTTTGGCTTGGAAATGAATATATTATTATTTTAAAATGGTAGCTGGAAGGACTTTCTTCTGCTCATAAAAATAAGACACCTCTTTGTTGAGGAAAGGGGTAGGAGGGCCCAGGATGTCACAGGGTTGAAAGTGTCCATCATCTAACCCTGAAGCATTTTATCAAGTCCTAAACCCCCAAGTTGTTAGCCTGTGGCAGTGGGCTATGATATGTTGCATAGCCGTCTTTGCGTCTTTGTGTTTGGTCCTAGCAAGAGCTTGTCAACAGCCCACAGTGTGGATGAATCATGGATGAGAGTACTGGGTAACAAGTCAATGTGTCTGGGAACAATCAGAAGGTGGACAGCTCAACATACTCAACTGTAATATTGAAGTGTATGGGCAGGTCCACTGTCTCACACAAAGTGACAACTCATACAGGTTTGCCCAGGACTTTCCCAGTTTCAAAACAAAAAGATTCACCTCCTGTGACCCCCCCCCCCCCATCCCCTACAGTGCTTGGATTAGTTGCCTTTGCTACAGTGATTAAGATACCAAGGCAACCTGTAGAGGGAAGGTTTTGCTCATGGTTCCGATGGGGAGTTCATAATGGCAGGGGTGGTAGAGCAGGTGGCCTGGGCAAGATGCTCCTGCCTGGTTCCTATCTGCCTCTGCATGCAGTAAGCAAGAAGAGCAAACTGAAGTAGAGTAAAGCAATAAACTCCAAAAGCCCACGTCTACTGCTGTACTTGCTCCAGCAAGGCTACATACACTTCCTAACAGTTCCTTAAGTGTCTCAAACAACACCACACAACTAAACAACCACAGTGCCAAATGGAGATAGTTAGTACTTCACCTCAGCACACACCACACAACCCCACACATATACGAACACACAGGCACACATACATCCACAGATACATCGACAGACATAAACCACACATACCACACCACACACACTACACACACCACATAGACATAAGCTTCTGCTGTCACTGGTCTTGTAGAGTTGATTCCACCCATGTGAATGGGTAACTGATGAGCAGCTTAGATTTTGGTGTGTCTCTGAGGGGACACACATCACCTGAGGCAGAGCATAGAATCCTAGTGCTTCCCACGCCTTCCCGCCTGCATATATCTCTGCTCTAATGGAAAGCTTTTCAGGCTGGCCTCTAACCAAGTTCTTTAGGTAGGCAGAAGAGAGAGTTTTTGTCTAAACAAGTAATTATTTGCCTATGACCTTCATTATACCAGATATATACTTCTTTGATGCCCCATTATTACATAACATTAAGATAAACATCTGTCTGCTTTCCAATTAAGTGATTTAAAATTAAAGTTATCATATCTAACAAAATTTGCTAGGTGTAAACTGATACAAATTTTATAGCTCGTGAGTTTTAAACAGGTTTATTTTTAGTTTATGTGTGATTTTGTGGCCTGTATGTGTAGCATATATGATCAGTGCAGAAGAAGGTATCAGGTCCTCTGGAACTAGAATTACAGGTGGTTATAGCTGCCATGTCAGTGCTGGGAATTGAACCCAGGTCCTCTGTCAAAGCAAGCAGGACTCTTAATCTCTGAAGAATCTTTCCAGCTGGCTTGTAAAATACTTGACTATTCTGGCAACTGAACAAATGACAACCTTTCCACCAGCAGATACCGCAGGTGGAAACATCGAGAAGCTCACTGGTAAGTTTCCTGGCAGATGAATGGGGCCAAGCCAAGACCTCCTGCATAGGCTTTGTGGGTATGAGAGAGGACACCTACAACAGGATGACAGACTAAGACTATGTGCACCATTCCTGAGAATTGTGCCTCCTTTATTGTAGGGTCCCCAGCACCCAGCACCCTCCTCCAGAAAACAGAGAGGAAAACATGTAGTGTCTCCGTTTGCCTCTAAAGCAGGACGTCTGGGAACAGCAGGGAGAATTTTTATTTGTCATGATACTCCTAGAAAACAAGCTTACTTTCACCTTCGAAAATATCCCTCCAACCCTCGAAGTGCACTCTCGCTGCCATTAATTTTCTATATTTGTGCTGAGAGTCAGTAGTTGAAGCAGGGGGAGTGGTCCTGGGGTATTTATTCTATACCATTTCCTGATCTTCCTAGATACCTCCCAGGACACAAAACCTTCCCCACATCCATTCTGTTTTAGCCTTTTTAATATGCTCCTGGGAACTGTGAATCCCACTGAAGACTTCAGAACCAACAAGAGACAGACCACCACCAAAGACATGAGTGGGCTGTTAGATGAACAATGGCTTTATACTGGGATAGGAAGTTTGATTAAGTTTTATGTCCTCCATTACCAAAGATGGGGGCTAACTGAAGCCATGAAAGGCTTCTCACAGCACACGTGACTGACTATGTGCATGCACAACGGTGTATACAAAAGTTGTCTTTCCTCATGTTAGAAGCAGTTAAAGTACCGCCCCAGATGGACTACACACCGTTGCCCAGGTGAATGGTTATTCTCCTGAGACACTATCCTAACCACTCCTAAGTCAAGATGCTCCAATCAGAGTCAGAAATGTTATCAAGAACTAATGAACACATGAAGTTGGTTCTATTTATTTTATAAACACACACACATAGCAACAATTGAATGGAAGTTTTAAAAAAAAGTAATAAGAACTCACTTTTTATATCTATTTAAATGTGTGTGTGCTTGTACATGTATGAACAAGTGTGTGTGTGTGTGTGTGTGTGTGTGTGTGTGTGTGTGTAAATTGTTGCCTGCATGCATGTACGGGTACCATGTCTGGTACTTGTAGAAGTCAGAAGAGGGCTTTGGATGCTGGATATCTGGAGTTAAGGATGACTGTGAGCCGCCATGTGGGTTCGGGGAACTGAACTCAGTTCCTTTGTAAGAGCGACAAGTGCTCTAAACCACTGAGCCATCTCTCTATCTCCAAAATTTGTTTTTTCAACTGTGGTAACAATCATCTTTGAAGCCCTCTTGTTGAGGATTAGGTTGTCTCCTTCAGAACTAAACAAAGCCCTTGGGAAGGACATCATCACAACCAGAGCCAGTAGCTACAAACTTGCAGCCAGCTCTCCTCTCCGAGTCTATGACCTATACCCTGACAGTGGTCAGTGGCAGGGTTGGTGTTGTCAGAGATCTATGAATAGAATCCATCTCAAACATCATTTCTCACAAGGCAGTTTTGCAGGCTTTGTGCCATCTATAACTTGTCCAAATCAACACATTTACACAGGTGGCATTCCAGAGAAGCAAAAACAGTCATTATCTGAAAGCATCCTCCTCTGTAGGAGGGCATCCCACACAAAAATACACCAGAGCTCCAGAACTGCGCATCCTGAAAAGCCCCATTTGGCTCTAAACCCAGACAGCTTTAACAACACAGCCCACTGATACTTTCACGGCCGCACTTGCTTTCCCCCTAATTGGGATGTTGATGGGCCTCATGTTCAACATAATGGACTCTTCTGATCACAGCCTCGCTGCTCACTCTGAGTAAGAGCATTTAATCATCGGCCACTCTTCCCCAAGTCTGCCAGTAAGAGTATTTGTCAGGTGTTATGTCAATGTTCCCGAGCAAATAAAAATACTACTTCATTTTTACCTCTGCTGACAACCAGGACTTTGGAGAGACATTGCAAAGTCTACTCTCTCAGCTCCCCCAAAACACCAGTAAATCTGCACAACGCATCCTACCCTTGTGCAGATTTTCACCAAGATGATAAGTAGGAGAAACAGCGAGGGAGTCTTCACTTCATAGCTATGCAAACTAAGTATCTTTCATCAGTTTTGACACTACAGAAGTACAAGTTTTAAGTAATCTTTTAAAAGATTATTTAATCTTTTAAATATTTAAGTATCTTTTAAATCTTTTATCATTTATTTGTATGTACATTGGGTTCTGATTGCATATATGTTTGTGAGGATATCAGATCTCTGAGAACTAGAGTTACAGCTGTGAGCTGCCATGTGGTAGTGGGAATTGAACCCAGGTCCATTGTAAGAACAGTGAGTGCTCTTAACCTCTGAGCTATCTCTCCAGCCCAACCACACATCCCTTTATTTTTAACCTGTAAGCTGAACAAGGTGGCGTACACAGGGAGTTCCAGCTACTAAAGAGATGGAGGTAGGGGGATTACTTGAGTCTAGAAATTGAAATCAGCCTAGGCAACAAAATTAGTCCTGTATCTTTTTCGTTTTGTTTTTTAAAAAGGAATGAATTATAGTTCCCTATTAATTTTCCCACAGCAGAAAAAAAATACATTCAGCCTTCCGCCCATTTCTATTTATATCTATTTTCCTAAACGACACTTAGCGGGACTCCTTTCCTTGCATTTGGGCCTTGAGCCTCAGGGAATGAACAGGCATCTTGAGTGAACAATTTTCTGCTCTGGAGGAGTGTCGCCCTTGCTGGAGGAAGAGGAGGGAAACCCTCGAATACACTGTGGTGCGGACAGCAGCTGCTCATGCCTGCAGACATTCATTGTGGCACTGACAGCAGCTGCTCATGCCTGCAGACACTCGCTATGGCACATGGAAGAGAATCAGGTTTAAACTCAAGCAGAGTCTGTTCACATTGCAGGGCAGACAGCATCTTAAGAAGTCATAGGGATGCCAGGCATAATATCGAAAGCCTTTAATCCCAGTACTTGGGATGCAGAGGCAGTCGGAGCTCTGTGAGTTTGAGTCCAGCCTTGTCTACAGAGTGAGTTAGTTCCAGGACAGCCAGAGCTATATAATGAGACTTTCTGGAAAAAACCAAAACCAAAGTCATAAAGTGTGAGTCTTTGTTTAAGTGTGTGTGTGTGTGTGTGTGTGTGTTGTTTGCTACATACATGTACACATATATATGTGAGTGCATGTGCATGTGGAGGCCAGAGGTGAACATTGGTTGCCTTCTTCAGTCTCTCTTCACCTGATTTTTTGAGCTAGGGTCTCTTACTGAAGCTTACTGAGCCGGGTAGCCTAGTTGGCCAGTGACCTCCAGGGATCCACAGTTCTCATGCGCCCTGCCCCAGCACACTGGGATTACACAAGAGTGACATGGTACCTGACCTCTACATGAGTGCTGGGCATCCAAACTCAGGTCCTCATGCACACACAGCAAGTGCTTTGCCAGCTGAGCCATCTGCCACCATGGGTTTATGAGTCTTATAAACAAAACAAAACAAACAAAAAAAGACAAGCCTTCTTCTGCTATTTTTTCCAGTCCCTTTATAGACAAAGTTCAGGTGGCCCCTGCTAAGTTCCTAGTTCAAGAGACACTGGAATCCTTAAAAGAAACATAAAATCCAGAACCCAATACTGAGAAGAGGGCACCCATCACTGGGGTATGAGTAATGAGTACTAAGTTAGAAAGAGGTCCACAGAGGTGAGATCATCGGCTGAGGAAACTCTGGTCAGCATTATCGCCTCAGAGAATCAGAGAGAACAGCCATTACTCCCAGTATCTTCTCTGTATCACTGTATCCCTAGCATCTATCAGACAGTTCTCAGCAGAGTCCTAAGCATCTGCTGGCTTTAACTGGTATTAACTAGAGGATGCCTTCATGCAAAGTAAGAGGTGATGCTCAGTGCCTGATTCACTTGCTGCCTGGTTAAACATGATCGGAGTGATGGAGAAAGGAGGAGGGTGAAGAAGAGAAGGGAAGGGAAGAGAAGAGAAGAGAAGAGAAGAGAAGAGAAGAGAAGAGAAGAGAAGAGAGAAGAGAAGAGAAAGAAAGAGAGAGGAAAGAAGAGAAAAGAAGAGAAAAGAAGAGAAAAGAAAAGAAAGAAAAGAAAAGAAAAGAAAAGAAAAGAAAAGAAAAGAAAAGAAAAGAAAAAAGATTCTCATCCATTGATCAGTGATAATCATTCTGCCAGTTGTCAAAGGCTCAGGTTATAAGGTAACATATATCTGACCCCAGGCTGCACCAAGCATGGGATAGAGTGCTATAGGAAAATTACTGATGACCCAGGGAGCCTGAGGACCACATCAGCTGTTCCCAACAGTGGGGAAGATAAAAGTTTTTGACACCAGAGGGATTCTTGCTTCAGATTCATATATTTAAATTAATAGTAACTGGTATTTGAATATTTGGCAAGTTCAGTTCTATGTACTCCCCTTTTATCAAAGGAGTTTTTTTATTTCATTTTTAAAAATTAGCATACAAAGTATTAGATACCACTGTGGCATTTTTTGAATACTGCATGTTTTAATAGGTTCTGCTATCTCCTCCACTCCCCTGTCCTTCCAATCCCCTATAACATTTTCTCCAGCCTCTTTCCCCCTTTCTGGTCACTGATATCCTTTAGTCCAAAACATGTCCTTCCTCAGCACCTATTTTTACCCTCCCTTGGGGTATACTTTACCCACACTTCATCAAGGCATCCTCTAGTTAATATCAGTTGAAGCTATTGCAAGCTAGGATCTCTATGTGGAAGAGAATGTATAGTTTTGTCTTTCTGGGTTTTGGTCACTTTGGTTACTATTATACTGTCTTGACGCATTCATTCCCCCAAAACTTCTCTTCCCCCACATCTTCATGAAAAGGGATTGAGTTTTAGAGTAGCTTTTAGAGTGAGGTCCCTGAATGTGGAACTCATTCATTATAGGAATGTGGAGGGTTCTGTTGATCTCCCTCCAAAACAAGGCAACCAGGGAGGAGAAATAAAACTTTGTGACACGTAACTTTCATCTCCTGAAAACTGAGGAATGGTCACCTTAGTTTGATATGAAAATAAAAACCTTGAGGTTCTCCAGCAGGCTTTCCTATTATCAGCTCATCTATTTCTGTTTACTGGTATTAGTCTTTGTGGCCGAGCCACAGTCATTCTTCACTAGCCAAGGGTCTCAGATGCAGCACTCTTAAAGCTGCCAATTTCTCATGTGATCCTTGAGATGAGAGTACACACCATGGTAGGTCTCTGTGTGGATTAAACGAGGTAGACATATAAGAAGCGGTAATGAATCTCAGCAGCTGTTATTCTTGGTATATGACATTATTAGACAGTCACAATTAGTAGGCTATTATAGGATATGTTACAGTTTGGATGTTGAATGATCCCCAGAAGTCCCAGGATGATGCTGTTGAGAAGCGGTGGAGGCTTTGAGAGGTAGGTCTTAGTGGCAGGTCTTTCCGTCTCTGAGGACTTGTGCCCAGCTCTCTTTTTCTCTTTGTTCCATGGCCTGTGATGTAACAGGTTTGCTCAGTTACTTCACTCTGCTGTGATGTGCTGCCTCACCACAGACCCAAATAATGGGGAGAAGAATGTCCCAAGATTACGGACTGTACCTTCTAAAATGTGGAGCTGAAATAAACTTTGTCTCTTAGTAAGATAATTACCCTGGGTATTTTGTTCTCAAGAATACTGCAGGGAAAACTGAACTAACACACATTTCCTAAAAGATTCATTTCTACTAATACCCAATTTAGAAGAACCCAGGAGGGTCGAGGAAAACAGAATGTAAGCGATGGTAGGATCAGCAAACATGAAAGTCCTTTTTGATTAGAAAAGGAGGTTCTGGAATAAGTTCTTCATTGTACCTGGTAAATGTCAGCTGACGTCCATGGCCCCTTTCACTTTTTTGTCCCCTGTATCTGACACAATGTCCAGCTTGGCATACATTTTGGATAAATTCCAAAGGTGTCAAGAAAACATGGGACATGTGAGTAAGAAGAAGAAATATTAAATGCAATAAATTTTAGTTCTAGGAAAAAGTGCCAAGGTATGAGCATGGTTTTTTCAAAAGGGTAGTCTATGGAACTGTAGACCGCTGCAAAAGCACGTATATGCTTCTGTTGTTGAGCAGATGCCGTATGTTGCCATGGGACTCACTCCAGGATAGAAATGAGCTCTCTTTCATGCCCTTTTTTGGTTTTTGATTTTTAAAATATCACTGTTCACATGTACATATAAAAATTGTTTTTCTGACCAGGAGAATTAAGGACAGCAAGTCGTATCCTATAAACCCACCTGCGTGGCTGGCAGTTCAGTGCTAATAAACACAAAGAAGGAAGGCAGACGTGAACAAACAGGTAAAGGTCTTGGAAATGCTTCATTTCCCTTGTATACCTTAAGCCCACATTTTAGAGATGAACACTGTCCTCTTCTTGCAAGCAAAGAAAGAAGGAACCAGGGTCATTCATTTTGAATCAAGATTTCATACTACCTTGAAAACAGGCCTAGGTCACCTTAAACACCTTAGGTTACTTAAGTGTATGAAGTCTCTACTGGTGCTGGTCAAAGCTGCTGCGGAGCATCCAGGATATAAGTGTGTACAGTGTACAGTGATCTACCATCAAATGCTCAACATAGGTCATTGTCATGACAAATCTTCACGGAGACTTCAGTATGGAAAGGAGAACTGTGGTTCTCACAGTTACATTGCATGATTATTGTTCGCCAGATTCCAGAAGTGTGCATATACTTTGCAATAGTCTCCAGTTCTATGGAATACATTTTTGAAGTCTCTATCCTCATACCATCGTACTTTTTCTTAAAACTAGAATTTGCTGCGTTCATCATTTGCTCTACTCACTAACATTTCCCACGTTTTCTTGACACTATTTGAATTCATCTAAAATGTACCTCATGCAGGACATTGTGTCAGACACAGAGGACAAAGAAGTGAAAGGTTCACAGACATCAGCTGATATTTACCAGATGTAATGATGGACCTATTTCAGGACCTTCTTTTCTAAATGAAAAGGACAAAGGGGAAGGAAGAAGGGTGACTTGTTCATGGCAGATAAACGCAAGGTTTCCTGGCTGAACTCAGCATATCTTTGTCCCTTTTAGAAAACAAAAGACAAAGGTTGGGGCTTATGTTTAGATTATACCATAAAAAAGTGGACAGCGTGGCCCCTTCTCCAATATCTCATTCTTAAAGGACAGGGGATTGTGATTGTGAACCTGGCCTTCATCCAATTGTCCAGACTACCTATTACTGCTTAACTGCAGTCAATTCTAGTAGCTTCACAATTTCTTTGATTCTCGTCCAATCCAAATTCCCCTTTCTGGGGTGACTTCTGATGGTCTAGCCAGTGTATTATCTCACTGCATATGGAATTTGGAATGGCATTTCCATATGATGGCTGTCCACAATCCTCTTCCAGGTTCTATTCAGAAACACATGTGCTATCGGTTAGCAGAAGAGGCCGAGAAGGGATCGGGCTGGGAAAATGACAGGGAAGCAGAGCTCAGAGTCAAAAAGGAAAAGAAAGGCTCCTTATACTGCTTAGCAATAAAAACCATGGAAGCCAAACAACTTTTATATGCAGGGACAGGTAAGAAAAAAAATCAATTTATTGTATCCTAAGCTCTTACGCTATACTTTCCTCTTACTATTTTAAGTGCCAGATAAATGTGGCTTCAGAAATTATGAGCTTTCTACAGCTTAGAAAGGCAATAGCACCATGACTCAGCCAGTGACTTAAGGTTGCTGTACCCTCAGTAACAAATTTTAGTGTTAGCCACTGCACAGGAGTTTGCTCCGAAGTAAGAAGACGTGGCAGCTCCAGTGTGCCGGGAGAGATATTCCACTGTCTCAAAGAAAGAGGAGATCCTTAATGTGAAGGCAGCTCTCATGTCCCTGCATTACTTTAACACTCTGCCAGCTCTGTCAGTGGGAGGCTTGATGAGAAATAACACCACCAGCAGCCACATCTTTCAGTAATTAATAACATCCACCCTCAGCCCTTCCCTGTTTATTAGCACAAGCTTTGTAACAAAAAAGTTCCTCAAGAAGGATCCTAGTCACATCTGGAATCCTAGCAACAAAAGACAGCAGTTAGACTGCTGGGAGCTGAAGGCCACCATAGACTACATTGTGAGTCTGCTTACATGGTAGAAACTTGTCTCAAAAAAATAAAAGAAAATGAAGAAGGAGAAGGAGAGGAGGGGGTGAGGAGGAAGAAGAGGAGGGAGTAGAGTTGGAGGAGGAGAAGGAGGAAGCCACTTTACCCAGAGCTGTAGAAAAGTAGAAAAAGAAATTATATTCAAGCTGACAAAGTTTCAACCAGGAAACATGTGAAGAACCTCTGAGAGCTGATGCAATATTATCGAGGAAATATACCCATGATCCTGACCTAAGACCTACAATGGGGGAGAAAGTGAAGGTCTTTAAGAATGCAATTGATAATGAAACTTGGTAGCTGGTAATTAAATAGTTAAAGTCCATAACCTGAGCGAACCAGGGAAATGAGCTTTTAGGCATCACAGTTGACTGTCAGACTTTTACTGTTTGAACAAACAATGGATATGAGAAATCTAAGAAGTGCGAGTGATTCCTGGGGCAGGGACCCTTGAAACATATGACAAGGGGAACAGCAGACAGAAACTAGACACTTAAATTGGCAAAGACAGAAACTTCACATTCCAAATGCTGGAAGACAAGATGTCCCTTCACAGAATACTGACAGAACAGGAAGTGAAAGGGGACACTTGGCTTCAGGGTTAGGGACTAAAGCCCAGTTATATTTGTCACTTAGAAGATGCTGGCACTGCAAGCAGTTTCTCATGCAGGTATGACATGTGCTCATAGCTTGCCTGATGCCGTCTACGGCTCCAATGCATGGCTCCCATTAAAAAGCTGTCACTTAGCTATGTCAAGAGGCCAGAGAGGCAGCATTACATGGTAATGGCCCTCAAGTTTTAGAGAGTTAAGTTTATTAATGTTCTGAGATATCAAAGGCAACAAGCAGATATTTGGGATCTTAATGTGTTGTCTAGGTTTTGGATAAAACAACATTTGACTTCATCTCCCAAGGATTCCCCAAGTCTCAAATACCACTAACTGTGGTTTGTTTAATAATGAAACAAAAGTACTCAAAGCTGTAGTTACTAGTGATCTGAACACACAGTCATCCTTAACCATGAGTGACTTCAAAAGTTGGTTGTGGTAGGTGTACTAGTACACATCTTGTTAGAATATATTCATGGACAGTTTGGCCTTACCTAAATAGTAAGAATTATACAGTTTTTAATAATAAAATACAATATTGACCAGTAGCATAGGCAAAAATGTTAATAAGGTACAAAAATCAACTAGATGTAAAGCTCTCTTTTCAGTTTTAATTCTAACACTCCTAGAAAACCGGTACTAGAGGATAGATCTCATGTTTCCCATGTTTGGTTGGTTGATTGGTTGGTGTAGTTTTTTGAGACAGGCTTATAGGCATAATGTTTTGGATGCTCTATAAAGTTTACCCTCGGTTATTCAAATGCTGATTTCTCTGCCCTCATATCTTGTTTCAATCTGGACACACATTTTAATGCTTACACCAAGAATCTCTTCTCTCAAGTTTGTGTAAACAGTTCTTAACATTTATTCTCTGCCTTGTCAATAAATGCTGATCACCCAATAACTGTGCAGTCATTGTGTGGGACTCTGACAGCAGAGGAAAGAGAGAGGGAGATTGGGAGAATTGGAACCATTGAAGAAGGGAATCAAAGAGCCAGAACAATAATAATATGGAAATTTCATGGGATGAGGCGGGGAGTTAGCTAGAGTACCATAGGAGGTAAAACTTAACTGCTCAGCTATTGAAGTGTAGTTTTGAATAAATCTTATATGTTTTTCTGTGTGGTTATTAAGAAATAGCATAAGGTAAAGAAATATTAATTCATCCTTTATATTTATGTTAAGGATAATTCATTGACACAGTGTCACATGTAGCCCAGGCTGGCCTCAGGCTTGCTCTGTAGCTACGGATAACTTTGAACTTCTGATCACCTTGTCTTTACTGGCTTCTATCTTTGATCATTTTTCTTTTCTTGCTTTACTTTCTTCGGTAGGTGACTCTTACATTCTTATCTAAATGCTAATGATACCAAGGTTCAAAATCATATTCCCAGCTGCTAATGGATAAGACTTGAGCTTCACAAAGATGACATGTACAGGCAAGACCATGGCCCCATTTCAACCTTCACCTCACCACACCATCTCCTGCACTGACATCACCTCTCATCCAAGCAGATGTTGTAATCATCCCGGTAAGATGTCTTTCCAAGGTTACACTCTCCTCCCTGTGCTAAATGCCTCTGTTTGCAGGGCTTATTTAATATTGTTTTAAACATCTCTGTAGCAGTGAAAGTGTGCTAGTCATTGCTCTAGGAACTTTATGACTGTTCTCTCTCTCTCTCTCTCTCTCTCTCTCTCTCTCTCTCTCTCTCTGTGTGTGTGTGTGTGTGTGTGTGTGTATGTGTCTGTCTGTCTCTCTCTCTGGCCTATAATATCTAAAATCTAGCCAGCCACCTTCCCATCCATTTCTATATGACAGTTCAAACACCACTTTCTTCCCTCCAAATCCAAATATCTCTACAGCCTTCTGCAGCCCTACACTTTCACCATTCTTCCCATCTCTTCTGCTTAGCGTAGCTCACAAGGACCTTGGCTTTCTGTGTCTCCAGCCTCTACTATGTCATAATTCCCTTCCTAGTCTTTATGAAGACATGTTCCAACAACACCAAACTACACACGGGTCCCCCACTCCTGGCCCCTGAAGCCACTGGACTTTACTCTGCTGGAAGCTTTCCTCATCACACCAGGCTTTGCAGGACAGGAAATTCTTTTCTTAGTGAAGCCTTCCACCAAGCTCTCAGGAAGAGCTTTTGGGAGGAGCTTCAAGGCAAATAGTATAGCCCAAGTGGATCTGCAGCAACATCTCCCTCCCCATGCAAAAACAAAATGAAAGGGAGTTCTAAGTCTTTTCTGTCTCACTGGTGGTTGGTGTAACATGGGGAACAATAAAGCAATGGTGAACTGGAATGCTTAAAAAAAAAAAAAGAAAAGAAAAGAAAGAAAGAAATCAAAAGCTGGAGAAGTCCCACAGAAGCAGCTGTTAAGACAACCATACAGCATACACATTGCTAGCTTCTGTGTCCATACTATTCCTTTAATTTCAGTACTTGGGAGGCAAAGGCAAGTGGATCTTTGTAAGTTCCAGGCCAACCTGGTTTACACAGTGAGGTCCAGTCCAGCTGGGGCTCATAAACTAAACTAGATTCTTTCACAGGTCCACTGCCATTCAACTGAATCCACAAAACTGCAAGCCAAAATGAACTGTTTTTCTTGTAAATTGATTATCTCAGGCATTTGATAAAGAAACATAAAGCTGACTACCACACTGGGCTGTGGGGTTAGTGCAGGGGAATGATTACAATATATAGAGAAAGCTAGGAGAAATGTCTTTTCCTATCTTTTTTCCCTTCAGACAACTGTAGCTGTTAGTAAGTAGAAAAGTGATGGTTGAGGTTTTTTTTTTTTTATTTAAAAAACATAAATGTTTAAGGACTCCTCAGCTGACCTGGGAAAGACAAAGACCTACCTAAGAGGCTTTAGGTTGTCAATGTTATTCGGTGGAAGGGTTTTACACAGGCAAAACAAGAAGATGTCAGGGGATGCTAGCAAGTTGTTATAAGAGGAACCCCATCTACAGCTGCCTGTGAATGTCATCCTATCAACATGGGGGCAGAGGCATAGGACAGTGGGAGAATACTAGCTACTAGGTTTAAGGCTCTGGGTTTGATCCCCAGGATCATCACAAAAAAAAAAAAAAAAAAAAAAGAGGGTCTAGACATGGGCCAACATGATGGCTCAGTGGGTACAGGCACTTGCCACAAAAGTAATGACCTGAGCTTGATCCCCAGCACTGTGGTAAGAGATAATCAACTCCTGAAAGGTTTCTTCTAGCCTCCACGTGTGCACTGCAGCAAGAACAAGCCCAGGACAACAGCACACATTCACTCACGATTTCACTTTCTCCCAGCCGCAAACAAGTAAACTCGAAAAATAAAAATAAGTACCTGAAACTGAGAACCTGCATCCAAAACCTAGCCCTAAGAAATCATGGCTCCAGCAATGTCTGTGGTAGCCAATGAAATAGCGTCTTTATTTTCTATTTCCAAAGAGTTACACAACATAAGGCTATTATATAAGTGATAATTTCTAGCAATTTCTTCATCTCTATGCCATGTGCTTTAACAGCACTATCTGTAATGTCCATTTGCACTTTGACAGGACAGCAGAGGGAAGAATGGGGCAGTTATGAAGGCCACATGGTAGAGAGCAGCAAGAACGTCCGACATTGGTGTGTTGCGCCCCGAGACCGGAGTATCACACACTATCATGACTTCTCTCTACAGTCACCAGCACCGAGCTTCCCCTCAGCTTCCTGCCCCCTGGAAGATGATTCTTCCTCATTCTTACATTCATTAAGCTCAAGTCTTTACCCATAGCTTTTTACAAGGACTAATGAGGCTGTCTAGGCACAGCAATCTCAAACCTTCAGCCCCAATGCTTCCCTATGCCCTGAGACAGTTAATTAAAAAAAAAAAAAGCTTCACACTTAAATTTTAGAAAATCATTATGATAACCTGTTACATAAATAAAACCACAGGTATGTAGCAGCAGCACACAGCTGTAATCCTAGCATTCGGGAAGCACACTGCAGGAGTTTAAGGTCAGCCTTAGCTCTGTCTGAGTTTGTAGCTAATGACACCCTGCCTCTAAGTACATACATAAAGGAAAAATGAAACACAGAAATTTATATATACTAAGATACGTTTTGATCTGTAACTTCTCAGGTTTGAGCAACACATCACAATAAAAGAAGACAAGCTAATTTTGTGGTGTACACCAATGTCTTAGCACCCAAGAGACAAAGCCTAGGGCTCTTAAGTTTGAGGCCAGTCTAGGCTATATACTTAAGTTCCCCACCAGTCACAACTCCACAGTGAGACCCTATCTCAGAAGAAACAGATAAAACCACAGATGACAGTGTCCTGCATGTAGTTATACATGCACACTGGTATGAGCAGAGATGTGTTTATCTTAAAATAAAAGTGAACATATCAAGTTCTAAAAAAAAAAACCAAACGTGCAAACACTCGTATTTTGTGCTGCCTGTATCCTTGGGAAATTCAGCAATATTTAGCATGGTTTTGTTTGCATAAAAATATATTGAAGGTATACTAGATTTCTTTGTCCCTTGTCACAATATGAATGTATTAATAAGCTTCCTCTTTTGGCTTTTCACTAGTGTGTGTGTGTGTGTGTATGTCTGTGTGTGTACACTCATACATACATACACACATAATACACATACATGCATCTATATAATCGTATTAATATCAGAATTTTCTATCTCCAAAATGCCTGGCCAAGCATTCTGAAGTCCTGGCCTCACATGGACTGTTCAGATCTTCATAATGTGAAAAACTACCTATGTCTTGCAAACCCTTTGTGTCTCTGGCCTGTGCACACAAAATGTCACTATCCCAGTTACTCTTACAAGCAAAGCGAGCCAGGAATTCCTGCAATGCAGCACTGCGGCTGATGCTTTCTCCTCCAGCATCATCCAGGCTGAGGCGGGCGTCTGCTCACATCTCATGCTTCTCTGGCTCCTGTTCATTTCCAGACAGCTAAGACGACGTCGCTGTCAAATCCTCTCCTGTTTTGAAATTCCAGGCACGCTACAGTGTCATCTCCTTCTGTGGTTATTAGCAAAGATGTGTGAGCTGGAATACTCAGCTTTTGATGCTGTGACAGAGAACATCCTCTTAACCTTTACATCTTCTTTGCCACTTAGTCCCAAATACCACAGCTAAGAAGATGATCAAATGAGGTGCAGGTGACTGTTTACTCTTAGGTGAGACAGTCTGGGGCTATGTTCATAATCTATAACTAGAAACAATTAACATGGTTTCTCTTTATACTTGTTCATGTCAAAAGTATTCACATGAAAATGACAATGGATAATCAAAGGTGATGTAAAATTAACAAATCAGGGATACTAAAGGCAAAGAAAGGGCTACAATTTTCTAGAACTAAGAAGGGTTGTAGAGAAAAACAGTCTCCTCTGGGCCACACATCTTCTGCGGCTGATTATGAGCTAATGTTCTAACTCAGAGAACAATCTCAATGTAATTCATTCATTAGTCATCCAACAAACATTCAGAGTTCTTGCTGCCCAGGAGGAGGTCCTGTACTATGTGCACATAAACTTTTGATTCCTAGGAACCATAATCACCTAAGAGTTTTGCTGAGGTTGAATTCTGGTTCAGCTAGTCTAGTATGGAGGCTGGGGGCATGTATTTCTAATGTTGGAGCTCAGAGCCCCCAAACTTTAGCATGCTGAGTACTTTGAACAAAAGACAGCGTTTTGTTTGAGTCATCCTCAGAACCAGAGATTTTTTTGACATTCTGTTTCCGACCTCAGCAGGGATCTGTCTCTCTCTGAAATTCCGATATTTGAGGCTCCTCTACAATGAACACAACGGCCTTTACTCCCTTGCAGAAATTTCTTAAATCAGTCAGGATTAACCTCACAGCACAGAAACAAAGACTAAGGGGCCCACCACACCCAAACAGACGTTTAGTTGTTTTTCTGGCCAACCTAATTTGGGCCATTCACACGCTATTGTCTATCTATTCTTTGTAGGCTCATTTAACTTCCTAAAAATATTCTTTATTAACTCTTCAAATCACCCACAACCCACCTCCATTCCTCATTTCTCTACAAAGAGGATATTGAGTTATGTATTTTTGAAAGACTTTCATGCGCATGGACACATTGCCTTGTGTTTTGCCTGTTAACATGCTTGTTGTCATTTATGTCAGCAGACAAAACAGGGATCCTTCCAAAGGGAAAGGGAACCTCCCTCCTTCGTGAAGCTCCAGGACACGCTGTCAGCAGATAATGTCTTGAATAACCAAAAGCTTTAGGGAGCAACATAATGAATGTTGGACCTTGATTTCATAGAATTTTATGGTTCATAAGGCCATACCTTTCTTTCAAATGAAATAAAAGAGATGTAGGCATGATTGTGGCTCCATGGAAGAGAGCTTGCCAAATATGTGCTGGGCCCTGAGTTCACTGTAAAAACTAATCAATACACAACAAAATATAGACTAATGCAAGAGGGAAAGAATTATTTGGGACCAAAGAATTACTGTTAAGCTAGGGCAATAGTTAGCTATCTGGGAAGATACAGTGACAAAGATTGCCTTGTAACTGACATCTCAGTGAACCCAGAGCTAGGTATATAGCAAGACAGAGAGGAGGAGGGAGCATGTGCCTGGTAGTGGAATCAGGGATGAAAGGGGGACAAAGTTCAAGCGTGGCCTGCGCAAGTGAAGAAAGATGTCTCACGTAAATGGATGATGGCAGAGATGAGGAGAAAATGGTGGGAGGTGGGCTTGGAACACTGACCTAAGGACTGTTGGAGAAGAACCCCAATACTCAAGTCAGGATGTTTGGAACTCAGATTCAGAGACATCCTCAGAGCAGTAGAAGGACAGTCTGACTGTCTCAGAAGAGAGAAAAGAGGCCTTCAGGCCAGTAAATAGGCCATTGTGATAGTCTGCAGAAAGGAAGGTCTGAAATAGAGATGAGCAGGATAGGGGAAGTGGGAACATCTACACTGCATCTCCTCTGCTGGGCTCTACATGAGTAAGGCACTGACCACCTCCTCCTGCTCTGACAAGGCTGGGAGAACTTCTTTAAGTCACTGACAAAACTGATACATCAATTAACAGTTGCAATACCTACGGAAGGCTTACCTAGGCTATGTAGAAAATAACTTAAAGACACAATTGGTTTTTTCTTCCAGATTCTTAAGATTCTATGTATTATTGACACGTATGTGTGTATGTGAGTACATACACATGGAGAACCACTGTGGGCTACCCAGGGATCAAGCTCAGGTCCAATGTGTTTAACCCCTGAGCTGTCTCACGGACTCCATGCACTTAAGAGCTTCGTTTGCCATCAATGAGTAGTGCTATACAATGATGACCCTTCATTCTTCGAAGAGATAGTATTAGTGTGTCAACCTTTACTCCAGCTCGTGGCAGCAGGTTTGGTTTGGGTCACTCCAGGGGTACAGCTCCAGAGAAGAGAATCTGATTTTGAAATATAGTGAGATGAAAACTCTTAAAACATCAGTTTACAGAAACGAGAACACAACATTTACGAAGTCCTTTTGCTCTTTCCATCCCTCAGGCTCTCAACACTGTCTACCTCATCCCAATCTTAATAGGTTTTCCTAATGCAAACAGCGGGACAATGGGTTCCTCACTTCTGGAGTCCCCACATTGTCTATGAATGTAATTTTGTGGTAAATCTAAAGTGCATCATAAATAACCCAGAGAAATTCTATCAGGCTTTTAAAAACACATTTTTATTAATTCTTTGAGAATTTCATAATGCATACAATATATTTGGGTCATATTAAGTTTCCACACTTCATCCTAACTCTTCCCAGGTCCACCTCCCACTCTTACATCAGGCTTTTAAAATGGTATGAGGAAACATTTAACTGTAGGTGGAGTGTAGGCATGCCCACTTCCTACTTACCCTGCTCCCTACCCCATAACAGTTATATGAAATCAACCATTCTTCTGAGTGAGTAGGATTTTTTAGATCTAGAACCATGCATGTTTTCAGGAAGGCTCAAGGGACCAGAGACCAGGGTACCAGAAGGGTAGAGTGTGAGAAGAGAAGGAAATAATGGGGGTGGGCTGGGGAGGGGAATACTAAGTCCAGGTCATTGGCATCTTTTAAAGGTTTCAACCAGCTAAACTTCCCCACAAAACAGTAAAGACAAGTTAACCCTTGTTTCAATGATAGCAACTTTATTTATCATTCCATCATAATAATTCAGACCAATGTTATACCATCTGACTATATTTTAGTGGCTTAACTATGTTTCCTGTAATGATATGGCAAGCCTTTGCTGATTAGAAAACCCCAGACCCTCTCTCAAGCATCTTTGCTTAAAAAGCTGGAGAACTCATGATAAGTCCTACTAAACTCTGAATCACTAAACAAAAGCCCTACTGTGCTACTTCACTTTAATCAAGGGTCTAGGCTTCCTTCCCATGCTGGAAGGTGTCTACTTTAAAGAACAGACTTTTTTTTTTTTTAAGTTCCTTCTACTTAAATAATAAACAAATTTATAAAGTGTTCAAGAGAAACACATCCAGTGGAAATCCCCCCGCCTCCCTATATGGGGCATAAAAGCAAAATGAACAGGGTTCATTATTGAACCCTGAGGTGGGATATATTAATGGAAGTCTGATCAAAACAAGTTCTGATGTAAACCTTTAAGTACGACACTATATGTTACTGTCCCCAGTTTGGTTTCTGACCTAGGGGCAAGGGACTGAGGTGCATATTTTACATATCAAAGCAGACCTAGCCTCTAGATTTTCCCAGGATTCCTCAGTCCCTACCTGGCATATCCTACCCCCAACTTGAAGTAGTTCTTACCCAATATAATCCAGACATTTTGTGTGCTCACTTGTGCTCTCTCTCTCTCTCTCTCTCTCCTCTCTCTCTCTCTCTCTCTCTCTTCTCTTTCTCCCTCCTCTCCACCTCTGCATGCCCTTTCTCTCTTTCTCCTCTCCCCCACCCATCTCCTTGGCAACTCCCCTGGCCTCAATTCTTGGGGCTAGGACAGCTTCCCAATAAACCTTTAATATAATCTGGTTTAAATTGGCTCATTTCAACAGCAGCAGAGAAATAACCTATCAACCCCCACAGACTGCTTCAGATTATTTCAAAAGTATGCCCAGACATCTAGAAATCAGAGTAACATTATAAATGAGTGACACCTGTTGTCTAAGGAAAAGAAGGTAATATTGTCCCATTGGGATGTTATACAGGAGGAAAAGTACCTACTTCTTGCTTCGAGACCACCTCAGTGGGTTGTATTTCCTTCCCCAAATCGTTGTGGTCAACAAGGAAGAATGATTCGTATACTGTAGGTTAGATTTTTATTACTGAAATAAATTTTAAGGACTAAATCAGTTTATTTGACTCAGTTTTAGAGACCTTAGTCCATGGTCAAGGGTCCACACTGCCTAGGGTTGGTAGGGTTTGTGAGGAGTGAGCGGTGGGATGACAGACTTATTTCATTGTGGCCAAGAAGAAAGAATAGCAAGGTCTGTTATCATGCACATTGTCCTAGCATCCTTCTTGGCCCAACCTCTTGGAGAGTCCATTCCCTCCCAAGAGCATTACAGACTGGAGACCAGGACTTCAATTCATGGCCTTTGGAAGCCATCCAAAATCCAAATTACAGTGACCACATCTAGAACAACCCAATTACAGGAGATAGATGGAAAACTTTCTCTGAAACAAGAGGATAATTGGCGAGCCCTGCTAGATTTATCTTAATGACACCCAACTGAAAAGCCTTCAGAGTGATTTATTCATATTATACATTGATAAAGCTTTTTTATTTAATGTTGGAATTAGTGAGGGAGGGAGATACTTAGCAAAGAAAGGGTGGGCGAAAAGTTCTTGTTTTAGAACTTGTAAGAGCCTCATCTGGAGATGGGTAACAGGTAACTTTCTAGGGACAATATACTAAAATTCTAAACTCTGCTGAAAGAAATTGTGATTAAAATCAGATTTACAGAGTTACTGCTAATGTCTGACTATGGGTAAGGAGCTTTCTCCTTAGAGAAGCACATTCCTTTACCCGAATCTTTACTCCTGTTCTGACAATGACTTATTGTTCACTGATGACTTTGGATTTCCTTAACTTTCTGAAGGATTCAATGCCCTTGAGATAGTTTCAGGCCTCCAGCTCTCCAAGACTCTTGCCTAGCCACACTCGCTCTCCGGGAGCCTTCAACCTGCTGTTCAGTATCTGAGATTTCCTACTGTCTTAACCTGGCTTCTGATTGTAACCTTTCCCTCTGTCTTATCCAGTCTTCTTTTGCTCTCCTTGAGGTTACATATCCATCTGTTATCTGTTGTCTTCAAACCACTCAAAACCCTCAACTCTTCTCACTTGATTCTCCTGCTCCACTCACTCGACAGAGCTCCATTCCTTGTCAACCCAGGATGCTTCTCTTTCGGCACTGTGCTGAGGATCAGTGTTTCGCTACACAGCATTTTCCGTGCTTGAGGCCCCTCCTGTAAATTGGGTACATACAGGATCCAGGTCATCCTTTCCCTTCTCCCACACACTCTGTTCTCCCACCTTTTCTGTTCTATAGCAGCCTGGCTCATCACCTGGCTCTTCTGTCTCTCCTAGTGGAAGCTCCTTATGGGAAAATTCAAGGACAGGCAGTAAATGCTTCTCCACCTTGCTCCCCCTTCACAAGCATCCTTACCTCAGGCTTCTATCACTAACAATGCACAGGATTCTTCCATCCCACCTCCTCCTCATTCTTGTCCTGACAGCAAATCCACCCACCAACTCTCTCCATGCCCCAGGGTCTTCAAATCTTCCAGAATTAACTCTTTCCTTTCACAGTGAAGCTTCCAGAAAGAGGATCTGGATTCTCTTTTGCCTTTCCCACCTGCTAAACAGTCTCTGCCTCTCTGCTCCTGGCCCTCCACTTAGTAGGCCCTTCCCAAGGCTGCCCGAATGACCTCCTGTTGCTGAATCTGACAGGGATGACAGTAAAGTTCACCCTAAAGAGTTAATAGTAGTTGATTTACAGTACGCACTTGAGAAGTAATGTCTTACTGCAACTTGCAATAATCCAGAACTCAGATCTTCTCCCTGGACTTGTGTAAAATGCAAATTTATCATGCTTTCCTATTTAAAATCTTTCAGCTGCTTCCCTTGATGGTTAGGATGTCCTTCTCAGAGGTGCATGTGTTGAACGCTTGGTCCCAAGTAATGGTGCTATTTGGGGAGGTTCTGGAAACTTTAGAATGTAGATCCAGCTAGAGGAAACAGGCCATTAGTGAAGGGCTTTTCAGGGTTGAAGGAAAGATTTACTTCCCGCCTTGCTTGCTTTCCTGTCTACTATGAGGTACAGAAGTTCCTCTGCCATGCACACCTGCTTTGCCCAAGCACAAGGAGCCAACAACCATGAAACTGAACCCTCTAAAACCATGAGCCAAAGTAAATCTTTCTCTCCTTTAGGTAGCTTTTCTTCGGTGTTGATTACAGTGATAAGAAAGCTAACTGCCTCACTAGCTGCTATGCACAGCATTAGGTTTAAATGTCCTAACCAGAAAAGTCCTGGCTCTCCAATTTCCCAGCAGACTACTTCCAGCAGCATCATGTATCTTAGTCTACAAACCTACAAGGCAGGAAAATGTTTAATGATAAGCCTTAACATCTTCAAATTAAAATCATATATAGAAAGAAAGACAATAATTTTTCAAGCTAACTCACATCATGATATTTTTAAATGAACAAGTGGTCATAAAAATTAGTAATTAGAGAAACTTTTGGAGTAGGATCCTACATAACATGTTATTATTAATAACTATGTTATTAATTAATAATTTTTAAAACCACTGTACTTTCAGCCGAAATAAAATTTAGAGCTAGCCCTGGTGGTACTGGCCGGTAATCTCATCTGCTCAGAGTCTGAAGCAGGAGGATCTGAAGTTCAGGTCTGCCTGGGAGACAGGCAGTGAGTTCAAGGCTAGCCTGGACAACTTGGTGAAACTGGATCTCAGAACAGAACATTAAAACAGGGACAGAGCTGATTGGTAGAGCAATGACTTAACATATGTGAGGACCTGGGTTCAATCTCCAGCACTGAAAAGATAGAAAACACATCAAAAGCCTGCTCAGTTTCCAACTCAATTCTTCAGACTTTTTAGGTTAGGACTGACCTAAAATGTCCTTCCAAAATTGTAGGTTCCCTCTGCTCTCTGGAAGAATATAAAGCATTGAACATACCTTGTTTAAATAGAAAAACAAATCTTCATCTTATTAAGTAAGATTATTTTCTTCACATGAGTTCAGAACAGTTCATAGAATTTAATTATGGCTTTATTTTATTAATCCTTCACTAGTAAAATTTATGGACATTCATGGGTTGCAGACAGATAAGTACTGGGTGGAATGGATCAGAGGTCAGAGATCCAGTTCACTGAAATCACAAGCAAAGCCAGGATTTTTTATTTATTTATTTATTTATTTTTAATGTTAAGCCACTTCTATTGGCAGGATACAAAATCCTATTAACTAATTTCTTTGACTCCAAGAAAATTGATTTTGATATTCACAGCAGGAAGTTGTAGAGTCCAGAATGCAAGTAAATACAAAAGAACATAGTATTTCTTACAAATGAGCTGGGGTCCAAAATATAAAGGCAATCTTCCTCTAACAAGAGCAAAAGAAAAACACTTTTAATTGAGACTCCAAGTAGTTCGTGATTATTTCCTGTAATTAAAAACATGAATTGTTGGCCTTACATGTGAATGTGGCTGTTTTTGACTCACAAAAGCTCTGCCTGACCTTAACATCCTAATTCAAAAGAAATAAGAAAAGCTTCTGAGAGGCCATGGGCGGGATGCCTTTAACTCAGATCCATAAGCACAGATGGGGGGAGTTTCACATTATTCAGTTGAATCCAATTTAATTATAATCCTCCATCTTGTGATTTAACGTGAAATAAACAGGCTGACCAGGTGGCCTTCCCAATTACCGCCCCAAGCAAAGGTGAGAGAGCGTGGGTATTTTTGTTTGTCAAGCATCTCTCTTCTTGGAAAGAACAGAAAGCTTTAGGGAGAAAGTGTAAAAAAGGGTCTAAGCACAAAAGGTCTGGAGTAAAATAAAATTATTTAAAGCTAAACTTCTGTACCTCTCTGGTAGAAAATGGAAAATAGGAAGTCTCTGGAAGACTCCGGTACTCTTGAAAGCCGGCGTCAGCAAAGAATGAAGTTGTTAAGGGGATAATGTTCCTGAGACCTTCTGTCTATTTCCATGAAATTAAATCTGTGACTGCACCTACCACTGGAGCTGCCTGGAGTACTGACTTCAATAAGTAGGATGCTGACCTAAAAGGAAACAAAAATCTGTAAAATTAAGAAAACGATGATGTTTAAGGTCTTTTAAAATATATAAAAGATGTTGGGTGTGAAAAGGGAGTGAGGTAAGGGAGAAGGCATAAGAGGATGTAAGATAAACCCAGCCTTACAAATGGGCACAGGATTAGGTGTGACAGCAAGATATGCATGAGGACAGAGAGTGAGCACAGAAGGAATCCAGCACAGTTTCTTGTCTTTGGGCTCATTTGTAACTGAAGACAAGGAGGAACCAGTGGGCATTTACTAGAGTTGCTAAAATCTGAGCAACCAAATGTGAACAAGGGACTGATCTACAGGAACTCCCATTCATTGCTGTGGTGACAGTCAAGTGAGACAGCCATTGTGGAGGGCAATTTGTCTGGTTCTTAGGGGCAACAAGTTATCAAGCTTGGGATGGTGGTAGTGTATGCCTTTAATGCCAGCACTCAGGAGGTAGGAGGATCTTGGTGGGTTCGAGGCCAGCCTGGTTTACAGAGTGTGTTCTAGGACAGCCAGGG
Source organism: Mastomys natalensis (assembly GCA_021653895.1). NCBI lineage: Eukaryota > Metazoa > Chordata > Mammalia > Rodentia > Muridae > Mastomys > Mastomys natalensis. The sequence continues at coordinate 1,576,887 of JAJTUV010000330.1, read as the reverse complement.
CTAGAGAAACCCTATATTAAAATTAAAAAAAAAAAAAAAAAAAAAAATCAAGCAACTAAAAGATAAGGCTAAGTAACTTTGCTAGAAGGAACCAACACTCTCCTCAACCTGACCATGCAGGCTATCTTCAACAGCGACAAACCACACTGAGTTTTTACCTTCGACATGATGAGAATAGATCTTTATTTCTGGAGACTTCCTCAAACATGTTAATCTTTGTTTAGTCATAATACAAAAACATTAGACCAGGTGGATGAGGTGACTCAGCAGGTAAAAAGTAAAAGTGCTTCCTACACAAGCCTGAAAACCTGCAATGGATGTCCCAAACACAGGGAGAGAACTTCTGAAAAGTTGTCCTCTCACTGTGTGTGTGTGTGTGTGTGTGTGTGTTGGCATGCTTGGGCCCTTACTCACACATACACATTACATACACACTAAAAAGAATAAGTAAAATTAAATGAAAATGAAAAACATGGACGTACCTCAGGGTACACCATACCAGTATGTTCCCAAACTGTCAAGGCCATTAGAAATGAATGTCTGAGAGGCTATCACAACCAAGGGGAATGTAAAGATACAATGGTGACCAAACACAATATTGAAGAGCACTTATGCTACAGACAAGTAAACACTATGGACTAAATGACTAATACATGTCAACATTGGCTTACAGACCCCCAGACTTTAATAAGCCCCAAGACCTTGGCACAACTAACGCCATGACAGAAGTACCACTCAGGCCTTGAAACCTAGCACACAGGAAGCAACACGGGCCAAAATGAGAACAAAGACCTAAATTCACCAACATTCATAGTTCTGGGAAAGTCCTTAAATGTACTAATCTTGCTCTTTGGCTTCTGTAGTTCTACTTCTAACTAACTGTTCTTACAACTTAGTTGTGTCCCCCCAGGATATGATTTTTGTGCTTAAAACCTCACCCTGAAAAAAAGGTTGAGGACTGTACTGGGGTCCCAAATACCCAGAATAGTCTCCAGCCAGCTACTAAAGACTTCTATTGGCTTGAACCTGTGCCCAAGTAGTTTTCTCTGGTTGAAACACCAACAACAAACAAACTGTATGGGGATACAAGGGAATTCTTTACAATTCACCTATAAATCTAAAATTGTTCTAATTTTTAAATATCTTGAGGCAGATAAGCCATCAATGGCTTAGACCTTGCTACGAAAGTCAGGCTAATTTCAAACTGTTCATGATTCTGTCTTGGGCCTATGAATGTTAAGATTATGGATATCCATTACCATAACTGTTTATAAAACACTTGTTTTACATACATAAGAGAAATCTTGAAAGCCACACTATTTCCATCAATACTGCCTTTTGATATTCTATTCCTCACTCATGTAATGTTATCAGCACATTAACCAAAGAAATACTGGTTTTTATATATCTTGGGTTTAAATTATTTGAATACAAACCTAAAAAATTCTAAGTATTTGATAATTATGTTTTCTTAAACAGAAAAGAAAAAGTATCCATCTTAAGCAGAAGACTTGAAGGTAGATGTAGTGCTTCATTGACATATTTTGTTTGTTTGTTTGTTTGTTTGTGGAGAAGGGCATTCCCCATCTAGTATAGGAGGATTTTAAATTAGTGGTGACTGCTTATATGTGTTAGAACATTCTTCACTCTTCTTCAAGGACATCATTCAACTTCCTAAGATGCTAGAAACCCTGGGAGGCAGCAATCGTTTTGCTTTTGCTTTTCTGTCACAGTTTGGTGCAGCACTGGATGCTCAAGAGAAAGCCAAAGAGATCTCATGTGCATCTTATTTCAAGACACTGGTTCAACAAACAAGCCTTCACTGAGTCTTGAATACTACGAATTTACTAATAATCTGAAAAGGAAAAGCATTAAACATGGACACCGAGGGGTAGAAGATCTTAGAGCACCTTTGCTGTAAGCAGAGACAGGCTAGAGCACACTAGGACTTCACCACTTTCATTCTGTTCACTAGCAATATTATTCTCACTGTTAGAGTGAAAGAACACTTAGGATTTACTTTTCTCTGTTTGCCACTGTAAAAAGAAGTGAAACAATGTTACCTAGAGTTAATTGGTAATTTTTTTCCACTTTGTATTTTACATTTAGTTATAAAGGGTTTCCACATAAATCACAGATTCTTAATTGTATGCTTTAATTTCATTACTCTTTTTAATTGTGATAAAATAAATGCTTTAATTGCTAGTTATATTTAATATGCATAATCTATCAACCTTTGACTTATAATATCTTTCTCAGATGCTCACTTCAAAAAAAAATCCACAGGCTTTTTAATGAAAGTAATTTACTTTGCAGGAGAAATTTTTCATGTGGTCGTTAATCAGTAACATGGGAATCTCTTCACGAGTGATACTGTAAGTTTTATAGTAATATATTAAAGTCAATTATGAGTGAGATGCCATTAATGTTAGCCTTTGAAGTGAAGGATACTACTGGGCTCAAAGTCCAAAATGGGACCTAAATTTTTTCTTCTAGGAATTGAGTACCATGTACTAAATAAAAGATACACGACACCCAAAAGAGAAAATATATGATTAATGAATCTCTGCTCTGTTTTTTAATCATTACTACTAACTGAGGCAGCTCACCTGAATGGGCTCTGCTTAATTGGTGCCTGGACAGCAATATTCTACTATTTCTTGTTTTAAAACAAGGATACAGGTGGCCAGTGATGGAGGAAATATTTATGCTCACAACTCTGTAAAGCATGACTTGTGATAACAGCCAGATAACCTTCAAGGCTACCTACCTGCTTGAATGAGTTAGTTCAAAAAGCTTCACGCTTTGTCTCAATCCTGATTTTCTATCGCAAGCCTCCTAGCTTAGACTAGCACCACACTTTACCTTAGCCAGCCACCAGCCACATGTGATAAGCTAAAAGCCATCTTAGCTCCTGTTATACCACAATTACAGATCTGAGGAGTGAAACCAGGAGAATCAGTCAGCTGCAGTAGTAAACACTTAAAAGGTAGAGATTCTTTAACACAGGATTTCTATTGGCTAGAGGGAGCTCTAGAAATGAAGAGCTTAATTAATACTTTCTGGAATAAATGGACATAATTATGGCATGCAATCTAGCCACTTAGGACATTGTATGAAAAAAGTAATAGTGTCTAGCTGACCATAACATACTGCAGCTGACTGCCCAGGTGTGAGAGTATAACATCAAAATGATTCCCAAGGTGTTTTGACAAGGTAATTTAGTATTTACTGCTGAAGATAGCTTATAAAGTTGGGGCATACTGATCATGAAGAGTTGAAACTCCACATCCAACCTCTACACTCCAGTTAGATCCACACATCTTTCTCCAGGGTCTATCAGGGAAATTAATGGAACTAGAAAGGATCATGTGATGACATGACCCAGACCAGAAAGACAAACTTTGTGCATTCTTTCTTATTTGAGCCTTTGAGCCCAAATACTTAGATATAAGTATATATCCTGGAGATAGAAGTCCTTATTGCTTCAGACACAGGGCCCAGTGGCCTCTGAGCTAGAACTGACCTGAAAGCTTTCTCCATGATGACTAGCTTTCATGGTACTAGAGGGTAACATGCAAGTTTATAAAAGAGGAAGCAACCAATAGTCTAACCCAGCTATGACTCCTATGAACCACAACAATGACCAGCAGGCATAAGTGAAGTGCATACCTTTGTGGTAACCAATATTTTTTTAATTGAATTTAAGACCTTTTCAACAAGAAGGAACTCTTGCCTGGTCCTGGAAACCAGCCAGATATCCAGAGAAGTAACGTCATGAATCATGGAGGATAACCTGCTATTGCCATTTTACTAAAGCAGCAAAATCCTTTACTACATTATAAATGTGTGTTCTTCTTCTCACAGTTAAGTGGAGTCCTCATCAAGGAGGCTTCTCTTTGTAACAGATGGAGACCATTATCGAAAACCACAACCAATCAAAATGCAGAGTTGTGGAGCCCAGTCCCAAAGGATACATTTACAAAACAACTCCCACACCTAAAGCTCAGGGATCACTGCAGAAGGGAGAGCAGAAAGAAGGGGGAGGGGGCAGAAAGATTGTTAAAAGCCAGAGGAATGGGGAATTTTCTAAGATTTTTGTCTACTAGGAATATCAGAAGAAACCCTCATGAAGTCTCACTAACATGGCTGCCCCAGACGATTTAAACAAGGACTGCAACAACAGACATGGTAATGTGGACAGAACCAGTGATGCCTCAATCTACACAAAGAACTACAGACAACTAAGAAATACTGAGAGCAGGAGAAATACCCTTCTTTAAGAAGAAGACAACAAGTTGTTTCCCAATACCTAATGGTCACCCCTAAAAACATATATATGCAGGCTGTATTTATATATTTAGCCACGTACACACACACACACAACACACACAATTGCATATATGCATGTAACAATAATTAATGAAAAGAATGCTGTGAATTTAAAAGTTGGCAAGAAAGGGTCATGGGAGAGTTTGGAGGGAGGAAAGGGAAGGAAGAAATGATATAATTATATATAATCTCAAGAAAATTTTAAAAAGAAATTAAATTCATGGACCCTTTAAAGGGAGGAGGTGAAATAGATGAGGTTTTTTGGTTTAGAGGATATGAGTTAGATAGTTTGTATTAGTTGAAGATTTGAGAACATGTCCATGAAATGTTGACAAAGTCAAAACATTACACTGTTCCAAGACATGCTATTTTCAACTAAAAATATACCTACTCAGATAAAATACTGAAATTTATAAAAAATAAAGCTCACGTGTATTACTTCTTGAGAATGACATCTTTTTCCAACTATTTGATATTGAGAACATAAAAACCTTAAACTGAGTATTGACAGCCCTTCATAAACCTTCATGAAACCTGACGATATCAACTATGCTGAACGTGAACCTCAAGATCAGAACACATTCTTCTGAAACTCAAGTATTTCCCTCAATAATATAACATAAAAGTTTCCCTTGCTAACCACAAAATAATAAATAAATAAATAAATAAATAAATAAATAAATAAATAAAACGACAAGAAGCGAAAGACTTTTCTATAAAATGCTAAGAAGCACACAGCTCCATTTAAGGGATCCTGAGCCACCTGAAATTAAGAAAGCTTGCACCTGGGGCTGGAGAGATGACTCAGCAGTTAGAAGCACATTACTCTTCTGGGGGCCCAGAGTTCAGTACCCAGCACCCAAGTCAAGCAGCTCACAATGAGCTGTAACTCCAGCTTCAGGTTCTCCAAACACCTTTGGCCTCCTCAAGCATCTACACTCCTGTGCACATTCTCTCTCTCCTCTCTCTCCTCTCTCTCTCTCTCTCTCTCTCTCTCTCTCTCTCTCTCTCTCTCACACCACACCACACACACACACATACACATTTAAGTAAAAAACTAAAAGTAATATTTTTTTTGAAAGTGCAGTCTTTCCAGTATTGGAACTAATGAATGCAGCACTAGTCCATTGCCAACCACTTTATTAATCTCCAATTCCACCGTCAATTACCAAGATATTAAGGCTCTTTATGCTGAGATACCATGAACTTGGCAACTGAGGCAGAGCTGGGAATTTGGGCCCAGGTAATGAAGGTCCTCCTAGCCTGATTTTATCTTGCTAAGAAGTTAGAGTGTGTGTTGGACCTGATATTCAATTTCTATTCTTTGCTTTCCATAAGATATAGATCATTAAGTCTGAACCAATTTCCTCTGCAGAAACTGCTTTAAATACAGTGTCTCACATAGCAATGCAATTTAAAAATAACGAGTATATTTTTCTAAGACAGAGTGTGGTTTCTGTATGCATTTTAAATTATTTTTGGGTTGCCTTTCTTGATGTAGGAACTGTAGCACAGGTTCCAAAAAAGTGTGCTTCAACAAGATACCGGCAGAAGGTTCCTCAGTGTATACAGAGGGCCTGTTCTCCCTGCTATTGCAGAGGAAACCCTAGCAAGGCTGAGAGCTGGACACACTGGCAAGCATCCTAAATGTTAATTGTGATTGCTCCGTGTTTTCTGCTAACCCATAGTGGTTTTAATGAAAACATCTTCTATGTCCCTGAAGGAAAGTGTTATTCAAAGGAGCTGTCTTCATCAGCACAGCAGAACGCTTCTTGTTCTATTGTAAGAAAGTAAGAGATGCATGAAGTATGTCTGGGTCTCCAACCCTATGTCCTGAGAGAACAGTTTCAAAATTCTCCAGAGTAATGTTCCATGGTGTGTCCCTCAGCTCTTTGACATCAATTTTGGTGTTCTTTGGCCTTGAGTTCTAGAAACCATTTTTCTCAGGATATCTTAATTTCTTAGAATATTTTGTCCCTACTAAGTCCCCTTCCTCATTTCTGAAAGGCATATAAAAGACCTACATTACATTTTTGTGTGTTATTAGTCAATAAAAATATGGAAAGCTTCTATGTCTGGTTCTCCTCGTTTGCTGTGATGGCTTATATTTATTGTCAACTTGACAGGATCTAGAATTACCTTGGATTCTACTACAAACCTCTTGGCATGTCTGTGAGGAGTCGTCTAGATTACATAAATGGAATGGGGGGATTCATTCTAAGTGTGGGCAGAACCATTCCATGAGCTGGGGTGCCAGAATGGACATGACAGCATGAGCTGCCTTGTGGCATTTACACATCCTGCTCCCTGATTTCGAATGCAGTGTGACCATCAGCTTCATGCCCTCCAGATTGCATAAGGTGACAGGAAAGAATGACTCCAAGAGTTATTGTCTGTTGTCGACATGTACATTGTGTCACATGTAAACAGAGAGACAGACAGACAGACACACACACAACACACAACACACACACACACGAGACACGCGCTGACATCCTGGTCTTGGCCACTGTGCAAGGACTGTTCTGACCCAGACCTGCTCCACCATCTGCCCCTGATCATCTCTCTCATCTCCTCCCTCAGCTTCCACTAATCTATGTGGACAGAATCAAAATCAATCTTCTTGCCCTCATGTCTTCTGAGCCTTAATGTATATTGTTCATGCCCTAATGACCGTGAATGTCATATGTCATCTCAAACAGGTACCCAAAACTTTACCTTCTCAAACCTCCTTATCTTGCCACCTTGAGGACCACATAAGTAAGTATATAGCCATCTAGAACTTCCTTTTTCCCTTTTATTCACCAAATTCTATTGATTCCGGAAACTGGAATTCTTAGCACACAGAAAACTTTCCTGCTTCGCTCTATTCTGTACTGCTCATGACTTCTTCCTGAGTGGAGTCTTCATGGTTCATTTTACCAATGATCGCAACACACTGACATAGTCCATACTTCCAGCCCTTCTCTACCTGGGCTAGTGGCTTTTCTAAAAATGAATCTGATCATGTTGCTCATTTTCTAAAACTCTTGTCTCCATGTAAAGTCTAAGTTGTTCTATATCCCCCTACTTCGTCCCTCCATGTCTTGTAAACACTCATGAAGACCAATCCATCTTGTTAAAGCCTTGCTGGGTTCTGTAGTGGTTCATGCTCACTGTCTGCATGGCTAGACTCAGAGTCACCTAGAAATTGATGAGACACACTTCTGGCTATGCTTGTGAGCATGACTCCAGAAAGGACTCACTAAATACCCATCCTCAACGTGGTTGGCAAAAGGCCGGTGACATAAACAGAAGTTTTTAAAAGCAACCCTAATGCAAGCATTCTTCTCTCCCCTCTATCCTGCAGTGAGTAACCTCCTCTGCAGCAGGTTCCTGCCACCATATACTTCCCAAGTGCCAGGACCAAGTAAGTACAGAGTATACCTGTTCAACCATGAACCAAAATAAATCTCTCCTCCTTTTTTGTTCACAGATTTGATCACAGCAGAGGTAACTAAACAATACAGGTCTCTTGGGCTTTTGTCATTTCCAGTAGAGATCCATGGCTTTCTCCTTCAAGTTCATGTATGCTTTGCCTCACCTGTTGAACTTGTCTGTCACAACACCCCATGTAAATATTTTTCTGCCAAAATTCCCATGTAAGATAATAATAAAAAAAAATAGAAAAGAACAAAAAATCCGCTGCCTGCTGTATCAAGTGCAGCAATCTGCTTAGTTTAGGCCCCATATTTGAAGCCAGAACCAAGCACACCACAGCTGGAAGTCGGCCAAAGGCCACATGTACCACAACTATACCCAAGACCTTGGCTCCTGGCCAGAAACACCGGCCCTGGCACCTATGAGATGCCAACATGGGAGATGGCTCTGCCAATCTACCATGCTGTCTCCACAAAATTCGGCTGAATCCTGCCATGCCCATCTATTAATTAAAAATTGGTGGGTACAAGGTCTAGACCCAGTCCTTCCTCAATTTTTTAAAATTATCCAATATTTATATATTTGGAAATGCTCAATTAATAAGATGCCCACACAATTAGAGTTGTTACCCAATATCTAACCTTAAGATATAAATCATTACCCTGGACTGTTCTGGACCCATGTGTGGTTCTCCATGGCTGGTACATCTCTGTCCTCCTCCTTCTAGCTCCTCCTCTTCCTCTCCTCTTCCTTTCCTTCTCTCTCTTCGATCCTTCCACATTAGTTCCTCCCAAATTACTGAGCTTAATTGTAAAATGTAGCAAGGAAATATCCTGCTACATTCCCTGACTCCACAGTATGGCTTAGGGGACTCTTCTGACTATTCACATGTCACCAGCTTTTTGCTTTATCATGGAACGTCTTCTGGTCCCTCTGAACAACCTGTTTATTTGCAGTCCCCACTAAATCATAAACTTCTCTTGCTCCTTTCAACCTTCCTTCCTCATTGCCTAATACAGCATCCAGAGGTGTGTCCTCCCGTGCCCATTGAATGGTGGAATGATGTGAGTCTAAGGGAGCGTCACTTATCCTATGTCTACTGTGGGTCTGCAACCTGCAGGATCCTTTGAACAGATCCTCTCTCATCCACACCACACTGCAAGCTGTGTGCTATTTTTGGACCTTTCACAGACAAAGGTCAGTGGGATTAAATAGCTTTCTCTTAAGTCATCAAGCTCATAGTGAATTCAAGACCAGATCTGTGCAACTTCAAAAATTCCTGCTTATCAAACTGCAGTCCCTCCCTCTCCCTGTAAGCAAGCACAAACCCACAAGAGTGCCATGTGTTGGACTTCTTAGGGTAATTCTACCCACCTGCATTCATTTAATAAAATGAAGATTTTCTGGAAGCCAGTAATTAGCCTCTCCTTTTATACCATGCTGTCCTGAGAATGTTGTTCATCATTATAGCCCATCTCAAAGGCCTTATGGAAACTCTGCTTCTCCTCACTAGTTTTACTCAGAGGTTGAGAGACAGCATTGATACAGTTAAAGCATCTTACCCAGGACAGTTTCTCTGAGCACTGACCACTCATCACCAGGCTCACAGAACAGAGGTTGGTTCAGTCATAGGGTAGACAAGCAGCCCATGGGTCTGCTTTCTGATGCAAGAGGAAAATTCCCTAGACAACCGCCAGTATTACTGGTGTCCTGTGGCTGTGCCATTTGCCTTTGCTGCTTGCTCAGGAAGTCAGAGAAAAGACATAGAAAAATCTGGCTGGCAGCTGCCTGTATCCTTTTCACAAGTTTCCCAGGGCAGCATCTCCTGGACTACAGATAGCCCACTTACAGGGTAACTACCACTAATCCACTGATTCCTAGAACCATGTTAAAGGTCCACCTCAGAGACATAGTAGAGGGCTGATCAGCAGTCCAGAAAATGCCATTATCTGGACTGACATATCTAGCCTAAGAACTAACATGGTTGCATTGCTGAAAAGCTGCCATCTTCCCATCACATTACAATTAAGACCTAGGGTGGGGGGGGGGGAATCAATACTTTCCCACCTACATGAGCTCCCATGGAAACATATACTTGTCATCCTAGGTGGAGGATCAGAGGTCACATGTTAGGGCATATTGTGGATTTGAGGCCAGCCTAAGCAACACAGTGAGACTTTACTGTTTAAAAATTCAACCTAGAGATGAGATCTTAGAAGTATAAAACATTTTAATGTTGGTTTAAAAGCTTGAGGGATGGGGCTAGGCTAGAGAGATGGCTCTGTGGTTAAGCGCTCTGACTACTCTTACATGGAACCAGATTCAACTCCCAGCACCCACATGGCAATTCACAACTCTTCGTAATTCAGACAATTACAATCTCTTGTAATGAAGAGATACGACATCCTCTTTTGGACCTCCATGGGTACCAGGCATGTACTTGGTGCACAGACATTCCTGTAGGAAAAACAGCCATAAAAAAAAAAAAAAAAAAAACAAATAAAATAAAATTAAACTTATGGGGGTTAGGGAGCTGGCTTGGCAGGTAAAAGCACTTATTCCATAAGCTTGACAACCTGAGTTTGATTCCCAGAACCCAAGAAAGCAAAAGGCCTGATGCTGTGGCAGGTAGCTCTAATCCCTGCTTTCCTATTCTGAGATGGGAGAGGACAGGATAAGCTACAGGCTGCTCACAGGCCAGTACAGGGCACAGCAGCAGAAACAGTAATAGACTCTACCTCAGAACAATGTGGGAAGATCCAAATCCCACAAAGATGTCTTCTGATCTCCACGTTGTCTGTCTGTCTGTTGTCTGTCTGTCTTTCTGTCTCTCTGTCACTGTCTTTCACACACACACTTGAATAAAAGTTTTAAAATACCTCTAACTTCGATTTCTTCAGGAATTCCTTCAGGGGCTTTTTCAGGAGTGGGGGTGCAAATACCAATGTCTCCAGGGGACAGAGCAAGATGGAATGTTCTGTCTTTTGGATTTCTGAAAAGTCCTTTCTTTTATAAAGGTCAGTAAAGTTTCACCATCACCCAACCTTGCCCCATGTTCCAGTCAGTAATCATACAATAGGTGATGGACAAACACACCCAAATCCACTTGCCACTTCCCATTCTGACTACACTAACAGCATGTAGAATGACATGAAACTACTGTTGTTTCTAATGCTCTTATATCCTAGTTCCATCAACTTCTCTAAATAACAGCAAAACCAACAGCACCAAGCATTAGAATTTACAAATTAAATTAAACTCTTCCTCCACAATCTTCGTAGCCCTAGACAGAAAGACAGGTGGCCAAGTCTGGGGCAGCAATTGGTCCCTCAGACATAGCTCACCTCAACTCTGTCCTTCTATGAGGGGCCAGAATCAGAAGGTTCAGTTTTAAAAGGAGTATTAAAAACAAAACCAACCAACCAACCAAACAACTAATAATGTAGCTGGATGTAGTAGCATACACCTGTAGTTTAGTGCTCAAGAGGCAGAGGCAGCAGAGCACTGAGCTTGAGCCCAGCCTGGTCTATATAGTGAGTTCCAGGACAGCTAGGACAACGTAGTGAGACGCTATCTCAAAATAAACAATAACAAACCAAAATAAAAGTAGAGAAGCAACTGTAAGGACCCTACCATGTCTTGCCCATAAAGGAGATGGTTAATTAATACTTTGAAATTTTCTGTCTTTGCTAAAATTGCACAGAGGTTGAAAGTCAACACAACTAGGAGCCTTGATCTCATCTGCAAAGACTTCTTAAGGAAGAAAAAAGAAGATACAGAAAACAATATCAGTTATTATATGTGCAGATTCTCTAAGGTTTCCTACTTGCTAAACTTTATATGCAGCCCTCACATCAATATCCACGGAACTCAACAGAACATCAAACAATCTGGGTTCTTCTACTGCAGTTCAACTCGTCAGCACTCTGCCTTCCGGGTTCTGTCTGAGGAAGCATTCATTTTGTGGTCTGTTTAGTGTCTCGTGTTTCTTTTGTCTTTTCTTTTGGATGATTTTGCTGTTAAATTTGCCCTTGAGCAGAGTGTAGAAGGGCTGCCTAGTGTTTGTAAGTGCACAGGAGGCTGTGATGTGCCTTACAGAGAAAACATGAGTGTGGGAAGGCATCATTCAAGCATGAATTACAGTACAGTTGGTCACTGACCTCCAGACACCTGAATGGTCGATATTTATTACAGAAGGTGTCTTTAAATAGAAACACACGTACATACAAAAGCAGTGCTCTGTGTTAATTAGCTGGCAAGAATACTGTGAGCAGAAACCTAATAATAGAGAAAGTTAGTACTCTCTAAAGGTCAATATTCTCTAACTCAGTCTGATGATTAATATCGTCAGCTTGACAGACTCTAGAATCCCCTAGAATTTACTCTCCACATGTCTGTGATGGTGTTTCTAGCCGAGTTAGATGAAGTGGGAAGACCCAACCTATATGTGGACAGCCCCATCTCATACGCAGGAGCCCTAAAGTAAACAAAAAGGGAGAGCAACGAGAGCACCCACATTCCTCTCTCTCTCCACCCTGACTATGGACCATTCGTGCTCCTCCACTTTCCCACCCAACACAGAGACCTTTGAACTGTGAGCAAAGTGAAACTTTTCTTTTTATTTATTTATAAATAAATTTATTTTTTAACTTGCATTTGCCAGGTATTTAGTCACAGCAAGAGAAAAGGAATTGGTCCACTACTATACAGAATAAAATGTAACCGCTGCTAATAACGAGAACTGACTATACTTTCATATTAGAATAAGTGTGTGTGAATATGTAAAATAAGATTAATAGTTAAACAGCAGAGTTAATGCAGTCAGCTCATTTCCTTAAACATTATTATTTATTTATTTATTTATTTATTTTTATATTTTAAGATCTTAAAGAACTCACTAATTTGAGATCAAGGGGCTTGTACTAGAAGCACAGCCAGCTAGAACTGTTGTGGTCCTCCATACAGAAGAAATTTTGGTTTTTTTGGGACACTATAGACTGTATTAATCAAGGTTCTCTAAAGAAATAGAAAAAAGGGGGATTTATTACACTGGCTTACAAGGTGTGGTCCAACTGGTCGAACAATGGCTAAGGAATCCAGCAGTTCTTCAGTCCACGAGGCTGGGTGTCTCATCTGGTCTTCAGTACACATGGGAATCCAGATGAGGTAGACTCTAATGCCAGTGAAGGAATGGATTTTCCAGAGAGAGAGGAGAGGAGAGGAGAGGAGAGGAGAGGAGAGGAGAGGAGAGGAGGGAGGAGGAGAGAGAGAGGAGAGAGAGAGAGAGAGAGAGAGAGAGAGAGAGAGAGAGAGAGAGAGAAAGGCAAAGGAAGCTGCTTCTCTCTTCTTTGTCCTTTATATAGGATTGTCATGAGGTGTGACCCAGGTTTAGGGTAGGTCTATAACCTGTCTTTTTACTACTTGGTGTGTCTTTTTTTCTTCCACCCTTTTCCTTCCTTTTCCACTCCCTAAAACTAGATAGAAGAGGAAAAAAAGGATAGAGAGGAGAGGGATGATGCTATTGTTAGACAACTTCCTGCTGATTAGAGCTTTGAGTCCCTTGAGCAAGTTTGATCTTCTCTGTTAGGATATTTAATTTCTTCTTGTTGTTGTTTCTTCTTTGCACATGACTATTTAACATACAATGACCAAGAGCAACCAAGAGAAACCAACCAATAACCAACAACCACCTCATTTCTTGGGGTCCTAGCATTTATATACCTTCTGAAAAATCCCCCAAAATTCCAAACGTCACAGAAACTATCTGCCACTGGAAAAGCCAAGCCCCTGCTAGAGCATGAGGCCAATCATAGTCAGCTGCTGGGGAAAATACGAAGCACCTCCATGTCCCACACCTGAGATTAAAACAAAAACATCTTTTTATAATATTTCTGAGGTTTTTTTTTTTTTTTTTTAAAGAAACCAAAATTTTCACTACATAATTCTTCTCACCTCAAATGATCTAGGTTTAAGGTGAGTATTCCTATCTCAATGAATTTAATTATCCCTCACAGGTGTGCCCAGTGACTTGGGTTTTTATTTAATTCCAGATGTTTCCAAGTTGACAAGCAAAATAGCCACCACATAGACAAAAATATTATGCATAACTTGGAAATAATATACATTTCACCTTTTAAAAAAATTAATCACATATTTTTGTCACTCGCAAAATAGATTTCCACAAAATGATGAATTCACTGGGGAATTATGTCCTCAAATACAGACTTACTTACATACACACTGAGATTCCTAGATACTCACACTACAGATTTGAACTTCATCTAAGCAATATGAAGTGTTAATTTTCAACTTAGGAGCAAGATAGTTTTCCTGCATAAGGCACATTGTCAAATGCTCTCCAAATTCTATTTTTTTAGAAAGGTAGAAGAGGCCGGGCAGTGGTGGCGCACGCCTTTAATCCCAGCACTTGGAAAGCAGAGGCAGGTGGATTTCTGAGTTTGAGGCCAGCCTGGTCTACAGAGTGAGTTCCAGGACAGCCAGGGCTACACAGAGAAACCCTGTCTTGAAAATAAAAAAAATAAAAAAATAAAAAAAAAAAAAAAAAAAACAAAACAAAAAAAAAAAAAAGAAAGAAAAGAAAGGTAGAAAGAAAGATAATAAAAGATAGACTAGAAAGCTAATAGAGTTCAGAAAACTAGATTCAAATTATTAAGATAAAAAATGGATAGCACTTAACTGCCAAAAAGTAAAAAGCATTCATTATTCTCCAAAGTCATCTGACAATCCTGGACTAATCTGAAAATAACTATCAGACAGTTTTCATTTCATCTACTGTGTGTACACAGTCAGCTATTAGTCTAGTAATATATGGAATATGAATCATTAGCACATGGTTTGCAGGGTTTGAAGTTGATAGATGCATTTCTAAGTCATTGGCATGGTGGTGGTTCGATGTCAACCTGATTGGATTAATAGATGCTTAGTAATAGTGGAACAGATGTCTAATGTGTCTGGGAAGGCATTTCCAGAGACTACCAGGGCTCTGACTTAATGAATTAATCCCTTGACTGAACATAGTATGGTGGCTTTAACAGGAGGTGGTACAAGTTGAGAGTGATGATATAGGATGTGAGACCCAGTTGGAAGGACACACCTTTGAGACTGTATCTTACCCTCTTTTCCAATACTGGCACTTCTCGGGACGTCCACTAAGAAGTGAAAGCCTGTTTCCTCAGACTCTCCTGTCACCATGATGTTCTGCACAAACACATGAGACCAAGCAACCCTGGCATGATCCCTCTGAAACTGTGAGCAAGAACAAATCTTTTTTCACTTTAGCTTATTCTGTCAGATAGTTTGGTCACATACAGGTAAAAGTAACCAATGCAGATACTAAGCTGGAAAATTCAATACACCGGGTATCTGCCTTGGTTAGGCCCCAGATCTTACATCTCTATGTTTGGGAGTCCTATTCATGATCTCAAATTGAGATAAGACATGACATGCCCCAATTCCTTCAACAGTAAACTGCATACTGAGAGTAGCAATGAGCCTCTTCTATGGAACCATCACTGGGATGAGAAAGAAAATAAGATAGAACAGATTCTGCCATGTCATGTGGCTGAGGATGCCATGAAGGAAGACTGAAAACTCACAATGAAGGCAAAATAGTAAAGATCTATTTTACTTCCTAAAAGACGCTGATACTCATTATTTAAAGATCTTTCTGGTCTCACACTTTGCAAATATTAATAAAGTATCTGGTCTCTCTGGTAGCCACAGAGCACCTGGTCAGTCTCTAACAAAACTCTTCCCCTTTCTGAGTTGGGCAAATTGAAGAGGCATTTCATGTATAAAACCCCAGCTTCTTATGTGTGGATGTAGTGTTGTTAAAACTGCTCTCAGAGCACTAATTAGTTCCTTAATATCTCTTTATTCTCAAAGGCTGCTCTTCATAAATAACGGTGAGCTCAGTGTCTGTGGAGCAGAAGGGCGCTGCCTTTTATGCTGTGCAAGTCCTCTGACACTGTGCTAACAGGCTGGAGTCTTCATTCTCAGACTTCAGAGACCAGAGAACTGGGTGGGTGCTGTCCTCTTGTTTGTTCTTTTCATTAAGACTTTTCAAAGAAGACTTTATTCTCATGCATTTAGGGAAAAAAAAAAAAAGAACTTTGCCTCCAAGCAAATAACTCATAAGGGTAAAAAAAGACCTCTGTAATATGTTTTATTTCACAGGGTTCACTTGTGTGTGTGACAGTGGATCTCTGCAGACATTCTGTAAGTGCCACCACCACCTCGAAGGAAATCTATAAAAGCTGAGAGATAATCATTTAAACAAATCTGCTACTTTTGTTGCTTGTTTCTCTGTGTAGTCTGACAGTCCTACAACTCGTTCTGTCTCTGCCTCCTAAGTGCTGGAATTAAAGGTATGCATTGCCATGGCCAGACATCGAACCTGCTACTTCTTTTTTTTTTTTAAGATTTATTTATTTATGTATTTATATAGATATGGGTACTTTTCTGCATGTACATCTGCATACCAGAAGATGGTGTAAGACAGTCTGAGCTGCCATGTGGGTGCTGGGAATTGAACTAAGGCCTTTGGAAGAGCAGTGAGTGCTCTTAACCACTGAGCCAAACCTGCTACTTCTTAACGGCTAACTTAGCTTGAGCTGGAATGCATCTAGAATTCCTTTATCGATTTTAGGTAGAATGTGATCTCAGTATTTTATTCTCACAGTGACAAGATAGCTTGCCAATATAGCTCCTTAGAGTATGTCAGTAAAAACAGAATCGTGTGCGTGTGCGTGTGCGTGTGTGTGTGTGTGTGTGTGTGTGCACACATGTGCATTCATGGGTGTTCTGCTTGTATGTCCAGTGCCTAAAGAGACTAGAAGAAACTAAAGCTAAAGATGGCTGTGAAACATGTAGGTGGGATTCAAACTTGGATCTTCTGAAAGATTAGCCAGTGTTCTTAGCTGGTGAGCCATCTCTCCAGCCCAGGACAAGAAGAGACATTTTAGAGTTGAAAGAAAATTCAGACATTACTCAGTTATGAATGTTTCTGTAGTAGGTATGATAACCAATTCCAAAAACCATCTAAGTGGCTAAGGCCACACAGTGAGTCACAAGCAGGACCAGCCTAGTTTAGTTCTGTGCCCTCCTGGCTCCTAGCTGGCATTACTAGGTGATTTCCCTGGTAACTGTCCTCATCTGATTGCATTCTCTAAGTGGATTACTATCTGTAGAGAAAGGGTATTGATCATGTGGAGAGAAGCAAGGAGGTAGGAGGTACCCTTTACGCTGGTAGCATTTGTGGGTATAGGACTGTTAGTTTGTCTTAAGCTCCTCCTGGTCTGGTGAGCAACGCCATGGGGCTTGGTCTTTCTGTGTTCCCTATGACCAGCTTAAAGTGGAAGTACATAAACCTTTCCATAGGGCCTGTTTTATCTTATAGAAGGCTGGGTCAGTCTAGAATGAAATATTCTTCAGTTGAACATATTGAAGCCCAAAGCAACACACTGAGCTAGAACAAACTGTGCACAGGGGAAGACGTTAGAAGACCCATGAGTACAGTATGATCATTCCTATTCTTCATTCTCTTAGTGAGAAGTAATAAATAGTTACACCCAGAACTGAAATTAGCACTCATGATCCAAAATCTCAAAATTCCCATAGTGGTTATCTGGAGCGGTTTCCCTAGCATTTACAGCTACTAACCTTCACTCCTAGGTAAGTGATTTCAACTCAGTATTATTAAGTCTCTTATTCAAATATCTGTTGATATTTTCCCTTCGGGAATGATACACTTTATGTCAATCAAAGGAGAAAATAATCCTAAAATTAAAGGCATTTAAAGAAATAATGTTGGTGCCAAATTGGGAAAGAAAGCTCTGAACACGCTTTGAACATGGAGCCAAAGTACCCATTAAAGGAAAAATTACAGGCAAATTAAGAATATGCGTTTTCCCAGTGACACTGAATCTCAGCAATTTTCTCCATGATGATCTGAAAACCCTGTAATTCTCACAGAAATCTGGCAATTGCACCTATCTCCTTTCAGTGGAACAAACAAAAAGGCTTAGGGTGTGGTGAGGAATACACAGAAATATTGCCTTACACTAGATTTGGAGGCACAAGCCAGGATTATTGTTGAGGACCACGGAAAGAGAAAGACAAGCTCCCCTGTCCAGTGAAGTGGCATAATCTATCACATTATTATTCCTGCTTGCTAATTAGGCAAAGATGAAAATACGATGTCATTATTTGCACAGTTTAGGGATTTATTTTAGTGAGACGGATACACTTAGATTGCCTTTCTGCCGATGGAAGGACGGTATGCAAGCATTATCTCAGAGTTCACAAGATCAGTGTCCTTGGGACCAGACAACTGGGTGAACATTTATGTCAGAATTCATGTGACTGCCCTGTGTTCAGTGAGCAAAACTGTTCTTTACATCAACAATCTTGAAGGTCTTTCACTATCTTTTCCAAACACAGATATGGAAGCTTAAAATATGTTTCATAGCTGGGAAGTGATATGTACCTTTAATCCCAGCATTCAGGAGATAGAGGTAGGCAGATCTCTGTGAGTTTGAGACCAGCTTCGTCTCAATATACATTGATTGAATACACACACACACACACACACACACACACACACACACACATTTCATAGTACACGATTTCCCATCTTTAGGAATGGAAAACCATGATACATGATAACAATTGTCTGCATTGTATGGATAGATCACAACTCTCTTTTTCATCCCTCCTTTTCTTCTTTCTTCTTTCCCTTCCTTCCTCCTTTCTTTCTTAAAGACAGCGCCTTGGTGTGCAGCCCAGCGTGATCTGGAACTCTGTGTTTCCTAAGCTAGCTGTGAACTTGTAATGCGCTTGCCTCTGCTTCCCGATGCCTCGACTTAGAGGTGTGAGCCATCATAGTTGCCTTCCAAGCTTTCCTGTGAACATCAAAACTATTCTATCAGGAAGGCTGCTCATAAGAGAGACCAAGGACTCCTGGTCTCTGAGAAAAGCCAGCAGAATGCCTGCTTTCCAAGTGATAAGCCCTGAGCGAATGGGTACCCGGGTCCAAGTGTTAGCCTTTATGCCTCTGCCTAAACATTCACTTGCTATATGCTTTCTTAATGAATGTTTAAGGCAATCCTTTTTTAAATGGACAAACCTTGGCAGGAGGTCAGCAAGTTAATTGGCTGGGAGAAGATAAAGCCAATAAAGCAAAGCTCTATGCCCATTTCAAAGACTCATTTCAAATGAACCATAAAGTGGATGGGGAATTATTATTGTGCTCAGTTTTTGGAAAATCCAACGTAAGAAGTATGACCTTTCTAGCTGCATGAACTTGGGAGTGATGATTTAATCACATTCCTCTCTCATTCACCCACAATTTCCTCAGGATGGGGGCGGGGGGGGGCGTGCAGCAGAGTGCCAAGCACCTGCCTGGCATGCAAAAGTCCAAGATTGATCCCCATCGATGTAATAAATAAGTAGCAACTCCTGAAGCAGCTGCTAGCCTGAGTGTACAGATGATTAAGTTACTGTTAGAGACGGGAGCTGCAGGGCAGGAACTCAGAGTTAAAGGGTCGGCTACCACTGTCAATTACAGGGTAACTAGAAAGCACATCTCTCTTTAATTAAACCTAAGGTAATAGGAAATGTCATTTATGAAAAATCCAGACCCCTGTACCACAAAGTAGCAGGCAGCCAGGCAGCAGCACGAAGAGAAAGGCAAGTTTCTTTTTAACCAAAAGCATGCCTGGATGAGATGGCAGCATGCACATGTCAACGATACCTTTTCTCATTGGAAAGCATCATATCTCTTACTGGGCATCGACTACAACAATAAAGAGGCTCTTTGAAAAAGCCAAATTAGCGTTATTATTAGTGTTCTTTTAAGATTGCTTCAAACACCCCCTTCTCTCTAAAAACCTTTGCATCTGGGGAGAACCCTGCTCCTCTGGATTCAGATATGGCTTTCCACATACAGCCAGCAGAACATTCATTCATCTTACTGGTTCTATGCATGCCTGTGTCTGGGGATAAACTGGAGCTCGTTGAGAACATAAATGGCCTTTATTAGCCTGGATCCTCCTAGCGGCTGTATGAATGTTCGGCTCTCAGTGGATTTCTAATAAAAATTCATTTAATTTTTCCAGATGCCCAGTGTTATGAATAATTCAGCCCCATATTATCAAACCTGATAAATTTCCACTCCAACTCGTTTACCTCTGATTACAGCCAGTAAGATGACCATGATGGCATCCTGGCAGGTGTCTTTTGATTCCTGTCATTAAGGTGTTGAGAGAGTCCCTAGGAGGAGGGAGTGGTAATAATCAAAAGAAGCAAAACCAATAGCAAAATGGACAAAAGAGAAAGTATTTGGAAAATCAATAAATAACAAAACATCAGTTTGGGGGGAGGATGAGTATTGTGAGAAAATTTAATAAATCAAAATATAATTAGCCTCATCACTGGGTGAGCTGGTACATGCCTATATCTCAGCACTTGGTAGGTGGAGGCAGAAGGTTGGACAGTTTGAAGTTAATCTAGGGTATTTAGGGAAACTCTTTTTGCAGAAACAACCAAATGATGCGAGAGACTGGTCTGGTTGCCCAGTTTCCTACTCTACTAACTCAGATTTGCTTTTGGAAATAAGAGTCCTCTTTCAAACTTGGTTTTGATAGAGGCGAGAGCTGAAAAAGGAAGCCAAGCGAGAGGCCTGATATTTCATGGGTAACAAAGCATGCTCATCATCATGGGATTGAACAGCGTGGACCATTATGAGGACAGTAGTCACAGGATTGTTACAAAACGTTTGACACTCTTTAAAGGACCAGATGTACACAGTGGCATCATCCAGGTGATTTTCATTTCACCTGAAAGAAATATTAGTGTGCTTGAAACAAGTGTAAAAATCAATACAACCATCACATATGGTTCAATGTATAAACCCATCAAGCACAGGGAACTAATGAAGGTCATAACTAAGGTCCTTGAAAACTGGTAAGGCCAACATGGTAGGAAGTTCCGGCCTAATTAATGTAAGAAAAGCATTGACTGGGCCAGTGAGATGGCTTAGTGGGTAAAGGTGCTTGCTGACAAACCTGATGACATGAGTATAATCCCTGGAGGAAATAAAGAAGCAACTTTAAGAAGTGTTCTCCAAATACACACACAGACACAACAGATAGATAGATAGTAATAGATAGATAGATAGATAGATAGATAGATAGATAGATAGATAGATAGAGATAGATAGGTAGGATGATGGAAGGATGGGTGGATGCAAAAAGAAAAAAGAATGTTGGTGCAGGACCAAAAAAAAAAAAGGTTGGTGATGACTCACACCTTTAATCTCAGTATTCAGGAGGCAGAGGCAGGTGGATTTAGGCCAGCTGGGTCTACAGAGTGAGTTCCAGGACAACCAGGGCAATTACACAGAGAAACCTTACTTGAAAATCAAAACAACAACACCACCACAAAACAAACCAATAAAAAAAAGAAAGGAATGTTCACTATCAGAAAAGCTGTTTCAAGAGGCTGAAAAAAATGCCTCAATGGTTACAGAAGTTTATTGCTCTTGTAGAGGACCCAGATTTTGTTCCCAGCACCCACATGATGGTTCACAACTGTCTTACACTCCAATTTCAGGGAATTCTATTCGTTCTTCTGGCCTTCTCGGCTCCTATATGCAGAAAGTACACATACATTCACACAAGCAACACACATACACATAAATAAAGAAAAGAACTGTTTGAGGCTCGGTGTGTGTGAGGGGGTGCATACTTTTAATTTCAACACTCAGAAGTGAATTCCCAAGCCAGTGCTACACAGTGAGACCTTGTGTCCAAAAAAAAAGTTTCACACATTTCCTTTCCTGTTCTCCACAGATCCCTATGTTGTTTTTACAATACAGGTTTTATTGTAGCTATGCTCTGAAATGAACCTTAGAAGGAAACCTGCCATCCCTGTCCCTCAGTGGCTTCCTGGAATGTCTGTGCACGTTACGCTTGGCTGTATTTCTTTGCATACTTCTGTCAATGCTGAAGTTGGTCTTACTGGTTCAACAGGCTATCTCAGACTTCACCTCGCATATGTTTAGACTACACTGTCAACTGGGACCAATCTGGAGCTGTCTCCTGTTGTTCTCCATTGCCCACCCTCTTATCCCCTCACTGCTGGGTATGCATTCACTAGCTCCCTTTAAAATACATCTTTTTCCTGCCCTTCTACTCATTTAAGATATATAAGAAACATATGAAAAGGCTAGGTTTGGAACAGCTTGACCATTATTATATACTCTGTTCTCAGCTGTCTCAGAGCAGAGAAGGAAAAATGACAATTTACCTGTTATATGGATTTGGGGTTCTTAAGTGACAAACTACAGTAGGCCCTCTACAGCCACAGGTCCTGAATCTGTGGGATCCACACTCTTGAGTTTAATCAATGGCATGCCAGAAAAAAATATTCAGAAAAAAATATATTGTGTTCTGTACTGAACATGTAAAAACTATTTTTGTCTCATGATTCCTCCAAATAAAACAACAAATTAATCCTATTTACACAGAATGTACCTTGCATAATGTACTATGAGTAATCTAGAGATGATTCAAAGCATATGAGAGGGTGGATGTCGGTTCTAGGCTAATGCTACACGTTTTAAAATCAGTGACTAGACCGTCGACAAGTTTTGGTATGTGTGGGGGCCCTAGAACTAGAGTCTCACAGATTCTAGTAAATATTTTTATAATATCTAGTACCAAATCTATTTTCCTTTTAAATTTTCTTCCTAAACCATTGTGAATAACTACATGTAAGTTTATTTACACATATTGTTTTTCATAATAAAAATGTTGAAAGCTATCCATCACATTGAAAGAAAACTAGTTCTGTCACATGAGTGAGGTCCATCTATAGCAGTACAGGTAACAGGAAAAAAACCCTTCATATCCAACAACTGAAATGTGTCATTGGTGATGTCCTAACACACGCCAGAGGCAAGCAGCTCACTAAACATTGAGAAGTTAAGAAAAGGCAGAAAGGGACAGTTGCATTAGACATCTAAGAACCCATTGTCTCTTCCAGGAGACACTGAAGACACCAGGCTTCCCTGTAGTGGAGTTAAGACCAAAGCAGATGAAAACACAGTGAGCTGCTGTGGTGAGCATTTCCCACATTGCTCACAAGCATGCCCCCACAATGGTCTAGCATTTAGTACACTTTCAAATCTGAGCTGCCTCTACAGACTCTTCATTGAGAAGTCCCAAAACAAAGTAGCCACCTCACAGCTGCAGAAGCACGACTGAGAAACTAATGAATAGATGCTAACCTTCTCTGCGTATTAATATCCACAGGTTCTAGGAAACAGTCCAGGTATGGACAGGAGAACAACAAGATTATAATGGGTGATCTCAGAGACAGCACCAAATCATATCCAAGACAGATGCCAGAGTCTTCCTATTAGGAGACTTCCTTAGGTGAGTGGACCTTGTCCCTCATCTGTGATACTGAAGTGACTTGCCATAGTTTTCTCAGGCATTCAGTCTCCCATTTCACCTAGCCCATAAGTTGGGACTCCTGCAAATATTACTAAGCAGACTAAGGCAAACCCACCTGATTGGCAACACATGCCTATACCCATGTTCGATCACCCAGGCTCTCTTTTGAACCATTTTCTCCCTGTGTGTGTCCCATTGGTCAGGTAGAATGATATCTGAATCCTCATCACAATTGTATACTTCTGCATAACATGGATCCTAGTTCCTCTATTCTGTTTAATCCATTCTCTTTTGCACTGCGTTCACTGGAACATGGATATATTAGTGATACATACATACATGGATGCATTGGTGATATATACATACATTCACACACACATATGTTTTATAATTGGATAGTATAGCATAGTGGTAGCTATATGTGAAGGTTTCTTTTCCCCCACTCACATACACAGAGGAGGATCTCTTTTCTTGTGTATGCTATTAACTGTGTCCTGAAAGGTCAAAGCATTCTGTCACCATGCCTTGGCTCAGTTGCTGCAAAGAGCTCACAAATCTAAATTTAGAATGTTTCCCATGGTAAGATCAGGCAAATATCATTTCCATGCAGCATCAGCTTTCCAGAGATTTCTGTAGAAGATCCTGCTGCCAGAGCATTAAAGCCTGGAGAAAAGTACTCATCCAGTCCTAATTAAATCCAGAATTAGAACTCAGAGCCCACTTCCCCTATGAACAATGCAAAAATCAGTATAGTAGGTCAGTTCAATTTAATACACACAATGCACATTTGCCAGACAGCCTAAAGCCTGGTGCCAAATTCCACATGCCCATCTCAGAAGGCAAACCAACAGAGCATCAAGCCACCACTGATCTGTTAGAGCATATGCATACAGCAAACTGCATCTGTGGCCTTGGCATTAAACACCTCCTGCATCTCTGCAACTAGCCTTTGACCCTCTGACTCCAACACATGGAGACATTTTATCACCTTTCCCTCCTCTCCTGAGTGTCCCATCAACGAGGTAAAGAACAGATACCTTCAATGAACAAACAGAACAGAACACAAGGTCACTAATTCAACACTTCAGGATTAGTAATTTTTGTCAAGTGTACAAAGAGATATTTACAGTCCAGATAAAGTTGTTAGGACACTATTTAATAGTTCAAGACTGTCTTTTAGAACATGCCTTTTGGGGTGTAACAAATCAACGAATGTTGATTATAACACGTTTGGTTTTAACTAGTTAATAGAGACCATTCAGGGTCTCTGTCCTAGGTTAAAGACTTCCCAATCACTCTGTTCTAGGGAACAAGCATGAAATGTCTGCCTGAAGCACAGCTGCTCATTCGTGTCCTTTTTGTAATTCTTCAAAGAGATACAACTATGAACTTGATGCACACGGGCTGGCGCGCGGCGCGCGCACGCGCACGCGCACACACACACACACACACACACACACACACACACACACGGACACACACAAGCACATGTACAGCGAATAAACATCCAAGCTAAGGATGATACAGTGAGAATACTTCCATCCTAACCGTCTTTCCTTCCTCTGTACACCTTCACAGCTGAAGACTAATGCCTTTTGTTTTCTTTACAAAGTGAGAAAAACAAACACACGGGAGGCCTGCATCAGGGAAAGCAGAGGGCTGGAGGTTTCAGCCCTGGGAAAATCCCTAGTGGAGATATTTGAGCTCTTTGGAGCAACTGAGCCAAGGCATAGTGAATGGCATGGGGCGTGTGAGTGTGTATGTGAGTGTGTGTGAGAGAGAGAGAGAGAGTGTGTGTGTGTGTGTGTGTGTGAGAGAGAGAGAGAGAGAGACAGAGAGACAGAGAGAGACAGAGAGAGAAAGAGTGTATTAAGCCCTGGGCCCATTGGGACCAGAAAGGAGGTGGACTTCTTTGGTTCTCCTTCATACCTATCCTTTTTCCATCTGGGAGGAGCAGGCCAGGGAGGCCTCTGCTGAGCTTGTCACCTTCAAGCCTGCTCAGGCCCCCAGAGATTACATGTGGTTGAAATAGAAGGTTCAGTTCCAAGCTCTAGAACAGTGGTTCTCAACCTTCTTAATGCTGTGACCCTATAATTCAGTTCCTAATGTTGTGGCAACCCCCAACCATAAAAGTATTTTGTTGCTATTTTATAACTGTAATTTTGCTACTGTATGAATCGGAATGTGAATATCAGATATGTAGGATATCTGATATGTGACCTCTATGGAACACTGTTTATTTCCCAAAGGTGTTGCAACCCACAGGTTGAGAATGACTGTTCTAGAACTTTCTAGAAAAGACTCCTAAGTACAGCCCATAGTTACAGGTATTCTGAAGATGTTACTATCTGAGTAATTTCAGATGGTGTGGCAAACCTCTAAGAAGCCCTGCGAATGTGACTTGTAGACACTCTCCTTCCTGCTTGGGTACACACTCCCTCCCACACAGCTACTACTCTCTAGTTCTTTAATTTCCTGGTCACTTTAAGCAAGTTAATCCCTTGCCCCAGTTTGTCTCTGCTCCAACTAGCTAGTTCTTCCTCTTCAGAGCTGCCCTGGAGGCCTGGGCTGGGAAGCAGAATAGCCTCCTGGGAAAAGGCATCAGATGACTCCGTGCTGATAGGCATCTTCAGGTCCACTGACACAGTAACACCTAAGCCAAGGAATGCCAGGAATTGCTCCTCGCAGTAGCACAGGCGCAGTACACTGGATGCCTGGGGTCGGAGGCTCAGCTGAACCTTTTACAAATTCACCTTTTCACATTGTTCTTTTACCTCATACCACTGTTAGCCCCAGAGTTTGAAAGTCAGTCAAGGTTTCAGAGATCCTGTGTCACTTCCAGAGCATGAACATGTGTGTATGCCTCCTTTGCATGAGCCTCGGCTTTTTGGGTTTAGAGGCCACACTAACTAATTATGTATGGTACTGTCTTGTTTTCTGGATATGGTGGGGCATCCCTGTCAATGCAGCACTTGGGAGGCAGGAGGACTGCGTATTCAAGACCAGTCTGTGCTATATAGTAAAACCTTGCCTCAGAAGACCAAGAATGGGATGTAGCTTGGAGGAAAAATGCTTGCCCAACAAAAGCCGCTCCCTAGCTAGCTCTCACTGTGAAATCTGCAAAAATAAAACTTTTACTTGTAACTTCACTTTCCCAATTTAGAATCTGTCTGTATCTAACACTTGCAACGGACGGTACTCATCATCAGAGACCTTAAAATACTAGTGAACAGGGGCTGGAGAAATGGCTCAGTGGTTAAGAGTTTGAAGTGCTCTTGCGGAAGTCTTGAGTCTGGTCCCTAGCACTGCTGGGAAGCAGCTTACACTGCCTGAAACTCCAGCTCCAGGGGATCCCCCTGGCTTCCTTAGGCAGCTGGTCTCTCTCTCTCTCTCTCTCTCTCTTCCTCTCACACACACACACACACACACACACACACACACACACAATTAAAATTTAAAAACAAAACCAGAGCTGTTACAAGTTCTGGTTAACAGAGGACTCTACTCAGCCTCATTGGCTGCCAGAAGGGACAGAAAAGAGTAAGGAGACCTGAATCAGGAATGAGAACTCCGATTTATAGGAAACTGACATATAAGACACACATCAAGGTAGGCGTGCAAGCCCCCTGTCCATAACCATTTGTCTTCCCTCAAGAAAGTCACTAATCGGTAGCATCGCATGTCCTCTGGAAGACAGACCCCGATTCTACATCCTAGCTTCTTCTGGGTCCCAGAGGAGACACTTGAGCTCTCCAGCCTTAGGACCTCTCTATCAGTCAGGGCTGATCTAGTTAACCTTCAGCCTCTCGAGGCTTGAGATTCTGTGAGTTATGTGTGACCTGAATTGATCATCAGATGGAGACTGAGAAGAATTAACTACATGGAACAGGAAAAAAGTTTGTTTTGGTTTATGCTCTAGAAGATGGCAAAGAGTCAGAACATGGGTCAGGGAGGGCCTTGTGCTGCTTCAACTCATAATGGAAAGTATTAGAGCGAGTGTATACATGTAGGAGACTGGAGAGACCCAGCTTTACAATGGACTGCTCCTCCAGTAACTAATCCAGTCCTTCAAGAATTAACCCGGGGCCCAGAGAAACCCATCAACCCTCCTAACAGCACGGCCACATGACAGTCTGATGTCAGTGTGAGTTTCCATCAGCCACTCATTTATATGCAGCCACAGGTTGCCCGCAGTCAAAGATAATTTTACAGCCCTTCTAAGTCCCTGGGCCTTTTGCTTCCTTTCCATATAAGTGAGTAACTTCTTCCTTACCTATGACCTGATCACCTGCCTTGCTATTTCCTTACTCTTCGTAGATCCAACATTCCCAATTTTGCCCTGCTTCCTTGTGCTCAGGACCATCGTGACCAAAAAAATGTCTAAAGGAAGTACACTAGCCAAGGAGTTGGCCTTCAGCATCGACAGCAGCAGTGTAAACTAAACCGAACATTTGACTGTCCTAATGTAGACCCATGCTTACTTGTGCATGCACATCCACATGTGTACACACACACACACACTCATACATACACACACCCCACAAAGCAAATCCTCATATTTCCCAGGCCTTGGTTTCTACTCAGGCTTGTGGAAACTACAGTTCATTCTGTTCCTTCAGAAAACTTTTATTTTTTACTGTGTTCCTGTATCAAACCTAGTGACTATCCCTATTTCGTCAAGTTTTATCCCAAAGCATAATTCTGTCATTCAAAAGACAGCTCCATGAAATAACAGATCAGAAATACATCCAATGAATCCCTTTTTTGGGCTTTCTTGGCTTGAAGTTTTACTTTTTCACTACACGAGCTTCCGCAAAGTCCCTCCCCTGGCTCCACGGTGCCAAAAATACTCTTTCCTCACAGGACACAGCTGATCAGTTTCCTCAGAACTGCGGAGCCTTGTGGCTTCTCCTACCCAGTCTCTCAGGACTACAGGGTTCCTGCCCAGATCAATACAGGGTTCTAAGTCGTGCAGGAACAAGATGGCACATGCTGAGCTTTGTCTTCCCGTTGTGGTGGTGAGGCAGCCTGCAGCTTCGTGTGCTTTAAGAAACTCTTGGGCTGGGACGCAGCTCGATGATAGAGCTCTCTGCCTAGCTCACCACGGCTGTGCCTCCACGTGGCAAGCAGCCGCCCTTCTAAACCAGGTGCCCATAATGATTTCAGAATCCAGCAAGGTGAGGTGAGCCGCACTTTAGTTAGGAATGCTCCCTTATCATCAAGAGAAAGACTTCCTAATTGATTGCAGAAAATTAAGAGATTATGTTTTTCACAATTAAAGGGCAACAATTTAGTTATCATTAAACAAGATTTAACAACTGAGAACAATCAACTTGGGTTCGAGAACTATAATTGAATTTAAAAGTAACCATCTGACCTCCGGCCTCCCATGGCTGACACTCAGGACGAAGTAGCCAGGAATCAGAAACATGACACAGCAGTTTAGGGACACCTGAGAAGGGAGACAATCTCTAAAATCACATGACTTCTGTACCTGTCTCCTGCCTGCTGCGCCATGGGGCCCTCCACAGCAGAAATACCCAAGGCCTGTTTTCCTCCTTGGCCTTTCTCGTGGAAAGCGGGCTGACGGTTCCATGTCCGGGTCCAGCTGTGGCCATCAGCCAGACCTTAGAGTTCTCTGAGTAGAAAAGGGCCCGGCCCATGAGTGACAGGTCCTGCCCCCTCCAAGTGCAGCTGGATTGCAGCCTAGTCCATTTGTCCAACTAGCTGGCCGGTCACAACTCACAGACAGACAGACAGACAGACAGGCTCAGGAATGGGAGTGTGACTCACTCACAGATAGGAAATACCGGTTTTTTTTTCCCACTGCTATGCAAATGCACTATGGGTGGAGTTTTACCATACACGGATGTGGACAGCAAAAATCCTAGCAAAAATGTCTCTTTAATATACATTTCACTTGGTCAAATAAGCTCTACCCACATACCAATCGTTAAAGAAAATTGGAATGAGCTTCGTGGGAAGGGGCCGTTTCTAGCTCCCTCGTGGATATGCTGGGGCAGTTCAGGAACACTGGGACTGGAGGCAGAGCTTGTGTAAATCACCATCACCTGACAAAGCCTGAATTGCCAACTGCTTCAGCGCTGCCTCATCAACTGGGAGCTTCAGCAATTAGTGTTCATATGAAGAGTTAAACTGACATCCAAATGTTTGGAAACCTCCAGGGACGTCCTTACCCCAACCGTGGACTTTCCATGGGATGGCCTACACCACCCGTCTCACCTGGCTACTTACTGTCCTGGTCTCTGTATAAACCAGCTTCAGGTCAATCTCTGGCTCCTCAGGCAAGAGGAATCCAGGTCACATCAGTTCAAAGTCCACGTCCTCGCCTGTGAAGTGTGGCAGTTGAGTGCTACTTCATGAGCTTGCCAGTAATTTTCACAAACAGGTCCAAAATGACCAAAGCCCCGTGTTGAAGGTGTCAGTGGGACTTCACGATGCTGAGAGCCCAACATTGGGAGGAGAGCACATGCTTAGCCTGTGAGGTCCTGGATTAGATGCCAGAACAAAACAAAACAACCAAAAAAAAAAAAAAAAGGCTACACTTCTGATTCTTTGCCAACCTTCTCAGGTACATTAAGTGTGTTGGCCTGAGCTAGGTTGCAGGAAAAGCTTCAGGAAATTCTCTGACGTATATATTACTGATTTCTCTTTTTCAGTTGAGATTGAATGACGAGCCACAGGTTATCATGTCAGAGGAACAACCGTGAACCAGGAACTCAACGTAGATATATCTTGATTTGAGCATCATGACATCCTGGGCACTTTGCATGCTGTGTACCTTACACTCCTGTGTACTCTGTTTTGTGGTCAAAAGGAAACACTTTAGTAGCCACAGCAGACTTTCTGAATGTGTTTAGAAGTAGGAAAAACAGAACAGAAATAACATTTGCCCTTGTGGGTTAATGGCAGAAGTAGAACTGTGTTTGTTGAATACCAGACATGGGACCCAGACACACAAATTGCAGACAGATCCCCAGAACTTTGTGAAGTGCTGGCTTAGGGACGTTCCAGTATGGTTCAGTGTTCCTCTGAGGATAGCTGCACTGATAGAGAAGGAAATAGGCTCAATCAGGAGTATCTCCTGCCTAGGTGGCTCTCTATATGGTAACATTTGAACAAAAGCTAAGAAGACTATCACTCCTTGCCTTGAAATCCTCTGCACTACAGGAAGAAACCATTCTTATCTGTTGCTCAGGAACTGTAGTCACCTCGTCTGGCTCACCTGAGTTTTTCAAAGGACAAGTGCTCTGTTCCTTGGGATCTCTGCCCTGGATATTCCTTCTCATGAAAAACCTAAGCTTTCTAGGCTGGCTTCTGCACACATAGGTCTCTTTCTTTCCTTTGTGGGATTTGGATCAACCTGAAATTCTCTATACAATAGACCCTCTTCTTCTAGTGATTTATTTCCAGCCCACAGTGAATAATAAAATGACAGTGGTGGATAGCACCCATGAACAGCAAACATGCGATTTGTTAAGTGTGAGAGTAAGGCCACTGAGGTTAGTATAAAGATGGAGGGGTGGCACACTACACCTTTAGTCCCAGCACTTAGAAGGTAAGCTCTTCCCAGAACGCAGAAGCCAGATCTTTTGAGTTCCAGGTCAGCCTAGTCTACAGAATACGTTCCAGGATAGTCAGACTTACAGAGAGAACCCCTGTCTCAAAATATCAATCAAACAAGCAACCCCCCCCCACCAAACAAAACAAATCAGTGCTTAGAAGGCAGAAAAAGGAGAATCTCTGTGAGTTCGAGACCAGCCTGGTCTACATAGCTCAAGATCAACCAACATTAGTTAGAGAGACTCTATTTCTAAAATAACAAACAATGAAAAGAAAACAACTTGCATGCCTAAACACACAAGAGGGTCTAAAACCACCCGGTGGTGGCACACGCCTTTAATCCCAGCACTTGGGAGGCAGAGGCAGGCAGATTTCTGAGTTCAAGGCCAGCCTGGTCTACAGAGTGAGGTCCAGGACAGCCATGGCTATACAGAGAAACCCTGTCTCGAAAAACCAAAAAAAAAAAGAGGGTCTAAGACCCTCTTTTTATGTTGCTAAGGAGATTCCTATAGTTGCTCGGGAGCCCCTCCCAACTTAAACAACCTCAGAATAACTGAGACATTGGGCAAAAAGCCATCATTCCTCATAAAATGTCATGGGATGTTTCCAGTAGAGCTGGTGCTGGGTACTGAGCACACACCCCATGTGGGATACTGGGCTGAGTACTCCTCACACTTTGAATCTGGGTGATCTTGCAGAGCAATAAACATAGAAGCATATGTAAAGTGTGCCCCACTCAAGACTACACACATACCAAATAGTAGAACCAGACCTCGGACTAAATCTGTCCAGCAACCAAGGTGAGAGTTCCTCTATGCCAGCACAATGCCTTCAGGAGAAATGTGACACACTTGTCAGGTTAGGGTCAGTGACTAGAACCAGGCGGGTGAGGAAGACAGGTGTGAGAGAGTAGAATTCAGTGCCCACCCCCAAACCTGTGTCTTGTCTTCCCTTGACACGGCACACTTCCTGAAAAGAAGTCAAGCACCAGGTTTCTTGATGATGTGTTTATGTATTTGTGGTTTATTTGGTTTTGTTTGTTTGTTTTGTTGTTGTTGTACATGGAGTATAAGAATTTTTAGAAACTTTTTATTGATTCTTTGTGAATTTCACACCATGCACCCAATCCCACTCATCTCCTCATTCCTCCATATCCTCCCTCTGCCCTTGCAATCCCCACAAAAGAAACAAAAAATATAAGAATAAGTAAATAAATAAATAAATAAGAAATAAATCTTGCCATGGAAGCTGTGATATGTCACTGTGTGTCAGACAGTTGGGTATGAGAAATTTTATTTTATGTGAAGATCACTTGATTCTATACATTCGGTGATTTTAATTTTGACTCTTATTATTTTCTGTTTTACAATGGGGGAGATGGTGCATGCAGACTCTTTGCTCTGTCACTGTGCTGTAGCTACCAACCCTGAGTGTAGTATTTTATGGAAACTCCCAGAGATCATTACAAAGGCTTTCTAGGGCCCCAGTCCCAGGTCAGCCGTCTCCCACCTGGTCTTATTTCTGGCTACAAAAGTTGCCCAATCTGTCTCCTCCATTCCAGTGTACACTTCTGAACTCCTACGGGAAAACAAGAAATGTGTGCGTATATGCGTGGGCTCAGAGGCACTGTGTTCTGTGAACCCTGCTCCATGAGCCACCCTCTGGGTTCACTTTCTGCTCAGAAAGTCTGTTCACAGAGAACAGGTTCCTGGGAAGAAAGTTGCTTCACAGCTGCATCTGACATGCCTCACAAGTAATCCTAGGGTCTCTTCCCGCCCTTTTAGTTCTCCACGCCCCGGTGGCTGATGGGAGGAGATATAAACGAAAATGCTGGGCCCCCAGAAGCTGGAGGTAAACCTTCCTGATTACAGCCTCTGAAATTCGACCCCCTCAACAGATCACTTCTTAAAACACTCTCATTAGGGAATTCCAGTGACTCCACAGGCTGAAGTTGGAATTGCTGAGTTCAAATCCCCACTCCCTTCCTTTAGAATCAAGACTCTTCCTTATTCTCAGTCTTGGTACCAATTTTTATATGTACCTCTTTTCTAAACATTTGCTAATTTGTTTAATTGTGTGTGCTGTGTGTTTGCAGCAAAGTGCTACAGTGCACATGTGGAGGTCAGAGGGCAAATTGTTGGAGGATCGTCTCTCCTTTCACCATATAGGTCCCAGGGAGGAACTCAGGTCAGTGGATTTGGGGGCAAATGACCTGTTGAGTCATCTTGACAGCCCTACATGCATGTACTCATCCATACAGATGTTTGTTTCTTTAAAAGATGATAATTGTAATAGACATAACTGTGTGACATTGCTGACAGATAGTGATGTGTGTGTGGGAATTCCAATATTAACATTTACACTTTTTATGTGTGTGAGTATACTGTAGCTGTCTCCAGACACACCAGAATGGGCATTGCATCTCATTACAGATGTTTGTGAGTCACCATGTGGTTGCTGAGAATTGAACTCAGGACCTCTGGAAGAATAGTCGTGCTCTTAACCGCTGAGCCATCTCTCCAGCCCTAACACTTACATTGAATTTCAGTGATTCCTGGATATATACCAGGAAATGTTTAATTGTACTGGAGTAGATTAAATCGGAATGCATAAAGAAATTTGATTTCTGTGTGTCTGGGTGCCATAAAATCTCCATGGTGGGCTGGCAAAGTGGCTCAGCAGGCAAAGCCCCTTGTGGCGAAGATTAATGGCCTAAATTCAATCTCTGGAGCCTACATGGAGGAAGATAATAAATAACTCCCCAAAAGTTGGCCTTTGAACTCCACAAGCCCACCATGTCACATGTGCACCCACCTTCATAAAATAAATGATTTAAAATATTTTTTAAACACATGGTATTTAATATTTGGAGGAAGAAAATATTTATTTATCCCACAATATAGGAAGCTTGGTCCATTTTTTTCTAATGATTTATAGAAGCTGTATTTGGCTTAGAAGTCACCTACCTCCCCCAGGGTGACAGTAATTATATTCTCATTAATGGAATTGCTTCAGTTATGGCTTTCCCTTGATTTGCCCATCACAGTTGTGACCTTCCTCTTTTTCCTCTAAACTGCGTTGTTTCTCATGATTCTTTCTGGGTTAACTGACTAACGGCAAGCGTGCGCATAGACATGAAATACTGTATGGAGATGTGTTTACATTAGCTGCAGGACTGTGATGTCCCTGGATAAAAGGGAGTTTCATGAGCAATTTCTGAGGAGAAAGGAGAAAATACAGATACTGTGAGAACAGCACTGGTTTGTGCCAAGGACGTACAATCAATCCCACTGCCTCGAGGATGGGCAGACTCCGCACATCTTTTTTAAAAAGAGTTGGAACCTGTGGTGATGGTGTATGCCTTTAATCCCAGCACTTGGAGGCTAAGCAGGTGGATCTTCCAGGTCAGCCTGATCTACAGAGTGAGTTCCAGGATAGCCAAGGCAACACAGAGAAAACAACAACAACAACAACAACAGCAGAGAGCTGAAGCTTTGAATCACTCCAAAGCTTTCTTCAGTGTGTTGAGATTACACAATGTACTGCATTGTCTGGTTAGCCTAACATGTCATGTGTGCATACCTGCACCGAGGGTTTCCATCACTTCATGACCACTATGACTGGGTCATGTGAGAGTGATGGAACATTCCTTGTGACATCCCTAACATCCCCATCCACAATCCTAACCAGCATTTTCTAATATCTTTGGGTGGTATCTTTCAATACTGGTCATCTTATTTGACTTCCAGAAATTTGCCCTTTCGATGTGCTGGTATGTTTATAGATACAAGAAGAGTCATTGCAGTAGTACTTGCAACAGGGAAACAAACAAAACAAAACAAAGCAGGAATCTAAACAGCAATTCCAAAAGGCCAGGTTAAGGTATTATGGGACCACTTTGATAATTGTTGTTAAAACAGATTTGTTCTAAGTCAGTTTATGCTATGCTCTTGCATACACACATACGCATACATCCAACCCAACACTCATACTCATGCACACATACACCACACACACACTCATACACACATATACAACAAAACATACCACACACACTTACACACAAATGGGCACACACACTCATGCATACACTCACATACCATAACACACACACAACACAATACACACATTTATACACAAATGGACAAGCATACACTCATGCATACACATGCACAAAAACACATTCTCATGATACACACAGAATGCAGGACACACATTCATGCATACATATACACACATGGACCCACACTTACCACATATACTCATATACAAATGGACATACACACTCATATATACACACATAAACACACATACCACAATACACACACTCATGCACACAAGGGCACACACACCATACCACACACACTTACATACAAATGGACACATACACACACACAAATGGCCACATACATTCATGGAAAGACACAACACAACACATACACCCATACACATATGGACACACATACTGCATAAGGAGGAGATTGAAAATTGTCCTTCATGAGACAATCACGTGAGGCACTTTCTTCACAGTCATACAACTTAATATAAGAAAGGAATTCAATACTAACACCACTGGAGAAGGGAATCTACACAATTGATTTTGTAAAACCCAATGAGAAAATTCACATTAAAATATAAAATGGCCCCCAAACCACAGGCCTTATGCTATACTATCTACAATAAAAATATATCCCAACTTTGGTCTCCTCTGAAAGGCTCACATCCTATAAAACAGTTGAAACTAAGAACACAGTTTGATGATACAAGAGTAAGTATATCTTTCTACTTCCTCTACTCCACCTCTGCTGCCAGTGGCCACCTACCAGGAGGAGAAGCCATAGCCACGTCGCCTATCATGACAGGGCTCTCTTGTGATGGATGAGAGTCTCCAAAATAAAGATGTATTGGAGAAGTCAGTGGCTTGGACCTCTAATCCCAACACATGAGAGAGGAAGATCATGAGTTTGAATCTGTCTGAGCTACAAAGCTGGACCCTTAGTCTGGCACTCAGGAGGCAGAGGCAGATGGATCCCTGAGTCAGAGGCCAGCCTGATCTACAAAGTGAATTCCAGGACAGCCAGAGATACACCAAGAAACCCTGTCTCTAAATAACAAATTAGTAATTACTCTCCAACGGCTTCAGAACATGGTTGCTTGGGAATGGCTGTACTATCCAGAGGTAGACAGCTTGCCCAATACAGATGAGGCCCAGGGCCAACAGCCAACAAACTCATACATGGGAGTGTAAACACACACACACACACACACACACAGAGTAAACTTGGGTGCTTCTAATGAAGTTCAGTGGTAAATAACATAGAAAGGGCCTGGACTGTAGTCAGCATCTACAATAGCTCTGTCCTCCCACACAGAACACTCTCTTCCGCCTCCTCCACAGCCAGCTAAGACAAACTTCTTGTAACATTTTTTTTTCCCCCAAACTAGGGCATTCCAGTACCTTCTTTTTTAAAGAAATAAATTTTAAAAAATGTATAGGGCAATAATACAATATGAAAAACCATTAACTCCTTTCTTAAGAGGCTTTTAAAACAACAGAGCTAGGTTGGGAATATGAGTATATAGAACAGTGTTTGCCTAGCATGTGAGAAGGTCTCAGTTTAATCCGTAAGATAGAGTCCAGTTGTTCCATCTGACTGGAACATAGAAACATATGCATGTTCTCCAATGGAAAGCTTGTGCTACAGGTAAGTAACAAAGGTGGGATTTGAACCCAGCTACCTGGATTCCTTAAACCCTGTACATACCCTTCCGATTTTAGACCTTCACCAAATACTGTCATGTTCCAAACTCCACAGTATTCAATCACTAGTTAATTCTCCAACATAGCTTCTATGGCAACGAGTATGTGTAATGGAGATCAAGGACTGTGTGGATTGCCAGTGAAAAAGAAAACGAATATTCACTAGTGATTCTAAATGTGTGTGAAGCTTTGGGTCTTGGTTGCTGGTAGATTTCAAACTAGGCAGACTCTCTACCCTGGGTTAAACCCCTGCCATGAAATAAAGATTTAGTTTTGGACTTGTAGATTGTCTGGAGATAAGATAACCAGACCCTCAGCAGCCCCCTCACCACCACCACCACACACAGGGGGCTGGAAGCTGGAGTCAGCCATAGGCAGGATTCATATGACCACTGGCATTCATCTACAGTGAGTGCATTCAGATGGTCAGCAGCACAGATGTCAAAGGGAGTCTAGGATCAACTGGGGGAGCCCACCCAGGCTCATCTTAAGAGCAGCATGGCAGCATGGAATCTGGGCAGCTCTGAAAACCTGAACTTTTAAAAGGGCTTAGGAAAGTTCAGAACTACCAGAGTGTTTCCCCTGACCAGATACAATGTTGTGACTCAAGAGCCAGATGTTATGCAAACCTGTAATTCCAGCACCGAAGAGACAATAGCCGGAGGATCCTGAAATGGAGACAGCTCAGACATCTGGGATGGAGACGAGGGAGGAGGTGCAGAGTTCAGAATAAAATGGAAGCAAAGAGTCACTACCTGGAACTCCTGCATCATGGGGAAACCACAGTTTCTGAGAGAGTTGACATCCACATGTGATTCTTGAAGAGAATCAGATTCAGAATAGTGTGAGGTAGGTACAGTCTCAAATTGTGAGTGTTTACCGGTAGCCTGAACTCTGATGAGCAAGTTATCAGTAAAAAGTTCATTCCTACGATTTCAGTCACCTCTCTACAAAAAAGTAGCACAAGCAGTATTAATTTTGTAATATATATTCTATATGTATATATACATTATACACACACATATATACTTGTTCCTTTGACAAACATGCTTTGTTGCTGTTTGGGAGTTATTTTAATGATGAAATAATTTTCTTTATATTCATTAACATGAGAAACAATACTGAATCTGCAGAAGTTTAATATGCTCTACTTTTTCTTCATCGTCTGAGTCATAGATCACTCATCTACAAAATCCAAGACACAGACTCTACAAGTCTTTACTTGGCTGTTGTAAAAACATGAAGAGGATAGAAAAGAAGAGGGGGAAAGCAACGCTTTGTAGTCACAGAATTGCCTCGTGCCTCCTGAGCAAAAACAACCCATAATATGAGAGGCATCAACGCTTAAAGTTGAGCCACAACATCATGACTGTCACCCTCAGAGTACAGAGGTGAAAAACTGAGGCTCAAGGGTATGAATTTACTTTGCCGGAGTCACAGAGCCAGTAAGAGAGGAAAACGGGACTCACAGTCTCTTTTGTCACCTTCTGAGCTCACTGGTAACGATTTAACTGAATGCTAATTCCGGTGCTAATCCACATCCTCAGACTGCAGCATTTCAGATCCCCTGCTTACATATTCAAAACCTTTTAAAGCCTATCTCTGGGCTTCTAAGCAGTTTTTGTCTTAAAAGTCCCTAGTTCCCTAGTTCCAGGTACCTTGAGCCCAGACTTTAATCCTTACATTATTGGAAAGAAACAAATGAGTTTTCTCCATATTCTTTTGAAAGGGGAGAGATTAACTACTCATAGAACAGTTAACAGCAGGATATGACTCCTCTCGGCTGCCACCTGAGGAGTCTGTAGCCACCAAAGGCTACAGGGCTATCCACCTGCCTCCAGGACCGAATGACCAAGCTTCTGTCCGGAAGCAAGCTTTCGAACTACTAACATTTACTTCCTCTTTCATCTGTCCGGCTAGTCACAACTAGTTTCTTAAAAGTTCACAGACTAATAACTCCAGCACGGCTGATTTTTTTTTTTTAAGTCCTAGAGAACATTTTTATGAAACAAAACAAAACATGCAGGCACACTTGAAAACAAAAAGGCCCTGTTTGTAAATCAGTTTATTTCCTAGATGTTCCAAAGATTCTAGTTTTCATATTTTACAAAATGAAAATCCAGAATTACCAGTCTTACCTTTAGATATGCATGCACGGACACACACACACACACACACACACACACACACACACACACACACACACACAGGAGGCATCTGGGAACAGTCAACAAATGCATATAGCATCTCAATGCTCAGTCACCCTGAGAGTCCCTCTCTGTAGCGTCCCTGCAGCATTCTCCATGGGCACAATCAGCATAATACATAATACATCACTTGTTTTTCAGCTCTATTCGAAAATCTCAGTTCACTCAACAACAACAACAACAACAAAAAGCCCTTAAACCAGCCCAGAAGCTGGAATACTCCGTGTGAAAAAGCTATGCTTATAGACTCCATCCTTCCTGCCAAGTGAACAATGCTCACAACAGACCACAGTGTTTCCAAATAACCTTTTGGCAATAACTGGAAATAAAAAACAAACAGAGAAAAAAAAAGCACATGCATTTACCTGTACCAAGCACTCCACAGGTGAGGCAGATGTAAAAGGGGAAATCCTAGTTCATCTTCTGAAACTTTCCAAATCTAATGGTCTCTGGGGTCATCCTTCCTCGGAGCTGTCAGGTAAACCCCCCTCCATGTCTTGGCTGTTTTCTTTTGCAGTTTTTCCCCAGTGAAACTCTCTGCATTTGCATAAAGCCTACTTGTAGCCTATAGGACGTTTTGAGTAACTACTTGTTAAACTGGCTGTCTTGACATGCTCTTTCAAGCATGACATCATAAATCTCCATGGAAACCTTAACCCCACCTGCCTACATGCCAACGTTACCTGTCAAACAAAGACTTAAACAATCATCCGAAATTGTTCATTAATGAAACGTTTTCAACCGGGCTTGGGATCTTTTTTTGTGGTGTAATTTGTGCTGTTGGCAGCAAGGGAGCCAAAAACGGTGGCTTCGTTTTCAAAGCGTGAGCTGTTTTGCAGAAAACAATGATCAAAATTATAGGCATTCGTTAATCTGCCCTCCCTGTCTAACAATGCACTTAATCAGTGGAAGAGGAAGGGGGAAAACCTCACAGTGGCACATGTGTGCCTCTCTCTGCCCGATAAAGTTACTTTGAAAAATCTTCAATCCTCACTTGGAAGGTTTTCCTGCTCTGCTCCCCACCAACCCCCTACCTACTTTTAACCAGGAAAACTTGCAGAACAGGTTCCTTACCTGAGCTTGTGTGTCTGTGTGTGCAAGTGCAGCTGTCTGCATTTCCCTGTGGCCTGTGGCTGGAGAGGTGGGAGGAGGTGCAGGCATTTTTAACCCTTTCCTAGCATGCATGTGCATGTCTCCCAAGCTTATGTAAGTAACCCGACAAACACTGAACGTCTATTTGGGGATTTGGAGGAACCCTCTCTGAAAGACATTCAAGCCTTTTTGCATGTATACAATTTTCACTATCTCTGATTAAGATTTGCAATTACTTTTAGTACTGTGTATGGGTGTTTTGCTTGCTTGCCTGTCTATATGTGTACCATGTGTGCCCCATTGCCTGCAGTCCAAAAGGCAGCATCAGATCCTCTGGAACTGGAGATAAAGACAGCTATGAGCCACCATGAGGATGCTGGGAAGGGATCCGGAGTCCTAGGCAACATCAGCAAATATTCCTAACCATTAAGCCATCTCTCTTGGACATAGCTCTGCCCAGTTTGTCCCGAAACTCTCCTAGTTATATTCTGAGTTCATTACTTCTTCTTTCCACTTCCAAATGTGGCACAGATACCATACACTCTCCAGGTTTAAAACTGCTAATGCCCAGCACAGAAACATTCACATGGACCTGCTCCAAATCCACCAGAGTTTACTGACCATTCTCAATTGGCCGTCAGGCGCCACAGCATAAAGGACTTCAGTGAGACTGGAGGGGATCAGACACAATACCACAGTATTGGATGCCGCTGGGCTGCAGAATCCACCAGCTCTCACTCCCCAGCACCCTGCAGCAAATTGCACAAGGCTCAGCAGCACCTGCCCTCAAAGAGAGCCAGGGTTAACCTTTACTCTAGGTAAGCTCACACTGTCCTCTGCAGAGAGCAAAGCACTGGCTTTAAAACTCAGGGTGGCTCTTTCTGTTAAGGCATGGAAGGGTCTTTGGATCCACTCACAGATCTGAGTTCTGCATTGCCCCAGTTCACAGTCAACAGATGGGCCATTACCTTCAAAGGGAACCAAGAACTAGTTGGGTTTAATACAGCAGCTCAGGGTTGGAATCCTCCTGGGAGGCAAGGCTATTGTCAGAGATTCAATTACTGCCTCTGTGAGTTGAAAATACATCCAGATGAAGACTGAGCTTATGCTTCACCCAATGGGGGCACAAACACAATGTGAGACAAACAAAAACAAGATAGACTCAAATCTGGATTTTATTTGGTGGAATCTGCAGATGGAGTGGAAGCACTATTCAATCACAGTTATTCCTCAACTTCCATTAGAGAGGAGCCTGTGAACATAGATTCAGCAGGCAGAGTGGCTATAATGGGCCAAATCTTCCCTTTGGCTTATTTAGGAAATGACAGTATCTCAGCTTTTGCTTACTCGAGTCAAGCTTGGAAAAGAGATTTAAAAAAAAAAAAATCAGCATGTGAAAGGCACATGAGTATAATTAACAAAATAAGTTGGAGGCAAAAGCCAGGATTAACCCATTCATAGGCAGGCAAGCAGAGGTAAATGCTGAGGATGACATCATTATGGGATGTGGGAACCTTGGCTGGTTTAGTGTGGGATGGTTTCATGCCCCAGCAATCTTGGCCATAAGGACAGCACATGAGGGTTGGCACAGATGCCAAGATTTGATTCAAGGTTGGCCAGCCAGTAAGGAATTCTCTTACAGTCCCCAAAGGAGGGAAATACAGAGCTGCCAACACTTTAAGAATAGTATCATGATCTTACTAATCTAGTAACCAAGTTCAGGCATTTAAAACAATGTAATAGTTTGTATGTAAAATGTCTCCTACAGACTTATTTGTTTTAACAGTTACTCTCCAGTAGGTGGTGCTGTTCTGAGAGGCCTTGGCATCTTCAGGAGGTAGGGAGTAGCTGGGGGAAAGTTGGAAATTGGTGGGGGCCTGGGGTGGGATACTAATGGCTATGCTTTAGCCTCCCTCCATATTCCTTCCTCCTCTTGCTTCTCTGGTCTGCCACCATAGTTGCTCCAGCATGCATCTCTTCCCCAGCACTGTAGACAGTGCTCCAAACCATGAACCAAAATAAATCTTTCCTCCCTTAAGTGGGTTCTTATACCAGGTATTCAGGGGTAATGAGAAGAAAAATAACTAATGTAATAATCTGGCTTGTTTCTAAATATAGCAACATCTCCAGCAACTATAATTGCCTCAAGAGAGCAAATAACACTCTTGAATCTGTTTCAGCAAATCTATGTTGTAACAGAAGTAGGGAAGTGCTCACTCAGAAATAAAGCCTCTGAAAGATGAAAGAACACATGTAACTGGTTATAAAAAAAAAAAAGTGACTTAGAATCTGTCACTTAGTAAATAGTACCTCCAGTAAACACTTTCCTTGTTAAAATAATCAGTTTATCTTTACTTCTTTTGAGATCACAGCCACAGTGTGAGGCAAGAAAGACCATTATTCCCACCTTCCCTATAGGTATGCTCAAAGTGATTAGGTTGGGTTGGTCTTTCACAGAAATAGTGTTGGAGCCTCAATATAAATGTGGGTGGATCCAAGACTTGACCCCAGAATACCTGTGCTTAACCAAAGGCAACATTACACATAGCCTAATAAATCCACTCCCAGTGGGACACAAAAGTCTTAAACTAACTAGGCCGAGTGGAATTCTTCTAGCTTGAAAATCTTTATTGAATTGCCAAGGCAGACTTTCTGTGAATCCTCCAGACATCCTGAGTGAAGAGATGTTTAGGGTTCTGGGACTGTCCAGCTAGGGAGAATATAAGAAGCAAGTCCAGTCAGGAAAAGTCTAAGAAGGAAGTAACAACAGGGACTGGACAGAGGGAAGGCATTCATCTAGCTCTGGGCTGTATGCAAGCTATCATGGACAGCACAGAACAGGGTTAACACATCATTATGCTGAGCTCAACCCTCATAACTCCAGGACCAACAGATCTCAAGGATGAAGAGAAGGCTAAGGAAATACCAGTCTCTAGAAAATTCTGCAACCTGCTCTAAAGAAAAACCAAAGGACACTAAAAGAAATAAGGACATATTTTGTAAGTAGAAATCATACTTTGGGTGTCACCAAAAGAAAAACAGCATTTGAATATTTGAGAGAAACGGTGGCACCCAACCCTGGAAATCCTTCATCCTCCCACAGGCCTTGATCCTCTGACTGTTATTGGATGCTGTAGATTTCTTTTAGGATGCATCCATTCTTATTTTACTACTGCTTAGCGGTGCTTGGGGCGGGATGGGGGCCAGTTAATTTTTGTAGCCAATTGACTATACTGTGGTGCCCAGGTGTTCCATCAAACCCCAGTCAAGATTTTCCTGTGAAGGAATTCCTCAGGTGTGACTCACATCAGTCATTAGGGTGTGAGGAAAGCCAATCACCCTCCATAACTCAATTAGTGACAGATTTAAAGAGCAAAGGCTTCTCTTGCTCTGTAGAATCCTGACTGATGTATCTCATAACTCCAGGCTGCATGTGTGCAGTCTAGTTTCCTGTCACAGAGTCCAGTTCTCACTGGCCTCTAAGTAGCTAAGCCATCTCAGTTGTAGCCACCTCATGCCATTTCAAACACAGCTTGTCAAGACCTAAACTCAAGTGCCTGTCAAACTTTACTTAGCCGAAACCATATGTAATCAGAGATGAACAGACAAATTCATGATCAAATTAAAGTAAAGAAGAATAATAGGTATGCTTAATGTTAACAAGTGAACTCTCCTATCAGAATCCAGACTGATTCTGGGCATGGTGGGGCATGCCTATAATTGTAGCAGTCAGCGGGCAGATCCATAGGATTGCTGCAAGTCTGAAGCCAGCCTGGTCTTCATAGCAAGTTCCATGCTAGCCAGGCCTACATAGAGAAATATTTAGTTTAAAATCATTTTGGGATGGTAAGATGGCTCAGTAGAAACAGGCACCCAATGCCAAAACAGACCTATGAAGAGTTTGATCTACAGAACTCACATGGTAGAAGGGGAAACAGAAATTGACTTGTATACCGTGGTGCATATGCAGAAAACCTGGATTCAGTTCTGGGCACCCACATATTGGCTCACAACCACCTTTTATTCCAGTTCTAGGGAATCCAATACCATCTTCTGATATCCACAGGAACCAGGCAAACACATGGTCCAAATACATACACATAAGCAAAAACACTCATACACACAAAACTAAAATTTTTAAAAATAAAATTCATTTAAAGAAATTATAAGGGGAACATGGAGGCAGATGTAGCAGTCAAAGGTAGTTGGTATATCTAGGTTGGGTATTGGGTTACACTTCTGATTGTATGGGTATCTTGTTATTGATTATTACCAAATATATAAGCTTTTGGGAAAAAAAGAAATCATAAAAGTTTTGTTTTTTGTTGGTTTTTTTTTTTTTTTTTTTTTTGGTTTTTTGAGACAGGGTTTCTCTGTGTAGCCTGGCTGTCCTGGAACTCACTCTGTAGACCAGGCTGGCCTCGAACTCAGAAATCCGCCTGCCTCTGCCTCCCAAGTGCTGGGATTAAAGGGCGCTGCCGCCGCCACGACCACCCTGGCATAAAAGAAAAGTTTTAAAAACTAGGAAAGGATATTGTTTAAAATAGAAGCTCAAACAATGAGAGAGATTAGCTGAAAAGAGGAAACACAAGCTGATTCTTGATACAATACTACTATTACTACTACTATAATAATA
This sequence comes from Mastomys natalensis, assembly GCA_021653895.1. NCBI lineage: Eukaryota > Metazoa > Chordata > Mammalia > Rodentia > Muridae > Mastomys > Mastomys natalensis. The sequence continues at coordinate 1,532,376 of JAJTUV010000330.1, read as the reverse complement.
ATGATAATAATAAATAATACACTGAGAAAAAAGCATGAAAATATTTGCTCTATACTAGCTTATATGACTTGAAAGTACTGGTACTGACTAGAAGGAACATACGAATGTTTCATGGAATAATAAGAGAAAGGATCAGGGCAGTGGGCAAAGCGCATGCTGGTCTTTGAACATGCTTCTCATACTTTTTATATTTAGCATACTTTTGCACAGGAGACTGTTCTGATTTGACTGAAGTATCTGAAAACAGAGAAAGAAGGGAACAAAGAAACAGAGTAGAAGGAAAAGAGAGTGGATACAAAATATGGGAAAATCTCATTGCTTTCTCAGCACACTGGGGGCATAGGTTTCTCTCGCACTCTATTTCCTGTAGTCACTACCCCTTGCTCAGCCTTCAGCATCTTAGAGGTGCTGGCTAAGCAGCATTATTGACTACTGTTAGGAGCAATGCCAATAAACACTCACAAAACCAAGTCATTGCACATTCCATTTGTGCAAAAAGATATCTTTGGTGCAAGAATTGGCACGGCAAAGCCTGCTGGTCTTTGCCCCAAACTCTCAAAAAATCAATCCCTCAGTTCAAAGTTTCAACCCATAAAACCAGAACACGTGAGGCTCAGATTCACCCTCATGCAAAGACAGGCTGGTAGGCACCCCTGGGAAACCACCGATAAGGGAACTGGAAGCACAGAGAAAGAGCAGAGCTGCTAAGCCAAAGATAACTGAGATGAGACTTTGCAGTGAGGCTGGGGGAGAGTGGGTCTGAGAGGCTGCTGAAAGATGCTTCCAAATACTGTTCTAAGGCAGGCTCCAGACCTGCTGCTCCCCCCACAAGCTATCCCCATCAAGCCAAGTGTTGACACGGTGATGTCAGTTCTGTCCTCTCATTATTATTGCTTTTTCTTAATCTTTCATTTTTTTTGTGCATAATGACTGTTGTGTTTGTTTGTTTGTTTGTTTGTTTTTCGAGACAGGGTTTCTCTGTGTAGCCTGGGCTGTCCTGGAACTCACTTTGTAGACCTGGCTGGCCTCGAACTCAGAAATCCACCTACCTCTGTCTCCAAGTGTGGGATTAAAAGTGTGTGCCACCACTGCCCGGCTGCATAATGACTGTTGTATATAGTGTCTGTGAGTGTGTTTGTGTGTGCACGTTGGGGGTGTGTCCATGTGTGTGTATGTGTACATGTGAAGGCCAGAGGCTGATGTTGCACATCTTCTGCTATCACTCCCCCGCTTGCGGGTGCATGGGATCCAAGCTCAGGTCCTCATGCTTGTACAGCAGGCACATTCCCAACTCAGCCATTCCCCACTTCTCTAGTTTCTTCTAAATGTTTCCAAGCATCAGGAATGATAACATAGACCCCTTTGTGATCTTCTGAAGGATGTGGTACTGGGTGAATAATAGACTGGAACCTGAGGACAGAGCTTTCTTTTTTAGGGGAGATGGATAGTTGAGACAGGGTCTCTATGTAGCCCTGGCTATCCTGGAACTATGTAGACAAGGCTGGCCTCATGCCTGCCTTTGCTTCCCAAGTGCTGGGATTAAAGGTATGCATCCCATTCCTGGGTTCTGAAACCAGGTCTTGGATCTATTTCTTCTGATCTTGTGACAGTCCTTTTTGTACCTTTGTCCTCCTCCAGCCTGTCACTGTTCTCCTTTTCCTTCCTAGTGTGTCAATATGTACCTCTGGTTACATTCCAGACTGTAGCTGCCACCCTGGACCTTATCACTGTTGGTTTGTCTAAACACTGAGGCTGTTACCAAGCCAATCTCATCAACCTTCTCACATAGCTCTGAAAGCTAATTCTAAACTTTGCCTTTACTCTAGTCCCATACCATGGTCCAGGTCTGTGAATCCATACTTTTCTGCTGGCATTTAAAGCTTAGTTAGCAACCCAGCTTCCCTCTCCTTGTATCCACTGATAATCTTCTCCAAAGTCCACTTCTACTTTCTTAGGCTGGCCACAAGGAAGCCACCTCCATTCTCATCTCAACATCATCTCTCCAGTCTCCTCATTCTGGAAAATCCATCCAATCCGATTCCCGACATGATGAGGCTTTGGGATGCAGAGGTTAATCAGGAAAACAGGACTCCCCATCCTTCTGAGACTGCATTCAAATTCTGATCCCATGTGAAATTCTTCCTCCTAACTGTTGCTCTGTGCAATGATCTCTGCAAGCTTGTGAGGGCATGGCATCATTTCCAAACATAATTCTCATAAACACAAGATCCTAATTGTTAACTGTATGCTCAAACTGGTTTTGCAAAGGGTCTTTTGTCTTCTCTTCCTTCTTCTTTCTCATATTTTGCACACTGCTAGATATTAAACCTCATTCAGAATAGGCAAGCACTCTGTTGCTGATAAATACCCCAGCCCCAATACTCAATGGGTGATTTGAATAAGAATGGCCATATAGATTTGAATGCTTAGTCACCAAGGAGTGGCACTATTTGAAAGGATTAGGGGGTGTGGTCTTGTTGGAGGAAGTGTGTCACTGGGGGCGGGCTTTGTGGGTTTCAAAAGCCCAGGCCAGGCCCAGTGTCTCTCTCTCTTCCTGCTGCCAGTGGAGTCTGATAAAGCACTCTTAGCTACTTCTTCCAGCACCATGTCTGCCTGCACACCACCATTCTCCCTGCCATGATGATAATGGACTAAATCTCTGAAACTGTAAGCAAGCCCCAGTTAAATGTTTTCCTTCATAAGAGCCGGGCAGTGGTGGCGCATGCCTTTGGTCCCAGCACTTGGGAGGCAGAGGCAGGTGGATTTCTGAGTTTGAGGCCAGCCTGGTCTACAGAGTGAGTTCCAGGACAGCCAGGGCTACACAGAGAAACCCTGTCCCAACCCCCCCCCCCAAAAAAAAAATGTGTGACTTATGTATCATAAAAGACTAGTGGCTGGGTGTGCAAAGAATATGACGTGTTAAAGGAATCAGTTTGAAAGCATTTTTTTTAGAGAAATTTTGAATAATCTTGATATGTCTAAAGGCAGTGAGCGTGGTTTTAATGACCACATCATCTGTATTCAGACAGAATGAAACACAATAGTAAAAACACGAATGGAAGAACGGTCAAATACTTAAGAAAATGACGCTACCAAATGACCAAATGAAGGAGTTAATTTTCAGTGCAGCCCAAAGAGGGCTGGCATTTTCAAACATGACATAAAGATTGTCCATACAGCAGCTGCCTAGCATGTATGAGGCCCCACATCAAGCCCCCAGGAACACATCCATACCCACTACAAAGACTGAAGTAAGAATTCTGTGATTGAAAGGACTTGGGGACTGGTGGGGTGTTTTAGTTGGTAAAGTGCTTGAGGAGGATCTGAATTTAGATCCTCTAGGACTTCTAAAAAGCTAGTCACAGTGGCACACATCTGTAATCCCAGGAGACAGAAGGATCTTTATGGCTTGGTGCCTGGCCAGCCTAGTGTAATCAGCAAATGTATCCAGGTTCCTGAGAGTCCCTGACTCAAAACATTAAGTGAAGAGTGATTGAGGCTGGTACCTGATATCAACCTCTGGTCTCACGTGAACCGGGCCAGGAGTGGGAGTGAGGAAGAGGAGAAGAAAAGGGAGGAGGAAGTAATGGAGGAGAAGGTGGTGGAAGAGTAATAGGAGTAGGTGGAGAGGAAGGAGGACGAGGACGAAGACGAAGAAGAAGAAATAAAAGGCTAAAAACTCAGAAGCTGCAATTTTGCTAAAAAAATATTGTATTTGCCACTGACTAAACATGATACAGAAAAGGAAGAGGAATGCTAACTAGGCATCACTTTCAGCATGTGGCTTTTGATCCATGCTTAATTGGTTGCCAGTGTCCTCACCGTTAGCTTTTCTTTTAATTGGTGTTGTAGGAAAGCGAGGGAGAGCATCTTGAGAACAGTCTGATGTTAAGAGCTCAGTAAAATTCAACAGTTGAAGACTTTGGTGGAGTAGTTGGGAGTAAGGGGAAATCAGAAACAAAGTATAGATACAAAGGCAGGAACTTGTCCTCAGCAGAGCCTAGAGAGAACTGCCGCCAAAGAAGATGGAGAACCTTGAGTTGGGGGCCTTTAAAAAGACCAACATGATTCAGTATGGAGCATAGGTACACACGCATTCACAGAGAGCAGGTTGTCTTCCTGCTTGTTGCTGGTCAAGGCTGCTTCTTGGCTTATTTGTCCACCTGTTTTGCATTCATTCAGTCAAGTGGTTTATTATGGATAGAAAAACTGAGCCCAGATTTGTCATTGTACACAAAGGACAAATCCCAAAACCTGCCTGCCAAGACAAGTTTCTTTAGTGGGAGATATGTAAACTTTGGGGTCTGAGGTGAGTTTATAGATGCTGAAATATCATTGGCTTCATGACTGTAGTGAGTCAATCATTTCCCTGAGGCTTTTTCTTAATCCTAGATGAAGGCAAATAGTGCTGTGGAGAGAATGGGATGAGGATATTCATCCCCATTGTAACAGATGCTGAATACATGTCCAAACCCTGCTTGGAAAGGAAGAGGTAGCAACAGGTTGTTAACCATCCAGCTCAGCTTCAGTCTGCTGACAGCCATTTTAGGGGAGGGAAGGAAGTTTCAAATTGGGGGGAAAATTCCTAGCTATCAAAATTAAATGACTAGTATGATCTTTGAATATGTTAATAAGCAGAGTAAATAAATCTTGGGTAGTGTCTTAGTCAGTGTTCTATTGCTGTAAAGAGATAACTTGACCGTGGGAACTCTTTTTTTTTTTTTTTTTTTTTTTTGGTTTTTCGAGACAGGGTTTCTCTGTGTAGCCCTGGCTGTCCTGGAACTCACTCTGTAGACCAGGCTGACCTCGAACTCAGAAATCCACCTGCTTCTGCCTCCCAAGTGCTGGGACTAAAGGCGTGCGCCATCACAGCCTGGCATTCATTAACACAGAACCTGTAGCAACAGTCTATGACCTGGCTGAGAACCATAGTCCTTCCATTTAGTGGTGTGGCACTGACATCACTTTCCTAATGTTCATGATTACTAGATACCATGATTCCTTTTCTAAACTGTCAAAGGTGGATCCCAGCAGAATCACGTCTCAAACTCACACTTACTAACACTGGTAGAACTTGTACAGAGACAGCATCTCCGCAAGACAGAAGGAGACAGAATTACAAAGCCACTGTGTAAGAATGGCTTCTCTGGAAACTCGCCCAATCAGCAACATACTTCATGTGTGAAAAACAAAGACTTTTGTGTTGCGTGTAGTTTTAAAAAACATGCTACGGCCTTGCCTGGGAGCTGCTGCACTACAAGCCCCTCCAGGCTCCCTTTGTTACACCTGGCACAGCTCCAGGATAGCCACTGCCAGCATTGACCCGGCTTCTCTTTCCTACTGGCCTTTGCTCTGGGAGCGGTCATGTTACCAGTCCACTCCCGAGACCCTAGAATCCTAGAATAAAAGACACTCCGACACCTTTATTAATTTAGAATTTGCCTTCTAGGCACAATTGCTGGGTGCAAATACCTCCCGCCTAGAAATGCATGCCCTTACCAATTTATTAACTCTGTTTCTCCTCCTGCCCTAAAGTTAGTAGCTTGTATCAGCTAGCCCCTGCCAACCTCCTTGTCCATCCGCCCGTAGTGGAGGTCGCAGGGCCTAGCTGCCCAAAGGCCTTTCCTCCATGGCATGGCAGAAAAAAGCAGCCCCTTCCCTGCATCTCCTTTTCCTCTTGGGAGTCAGAAGACATTGCTTCCACACAGCAATTGGCTCCCAGCCTTCTTTATTGGCAAGTCAAGAACCAACTGGGGAACAAGACCTTAGCCTCAGAACCTACCCTTACACTTTTATGCTGAACCACAACCCACCCCAGATGAACTACAAGGTCTACTTGTTATACAGCATGATCTAAACTAATACATGAGTTTTTAGGTATCTTTCTTCTATCAGGATGTTTTGTCTTAGAATCTGGCAACTGAAAAATAGTATTCAGAAGGGAAATACCGGCAGATAGAGTCTATACCCTCTAGTCTCCTGTGTGACACAAAGTGTTCTCTGCACACACAAAATGAAGCGTCCTCATTTTTGCTCCAACATGAGTCCCTTCATTCAGCAGTTCATGGCACTGAGAGTCACAGTAAAGTTCCTTAAGTCATCAGAAGTGTGATCTAGAGATGTTTGCTCTCCTACTATTCCACAGGAAATGCTTCCTTCACTTCCAGGTGAGGTCACAGCCATGGTTCTTCCCAGCACCCACCCCTCCCTCGATCGTCTTTCCCAGTCATACTGTATTTCCACAGCACCGCTTCACTCACCCTGGCTGTTTCCTTGTGAACATGGAGGTGTTTTCTCTGTTTATTAACACTTGTCACTATTTTCTGTGAATTTTGAGAGAACTAGCATCAAACTGCCTGTCATTTACCAACTTTAAGTAGAGCTTGTTTCTGAAAAGCTACCCTTCTGGGGTAAGAGAGAGATGGCTGGATGGTTGAAAGCACACACTGCTCTTGCAGAAGACTGAAGTTCAGTTCCCTGCACTCATAATAGGTAGTTCACAACTACCTGTAAGCCCAGCTCCGGGGAAGCAGATGTCTCTCACCTCCAAGGGCCCCTGCACTCATGGGCATGCTGCACACAGATACAAAACTTAAAAAAATCTTTGAACAAACAAACAAAAGACTCTTGCTCTTCTAATTCAAAGGCAGTTAAAACTTTTCTTGTTTTGTCTTTAGATTTGCAAGACGAAATCAGTAGAGACCTTCTGGGAAGTGAAGTCAGTTAAAGACAAAGCTCAGGCTGAACCAAAGCCATGAATTCCTGTTTCCATTTTTGCTGGTTTTTATTTTTTCATTTTGTAGCCCAGGCAGGACTCAAAGTCAAGACCCCTTCTGCTCCAGCTTCCCTAGTGCTAGGCCTATACGGGATCAATCTTTGCACATGAATGTCTATTTCTCCAATGTCTTGAACACAGTACTACATCTTATTATTTCTTGTGGTGTGTTGACCATAGTGCTAAATATATACATATGTGAACACATAACTCATGAGATCTAAATTGATTCTTTTTTGTTAAATGTGTATAAGTGTTTGCCTACACATGTGGATGCTATGTGCATGCCTGGTACTCAGAGGTCAGAAAAGGGTTGTGAGCCGCCGTGAGGGTGCTGGGAATTGAACTCAGATCCTCTGCAAGAGCAGCCAATGCTTTTACCTGCTGAGCTGTCTCCTAGGCCACTGAATTGATTCTTTTAATGCAGGAAAAGTCTAAGTTTCAGTGAGGTATCATGGCCTAGGAAGAGGTGAAAGCAGGAGAAGCAGAGAAGCAGGAGAAGCAGGAGAAGCAGGAGAAGCAGGAGAAGCAGGAGAAGCAGGAAAGGAAGCAGGAGAAGCAGAGAAGCAGGAGAAGCAGGAGAAGCAGGAGAAGCAGGAGAAGCAGGCAGTTTTAGAAAGACACCAAAAGTGCTTACTGACACAGGGAAGGTAATCCTCCTCAACACTCAAACATTTGTGCTGGAAAGAAACAAGGATTTCAGACAAAGTCCTCGAACAAAGCAGAACAGAGCAGTGCTAAGAATTGCCGTGGAGACGAAGCAGCCTCCGTCGCTCTATGATCTGATCTCCTGGAGCTCCAACTGAGAAGGGTAAGAAGACATCAGCCCCAATGCCACAGCAACACACAGTGAAGCCTGTAACCCAAACCACACCCCAGCACCCAGCGGCCAGGCACTGGGATGCCCTGTCTGATGGCCCTGCACAATTTAAAAAGCCCATTAGGTCTGAAGATGGTTCAGGGGGTCAAAGTGCAAGTGACGCCCGAACCCTACATAAAAAGCCTTGACATGGTGTCGAGCATCTACAAGCACAGGACTCCAGGCCAGGTCAGGGAATTCCTCAGATGCTTGCCCCAACAAGATGGAGGTGTGAACCGGCCCCTCCAAGTCTCCCTGATATCCTCACACATGCGCTCGCCCATTCACATACCCTTGTATACACACATACAAATAAGTCAGTAAATAAGTACTTTGTGGCAAAGGCCTAAAGGCAGAGGGAGGCAGTAATGAGTATAGCCCTGCTTAAGCTTTATGTAAAATCTCTGGGGGACATTAACATATCAATCTCTCAGCTTTTTAGTAATTGAGAGTCAAAAAATGCATTCATAGTTTTAAAAACTCAAATACTTGGCCACGACGTGACTCATCCGGTAAAGGGGCTTGCCATGCAAGCCTGACAACCTGAATTCTATAGCAGGAACCCTTTAGAGGCAGAAGGAAATGACTGACTCCACAGACTTCATCTCTTACCTCCAGACTTGTGTATGAGCATGTGCGAGCACACACACTTGCACGCGCATGCGCATACACACACACACATGAAACACTACATTTTTAAAAATTAAACTTAAATGAGAAATTCTCTAGTAGGAATAGTCTGGTTCTTAAACTAGGATTATGCAGCAGGGCATGTTCTTCTTTTCATGGTATTTGGTAGCAAAGAATTAGACGAGTCCTAGACTTTTCTACTACCAAGCTATCATGTACAATACCAGATGCATCATTTTTGACTTGCTATTTTTTTCCTGTCAACCATGCTGGGGAAGCAGCCAGGAACACAGCCCCCAAAGGAATAGCTGGTATTTAGAGTCTCAGGGTCTGGAGATGTACATCAGATGGTGTCATTTGGCTTTCTCCAAAGGAAAACAAAATCCACAGTCACAATGTAGAAGAACAAAGGGAGGCAAAGTGCGAACGCGGGAGGGAGACAAGGAATGCAGACAGATGAGGTGCTGTCTATAGGTATGTCCTGAGTGTTTACTATGGTGGCTGGGATGGACTCACAGAACCTCAGCAGTAGCTGTGTGCACACAGATGTGTCCTTCGAAACCACCCCTACCCCCACTCCCTACGCCCACCCCACCTCCCATCTCTGCTTTAGACAGAAAATACAAACAGTCAGAGAGGGAATGTGGCATCTGCCCAGCCTCCAGGGAGAACAGCTGCTAAGCCACCTCACAACTCCAGCTCAGGTGTTATTTGGGACAGGAGATCTGAGGCCACTAACCAATCTCCCTTCCCACTCAACACAGGCTTTTATCTTTTCTATGCTTATCTCCATCCCAGTCAACTGTGGTGGTCCCTTGTGTGTGACAAGCATCAACTTTAAACTGGGCCTGGCATGATGGCTTGGGAGATGCGTGGAGTCTTGTGAGTTCAAGACAGCCTGGTTACAGAGGGGTTCCAGGCTAGCCAGGGCTGCAAAGTGAGACCTGTCTAAGAAACAAACAAACAACTCTAAAACCCAAACCATACAGGCCATGATCAGGGTAGGATAGTGGAGTAAACCAGGATTCTGAGTTCACATTTCTTTTGCTTCAAATCCCAACTTTTCTTTATTGTGTAATTGTAAATGAGTTTAAGTTACTTCCACGAGTAGCTTTTCATTGGATATAGTATTTCCCAAAACAGTGACATAAAGAGAAGAAATCCTATTGCTCAAATGCACATCGATGCTGCGAAGCCTGCTTCAGAGAAAAGGGAGTCTTCCTAATCACACAGATGTGGGTCCTCGGCCCATCCATATACCAGTGAGGTTTCCCGTCTCCATTCTGAAATTCATAGCCTTTTTTTTTTTTTGCAATGTGAAGGGAAAAGAAAACAAATGTTAAAAAAAAAAAAGCCAAACAAACCACATTTTACAACCTTAGGCATTCGGATAGAAGTCTTAGAGAACATTCCACTTAAGGGAGAAATGGAACTAAAGATTAACTATGTATGGACTGAAACTGTACCAGTTGATGCCAACTCCATTTCTATGGAAAATCAAAAGCTGAGTGATTTAAACAGCGTTGACAATGAACTGGCAAGGCTGCAGACTGAGAGCATTGAGCCTGTCTCAGGACCTGCAGTGTGCACACCAGTAGGCTCTCCCCCGACCTGCCCACTTATCACAATGGCTGAAAGCTCTCCACTTCCTCCAAGACAGTCTCCAACCTCAAAGGTCAATCTGATAACAGGCCAATGAGAGCCACCAAGGAAGCCTCACATCTCCTGTGACCCTAAACCCACTCAGTCTGCTAAAGAGTAATTGCACACAGCCCAGGAACAATGACACCCTATGCCACAATTGGATGCTATCTCTGTGGCTGTCAAGATAACCAGAAAAAAACAGGTGACTGAAGACAGCAGAAAGGAAAGGATCTAAAAGAAAGTATCTGGGATTTGTAAGAAAGAAGTAAAAAAGAGCAGCAGAAAAGCATCTGACAACAGCTTGAAGAAAAGGGGCTTGTCACAGCACGTCTATTTTTAGATGCTTTATTTTACCTTTACATGTACTTGTGGATATTTGCATTCATCTGTTCATTCAGTCATCCATTTGTTCATTTATTTATTTATTTGTTCATTCATTCACTGTGCCAAGCACTTGAGTGCTCCCAGGATGAATTACAGTTGCACCACATCTCACTCAGAAAACAATATTCTTTGTGGCCTATGCATTTGATGCATTTTTAGAGAGCGGCCTTCCTCTTGGGTCAGGCCCCCTGTTTTCTTCCTCTTCTGCCTGCTCTCACATTAAACTTTTTCTGTAGCTAAGCTGGACACCAGGAACAAATAAGTGAGAGGAACACTAATGTGTCTTTGCACTGTGAACCCCAAGGTCATCTCCTTCATTAAAAAATGAGCCACGATGGCTGGAAAGATGGCACACTCACGAGCACACAAGTAAAAATAATAACAAAAGACTGGGCATCGTGGCTCACGCCTTTAATCCAGTGCTTGGGAGGCAGAGGCAGGTGGATTTCTGAGTTCAAAGCCAGCCTGGTCTACAGAGTGAGTTCTAGGACAGCCAGGGCAACACAGAGAAGACTGTCTCGAAAATCCAAAAAAAAAAAAAAAAGTAATAATCACCGCCACCACCACTACTACTATAATAAATAAATCTTTTGGGGGTGGGTGTTCAAGATAGAGTTTCTCTGTATAGTTCTGGATGTCCTGGAACCCTCTTACTCTGTAGACCAGGCTGGCCTTGAACTCAGAGATCCACTTGCCTTCCCCCCTCCTACCTGTCCCCACCTCCCTGCCTTACTGGGACTAAAAGTGAAAGAAAAAGTTCCAGACGAGGATCCTCAAGACCAATTTCTCAGCACAAAGGAGATTTATTTGCCCCAGAGCAACACAAGGCAGGGAATAAGAGACAAAGCAAGAGATAGAGGCTAAGGGGAAGGGAAAGAAGGAGAGGGTGAAGGGTTTTTTATCCCCAGTGACAAAGGACTGCCTATGAATAGCAAAACGGATGTGGCCCATAGACAAATGGCAGTTTATAAAGGTAAAAGGGAAAACCCTGTGTTAGGATGAGGTTTGATTTTAATTGGGCATGTTAATTAGGTGAGCCAAAGGGGACTTTTGATTGCTAGACTTCGGTACTTTGCTAGCTAGACCTTGGTAGTTAGCCTCAGGAGGAGGAAGTAGCCATATAAGAAAACAGACCTTGGTGGCTAGCTTTAGGAATGTGTAATCTAATGATTTTAGCAAGACAGAAGGAATGGGGGAGAAGGTCAAGGCGTGCCAGAGCCATGTTTGCCATGCTCCAGTGGGCTAGATCCTTCATTAAGTATCTTTAATGAGTGAAAGAGCTTGTTTAGACTGCCTGGGTTCAGATTTCACCTCAGCCCGGATGCTTACCCACTAGTGTGACCATAAGCCAAGGGCGGGCTTTGCAAACCCAGTCTTCCATCTCTTCCTCGGTGTGTAGGGAAGAAGCATGGTACCTTAGATGGCTGTGTGAGGAATTAATGAATGCCAAGTCCCAAGAGTAAGTACTTAACAAGGCAGAGGGAACAAGGGAGACCATGCTGCGACGTTGGAGCTGGCCAGAGTGCCTTCAAAAGGCGTGTACCACCACGAACAAATCATAAAAACAACAAAAACAAACAAACAAACAAACAACAAAATGGATGAGTAAGTAGGAATGTTTTCCTAGCATAAGCAAGGTCCTGGGTGTAACTTTAACTCTGCAACAACAAAGACTGAGTGGGCGTGGCCTGGAGAGATGGCTCAGAGCCTTGCGCAGTCTGGAACCTCAACTGGAGAGAGGCACAGAGCAGCACACACTGGGGCTTGCTGCCTGCGAGTCCAGCTAGAAAAACGAAAGCTCCAGGTTCAGGGAGAGATTGGTTCTCAAAATAAGAGCAGAATGATAGACAAGGACAACTGACAGAGCCCCCTTTTGGCATCTATGCACATTCACAGGTTTGCATACACACATATGTACGTGCTACACACACTCACAGGAACACTTGTATGTACATTCGCATGAATAAATACATGAAATTAAAAATATTTTTTGAATGAGCAAGACTAAAAGACTGATAGTGTGTTCCTACCTGGTCCCTCAGCCTCTCCTGGTGGCCCATGATTGCTGTGGCATGGTGGGGGTACTTCTGTTTTAGATGCTCTAGGAACGCCTCTCTCTTCCTATCCATCTCAGACGTTTGCATTCCCAGGATCTCTTTGGAAACTTCGGGTCCACCTAGAGTGTGTCCTTGGATATTCGGCAGGCTTGAACCTGAGCCTGGTGTTTCATTAGAAAGGCGTTCCTGGCCTGCGGCATGCTGCATCTTCTGGGACGTCACATGAAGATTACTTTTCCTTGTTCTGCAAGATGAAGAGCAAGTGCAGTTCACAATTAATGATCTCACAGGCATCTCATTTGTAGAACACCAAGGGGCTTGTGGCAGTGCTAACGAATCAATGTAACTTAGCAGAATTTTTTATTTGTTGTTCTTTTTTTAAGCAAGAATGAGGGGAAAAAATCTACAATCAAAAGGAAATTTGAAAAAGTGGACTTTAGATGCTATAGCAAATGTTTTTTACTTCTTTCTGTCATTGAATGTTACAAATGAGAAAGCTTGGAGAGACTGGTTGTTTACAGGTAAGTAGGCTGCCCCTATGTCTGTAATTACCACAGCGGTAACCCAGGTATTCTGACCATTTGTATACTTTTCATTATAGTTTCAACTAGTAACAGGATTTTTAAATATTTATCATCTGAAGATGGTTCTGACACATGTCATTCAGCACAAGAAGAATGATAGCTGTATAGCCCTCAGAAGAGTGCCGGCACCTGTGAACCTCTGGGAAGTTCCATTTCTCTGTTCTCATAGGCCAGGTGGGGGGAATGTCAGGAGAGGTAATAGTTGGGGATCTATTAAGTGAAGCCTCAGCCACATCTTCCCTGAAACGACTTCATCCAAAACACATACACCAAGGGAAGCACCATGGGTGCTTTGATGGCTTTGACCTAGGTAGATGGCTTCCAAGCTGGCCTCTCAGAGTCGATCATTAGAGTCTCCTAGAAAAAATCAACTAGGGGGAACAAGGTTAACGCTTCCAGTTCATAGCATGTAGAAGGATCCCCCTCCCCTCCCTCTCTTTTCATTTTTTTTTTTTTTTTTTTAAGATGAGGAGGAAAGGACCACGAGAAGCTGCAAGAAATCAAGAACCCAGCACTTCACAGCCTTTTGCTAGTTTCTTTGTCTTTGTTTTGTTTTTGAGACAGGGTCTCACTATGTAGCTCTGACTGGCCTGGAGCTAGCTATGTGGACCAGTCTGGCCTTGAACTCACAAAGATAATCCTGACTCACCCCTCACAAAAGTGTGCCCTGGGGCTGAGCTTAAGCTTGGGACGGGCAGTCTGGTTGACACCACAAGTATCCAGACAGCCTCACAATGTCTCGAAACAAAGCTGGTGCACCACCACGCCCAATTCTCACGTCTCTCTAGAGAAAGCAGAATAGGCTTAGTGGGTACAGGCATTTGCCCCCAAGCCTGAGAAGAAAACAAATTACTACAAGTTGTCCCTGACCTCTACATGGATCACACACACACACACACACACACAACACACACAGGTGTTCAGAATTTGGGTGTAAACCATCTCCCTAAAAGCAAGGGCACTGATAAGCTAACACTTCAGCGTCTCTTTGCCTGGAAACCTTTGCATACAGAGTTCCCAGTGCAGACTCCCTCTGGCAAAGAACAGAGAATATTTTCATCTCTGGCTTAGTTCCTTGTCCTAGTCTTCCAAAGCTCAATGTGTGTCCTGAGAACAATTCTTCTTGTGTACCCCACTTCTCATTACTTTGCTCATTACATACCATCACCATCAGACACTGATGAAGAGGGAAGGAAAACAGCCAATTGATTACTCTTAGCTTTTAATTTTTTAGAATAACTTAAAGGGTCAGAAGACAGAAGTTCTGATTAAAAAGCTATTGAAATTAGTATAATTTTATTTTTTAGTTAATAATAATCTTTATTAAGTAATATACTCTACACTCAAGTTCGCATCACAGTTTCCTTTTTTAAAGCACCCTTCCCTAATAATACAGGAGTCACAGAGTCTATTACATAGAGCAAAACACATGACTGGGGATACAGCTTAGAGGTCAATATCTTGGCTACGATGTGCAAAGCTCTGGATCAGAGCCACAGTAGCACCACAAAAAACAAAACTAAGAACAGAAAGGTCATATCTCAGGCTAATAAACATATGTGCCAGAAGACACACAGCTTCATCTTGTGTGTGTGAGTGTGCATGTATGTGCATGTGTGTGTGTTGTATGTGTTGTACACATATTTTGCATTGGCCAAAACTGCTATGTGTATGACAGACATCCTATGGCTTTTCAAGACTGCTTTCAACATTAAGATAATCCATGTAAAAAACTATCCAGGACAGCTAGATTAATGAAAAGTCTGAAACTCTGGAAAGGTTTTGCTTTACATGGACAATAAAACACACGCATGCACATTCAGTCATATATATGGACAAAAAGTCACATGTAACCAGTCAGGCAAGAGGAAGACACACTCTGCTGGGCTATGCTCCGTCCAGGGACTGTGACAGCAGGTTAAGACAGCTGAAGCAGACCTGCAAACTATGGAGTCTCCCACGTTTTTTTTTTACTTGAAATAAACAGGGCAAGCAGCTAGAAGTCAGGGCTCAGAGGTTACTGACAATCTACAGTCAGCATTAGCCTTTCAGGCATCCCACGTACTGCACTTTAAACTCAACCCTTTCTTCATGGTTTTCATGGGGAAAGTCGCATCAACTTTACAATGTTTTCCTATTTCTCTCACATTCTTGTGGATTTTAAAATAATGTCTCCAGTTGCCTAACAAGCTGAATGTGACATACAGTAAAGGGATGGAAACAGTACCAGCAGTCAACAAGGGAGATTGATGCAGGCCACCCGGTAGACAGAGCCCATCTTTGTCTTATCACTCTTATTGCCCTCATCCGCTGCTCCATCAGTCCATCTGCCTCCTCCCCAGCCCAGCAGCAGCACCTCAACAACCAAATCCTGTCCACCAAAAACCTCTTCAAACTCTTCACAGTTGCTTAGGCCTTTACCTCTGGCTTTGGAAGCTGCCGGCCCCACACCTGAAGGAGAAATGACATCTGGACCATTGCAGTGACCTGGGGAGAATTCAGCCTTTTAGGTGAGCATAAAACCCAAGGAGAGGCATGCATAAACAAGAAAAGAAACAGACAAAGGTCCGTTTTGCCACAATTCCACAGTTACAGTGTCAGACCCAAGTGGGCCAGCTTCACATTATCCGTATGAATGAAGAAAAGTGCTTGTGTAGACTCTCTAGCCGCCAAACAGAAGGGTAGTTCTGTTTCTTGTTTGGAAAGAACTTTGGTGCTAAGATGTAAATATGGGTGTGTCTGGCTGTTTGCTATTCTGGGAATCCTTGTCTAACAAAGTAGAGAAGTTGTAGCCTAAAGACAAGGCATGGTCGAGGCTGAAAGGCAGCCATGTTTCCTCTTCCTGCCAACCCTCCCAAACAAGCTTCCAGGAGCTCACATTCCAGAAAAGGGCAAAGAGAGAAAAGAAGTTCCAACCAGTCCTTCAAACAACTTCCACTGAGCACACCTGGCAGAAAAGAGAGAGGGGAGGGGAGGAAAAAGAGGCAGGGCATAGAAACCAAGATCCCTGCTGTTCAGTAATCCCAGGGGAGCGCAGCGTCGAGTTCGACAGCCTGGACAAGAAGTAGAGCAGGCCGGACGGAGAACAAAACAAAAAAAGTTTAAAAAAAAAGCCAAGCATCATGAAGGAGCCGTCCATACAACAGGCTATGAAGACCAGCAACTGCTGGACTGTATCTTGTGACTGTGTCTTTGCCATGTTCCGGTTACTTGAATCAGATCACACAGCGAGAGATCTGGGGCTAGGCATCATTTGGGCACCTCACAACCTCCTGGGAGCCAGCAGTAGTGTGACTACCTTTCTGTGACATTTGTTTCATTTTTATCTTATTTGCTTTTAATTTTATTTTTTGGGCTGAGAAATAAACCCAAAGCCTTGTACATGCATATTAAACATGTACTCTACCATTGAATTATACTTTTTTTTCTGTGCGTTTGTGTGTGTGTTATGTGTGTGTGGTGTATGTACACCTATACATGTGAATGTGTCTTTGCATGCCTGTATGGAGGTCAGAGATGGAAGTTAGGTGTCCTCTATCATGCCCTACCTTATGTTTTGAACAGGAGCTCATCAATTCTGTTAGATTGGCTCGCTCGTTAGCAAACCCTGGAGACCTTCTTGCCTCCCCCATCCCAGCGCTGAGATTATGGGTAAGGACCACCTCATTAGCTTAGTGCATGTGTTCTGGGAACCCAGAATCAGGTCTTCATGTTTGCTAATCAAGTACTTTACCTACTAACCCACATCTCTAGCTTCACCTTTATTTGTTGTTTGTTTGTTTGTTTGAGATAGTGTTTCTTTGGGTAGCCTTGTCTATCCTGGAACTCTGTAGACCAGGCTGGTCTCAGCGATCCACCTGCCCTTGCCTCCTGAGGGCTGGTATTAAAGGTACCTCCACTATCTGGCTCTCCTCACTTCTTCATAGTGGTTAGCTGAAGTGCTGGGGATTTTTTGTTTTGTTTGATTTTTGAGACAGGGTTTCTCTGTATAGCCCTGGCTGTCCTGGAACTCACTCTGTAGACCAGGCTGGCCTCGAACTCAGAAATCCACCTGCCTCTGCCTCCCAAGTGCTGGGATTAATGAAGTGCTGTTTTTAAGACAGCATCTACGTAGTCCAGACCAGATTCAAACGTGTCCGTCCACTTTTCTCAGCTCTCCAAATGCTGAGTTACAGTCAGTGTGCCATCAACCTAGGCAAGATGATGCTTTCCAAATTGTCAAAGAGCCCTTGTCTTCAGGAAGTTGCTGCCTGGTTGTGAGGCCTTTGGGTTACTCTGACAACCACTGAACTATAAGTTAGAATGAACACATCCCCAGGTTGCTCACATAGGTAGAGTGGACCTCCTGTCCCCTCCTTCTAACTAGGACCTTCTGCTAATACCAGTCAGTGTAATGTGGACAGAAATAACAGGAACACTTCAGCCCTGTCCCTGAGCCTTGTAAATAATCTTGCAGGGTTTCTGTCTTTACTCTGGCCAGCTGAAGGCAAAAGATGCCTCCTAAGGGATTGTGTGCTGATGGGACAGAAAGGTCACCCGAGAGATCCAGAAGTTCAGGAACATCATAGCCTACTGTGCATGACCAGGAAATTGACCATGGCCATACAAAGGTACCAAGAACAAGGTGCATGCACAGATGGACACTCAGTGCTCCTCAGTTTTCCAGTTCTCTTGTCAATGTTATGAAGACCATCACCATATACAAACTGGCACAGGAATTACAACTGGAACAAGGCAACTGTATCCCTTTACAGGACCTTAAAAACTAAGTCCATAGGCTGGAGAGATGGCTCAGAGGATAAAGTGCTGGCAAGCCTAATGATGTGAGTTCAATTCCTAGAACATCTATAAAGGTAGAAGTTGTCCAGTGACCTCCACACATGGACTATGGTATACACACTCTCACACTCCCATATCACAAATAACAATAACAATAATAATAGTAGTAATAGTAATAATAATGGGAGCGAGGCTGAAGAGATAGCTCACTAGTTAAGAACACTGGCTGCTCCTCCAAAGGATCTGGGTTCAATTCCCAGCACCCACATGGCAGCTCACAACTGTCCATAACTCCAGTTCCAGGGGATCCTTGCCACTTCTGGCCTCTGTAGGCACCAGGCAGGCATGTGGTATACAGACATATACCCAGGCAAACATTCATATCCATAAATACATTTCTTAATAAATGAAGTCAAGGATAAAAACAATTCCTCATACAGACGTCATACAATACTTTATAGAATAGGTAGAGTCTTCCATGTAATCTCGATAAGTGTCCTGTGTTATGTTGATTCAAGTTAACTGACTGAGTCAACTATTCATTTGCACAAGTATTGATGAAATGCCTGTTCCAAACACTGAAAGGGATAGGAGCGGGGTGGAGTGCTGATCAAAATAGACTGCATAGAAACATCTACGTGATGATTAGAGAGTCAGTCAACAAACAACTAATGTACAATTTGAGCATCGGGTTAGTGCTTTAAAGAGAGAAACAAGATATGGGGGTAGAAATTGACTGGGCTATTTCAGAGCACAGACTGAGTATCTGTTATTCTCTAGGCTAGTACTAGATGGGCTCCCATGGTCCAGAGGAGGCAAGCAGATGGATGGACCCCTGGCACAGAGCTTTCTAGAAGCCTTTAAAAGCCAGAAAAGGAGTTCATGTTGGGGACAATGTCACAAGGGTCATACTAGGTGCCCATGGCCTACAAAGAGAATAAGACACAGATTCAAATTCTACCAACAGCCAGGCATGATGATGCACACCCATATCCCTGCCCTTGTCAGGAGGCAGGAAGATCAAGAGTTAAGTCCAGCCTTAGCTACATGAGTTTCAAAGCCAGCCTGGGCTGCATGAGGCCCTGTCTCAAACAAATTTTCCCAATGATTCCTGAAAGCCTACTCTGCCAAATGCTTAAAGCTTTTAGACCGAACACCTATGGGGGTTACAAAGCTAAATGTGGAAACTGTAAAAAACATTAGCATCAGCAAAGGGTTTCCAAACCTGCAGCAAACACAACTTAATTCAAAATCATATATATGATATATATAAACCTATCCTCAGATACCAGACACACACGTGGTGGTGAAAGTGGTGTCTAGATTCAGGCACCACGACAGACAGACACATAAAATAAAAAGCAAACCAACAACACTGTAATTCCAGCCCTTAGGAGGTAGGGGTAGAAGTTCAAGGCCATCTGCAGCTACATAAAAACTGTGAGGCCAGCCTGGGCTACAGGATGCTCTGTCTTGAAAACAAAACAAACAAAAAGCAAGCTATAATGAGCCTGAGAAGTTTCTGGCAGCATGACCCCATGATGCTGCTTCACAGGAACCTTGATTCTGAACACACATCTTGCATGCTTCAATGGCGTCTACCGCCATGCCACAACTTGCCGAAAACACAGCCTTCAACACACAGGCTCGGATTCTATTACTCTATGTTTTGAATTGCAGTGCTTTCAGCAAGCATGCAAAGCTTTATGCTCTTAGAGAAAAGGAATGGTTTAATTACAGAAAACAAGGACTTTAAATAGCTTCCCACTGTCATCCTTCAGCGTGTTAAGTATCAAATTAGTGTATCTTCAAAATGTATTATCTTAGAATGTTTGATTTTAAAAGAGTGCTGTTCAAGATGCTGACTTGAAGTACATTTTAAAAAAATCATTCAGTAAATATTGGCTTGAAACTGGCATGGAATTTCTGCAATTTCTGAAATGGCTTTAAACATATTTTTGACATTTGTGTTGTGTGTTTATGTGAGTGATATTCTCAGCCTGATTATAAAATCAAACTATCAATGTTGAAAAGCATTTTAAAAAGCCCTGTGTCTTGCAGTATCAAATATTGAGCCAAGATGTAAATCCTTATATAAAAATAAACAAGCACATCCATCTCAGTATGCAAATTTGTTTCCAATTTTAATAAATGATTAAATTACACACACACACACACACACACACACACACACACACACACTTTGTCAGCCTTGTTAGCACAAGCATTTAATCCCAATTCCAACACTGAGGAGGCAGAGGCAAGCAGATCTCTGTGAGTTCAAAGCCAGCTTGTTCTCTGTAGCGAGTTCCAACATGGCCAGGACTAAATGGTAAGAAGACCCTTTCCAAAAAAAGAGAAAAAAAAAAGAAAAAGAAAAAATTATATATACTAAAGAACTTTTTAAAAAACAGGTACTTGATGTTTAAGATTTGCTTACTAAAAGACTTTATTTTTAGTTTTAACTATGTGTTTGCATGTGTATCTATGAGACATGAATGCAGTTGCCCAGAGACCAGAGGAAGATACTAGATTTCCTGAAATAGGAGTTATAGTTATACAGTTATAAGCTTTCTGGATGGTGGATGCTTGGAACCAAACCTGAGTCCTCTGGAAGAACACTTCATGTTCTTAACCACTGAGTTATCTCTTCAGTTGCAAGGAGTTGTTTGAAAATAAGCTTCTTTATGACTTAGCCCCGTAAATGTATGATTTATATGCCTCCTTTATTATAATTGTATATAGCCACAGTCATATAGATCGTCCCAGTTGAAAGGCGCTAGCGGCAGGAAAAGTTTAGGAAGCCTTCAAGCCACAATGTTATCACCGTTTCTGATAATCTTGAGATGACCATATGTCACCTTTTCCAAAGAGCTTTGACTCGCAACTGTTGCCCAGTGAAATTATTTATAGAGTTCCTTTTATTCTCAAAGGTGTGTGGGCTTGAACAATGAGTTACATGATCACCCAAGGTTTCATTATACACAGCTGATAGATAAACCAAAATCCCTAGGGTAGGAAGCATCATTAGCCTTCTGTCTAATTAAGAATGGTTGGTTAAGTGTCCCTCCATGTGACTAGCACTTCATGGGATGTTACAAATACACACAAGTGAGAGGTGGTCCTGGGCCAAACCCCATGTTGTAACCGGGTAAACAGACACTTGCAGATATAAAGCAGAGTGGCAGATTTGAACATGTGGCACTGCAGGTGATGTTAGCCTCAGAAATGCTGCTCCCTCAGCTCATCCTCGGAGAGCCATTCAGGTCCCATTGAAGTACTCGGGAGTCAGGCAGAATCAGATCTTGAAAGTCTAACTGGGACTCTCCCCATCCTTTTGTTATTTTTCCATCTCTCCCTTCCAAAGTCCCTAACCTGCAAGATCTCAGGTGCCTGGGTACACCTCTCAGACTTGTCCTTCTCCACAGAGTCCCCTGTCTTCCTGGTAATCCATTGACCACTATCTTAATCGACTCCTGACACATTTCTCAATCCTCACACACCCTAAGGAAATTGTGCTCTCCCACCCTAAGCTGGCCCCTCCCCCTCCGCCATGTCTCAAAATGCTTTCCCACGTAGGTAAATGTAACTCATCCTTCCAGTCACCTGGATCAAATATTTTGAAGCTGTCTTTGACCTCCCTTTTCTGTTCAACACTACATATGATCTTAGCAAATTCCTTTGGCTTTGCATTCAATGTACGTCAGGAATCTGCTTCCTTCTTATCACAATCTGCTTATCGCCATCTAGCCCAGAGCAGCACGGGGTTTCCTTGCCTGGTTTACTTCAGAAGCCTCCTTAAAAGGCCTCTCTGCCCTTCCCCCAGTCCACTTGTGTTAAGCCCCACCCAACGCCCCAGCCCACCAACGGCCTCTTAAGATCCCCAGTAGAGTTCTTGCCTAACAGGCTCAAGACTCTACGTTCACTCCCAGGGTTCCAAATTAATTAATTTAAATTAATTTAATTAAATAAAAGGCAAGTCCAATTTGCTAGCGGCGGCCTCACCTCCTGTGAAGGAGAAGCTAAAGACCTTCCCACAGTTCCACAAGGCCTCCATAATCTGGCCTGGGCTGACCTCTCAACCTGTTCCTCTTCCATCTTCCTCCTATGTGCCTGCTCTTCCCTCTCCTGCTATCTTTGGGTTTATTCTCATCTCTGCTCCTCTCTGATAAATTCTGATGGTCTCACCACCACTCCCTTGTTCCTGCCTTATTTTCCCTTCTAGCCTTATTTTTAGCTAATAGAGTCCCCAGATAAAACACAGGGTCTCCAATAAAATTTGAAGCTTGGGGACATAAAACATATTTTTTAGTATAAGTCTATCCCGTGCTATATGTAAGAAATACATATGCTTTAAAAATTAGTTTATCTGAAACTCAAATTTAACTTACTCACTCTGTATTTTTCTTTACTGAATCTAGCATCTCAGACATCTAATACACTGTGTTTTGCTTACGTTTTCATTGTGTGCCTCTACCCGACCCCACCCCGACTTGGCCCTTAGAACATCAATCCAATGAAGGGGAGTATTTTTCAGCCTGCTCTTTGCATTTCTGGATCCCCAGCGGCTGGAACAGTGACTGCTCTATAACACAAGCTCAATATTCGTGGTGTGGATGAGTAAGCGAAGGAAGGCATTTGACCATCCCAACCTGGGAAAGAAACATCAATGACTTACTCCGGTTGTTTCAGGGTTGGTTCTTAACTGGTCCCAAACTAATTGTCCCCTCTAGAATCTGGGTCGTTTCCTTCAGGACAGGCTCAGAGGTTGGATTCCTGCAGTAAAAACCATCCTATCAAAAACAGCAAGTTGGGAGCCTCTCCCAGGCTGGAGGCCACCAACCCTCAAACTACACTCAGACAAGTGGACTGCCTCCTCAAGGCTCAGGGGTTCATTGAACATCTAGGAGGCAGGCTTCCTTTTCAGTTCGCCGGTGGATTTTTCTCTCCTAATTGTATTTTCTTCTGTCTGGCTTGGCTTTGCATTTTCAGTGTGGATGAGTCATGTGCTGCTTCCTTTTTTCATTTTAGAAAACACACACCTTTTCCCTTGTGCATAATCCCCACTCCCACGCGCTGCTGTGCACAGCCCTGCACATCTTTGTGTTACTAACTGGCCCTTCCATGAACCTGGACGGGTAGGGCGGGGCGGATCAAGATTGTGTGGTAGGTGCCGGACAGCCTGCAGTGCGAGGGGCTGAGGGGTGCTGGCATCACAGTCTGCAGCCACCCACCCTCCCGGCAAGATTTATTTGGAACTATAAGGTTCTGGAAATTCCCAACGGAAAAGCCAAGTCTATTATAAACACAATGTAGGGGGAAAAAAACTGCCTGGAGAAAATACAGGAAAACTAACTGCTTTAAGAATTCCCAACTTTTACATTTAAACAGAAAGCTCTAGAGTTCTATCTATCATCTAGATGCTCAAGTACTCTCCAGCCGTCCGGATCTGCAAAATAAAAACATCCTTAAACTCCAATTTAACTCTAAAGCGCTGCAAAACTTTGTAGCCCGCAAGAAGCTGCCTCCCATGGAAACTCCTAACCAATGAATGGAACCGCTGCACCCGGGAGGTAGGTGCAAAATTGCCTTTCCGAGCCTCCTGAAGCACTGGGAAATTATCAAATCACTGCTGGGCGATTCATTTGTCATTGCTTAGAGATCCCGCACAAACTGCTTGCTCACTGTTCGACCAGTTTGACACCATACACCACCTCTTCACCGACTTTAGGAAGATCTCACAAGAGATAAAGTAGAGCCAAGAAACCACAGCTCTGGGCTCAGTTTGAAAGCACACCCCACCCCCTCGCCCAACACTCACACACACCAAGAAATACTTTTCCTGGCGCCTGGCGTCAGGTCTCCAGTTGTAAGCTGCGTGCATGTAACTCCATCTTTGAGGACTGTTACTTACGGGGCATCTGTCTGCTGTCTGCGGAGGGAGGCAGGTTCGGCTCACATTTCTGGCCTTCGCTTTCTTCCATTGTCCCTGCCGGCCGGCCAGGCTTCTCCCTCTGGAAACTTCAGAGCGCAGTTCGGAAAGCTCGCAGAAAGCGCTTGGAAGGGGGCCCGGGGGTGGGGCGGAGGGGACCGGCGAAACCCCACCCCAACTAGTCTCCACTCCGGTGCAAAGTCTCCCTCGCCCGGGAAGACCGCATTCCAGCGCTCGGCCTCCCTCGCCCGGGTCCGGGAGCGTCCGGGAGCGTCCGCCACCCGCCTGCTGTCGCCAGGACTGGGGGCTGTGCCCTGGAGGCGGCGGCTGTCCCCGCCTCTGCCGCCCAACAGGTGACGGCTCTGCTGACCCAGGACGCAGCCTGCTGGGTTTCCCGGGACTCACAGCTTAGGGACAAGGCAAACACTTCACACAGGACTAGGAACAGGAACTGCTGTTGCAAGCCAGGCCCGGCCCTCTTGAATCTTAAGACCCCAATAGGCTCCCAGATCGGCTTCGTAATAAGGAGCAAACTGTCAAATCCCCCAAAGTTATGAGAAATCTCTTTGAAAGTTTTTTTTTTTTTTTTTTTTTTTTAAGGTAAGTACATACTAAATGTTTCGAAATAAACATTTTACACACGGACTCAGTAGGGGACTAATTAGCATCTATAAAGAAGTATTGTAATCTCCTCTAGTGATTTCTATAGTTTTCTTACCTGAACTTTAACCCCTGCGTTTTAAACCCTTTGTTTTGACTTTTTATTCACCTTCACTTTCTTGGATTCCTTCCCTCCCCCAACACACACACACTCACACACTCACACACTCACACACCCCACATCCATACACAAAAACACTCCTCTTGATCACAAATCTGAAAAGCCACCTACTAAATCAACCTTCTGAGTCTCTCAAGTTAATTACTTAAAAACATCTGAAAGGCAATTAAAATGTTTTTCTTTGGATGGACAGAATTACATCCGACAGACTTGTTCTCTTTTAAAACTACCTACAAATATTTATTTTGTTCACTACCCAGTCCTTGGAGAGCTGGCAAAGTTCCCAGAAAGTGAAAATAGGAGGCACAACGTCCACCCGAAAGGATGGGAAAAGAATCTAAGCAACTTTTGCCCGGCTCTTTTTAGAGATCTGAAGAGAATCCAACAGCTAACAGAGAAGGTATGACATTTTAATCTACAGCCCCAAATCATCTCAGGGGGAGAGGACAATGGTCATCTTGCCTGCCATACCTTGACCCAGTTTACAGCGCATTCAAGCAGGACTAGACATTGATTTAGCACAGGAATGTGGGCAGAACAATGGCTGGCCCTGGGCCAGATTATGACCTTGAGTCACCTGTGTGTCTTGGCAGCAGGGACATAGTTTGGCCATTTTGAACATAAAAATGCGGAAGTCTCTAAAAGATAAAAAAGTGTGCCACAAGTTAAGGTATGAACAACAGCCGTGTTGGGGGAAGGGCGCCTCCATTCCTAATAGGATTTTTCTGGAAACCCAAGACAATGTGAAGGTCTTATAGGAAATGCAAGCCATATCCTGCATATCCTGGCAGGAGGAACATAGACAGTGGGTTTATTTTGTGTTTAAAGATTTATTTCTATTTATGTGTATGGGTATTTTGTGTACACATAGGTATGTGCACCATATTGGAGCGGTGTCCACAAAGCAGAAGAGGGCGTTAGTACTTTCTAACTGGTGTTACATAGTTGTAAGCCACCACATAGTGTTGGGAGTCAGACCTGGGTCCCCTGAAAGAGCAACAAGTATCTTTTTTTTGTTTTGTTTGTTTTTTCAAGACAGGGTTTCTCTGTGTAGCCGGGCTGTCCTGGAACTCACTCTGTAGACCAGGCTGGCCTCGAACTCAGAGATCCGCTGCCCTGCCTCCAAGTGCTGGATTAAAGGCGTGCCCCACCACCTGGCTAGCAACAAGTATTCTTAACTGTTTAGTCATCTCTCCAGCTCCAAAGACTAGGTTTGCGTAGCAGATAACAACAAGTTTCTATGACCTTGCAACAGCAGCAGCCAATGATCTTACCCAAGGAAGTCACGAAGCACAGCTATCCCCAAACTCCTGGTGACTTATTTAGGTACAGTTATTCACAAAGGGGGGACCCACTTGGTGGTACAGGCTTGTAATCACAGCTACTGAGGCAGGACGATGGTAAATTCAAGTGTTCAAACCCTTCTTTTTTTTTTTTTTTTTTTTTAGGTCTTTCGAGACAGGGTTTCTCTGTGTAGCCCTGGCTGTCCTGGAACTCACTCTGTAGACCAGGCTGGCCTCGAACTCAGAGATCCGCCTGCCTCTGCCTCCCAAGTGCTGGGATTAAAGGCGTGTGCCACCACCGCCCAGCGAGTTCAAACCCTTCTTGAGCAACTGGGTGATAACCTGTTTCTGAAAGCACAGGAAGTAGAAGGGTGTTGTTCAATGGTAGCAATGGTAGAACACTTGGCATGCATGTCCAAGGCCCTAGGTTTGAATGGAAGCATCACAAAACAAACAAACAAAACAAACACAACAACAACAACAATGAAAACCACAAAACCTCACAAAAGAAGAGTCTCCTGCGTTCAGACTTTGGGTTGGAATGCTCTGGTTATCTTTCTGTGTGTATTTATGTGTTTGCATATGTGACTGTGTATGTCTCACATGCCTGGAGGTGGAGGGCATTCAATGTCTCCTCTACCACTTTCTACCTTAT
The DNA here is from genome assembly GCA_021653895.1 of Mastomys natalensis. NCBI lineage: Eukaryota > Metazoa > Chordata > Mammalia > Rodentia > Muridae > Mastomys > Mastomys natalensis. The sequence continues at coordinate 1,506,013 of JAJTUV010000330.1, read as the reverse complement.
TCCCATTGACTCGGGGCTCTCCCTAACCTAGATTTTTGGCTAGGCTACCAGCCAGCAGACCTACCTGTCTTTGTTCTCCTCAAACCTGGGTTTACAGGCAAGCACAGGAGGCCCAACTTGGTATGTGGGGGCTGAGATGCAAACCCCAGTCCTCATGATTGTATAGCAAGTACTCTTAACTGCTAAAGCATCTCTCCAACTCCCCTCAAGTCATAGATGGCTGCTGTTCAGTTTTCAAGTTATCAATACCAATGGGAGGAGCAGTGAGCTGAAATAGGAGTATAAGGGCTTTGATACTACCCAACCTATTGCCCTGTGGGAACAGCCAGCCCCCTCTGAGCAGCTCCCATCTGTCACTCAACACAGTTCAGAAACAAGCCTTCATGATGAAGGCAATAACAGCAGGACACCACGGCCAGTCAACAGAAACCTTCCCTTCAATTGCATTCAGGTAGGACAGATCCATTTGTAGATAAGAATGATGCTACCACCCTCCTGGTGCTGTGTGCAAACCAACGAGACATTTTTGGTCCTCTGTAGATCACTAGATGGGCCAAACAGAGGAAACTCTTCCACACTATCTGAACTTGGGGACTCTAAGCAGCCCAACCTCTGTTGCTCTCTCATGGGAAAAGCAGAGCGCTGCTACCTCTGTAGATATCCCAGATATCCTGTACAGGATGGATAAGAGGATGAGAAAGACAGTGAACCTATATCATCAAAGACAAGACCCAGTTATGTCACTGAGCCTGCTATTCACACATCTCTCCTCTAGGCACACTGACCTTATTAAGAACTTTTCACTAACTCTCAAGTTTCTAGGAAAAATAAATATACATACATACATACATACACACAACTAGTAGCTGTATTCTGCAATCTACATAAATTTGCACTCAAACCTTCAAGAAAAACATCACGATTGCCATTCCAGATACTAGTGAGTTGGTCCTTTATTCTAGAGGCAACTCTGAACAAGAAACATTCTGTGCCTTTAAAAATGTAATTTCTGGCTTTCAAATTTTGTATCACTATCCCATCTGCTCATTACTGTACTTCAGAACTTTCCGGGAAAGCAAGAACCTAAATTTAATTTTCTTCTAGTCATCTAGAGAGCCACAAGAATGATCCTGGAGGTTAAGCTTTCAACTCCATTCCCTGATGCAGAGAAGGTGCAAGTCTTTCTCGTATGTAGGGATTCAGATTTAAAATAAGCTTATGTACACACAGAAGACTGTCATCAAACCAAAAGAGAAGTGCTAGGAAGACAAAGTTGACTTTTCAATCATAACCAACCCATAACAGAACTGGACTGTTGGTTTTTCAAAAAAACAGCATTTTTATGAGGTGTTTAAGAGAGAATTAACCACAAACAATGGTGGATGATTTGCTGCAGGCCTGTTTAATTACAGGACAGTGGGAAAACATATCAGCTTTTTATGTAAATTGTTCAAGAGAGAAATCATGGCTAGAGCCAAGCCTAAGTGGAACTACCTTTATCTTGATATATGGTTTTTTCGTTTTTCTTTTTTTTTTTTTTTTTTTTTTTTGGTTTTTCGAGACAGGGCTTCTCTGTGTAGCCCTGGCTGTCCTGGAACTCACTCTGTAGACCAGGTTGGCCTCAAACTCAGAAATTCACCTGCCTCTGCCTCCTAAGTGCTGGGATTAAAGCCGTGTGCTACCACTGCCCGGCTGTTTAATTTTTTTTTAAGTCTTTAAAGTAATTTAACATCTGGACACAAAAGAAATAATTCATGTTTGCTTCAGTCCTTTCAATGGACCTTTTAAGTCAGAAGGGTTGGACAGTTAACAACTGGGAAAACGCTGTTGAGATGAACTCCATGAGTGTGGAGTTCTGTGGGACTAAGTAAAGGTATCCTGGTTCTTGGCTGGGCACGGGCCTGGAACCCCTAGACTCCAAGGGAGAAACGGCAGGAGTTCGGCCACTTCCCGAGAACCCAGGGTCCTGAAAAGCAGTCTAATCTCCATGGACTTACATTGTTCAGTCACATAGGCTATTACAGCCCCTCCCAAAGTGCACAGGTAGAGGGTGAGACTACAGGCCTCAGGCCTTAGAGATTTACATACTAATGAAGGTCAGAGGGCAGAGCCAATTAAGCATTCTTCCCCAGACCCTTCGACTTCTTCCTCCCTGTTTAACTCAGGTCTGCCCTGAGTTTCAGGGGGTACATCCAGATCCATCCACCACCCGCCATGAAAATAAACCCTTTTGGAACCAAGGACTTCCTCGTATCATTGGGGCCTGCCTTTGCTAAGGCTTCCAGCCTCTGGAACCTTAGACTTTCTCCTGTATGTGGGACCCGCCACCTGGAAGCCTACAGGATTCCTCCACTTCGGCCCCTGTTTTCCCACAGAGTGCCAGCTCTGCTCTACCTCCTTTTGACAGCAAACTTTCAGGTGGCTCCAGTGATCTTATATTTAAATAAAAAGCCAGAGCACTTGGGAGAAGAAGAGGAGGCACATTAATAGTTAGAGCCAGACAATTAGAAACCGAGACTGTCACCAGTAAACAAGCACAGATGGTCACCTGTATGCGATCCAAGATAAGCCCCATGTATTCTTCAGGTTTCCAAATGGGAAAGGTTCCTAAAAAGGCTATTTGAGCTTCTTAGCTAACATCCTGTGGATGAATTTTATCCACTAATGAAAGCAAGGGTGAGACCTTCCTCAGAGCTAGATTTCAAGCGGTTGTACCTTTCAGCATGGCCTCTAAGCTTCCATTATTAGATGGTGTGGAAATCCCAGAACCCTGCCATTTAAGAAGTGAGGAGTTCAAGAGTTCCCTAACACATGATTTTCCAGTTTGGATGGCTGGGGATGTCCTGGGTCCGTCCACAGGCACTCCTGTACAGTTACATAACAAAGCTAAACCTGTTCTCACTGTGCTCCTGAAGCACATGTTCTTTCTAAGTAAGAGTCAGCTGACATCCCATTTTTTTTTTTTTTGTTTTGTTTTGTTTTTCGAGACAGGGTTTCTCTGTGTAGCCCAGGCTGTCCTGGAACTCACTCTGTAGACCAGGCTAGCCTCGAACTCAGAAATCCGCCTGCCTCTGCCTCCAAGTGCTGGGATTAAAGGCGTGCACCACCATCGCCCGGCTTGACATCCCATTTTTAAATTGGGTTTCTTTCATCTACTCTGGATTGGGAGATACAGCTCTGCATGACTGACATCAGTCTCAGCTCTGCCACTTGGTCACTACAAACCATGTCTGGATCCCAGGTGGCAACTCCTAAGTAAAAACTTCAGAGTGCATGGTTTACCTCTTTTACCCCACAGTGAGCCAAGCTGTGCCTGCCACCTTCCAGAGTTCTGGACTCTCAGGGAAGAATTCACCTTTGTGTCAACTTGGACAAGCCCAAGCAACTGGTGCTGCTATTGGCCCTTACAATGAGTATCTGGTGGAAATGGTTTTTCCAGACTCATTTTCTGCCCCTGAACTTTCCTAAATGCCCTCATTCCAGACAGCAGTGAAGTGGGGCAAGAACTGAGGGGGACCCAGCACATAGCTGGTTGGGTGAGTCACAGTGTGGTTCACTTTTCAGTTGCCTTAACCTCCCGCTTGGCTTAGTAAGGTCCTGAGCCTGGTTCCCACTTGACTCAATCTGCAGGCTCTTACTCTGCAGCAGGTCTGGGCATCTTTTGTCCTCTTTTCGAAAGACAGTTGCTCCAAGTGACCTCTCAGTTATTCTAATTCTTTGTGCTACGCTGACATGGAGAATAAAGTCAGACTTAGTAAGGGCAAAGACAGCTTGCTTATCTATTGCTGGAAAAAAACTGAACCAGCCTTCAGAAGAGATGGGAGGAGCCAAGCTGAGGTCAGACAGAGGAAAGAGCCCCTGTGCAGGCTATGGGGACACAGAGTTTGGGTAAGTGAGGAAGCTTAAGGTGCAGATAAGAAGGGTTGCCTCATAAGGTTATGGTGATAGAGCAAAAGCTCTGGATGTCACCATAAGAAACCAGAAAGAGGGATTTCCAGGGTCCTGATGGAGCACCTGGAGATGTTGAATATACCTCCCTCAACGACCTTTGCACTTCTCTACCCCCACCTCAGGAATTCCTTCCATTCAGTCCCCTTCAGGGCAGGGGACACTAGTGGCTTTGCGAGGATCACTTCTAGGTTGGGAGAAACTGAAACACACAGCATGTTTCCATAATACCTCAACCCTTCCTGTCTTTGCATCAGCTTCAGGAAGTAATCTCTAAGGGTTTGTTCCTGAGGGGGCTGGGATGGAACCCTGCACAGGGAGCAGGCTCCACGGCTGGCCTGGAGTCCTACCAGAGAGGCACACCTCTGCCAAACATTCTCTAACCTGAAGGTGGGCTAGGACTACAGAGCATAAAAGAGCCCCCCCTCCTCCCGCAAAGGAATGGGCTTTTCCTTTTCATCCCCTGGATGTCTGGAGAAGTCATATTCTCACGAAGAGGGTCAGGGCCAACCAACACCCAAAGAGGCCTTCCTGGTAACAGTTTCTTTCCAGAGTGAAATATCCCATTCTCAGGGAAACTCCTTAAGCAGGAAGAAGATAAACAACTCAAAAAGAGCTTTAGGAAGTCCCTGAAACTGACAAGATTCACTAGGCTCTCTCCTGGCCAGAGTAAGCAATAAAAGCTGAGGGTCCCTCTAAGAAGAGCAGAGTCAAGCTACAAAGACCTAACCAGCTTCCTGGAAGTAGCAGAAACCAGCTGACTTGCCTCAAAGAGGTTTAGACAAACAGAGTCATTTGGAAAGGACATTACAACCTGTTGAGCTGCTTTCTAGCTATGCAGTGTGCTCCAGGTACCCAGCTTTGTGAGCTGTCACTCATGCTGGGTGGGCCTTGGTGATGCAGCTGCCTTTGAGTCATTTCTGCTCCTGTAAGTAACCCCTCACCCATTGCAAATAATCCTAATAAACCTAAGGTTCACCAAATTGGACTTTGGTGGTATCCATACTTTGGTCTGCCATGGGTTCCCTTTCTGGGGTGAGTAGATATGTGTGATGTGTCTCCCCGGGAACAGTTTTGTCACACGACAGGCCTGCAGCTGGGTTGGAGGCCAAGCTCCAGTTGCATTAAGCTATAGTGCTCAAGGGCTTTGGGTGTTAGAGCACTCTGAGTCACCCAAGGACACAGGGCACACAAGGTCTGAAGCCTCAAGTATCTTAGAACTTTTAAAAACAGTCATATACTTCAGAAGTTAGCATGGAAGTAATTTTATTTTTATTTTTTTCTGCATCCCAGCCCACAGCACTGATAGGGAAGTCATTACTCTACGCTTTCCAGGAGAGAAAGTCTTTGTTAGGAAGGACTCATTTCTAGCATAGTGGGTGGACAGATTGAGGCATGCCTCCCCCACCCCCTGAAATCCTATAGCCACTCAGCTTTGCATCTTTTAAGGCAAAGTGAAACTCAGGTCCCCACGTGTTGTAAAAACTTAAAATTCTTCATTTTCCTGTTTTTGCTTTTAAACATTCTCTTTTGCAAACTTTAGCAAGTTCCACCTGCATCAAAATTAGTGGGATAAAACACTTAGTTACAGGGTGAGCCCCAGTGTGTATAACATTGTCTTCAGAGCTGCCATCACTCAGCAAGATTAAATTCTGACAAACGGAAAGGATGAAGTGTGAAAAAGCAAAAGTCTTTAGCCGGGCGATGGTGGCGCACGCCTTTAATCCCAGCACTTGGGAGGCAGAGGCAGGCGGATTTCTGAGTTCAAGGCCAGCCTGGTCTACAGAGTGAGTTCCAGGACAGCCAGGGCTACACAGAGAAACCCTGTCTCGAAAAACCAAAAAAAAAAAAAAAAAAAAAAAAAAAAAGTATAAAAAAAAAAAAAAAAGAAAAAAAAAAAGAAAAAGAAAAAGTCAGGTAGACAAGATGGCTCAGGGAGTAATAGCACTGCTGCCAAGCTGGGACCTGAGTTTACTCTTTGAAACTCATGGTGGAAGGAAAAAACAAAACAAACATGGTATATACACAAATAATAAACAAAAACAAACAAACAAAAATAAAATGTAAAAAAGGAAGAGGCAAAAGTGTTCTCTGCCCCTCCAATCCACACATTAGTCTACATCATTCTCAGGTGTATGTGACCAGGGATACTGAGCATCCTGGGGCAGGCAGTCGATGGTATTCAAAGGCTTTGTCTGTGCTCATCCACTCTTCATGTAGCAACAACCTTTCCTGGTTCAATCAGCAGGGTTACTAAGCTGGCTGAGCCTGCCTGAGCCCTGGCAGCCTGCTCTTCCCTCTTACAGAATCTGAACAAGAAATGTCTGGGAACAGGATGTAAACAAAGTAGCCAATGGTCTCCAATTCTGGGAAGTTAGGTGTTTCCAGGATGTGAAAATTTGAGTACTAAACTAGAAAAAGTCCCTATAAAATAGATTGAATTGATGTCTTTCTTCCTACCTTGTCTCCCCAGAGGCACAGAGGCATTCAGTATGTAATACTGTGGGACTGGGGAAGAGAAAGATAGAGAGATAGAGAGAGATATAGAGAGATAGATAGATGGAGAGAGAGAGAGAGGGTGAGCAACAGAACAGTGCTTGGGAAGCAGCAGAAGGTAGACAGGGCTGGGATGGAGACATCAAACAGGACAAGCAGAAGTAGTTGCCTCATGGAACTCAGAACTGTCAGCAGCCTCTGTAACTACGCTGAGGAAGCTGTGTCCCTGTCTTCCTTATGTTTGCACACAAATAATAACCTCAGCTGTGGGCACATTTATTCCATATTACCTAAACAGATCACATCTGTATAAAATGGGAAGTTCAAGGGCAGACTTCACTGATTGCTTATAAAATAAAACAATTAATTCAGACTGTTTCAAAGCGCGCGCACGCACACACACACACACACACACACACACACACACTGCTCTTTGTCCTGTCTCTCCAAATATTTCTATTAAGTAGTTTAAACTTACCATTGAGTGTAGCCTTTTAATAGTCAAATAGTTGACTTCAAGAAGCTTCCAAATACTACAAGTAAGTGAATCTGAGCAGACTAAACTCAGGAAAGGAATGAAATGTAAGTAGGAAGCAGCGAAAATGACATTGCTTAGGTTTGATTCTCGACACTGCAGCCTCTGGTCTCCTCTCCTCAAATTTCAGACATTTATATCAGTTCACTAAAATCCTTAAGGTTTTGTTTTAATACTGTTAAATTATGGGTCTCGGATAATAGTTACATATTTTTACTTAGAAGTGGTAAATATGGGGGAGGTGGGGAAAAAAAAAAAAAAGAAGTGGTAAATATGTAAGCAGAAATATCTGGGTATGATGAGGCATGCCTGTAATCCCAGATGTAGGAAGCTAGTGCAGGAAGATTGTTGTGAGTTCAAGGACGGCCTAAGCTATATATAGTGAGTCCCAAGTCAGCCTGGGATTCAGACTGAGATTGTCTCAAAAACAATGGAACAAAAATGTAAACTAATAAAGCAAACTGTTGAGCTGGAGTATAGCTCACTGGTCTAGAATATGAGATTAGTGTGGATGAGGTCTGATACTTCTTCTTCATCACTAAAGGGAAAGAAAAAAGTAAAACATTTTATTCACGGTAATTCTTAAATTGCTTCAGACATCACACTCTGGAATATACTGTTTTTAGCCAAAGGTAACCAATTTATCCCAGCCATTCACACATACCATTCTATCTCAGGTCCCTTTCTGTTTCTATAATAGAATATCCAAGACTGGATTTTTATAAATAAAGAGGTTCATTTTTGCTCAGAATTCTGGAAGTCTAATAGAATAGGCATGCAGTCTGTTGGGCTCTCAGGGAAGGCCATGTGCTACTCCATTCAGGGCAGAAGAGCAGATGGGACAGCGGATGTGTGGGCAAGAGAAGCCTGTTCATGAGAAGGCGATGAGGGGGAAGCCGAGGACACTGGAGAGAGTCAGTACCCACTCCCAGGAATCCATCAGTTACCCTGTGAGGTCCCCCTATGTATGTCAAAGGCCTCTGAAGTTTCCTCCCACCTCTCAACACCACGATACTGGGGAGCAAGTCTCAACATGAGTTTCACTGGGGACAAAACATTCAAAACAAAGCTGTTTCATTGTTCAAAACCATATTGAACATGAATTGGCCAGTGGTGGGTAGAAAGATGCTGACACTGGTAAGGGATGCTGTGGGTTTGGGACTATTTCTCACACTTCCTTGTAGATGACCCTCTCATATGGCACGGTGAGGTGTTCATGAAGTTCCAGCTTTAGCCACCTGTAACCCCAGCTCTGACCACAGCCATTGCTACACACTGAAACATTCACTCCTTTAAGGGAGGTTCCTACAACTCAAGAAGCTAATAAAACTTCAAAGGCTCAGAAACTCAGAAAGTTACAAGACACACAAGGCTCCTCCCTGAGGTTGTAAAGTCAGACTGCTGGGGGGCAGTGTGTCTCCAGAATAGCCTCATGCACATTGGCCCAGAAACTCCTGGGAAACAACTTTGATTACCCAGGCTAGGGTGGGATTTCTGGTGATGCGGCTACCTTTGAGTCATCTATGTGCCTGTATGTAACCCCATATGTGTCAGATCTAGGGAGCTTTAACTGTAATGGCTAATTCCTTGAAAGAACATGGAGGGTGAGGGATGAAGGGTGGCAGCAGCTCCTGGAGATCAGGAAGTAATTTCTAAAAGTTAATGGTGGGATGTGGACAGAGATGACCAGATAAATCAAACAAGGCCCAATCTTGAGGGTCTTAGCATTTAACTTGTATCTAATATACCATGACAAGTGAATCAAGCCCTTCTGCACTTTACTGCTTATTCGGTTTGCTTGCTTGGTTTGGGGGAGCTGGACGGGGAACCAAGGCCTTGCACATGCTGGAAGTTGCTCTACCATTTACGAAAGTGGTTTGCTAGCACAATAAAGGCTGTGTTGAAAAGGGAAAAGAGCAGCTGAGAATTGGGGTGCCATGTTCCATGTTGCGTGTCCACTGACGGTCATGAGCAATGCCCTTGCCTGCCCTTCTCCTCCTTTCCATGTACTTATATGAAAGAGCAAATGCCCAACCACCTGCACACCTTGGTGTAAATATTTGCCAAGTTAAAGTTCATTCATTAAACATGAGCTTAAGTCACTATGACAATGAAATTATACAGACTAGTAAGCTGGCATCTATGTTTATTCAACAAAACATAAAATTAATTTATAATAACATGGTTTGGTGAACAAAAAAAAAGAAAAAAGAAAGAAAGAAAGAAAGCCAGAAGGTAATGATATATGCCTTCAATCCCAGCTCTCTGTATCTGGAGGCAGAAAGATCAGAAATTCACAGTCAGAGAGTGTTTGAGACCAGACTGGGCTACATAAAACCCCATCACAAACAAAAACAAAACAAACAAACAAAAAATGCAAGTGGCCAGTGAGATGGCTCAGTAGGAAAGGTGCCTGCATGGCAGCTTGAGTTCAATGTCTGGGACCACCCACACCTAGAAATTGTTCTCTGAGTACCATTCATGAGCTGTAGCATAGCATGGATCCTTCCACCTAGCTAAGTAAACAAATGTAATACAAATTAAAACCCAAACAGACTGATCTAGTTTGCTCGTCTGTTGCTGTGATAAAATACTACCAACAGCAATCTGGGGAGAAAGGGTTTATTTGATTTACAGCTTATAGCCTGTCATCTTGGAAAGCCAAGGCAGGGGACTCAAGGCAGCTCATGGAGGAGCACTGTAGGTCTTGAATTCACAGAGATCAGCTTGCCTCAGTTTCTGAGGTGCAGGGAGAATTAAAAGTATAAACCACTATGCTTATCTCATCTATGTCTTTTAAACAGCCCAATTCTGACTACACCAACTACAGTCTGTTGTACAGGTGCACATCAATTATTAATTTAAAAACGTACCATAGATTATAGCAATAGATGATTAATCTGCTCTAATCTCCCCGGTGGCAATGGCAGGAGTTCCACGCTGCCCACCCCTAAGTTCTGGATTCTTGAATGAAAGACACACTTACTCAGCCTTATATTTAATATGTCTTAAACAGCTCAATGGTTGGGCTGCTCCCAAACTTCCATGTTGTTAATGCCTCCCTTCTGATACTCCTGAGTTATTGTTTACTAAAATCTATATTCCCGAAATCTTTGCTCCTAGACCCAATGGGAGCAGGACCCTGGGGCCACTCTCTTCCCAGCTCTTACACGATCGATATGTCTCTCTTCTGCAGCTCTCAAGCCTGAATCTCAGTCCTTTCCTTGCATGGCAATTCTAAATCCTCCTTTCTCTCTGTCCCCTTGCGCTCAAATTCTAAAGTCTTGCCTCTGTCTCTCTGCCCAGCCATTGGCAGCTGGCAACTTTCTTTACCAATCAGAACCAACTTGGGGCAGAGACCCGCAGCATCTTACATTCAGGGTTCTTGTGGAATTTTGGGAACCCAAATAAGATAATGCATGCTTTAGGCCAAATCCACAATAGATATGCCCACAGGCAATTTGACAGAGGCGATTCCTCAATTAAGGTGCCCTCTGAACATGGGTCAAGTGAAGAACTGTCTTAACAGTTGTTTGCCAACCTGATACAAATGTAGACATATTTGGGAAGAGGAATGTTATCTAAGAAAATGCCTCCATAAGTTGGCCTGTAGATAAGACTGTAGAACATTTCTTAATTAAGAATTGATGTAGGAGCCGGCGGTGTGGCGCACGCCTTTATAATCCCAGCACTTGGGAGGCAGAGGCAGGCGGATTTCTGAGTTCGAGGCCAGCCTGGTCTACCAAGTGAGTTCCAGGACAGCCAGGGCTATACAGAGAAACCCTGTCTCGAAAAACCAAAAAAAAAAAAAAAAAAAAAAAAAAAGAATTGATGTAGGAAGGCACAGCCTGCTGCTGGTCCTAGATTGTATAAGAAAGGAGGCTAATCAAGCCATGAGGAGCAAGCCAGTAGGCAGTATTCTTTCATGGCCTTGTATCAGCTGTTACCTCCAAGTTCCTGCTCTGACTCCTGAGGGTAATGGGTTACCAGCTATAAGATCAAATGAACCCTTTTCTCCCCCAATTGGTCCTTTCGGTCATGATATTTTATTTTATCAACAGAACCTGAACTAAAACAACAACTAAAACTAACTATTACATAAACCAAAATAACAACAATAAAACAAAACTAAACAAATAAAGATAAAAGCATGAGTAGAAACCACAATTACCAGTTTCCTACAAGTGCAGGACCAGCAACATGATTGCTCTTAAACCTGGTTAGCTTGGACCAGTAGTTCTTAGTCTTCAATCTCTCTGAATGTGGGCTCATGTGTAGATAGATAAACCAGGCTAGGTAGACTCTGAGGCCTCACCTCTTCCCTCTCTGACTTTTTTGTTTGCTTGTTTGTCTTTGTTTGAGATAGGGTTTCTCTGTTTAACTGCCCTGGCTGTCCTGGAACTCACTTCATATACTGACCCGACCCACGGGTCTAGTTATTCATGGGGTGTCGAGGGGGACCTCACCTGAAAAGAAAAACGGGCCGAGAGAAGGAACGGAAGACCAAGCAAAAGGAGTCTTGAAGGGTCTCACTTTAATGCAGAAGCAGCTTACAATATATATTCTAGGCAAGGGAGGAAGGGGAGCAAGGAACAGGGTGGGGGTTCTATCAACTCTCGATAGGGTCAGTCATCTGGTGGAGCATTCTGTGTTTGTCCCAGAATGTCCCGGGGCAACAGTTCTTTACGAACGGAAATTCTTTCTTAGCTGAAGGTCAGGTTCTCCCAAAAGAGGCAGTTATTGCCCTAGACCATTGTACTGTCCTAACCAGCTCCCAGGAAATGCCAGACGTTCTTTAAGTTCCTGGGATCCGAGACCCGAGAACGTCCTTTCTTAACCTTGTACTGACTAGGCCTCCCAGAATAGCAGACAATTTCCTGAGGCTCTCCCAGAACAGCAGGTAGCCTCCTGGGCTTGGCTCCCAACAATATATCATACTGGTCTGGAACTCACAGAGATCTGCCTGCATCTGCCTCCCATGTGCTGGGATTAAAGGCATGTTCCCCATGCTTGGCCTGCTTCCTTCTCTGGCTTAGCTGTATTAGACAAAACAGAGGGTCACCTATGCTTTACTATCTGGGTTCTACCTTTGATTCCTATGTTGTCTAAATATATAAGGCTTTGGCTGGGTTGCCTTTATTTAATTGTTGTATATTAATTACACAAAACAATGATTTTCATCCTGATATTTTCAGACAAGACTATGCATGTTCAGAATGGTATGGCTATAGGCCATTTTGTTTCGTAATATGAGTACAATATTTTAATCATACTCAAACCCCTTTCATTAGCCTCTCTTGTTCTCAACCCTACAGTGGATCTGGCCCCTCTTTACTTCCCAAAAAAGTCCCCCTCTGCTTTCATGTAATTTTTAAAAGTCCAGATTCTACATATGAGAGAAAACTTACTATATCTGTCCTTGTGTATCTTTGTGTGTGTAACATCTCTGTGTGCTGATGCATGTGACTGGAGGAGGTTGGGGGCACAGGGGTCCACACTGAGATCTTCCTCTATCCTGCCTCCCCTTCTTATGAGACTGGTTCTCTCCTTGAACCTGGAGCTTGCTGATGTGCCTGCACTGGCTGGCGAGCAGGCCACATCAGGCCTCTGGTCTCTGCCTCCTCAGTGTGGGACTCTTAGCCATATATCGTTATCACATGGTTTCAGGGTTCAAATACAGGCCCTTGTCTGTGTGACAAGCACTTAATCCACTGAGCCATCTTCCTGCATATCTGTCTTTCTGAATCTGACTTTTTGTTTAACAGTTCATCCATTTTCCTGTAAATGACACTCTGTGTTCTCTATGGTTGAACAGTACTCCACTGTGAACCTACACTACGTTTTCCTTATCAGCTCCTCTGTTGATGGAGATAGAGGCTGATTCTGTGACTTGTGAAGATACCTCTGTGGTATGCTGAATTCGATTCTTTGAAGTTATAGTTAGAATTAAACTGAATCTTGAGGCCTTCAATGTTGGGGTAATCTTTTTGTACACTGTGCGATGGTATGTCTCTGTCCTTTCTCACCTGTCTAAGGCAGTTCTCTGATTGACTTTAAAAAGAACTGATGGCCAGTAGCAGGATAGGAAAGAGAAGGTAGGACTTCTGGGCAGAAACAGGAACTATGGGAAACAATCAGACACAGGGGAATCCCAACCAAACATGGAGGAAGAAGGGCATACTGGGACACAGTGAGAGGTAACAGGCCGCATGGCAAATGTGAATTAATATAGACAGGGTTAATTAAGTTATAAGAGCTAGTTGGGAAATAGCCTAAGCCAGTGCCTGAGCTACAATAAATAATAATAATCTCTGTGTCACTATTGGGAACTGGCAGTTCAAGACAGTCCAGCAATAGCTCCAGATTATAAGTGTAGCCTATTTTGAATGCTAAGGAGCAACAGACTTCCAGCCATCATGACTACTAATGTTTCTCCAAAAGTCAACACGAGCAAAGACTTACCACTCCTGAGCCCCTGTGTCACCGCTTCTGTGAGTACAGACTTGGGTTAGATGCTTCCGTTTTCCTATCTCTGGCTCTCTGGAATGGCAATAGCAATAGTACCTAACTCAGAGAGCACTGTGGGAGCTGCTCCTGATGCCATGAAGAAGTATGTGCAATGAAGTAGACCAATTACAACACTTCGTCAGTCATGGCCATAAGAAAGGAACAAGATCATCCAAGCATGGGTCATGATCCTTAGAAAAGATGCCAACATGTGACAAAAGCTATTGGCTCAAAGTGACAGAAACATGACTGGATGGCACAGCAAGATCGCTTCTATACAGCGATGTGGGTAGCTCTTCTCTATCACGCTGAGAGTCAACATTGGCTCTCTCAATGTCTGAAGCACTCTGGAAAATAAAATGCAGTGACCTTGGTAATCTGAGCATAAGAGAAATACCCAGAATAGATCTGGGGGAGGCATGATTAGCCTTGTTATGTAAGTGAGGCTAGTTAGGACAGTAGGACTACTTAGATACTTAGTCCTGAGGTATCTAAGTCTTCTGCCAGCCAAGAAAGGCTGGAGATCCCCACCTTACCCCATTAGTAATCTTTCCAAAGCCCAAACAATGGGCCTTTGTAACTAAGGTATTTTTTTTTTTTCTATGTTGAGGTCAAAATCTAATTAAGTTAACCCTGAGCACCCACAGAGAATTAGCCAGAGAAAGCTAAACAATTGAGAGATGGGGGAGGGGAGGGCAGGAAGACTCAGGGATCTGATAAACACATTACTCCCTGACAACAAGGTTGTAAAAAACCTTGGCTTGTAACAAGTTTAGAATGGGATTTAGTCATCTCAGTGCTACCTGGTACACCAAGGGGGAAACTTAGAAGGAATGAAGCAGAGGAGCAGATTTATGCCTTCCCGTATTTACTTAATAATCAGCAAATCTATTCTGAGCACCTGCAAGAACCCAACAGGGATGGGATGGGAAGAATGAGTTAAAAGTCCATCAATCACCATATGAAAACCCTGCCTACCCATAAACACTTGTCTCTGACTGGAGCACTGAGATTATGGGCATCAACCCAGGTTTGCACATGGGTGCTGAGTAGCAAAACATAGGTCTGTATACTTATAGCAGGTACATAGAGCAGGAACTTTATGGTATGAGCCATCTACCCAGTCTGCCATGGGAAGTTTGAGCCATTTAGTGTGGTAAGTCTATCACAAATAGGTCTAGTTATTTCCCCCAAACAACTTTGGGGTTCTGATGGGTTTTTGTTAGTTTCCTCAACATCAGCAACTCAGCATCTCCAGTTCCAGAAAAAGGGGGAAAAATTAACATCTGCAGTGCTCTCCCTTTGCATAAATCAGGAATGCCTCCAGGCATTCACACAACATACTTCATAGTAATGTATGCAGTTTTGATTGATTATTGTCAAGAAGCCCAATGGCCATTTATCAAAAGGATGCTAAAAACGTATATGGTTAAGTATATAAAGTAAGTACATGGCCTGGAAATCATAGCTCAACTAGAATCACATTACTTTCAGAGATCCTTGATAGTTCTAATGTTCTCAAGCCTAGACATGGGTTCTGTTTGCCTTTGGTACAAATCCCGGTTTAACTCCACAGCCACAGTGAAGTGGGTCAGGTGCAGTGGCCTGCTTCCTGCACACTGGTTGACATGTAGGCACTCCAGAAATACTTGTTGCATAAAATGAACAAAAACAAAGTGTGGGCAGATTTAATTCTCCAGGTCCCAAGCCAGATTATCCCAGCTCAGTCCCAGAGTCTCATAAAGTAGGCAGGCTCAGCACGATTTGTACCTCACTGCTGAACCTCCACACTCTTAGCCTGCCTTTTAGACTTAGCATTGGCTTGGAACTCCACACTTGGAATTCTCAATTACTTCGCTCATTGCAGTTATAGCAAAGGAGAGAGGCAGAGGCCTCAAAGCCCTGTAAAGAAGCTGGAGTTCAAATAGACATAACAGCATCCCACCACTAGAGGGCAGGAGAGTCAGGAGACGTTCTCTGCAAGAAGACACTGCCCTTCTGAGTATGAATTTCCTCTTTTAAGGAAGCAAAATCTTCATCTTTCTTCTTATGAATAATCCACAATTCTTGGTCAGGGAATTTGGAGTAAGATTTCTCCTTTGGGCATTCTGAAATACTTGGGCAGTGATTTTTTTTTTTATTAAAGTTATAACTTAAAGCAAACCCAGAACATATACAGAAGAATTCCCCAAATGCTGAACACCGCTTTGAGCACCCTCCTGTGAGTTTCCAACCTATGCTTTGTATTTTGACCACCAGATGCATCCACCCCATTGCCAGCATTTTGACCAGATGCATACACATCTGTTAAATAAAGTTGCCTGAGTTTAAAGTACAAAATGCCAAGTAAATACAGTTTAATATATAGAATCCCAATTTGGGAGCAATTTGTCTTTTATCTGTTGGTCTGGCTTGAACTCCCTCTGTATTCTAGGATATACTCAAAACAAGAGATCCTCCTGCCTCTACTTCCTAGGTGCTGGAATTCCAGGCCAGTGCCATCATTCCCAGCTTGAAACTTGTCATTTTTATTGCTGTTCTCAATACCTGACTTGAACGTGGCAGTAGGACACTTGCTCTTCCAGTGGGCCAGGTCTCTCCTCTGCTGTGGTTTCTCCATCTCCTGAGCCTGGGTTGTTTTTCGTCACCCACTATTCACTCAGTTACCACACTCATTTTGAAGGTCTGGCTTGGGAGTTTCTTCCTTGTCTAGTGCTAATGTTCCCAGGGGATGTGTGATGCAGTATGTGTCACGGCCATCTTGGGACACCAAAGAAATATGTATGGGATATGAGATGGCTGATTCCCATCAGGACTAGAAGGAAGGAACCTGTAGTGGTTTGAATAAGAATGGCCCCCATAGATTTAAATGTGAACGCTTCTGGATATATTGCCTTGCTGGAGTAGGTCTGGCTCTGTTGGAGGAAGTGTGTCATTGGGGATCCACATTGAAGTTTCAAATGCTCAAGGCAAGCCCAGTGTCTCTCTCTTCCTGCTGCCTGTGGATCCGGATGTAGAACTCTCTGTTCCTTCTCTAGCACCATGCCTGCCGGACACTGCCATGCTTCCTGTCATGATGATAATGGAGTAAACCACTGAGCTGTCAGCCAACCCCAATTAAATGTTGTCCTTTATAAGAGTTGCCTGGCCATGGTGTCTTTTCACAGCAATGGAACCCTAACTAAGACAGGGATGAATGAGCATCTGTGAGAAGGGACCATTCTAGATGTCCAAAATATCGGAAGGGAAAATAAGGCTGGAAACTCCGTTCTAGACAGTGATGCCTGGGAATACGGAACCTAATCAATTTTGCTATCCTGACCCTGTCCTCTATACCTACAGATGACAGCTTTCAGCAGCATTTCTGACCCAAGGACTATTATTCAATGAACACTTCCTCTATCATCTTCTGAGCTCTGCTGTGTATTCTGACCCAAAGCTCGTTTCTGTTTTTGCCTGTGTTCTGGAAAAAGGTTCCCTGACAGATGTGCTTATCTCTCATTCCAACAGTTAGTACCCAGAGAGTCTCCTAGGCAGGGCAGGTACCCTTCTGCCTCATTCCTTATGCTTTGGATTCCTTGAACCTGGGGGCACCAGCCCGAAAGCCATCCTAGAAGAATTTGAGGAATTGGCTTGGTGTTCCATTAAAACAGGATAAGGCTCTTGGGTACCTAATTGCTGTTGCAGACAGAGCCCAGGGTAGCAAAATAATGTCTGGTGACAGGGACTCTTACCTCTTCCAAGCTTGAGGTAGCAAGAGACAGGAGTACTCAGGCCAGCCTGGGGAGGGAGTTCTGGGAGAGGGTATCTAGCTTTCCCTAGAGAAGCTCAGTCCATGAACAGGGCCCAGCTAGAAGTAGAACAGAGAGGAGAAGAACCATGCTTGCTGCCTGTCTTTCAGTTTGAGACCTCTGCTTGCCTTAAGGTGTTGCCTTACGTATTGCTTAACTGAATGAATGGACATTTACTGATTTGGGGATGGAGAAACATGACCTGTGTGGAGGTGAGAGCTAAGAAAAGCTCAGAGGTTGGTTGCCACTTAACCTCTGGCTTTCCTAAGAGGCATCCAATGTCTTCCTCTGCCTTATGCAGTGGCAGAATGTACTCTAAAATAGAGGATAACAGCGAGAGACCCATGATGCATGGGGCATGGAGACTCAGGAGGCATCATCTTTGGACTCTGTTAGCCACAAGGAGAGATAGAACAGGTGAACAAAACAGAAAGCAATGGCTAGACAGTGGTGGTGCATCCCTTTAATCCCACAATAGGGAGACAGAGGCAGGAAGACCTCTGTGAGTTTGAGGCCAGTCTGCCTACAAAGCAAGTTCTAGAACAGCCAGCAAAGAGAAACACTATCTCAGGAATGGGGTATGGGGGTGGGGACAAAGAATGAAACTGAGGGTCAAGATTATTTAGCAGGTAAGAGAGCCCTCTGCTCTTCCAGAGACCTGAGTTCAATTCCTTGTGCTCGCTCAATAACTCAGAACCTTTTATAACTTCTGCCTGAGGGAATCTTCGGCCTCTACAGGCATTGCACCCACATGGTACATTTGCACAGACACAAGCAAAATACTTACATGTAAAACAGAGCACACAGCACAGGTTGCCTGTGTTGAGGACCCAGTGAAGAGAAAGAGACCTGGCTAGGGACTGTTAGAAGGTCAAAACTGGGGAGATGCTTACAAGAGACTTGACAAATTATTTACCATCCCCTAAAGGTGATTTTGGAAAACTAATTGTATTTATTTATTATATATTCTGTGTGTGTGTGTGTGTGTGTGTGTGTGTGTGTAAGCAAGCATGTGGAGGACATAAATTTTGCTATAGCCAGTTCTCTCCTTCTACCACGTGGGTTCCAGGGACTGAACTCGGGTCATCAGGTTGGTGGCAAATTCCTTTCCTTAGTGAAGATTTTTAATAAATCAAAACTTAGCCCATTGTGGTGGTCTGTCTTTAAACCCAGCACCAGAAAGTTAAGCAGATAGATCTCTGTGTTTGAGACCAGCCTGGGATACATAGTAAGACCTTGTCTCAAAACCAACCAACCAACCAACCAACCAACCAACCAACCAACCAACCAGCCAAACTAACCACCCCACTGGCTCTCAAAACAATAACAACAAAACATCAGAATAGAAAGTTTCCTCAGAAGCCTTTGTTGAAGCCACAGTGTCACCCAAGTCAAACACACAGGCATGAAATAGCACAACTTAAAAATCATTCATTGAGGGGTTGGAGTAATGGCTCAGTAGTTAAGAACACTGACTGCTCTTCCAGAGGTCCTGAGTTATTCCAGGTACCACATGGTGGCTCACAACCATGTGTAGTAGGATCTGATGCCCTCTTCTGGTATGTCTGAAGATAGCAACTTCAAGTTGTAGTGTGAGTCCTGCCTCTGTCTTGCCATGTGACTAGGGCCTTTTGTGGGGACAGAGGCATGGGAATTTCACTGTGTTCACTCCATGCTGGTGCTGGGTGGACACAGGGCTACGTGAAGCTGCAGGACTCTGCTCAAGGGTGGGGAGCACAGTCTGAGGTCCCTTGGGAAGTCAGATCTCTTGGCTTAGATTTGCCCGCAGCTAAAGTGGGGAGGAGAGAAGCTCTGGCTGTGTCCCACGGAGAAGCGAGTTCTTGGTGACTCACTTGGCTGGGTCACGGTTGCTTGGCTTGCTTGGCTGCTTGGCTTGCTTGTGGTTGGTGGTCTCCATGGCTGAGAATGTAGAGAGGTCATTTGTGGGAGATTAGGTGACAGCTTGATAATTGAAAATCTTCTCCACGGTTCCCCACGGTGGGTCCCAAAGAAGAGAAACAGTCTTAAGATATTTATTTTCATGGTGAAAAAAATGGATGAAAACTATACCCCTGGTATCCTCAGGGCAGGCCTGAGATTAAATACCTTTTGCAAGGAGGAGGGTCTGGGAAGGAATGTTTAATTGGCTATGCCCCTCATTAATGTGGAGATCTGCCTTGAGGTTCTGTGGCCTGTAGTCACACCCTCTACCTTTGGAGGGGCTAGTGGGCATTGTCCTATGTGCTTGAAAGGCATGGATCAATGGAGGTCTGTGGCCTTGTGTCAGGAGCCTGGAGTCTGGGAGCGTGGTGAATGAATGCTGTCCTTAGGATCTCCTGGGATCTCTGGCAATTTCTAGCCAGTGCTCGACCAGAAACCATGCAACCATGCTGTCCTTTCACGGTCCTACAACAGTGTACTTGTATACTTTATAAAATAAATACATCTTTTTGTTAAAACAAAACAAAACAACCCAAATTATTCATTACTTTGGCAGGTAAGTATTTCCCCTTCCTTGGTTTTTCAGAGGACAGACATCCTTCCACTTGAACATCTTTTTCCATCTCTTAATCTTTTCTAGAGGGCCATACAACATTCCCTTCCCCTTCCCTTTCCTCCTCTCCTATCCTCTTCGGGCCCACATGTTTGTTGGGAGGATTGTAACAGTTCAACTCTAGGTAGAACTGGTGGAGTTAGGGGCCTAATTCTGGAGCATTCCTGCTAGACACACACCTCAAACATGCTACAGAGGTCCATATGCTAAAGGCCTGGTCAGCAGTCCATGGTGCTTCGGGGAGGTGGTAGGACCTTCAGGAGGCAGAGTGTAGGAGGAAGGGGAAGAGGCTGGTACACTGTGAAGGTGACATTGGTTCCTTGGTCCTTTCCATCCTTTTCCCTCTCCCTCCTCATCTCTGTCTTTCTCCTTTTCTCTCTACTGTGAGCAGCTTGGTCCAATGTACATTCTTTGTCATGGTGCTTGTCTTTCTTTGGCCATGGAAACCTGTGAAAATGTGAGACCTTTATTTTAAGGACAGGGTCTCACCATGTGATCCAGGCTGGCCTTTGCCTCTTTACAGGCAGGCACCACTTCCAACCAAACTGCCTTCTTTTCAAGTTGATTTTTCCTACATGTTCTTTCATAGAGTTGGAAAACTGATTCCTATAAACCCATGGCTGCCCTAACCCTAAGCCAACAGGTTATGCCTCTTTCTGCCTTCCTCCCTCATCGCCTCTTAGTTGGTTCAGAACTAGGGTAGAGAAAGTTGGGTTACGACTCCATGCTTTCTTAGCCCGCAAACTCCTCCATGATATGTGAAGACCATTGCACAAAGTTCTTCAGTCCTATGATGGTCCTATGAAGGAGACACTGGGTTATCAATATTCTATCCTGACAAAGATGGCAAAGAAAGAGGGAACAGGAGGAGAAGACTGGTCACATGATTCAGTAGGTAAGTGTTGTGCAAGCCCAATGACCTGAATCCCGTCCCACGAATGTACAGTGAGAGAATTGCTTTGTGAAAGTTGTCTTGTGATTCTCCCATATGTGCTGTGACACGTGCATGTCTGCACACACACACACACACACACACAAACACACTCACTCACATGCAATAATACATAAAATAAAACATTAACAAAGTGGAAAGATGTGAACTAGTATAGAATCAGAATTCATAGTCTGGCTATGGAGCCTAGAAACAACTTTTTTGGTTATTATAAATTTTTATTATTATTATTGTTATTGTTACCGTTATTGTTATTATTATTGTCATGCTGGGATAGAATCCAGAGGGTTCTTTTTTGGTTTTTTTTTTGAGACAGGGTTTCTCTGTGTAGCCCTGGCTGTCCTGGAACTCACTCTGTAGACCAGGCTGCCTCGAACTCAGAAATCCACCTGCCTCTGCCTCCCAAGTGCTGGGATTAAAGGCGTGCGCCACCACTGGGTTCTTTTGTATACAAGCCATGTATGAGCTACCATTAGCCCTAAATTATTTTAAAATTAATAAAGATATATGACTATGCACATTTTTTGTAGTGGACAAAGGGATACAAATAAAGATGAATATATTATTACTATAATAATTATTATGTTATAGACAATTATAAAAAGTGATGGAAAGGAATACAAATACCTAGAGAGCTAATATCTGAATCTGCCCTCACCTGTTCAATGTTAGGAGATGAGCATCTTGCTCATGCCTTGCTGGCACAGATAGAGCTGCTGTCTTGATGAATACAAAGGGTATGCATAGTAACCCCTTCTTTTGCCAGAGGAAAAGCAGTTGAAGCTATCACTCCTGCTCATGTGAGATAGCAACAGTTTAGAGGGTTTTCCCCTGTAGATAAAGGAAGATGAGCATTATCTGGCCTGACCACTGGGAGATACAGCAGCCACAGACGCTAGATTGATAACTAGGCAAGACAGATGGCCGGAGATACTACAGTGCAGGTCCCATTGTCTGCAGATGGCAGACATTTGGATCACGGAGCAATGCTCTGACAAGTAGATATTTAAACTGAACACTAGCATAGGAATCTTGCATCAGGCACCTACTTCTTCATGGCATGTTTCTCTCCATCTAAGTCTGCAGGACTCAAAAACCCAGAGCAGTAGGCTTTTTTGGAGGATGGTTAAGTCATCTGAGGGAATTGGCATTGGACTTTCTGAGCCATTTCCACTACGCACTCCCTGTAATCACTCTAAATGTCCCTCTGGTCATAAACACTGAATGAACCCACTGGTTGGTTCTTGTCTCCAGTCTGTTAGGATCTTTGATACTTGTCATCTGTATGTGACCTTTAGTTCAGGTTAGAAGGTTCTCCCTGTCTTCATGTCATCTATCCCAGATGTTCTTCTCTTACAACCCTGTACTATGAATGGAAAGGAAGCATTTAGCCTGTGAGGATGATGCTGGGAAGTCATGTCATAGAGACTCTTGATGGGGTTCAAGACATATTCCAAATATGGTACCCTGGCACTGAAGATGAAGCAGAGGCAGGAAGATAACTCACCCTCCTCACATGCTTCTCTCCTGAAATAGGGCAAAGACCCTCATGTAATGGATGCCTTCACAATTCCAGGAAACGAGGGTTGTCCTTTGGTTTGAAGATACAGGGACACAGGAGAAAGAACAAATACCAGGTCCCCAGTCTATTTCCATCAGACCAGACTCCATCTGTCTCCTACTGAGACTTCTGCACACTTTATTCATCACTCCTGTCCTTAGGTCTTCATTTCTACAGGCGATCTATATATCATGAACTGTGTATCATGTATTACACGAGTGTGTATGCAACTCTTTTTTAAATCCCTTTTTTGTTATGGGGCCTCAGTCATGAGCCTAGCACTAAATGAGGAAAAGAAATCTTTTCCTTCTACAGTATTATCCTATCATCTCCATCTCTGATGCTCATCTGGATTCTTTCAGTCTTCCCTCCCTCCCTCCCTCCCTCCCTCCCTCCCTCCCTCCCTCCCTCCCCTTCTCTCCCTCCCTCCTCCCTCTGTCTCTCCCTCCCTTCCTCCCTCTGTCTCTCCCTCCCTTCCTCCCTCTGTCTCTCCCTCGCCTTCCTCCCTCTGTCCCTCCCTCCCTTCTTCCCTCTGTCCCTCCCTCCCTTCCTCCTTTTGTCTCTCCCTCCCTACTTACCTACTTCCCTCTACCCTTCCTCCTTTATTTCTTGTCCTAAGGAAGTAACTCAGGGCCGGTATATCCTGGACAGGGCTACATCAAGCTGTGCCTATCCCTGTAGGAATTTCTAACCCATGTCCAACTGAGATGGATCATCAGCTATAGGTGCCCTGACAAGCTGAGCTCAATCCAAAAGTTGTCTTCTGATCTCCAGACACATGCCACAGCACACAAGTACCCATGCTCACACACACACACAACACACAACCACACGATAGTAAATAAAATTTTAAAGACTTCCATAATATCCTCACTTGGAAAGAGATCTTTTTCATTCTGCCCCTGAAATGTTTCTTACTCCTGAGCAGACTGACAGGGTAAAAATGCAGTTCTTTCAATACCAGAGACACTGGGTAGGATGGCATTAAGGAAAAGGTGGGTTCTATGGTGTGAAATGGTGACATTTGACGAGGATAGACAGCATGTCATGTCTGTACCCCTGTTATCTCTTTCTCTGCATGGAGTCATCTGTCTATCTGAGCACTTGGCTGATATGGAGTTCTCACTGACTCCTTACAGAGCCCTCCATATGAGGACTAACCAGACCATTTTAGCTGGCACTTCCTGGAGAAAGTTCCAAAGGATGAAAAGGTGCTAAGAAAATAACTGACCAGCAGCCTGTCTATCCAAGATATCTTCAATAGTGTGTTCTAATTCTGGAATTCCTAGATAGCTCTGGGCTCTTCTAGGACATATTGGGGTGGGGGGTATATGTGGGCAGGAGAACTTTCTGGATGCCCTGTGTTTGTTGCTTTGTGATGGAAAAATCCTGAAGTTAGTATCTAATGCTTAGAATATGCACAAAATGGCATCCCATAGGGCCACTCCATGTCCAGGAGGACCCAGGGCCAGCTCCTTGCCTATGCTTTGCCATTCAGGGAAGTTCTTTCAGTAGAAATGAGGAGGAGAAAGGGTTGTAACATGGGATCTTTAGAAAACTTGTCTCAGTTTGCTGCTTTACATTTTGGGGGTGCTAGGACCCAGAACATGATATACCCAAATATGGTACTCTAGAAGACACAGATTTTTTTTTTTCCCCAACTTTTTTGCCAGGTTTGCTATAAAGGGTTCTCTGACCTACCTTTCCTGAAAACAGGTCAGAGACCTCCATGTGAGAAGAGTCTTGCTTTACACATAGGGAAAGAACGTTGTACAGGGAGCCAAGGAGAATCTGAATGAACCACACTTGCCGGTTCCCTTGAACATCACCATCGGATCGCATCCGTTCTCATCAGTCCTACTTACTCCTACCCAACTGCCTATTCTTCACCAAACCCAAACTTTAGAACACTCCATTTTCTCTGTGCCTCTGGGACTCCATTTCTAAAAGCCACATGTTGTACAAAGGTTTGCTTTAAGGAATTTGCCATGCTTTCTCTGTTTCTCTGTGTATAGAGATATCTGCTGGGATCTTTGCAGTAGGTGAAGCGAAGAATTACTTTCTCTCCATTAGGTAGGAGCATATGTGTATATGGAGGAGAGAGAGGAAGAACATATCTTACTGAATTAATTATGGGAATAACCGAGCTTATACCAAGTTAACCAATGACTATCTGAAGTGGTTCCCCAATCACTGGCTACTTTTCAAAAGTTTACTTTAAAAGATTGATTTCTTACTTACTGTATGCAGTGGTTGTTGCTGGACACATTAGGTACTGTGGAGGCAGAAAAGGACCTGGATTCCTTAAGCTGGAGTTTCAGTGTTTGTGGGCCATGTTGTTTAGATTGAACTAGGTCTTTTGCAAGAGGAAGAAGCTTTAACCTCTGACATCTCTTTGAATCTAAACTATTTTTATTTTTTATTTTTTGTTTTTGTTTTCAAGACAGGGTTCTCTGTGTAGCCTGGGCTGTCCTGAACTCACTCTGTAGACCAGGCTACTCGAACTCAGAAATCTGCCTGCCTCTGCTCTCAAGTGGGATAAAGGTGTGCACCACCACCGCCCAGCCTCAAACTATTTTTAAACAGAATTATTTGGGCTCATTCTGTACTTCCTCTACTCTTTCAGCCAACCTCTTATTGGAAGAACAGTTGTCCTTCGGAGGTGTACCCTCTTTTGCAACACAGGGTATCTCTGGCTTCCTTTACTCAGCAAACCAGTGAGGTGGTTAGTAGCACTAATGTTACAGAAGAGGGAATGAAGTTGGTTGAAAGTGGATATTATTATAGAATGACCAAAGAATGCTACTTACACATTGCTTCCTGCTAAGGTGTCAACACTTGTTACATATACAGTTCGTCCTTCAGAGTCATGAGTTCTACTTCTTCAGATTTTCCTAGTTGTTGACTGCAAATACCCAGGGGGAAAAACATGCACAGACTTTAAAAATCTGTCAGTACTCCTTAAACCACAAAGTATAATAGCTATTTGCAAAACACTAACATTTGTTTGGAGTGATTATAAGACCTCCAGACTCGCAGTAGATGAAGCAAAGTGATGACTTTCCACTGTGCGGGAAGGAGCATATGTGTGTATGTATATGTGTGTTGCAGATGATTATGTGCGGGTGGGGAGGACACAGAGGTTTTATGCAAATATCACGCCATTTTAGATAAGGGACTTGAGCATCTGTGGGTTTTAACATCCACAGGAGTCTTGCAACCATGCAATTCCAGGGATATAGAAGGGGATGATTTGATATATTTTTTTATGTTTGAGCATTTTTTATTGTGGGAATGTGCATGTGATCACATGATGTCTATACGAGTGTGGGCTTGCAAGTGGAGGTCAGAGGACAACTCTGTGGAGTAGGTCTTCTTGTTCCTCCTTTAGGTCGGTTCTGGGTGACTGCACTCATTTAGCAGGCTTGCATAGCAAATACCTTGACCTGTTGAGCCATCTTGCTGGTGCTCTATTTGAGTCTTTGAGGTCAACCTGCATCTTTCTTCAAGTACAACGAGCAATTCCATTTTACCTAGAATGGTACCAGATAAGCTAAAAATAAGCAGTGGCCTGTAACATATTTGCAAACAAAACCTTGCAACTTCAGTTACACTTGATGGCACACACAATTAGCACATGCAACCCCTATTGTGCCAGAGGTCAGAGATTCACAGATGCAAATGAGGGGCCTCGTAAAGGCTGGTACTCAAGATTTATTCATGGCTCTGATCCTATTCTCCTGAGAATCTCCAATGGCATACTAGAGAGTACGGAACCTCCTTTGGGGCCTAAGTTTTATGTATGAATGATCAGAAATGGAATTAAAGACTTAAAAGTACCTGAACATCTAAGCTGTGTAAAGCAGATTAAAATATTCAAAACAAATGTGTATATATATCATTGGATCAAAATATTACTTCTTTTATATATATTTTAAAGATAAAGTGCTGGAATTCAAACAAATTGCATGCATGACATCCACTCCCTTGAGATTATGTCCCTGAATGTGCAATTTTATCTTTTTTTTTTCCTACAGAGTTTTGGTAGGTTATAACTAGATAGAAATGGTTTTAAAACACAGAGCTTATTAAATGAAGAAGGGGGAGATGGCTCAGCAGGTAAGAGCACTGACTGCTCTTCCAGAGGTCCTGAGTTCAATTCCCAGCAACCACTTGGTGACTCACAACCATCTGTAATAGCATCTGATGCCCTCTTCTGGTGTGTGTCTGAAGACAGCTACAGTGTACTCATATAAATAAAATAAATAAATATTTAAAAAATGCTGAAGGCAAGAGGAAGAGGGGAGTCAGTGATACTCTAGGATCTGAACTCTACAGATTTAAGGACAAGGATGATCTGGGAGTTAGGGACAGGGAAACCACGTGGAGCCATTCACTTAGTGAGCCCCAAAGACAAGAGCACATACCAGAGAGAAAACACTGAGTCAGGCCTTAGGAAACCTGTGACATTGAGTGATAAATAAGCCTGGAAACTCAGGTTAGGAAGACTGATCAATGACTGCGTTCAGGGTCAGGTTTCAGGAAATTCTTATGATCAGGTCCCAAGAACAACGGCTGGCTGGCCAGGCTAAGAGGAGAACCTCAAAGGTCTGAAGAAAGCAATCCTAGGGAAGTGAGACACGGGAAGACCACTGGAGCAGAAGTGACGATGTGGAGTACACAGACCAAATCATGAAGTGCACAGCCAAAGAAGCTTCTTTGCTTCTTTGGGGCTGGAGGGGCTAGAGATGACTCAATGAGTACAGAACCTGGCATCTGAGTGTGAAGAACTGAGTTTGGGTCTCCAGTACCCCCAGGAAGCCAAATGCAGTGGCATGCATCTGTAGTTCCAACACTCCTACAAGAGATGGAGGCAAAGTCGGAGAATCTCTGGAAGCTAATGGGCCACCAAGACTGGTGTGTGTAACAATGAACTACAAGGAATCTGTCTTGAGATGGAAGGTAAGAACCCATTCCCAGCTGTGTGGTTCCTCCACTCTTACACACACACACACACACCAACACACAACAAGAGAGAGAGAGAGAGAGAGAGAGAGAGAGAGACAGAGACAGAGACAAGAGAGACAGAGAGACAGTCAGAGAGAGACAGAGAAAGAAAGACAGAAATTATATAAACAAATAAAGAAATAAACTGGGTACAAAGAATAATTAGCTATAAACATAGGCAAAGAAAAAAAAAGTGATCCATCTTCTAAGTGAAGAAATCTCTGGAGGAAACCAAGTAGATTGAAGAGAATTATATGCAGAACTAATTCAATAAGTTTTGCGGATCTGTGCATTTGGATAGAGACTGAGGAAGGATGGTGTGTTGAGCACATGGCCCCCAGTCTATGGTGACCCTCAGAAATGATGGAATATTTTGGAAATGGAGTTAGTGAGGGTTATTGTGGGAGAACTCCTGAAGAGGATAGTGGACTTTGGCCTTCTTATTCCACTCTGTTTGACTTCTTGGATGCTCTGTGATGACTAGATTCCTCTGCCACATGGCTCCAGTCTTAACGTGTTACCTTACCACAGGCTCCAAATAATGAGACCATGGAACAGAAGCTTTGAAATTATGAGAAAAAAAACTTGCAGCAAAATGGGGTGGTATATGACTATAATCTCTGCACTGGGGAGGGTGAGACAGGAGGATTGAAATTTTAAGGTCAGTAGCAACATTAGGTTACCCTAAGCTACACAGAAAGAAACTGTACCTTATGCAAATAAATGGGGCCAGAAAGATGGCTCATCAGGTAAAAGTGCTTGTTGTATAAGCTGGTCAATTTGAATTCAATTCCTGGGACTCCAGATCAAAGAAAGAACTGACTCCTGAAAGTTGTTCTGATCTCCATGTTGTGCCATGGTTCACCCACCTGCATACACACACACACACACACACACACACACATACACACAGACAGACAGACAGACACACACCTGATACTATAAAATTTAACAACCATTTTCCTCTTTTAAAATTCTCTGGTATTTTCTCCAATGGTGGGAAGCTGAGTAACACAGATGGCTTATTAAAATACGTTAAAAATAGTCAGATAATAGCTACAACAAAGGACAAGCTCAAGTACTGGGAGGATGTATGTGTGTGGGGAATGTCCTGGAGGAACTCTGGTTAAACCTTGATCAGCTGAATAGAAAGACTGAGTAGTGTGTCTAGATGTGTACTTACAACACAGTTCAACTGAAATGCCTTAGCTTTTGGGGTTAGCTGGGGGCACTTCTTAAAGAATCTGTATTATTCAAGTTTGGAGGTGAGTTGCTTGTGCCTAGCTTTCTACTGTTAGGTAAATGTGGATCTCAAGAGTCTACTTTGAGATCACAAACACAAGCAGAAGAGGAGCCAGTACTCGGAGCCTCATCCTGACGTGTTCTGCTTGATTCCAAGTCAAGATTTTGCGAAGAATCCACAGGCACTTCAGTCTAGCATCTCCTTCTCAACTTCAGTACAGAAACTATTCAGGTGTGGTGGTATGGGTCTGTGATTCCGGTGCCAAGGAGATAGTGGCAGAAGGGCCATGAGTTCAATGTCAGCTTAGGCAATATAGTGAGTCCTAGCATGGTCCTGACTACATAGGGAGTCGTCATCTCAACAAAATCATCTTAGTGACAGTATTGCTATCCTATCCTACAGGTAATGAAGAGTAGGGTTCATCAGCATGTCTCCAATGTCTTTGTGGTTTTAATGACTGTTTATAGGGCCAAAGTGTGTGTGGAGAATCTTGCAATGAAGATAAATAGGGCAGAGAAAAATCCTAATCCTCTGGGTTGGTTATAATAACTCTAGAACAGGACCAACTTTCTCACATCTCTGAGCCCCATTCTCCTGACTAATGGCCTCTCTACCTCATAGGGAAGCCTGCTGCTGGACAGCTATCAACAGAGGAAGTTTCTTAAGGTAGGATTTGGTTTCACAGAAAACCTTCTTCTACACGTGTGGAGGCTTGCAGCCTTGGAAGGTGTGTAGGCAGTACGAATGAAAACCTGAAAGGGATGTGTAAATGGTCATTCATTTGCATTACAAAAATGTTCTGAGTCTTCAGAACACCTCTTTATATAAGGGATTTTGCTAGTTACACTAAAAGATTAAAAAAAAAAAAAAAGAGAGAGAAAAAAATCCCCTCACATTATCATCTCAAGTGAACATGTGTTACAGCAGCTGGTCCTAAAAGCTGATTAAGGTATACTACCACATAATGAACAAAAAAGAGAAAAATCTTTCCATTTTATTTTACTCATACCCTTCTGGAATTGAAAACCCTTCCTATTTATTACCCAGCAATTTCACTGGGATTTAGCACACTTTCAAGTCCCACACATGATAAACCAATTGTGTTATAAACCATACATAAATACCCCATCCCCCCAGGAATGGCTCAGAGCCATTAAACAGCCCGGATCCTCAAATCGACACTCTTTGCTCTTCATTGACAAGTGACACACACACAGAGATACACACACACAGACAACCTCACACACAACAGACCACACAGATAACACAGACACACACACACAACACACAACACACACACACACACACACACACACACACATCATTCACATGAGAAGAACTGGAACTGAAGACAGCTGCCCTGCCATACGTAGCATGGTCAGTACAGGTACCACTCAAGCTGGGTGTTGTTTTTGGGAACAAGTAATGAAGAAATAAGAAACTGTTCTTGCTATCTTATATGAAATGCATTTTAGAGACTTGGGGATATTTAGTGTGCAGTAAGAGAAATTTAAACAAAGAAGTAATTTCAGGCAGGAATCTAAATATTAGAGTAGAACAAGGAAGTAGGCTTCAGACATGTAAATGACTTTGGACTAGGACAGGGAAGTTGGCTCAGATATTTTGGTTATCCTGATAAGCCCTTAGAAACAGTGATTAAGGGAGTGTTCATGTTTATTGCCTTGCTTGTTCTTTGACTGATTTGTGTTTACTGTCTTGCTTATTCCTTGATGATTTGCATCTATTGTATTGCTAATTCCTCAACCTAGAACCATCTTTAATACTTGCATGTAATTAAAATGGTATAAAAGCAAAAAGGAGGAGGGGGATGGGATAAGAGGTTTCTAGGGAGGGAAAACGAGGAAAGAGAATGACATCTTGAATGTAAATAAATAAAATATCCAATAAAAAAAAAAGAAAAGAAAAGGGGGGTGGGGGAAGAAAAGCATGGCAGTTGTCTTTACCATTTGAAAGGCTGTCATGCAGGATGTAGAACAGACTACTTATCCTGGGTTG
The DNA here is from genome assembly GCA_021653895.1 of Mastomys natalensis. NCBI lineage: Eukaryota > Metazoa > Chordata > Mammalia > Rodentia > Muridae > Mastomys > Mastomys natalensis. The sequence continues at coordinate 1,475,403 of JAJTUV010000330.1, read as the reverse complement.
CTATAGGGTACAACTGGTATCATGGAGCAGGTGTACTTTTCTTCATGATAAGAGAGATATTCTGCCTAATTGGATTTAGCAAAAGAAAAGGAACTGGCTGATTGCTAGAATGGAGAGGAAGCACCCTGCTGCTGAGCATAACTAAGCCAAGGGTGTTGAACCTTGCTAAGGAATTGTGCAGAGAGCTATCTCTCACACAGGAATGGGTAAGAACAGCAAAAACTTACTCCTGTATCCATATCATGCTGGCTACAAAGCCTCTTCTGTTACTGTCAAGGGGTAGAGGATAATGATGGGGAGGAAGGGTGATCTTTTAGTCACAGAGGGTTCTAGCTGGGTGTGGTGCTCCATGCCTTCGATCCTAGCACTTGGAAACTGTACTAATTACCATTCTGTTGCTGTGATGAAACACCATGACAAGGGAACATTCCGGAACAAGAGTCTATTTAAGGTGACGGCTTCAGAGGGACAAGAGTTCATAATGGAGAGGAAGCATGGCAGGCAGCTGAGGCACAACTGTGGGAGCAAGAAGCTAAGAGTTCATGTCTTTAACCACAAGTATAAAGCAGAGAGAGCAAACTGCAAGTAGGTAGGCTTTTTACTCTCAAAGCCAGTGGCATACTTTCTCTAACAAGACTGCATTACCTAAACATCCCCAGACAGCATCATCAACTGGGTACGAAGTGTTCAAATGCCCAGGACTATGGTGAACATTGAAACTATCAAGATTAAGAAGGGTTTAAGGTTCTGAGGCCAGCCTGAGCTATACAGAAAATTCAAGGCCAACCCAGGCTACAATGTGAGACTTTGTTTTTGAAGTAATATGTAAAAAACAGAACAGAACAAAACAACACAACACAAAACAAAACAAAAAGACACAGAGCAGACTGGAGAGAAGGCATAGTGGTTAAGGGCACTGGCTGATCTAGAAGATCGGGAGTTTGATTCCCAGCATCCACATCATGGTCCATAGCCATTCATAACTCTAGTGCCAGGGGATCTAACACCCTCTTCTGGTAAGGCATCCACAGCATGATCAAACATACATGCAGACAAAAATCCATAAATTAATAAATAAATAAATAAAATTTAAAAAGACACAACATATTTAGTGTTGTGTCTCACTAAATATGCCTCTCTTTTCTGAAGACCAACAGAAGCTGATTGTAAAAAGAAAGAGGAAAAAGAAATTTAGAGGACAAAAAGTTGCATGGCCTGGCCCTGGTTTTCTATGATCCCCTCATTCTGGCAGGGCTCTGTAAAAAGTAAACTTCAATAGCAGCATACGGTTCATCAGAGAGTGGACTAGCCCTCTGACATCCACTAAAAACCCCTCAACAGACCTACATTTTTACCTGGGACACAGAAACATTAAAGATCCACATAAATGTTGTTCTCTTCCCTCTTATGTATCTTCCAATTGAATTATAATCACAACATTTATAAAAACACAAACTGAGGCCAGGCATGGTGGCACATGCCTTTAGTCCCAGCACTTGGGAGGCAGAAGGCAGCGGGTTTCTTAGTTGAGACCAGCCTGGTCTACAGAGTGAGTTCCAGGACAGCCAGGGCTACATAGAGAAACCCTGTCTGAAAAACAAAAAAAAAAAAAAAAAAAAAAACCCAAAAAAATCAACCTGTTTACGTTACAGAGAACATATGTCCCTAGGGTATCTCCAAAAACAAACATACATGCATGCACAAGAGCCCCACTGAGATCACCTAGCTCCAACAAAACAAAAGTAGTGCAAACAGAACCATCAGAATCTCCTTGTGAAACATAGACAGCTCTGGAGATGGATTAGAAAACAAAAGAACTGGTGTGTGGGAAGATGGATCAGACGGCAGAGTGCCAGAGTCTGATACTCGGAACCCACATAAAAGAAGCTATGTACACAGCAGGAGAGATGGCTCAGTGGTTAAGAGCGTTGACGTTCTTGCATAGGACCTAGGTTTGGTTCCATGGTAGATCAAAAGTTTCTGAAACTCCAGGTCCAGGTGATACAATACACTCCTCCTGCCTCTGAGGGCACCAGGCATGCATTGTTGTTCACACTTACATGAAGGCAAAGCACTCACACATATAAAATTGTTATTATTACCAGTGAAGTATTGCACAATTGTGATCTCAGTGCTAGGGAATGGTGACAGGTGGATCCTTGGGAATTTCTGTACAGTTAGCTTTGGGGTTTTTTGGGTGAGCTCAGGACAGTGATTGAAAAAAAAAAAAAAAAAAAAAAAAAACCAAAAACAAGAAAGTAACAGTGAAGCTATTTCCAATCGCCAACTGCTTGCAGTGGGAAAATTAGTTTTCTCCAATGTAGTCTCTCTGGGTATACACTCACACTTGATAGAGGCCCTGTGCATAGACAGCCAACACAAAATGAAGTCAGTGATATTTTTGGAGATGTTTTCTCTCACAGTGTTTTGTTGGGAATTTTTAAACCTTACTTGTCTCTTGCTCATCTATTATGATTTCCTATGTGTCTTTATGGTGCATATGCATGTGTGTCTGTGTGTCTGTGTGCATTTGTGTGTGTGTCTTTGTTTCTCATGCTCTCCTTATTTTATTTTTTCCTCTGTCTGTTTGCTTTGTCTTATTCTGGTTTGTTGGTTTGCTTTTAATGGGCTGTTTGTTCTCTAAAGAGAGTGAGGGAAAGGTGGTGTGGAGTTGTATGTGTTTGGGGTGGGGAGGATCTGGGAGGACATGAGTGAGAGGCAACCATGACCATAATATACTATATAAAAATTATTTTCAATAAAAATATACAAACAAAAACTGTAACTATAAAATCCAAGGTAGATAGAGCCTGAGGAATGACAGTTAAGTTTAGTCTCTGGCTACTGGCCTCTAAATGCACAGGTACACACTTGCACCCTCACCCTCACATGCACAAGTATGCACCTGTATACATATATTCACACATATGCACACACACACTTGCGCACATGCACACACACTACAGACCTGTAGCTGGTATGGTGGTACAAACCTGCATTTTTAGCACTTAGCCAGAGACAGGGAAGAGTTTGATGTCAGTCTGGGGCAATTTCCAGGCCAACTTGGGGTACATAGTAAGTTCTAGGCTAGCCTGTGGGTATATAGACTCTAATTTAAAACAAACAAACAAAACAAAAAAAAAAAAGAAATAACTCTATCACTAACACTAAGAAAAAGGGAGACACAGTCACGTGATGGACAGATAGTTTGGGGTCTTCTAAGCAGATCTGCATTGATGATCCCATGTCATGTATGGGAGGAGGTATAAGTACATGCATGTGCACACATGTGCATTTTGAGGCCAGTAGCCAGAGATTAACCTCAATCTTAGATTTTGTTGTTGTTTTTTTTTTTTATTGAAAATACCTTTCTTCATACAGTATATGAATCCTAAGTCTCCTGAATCCTAAATTCTGTATCTTCCATGAGAAATATGGACAATCACATGCTGTGGTTCACATGGATATTTCCTAGCACTTCAAAATTTGTGGATAAGGGGTTGAACTCCATTGTATCCTTATGCTATAATTCTTTCAGTGATTCATGGCTCTGCCCACTATCATCAACACAGAAACCACTGAACAATCAGTGTCTTGCCATGTGATTCCCTCTTCCATACCCAGATGAGACAAGGGCCTTACCAGATGGTGAGCAAATGTCAGTGCTGTGCTTGCTCTTGGACAACCCAGCTTCTAGAGCCATGAGACAAAGAATCAAATTCCTTTCTTCTGAGACAAGATCTCACTGTTTCGCTTAAGCTGGTCTCAGACTAATGATCCTTCTGCTCAGCATTGGGGACAGTGTTGGGAGTATGGACAGGTATTACCACAACTGTCTGAAACCTCTTTCTTTATAAATTACCTTGACTCAGGTATTTTGTTACAGTAAAGTAGACCTTAAGAAAGTAACAAAAGAAGGACCAGAGAGATAGCTCAGTGGGTAAAGTACTGTTGTACAAATAAGAACCTGAGTCTGAATCCCCAGAACCCACATAAAACAGATACAGTACATGTTTATAATCAGAGTGTTCCTACTGTGGAATGGGAAGCAAAGACAGGAGAATCCTCAGAAGGTGAGGCCACCTAGTCTGGGGCATACAGTATAGGAACAAACAACATGAGAGACCCTGCTTTGAAGTGGAAGGCAAGGACCAATGTTTGAGCATCTCCTCTGATCTCTACCTGCATGCCGTGACATGCTCATGGCGGTGCGCACATGTACACGAACACATCGTACACACACATCATGCACACACACACCATACAAACACATTCATAAACAGAAAGAGAAAGATTAAAACAAAGAAAAACTGAATAGGCCACATTCTTTCCAATTCTAGAGTCTCTATACATAGAACTCCCGCAGCCTCCTTTCCTGCCTCCTTCTCATCTCCTAGTCAGATCTTCCTCTTCCCTTGTGTTCTTAGTTTTGTGTGGGGTTTTGGTTTCTTGGTTTCTTGAGACAGAGTCTCCTTGCTGGCTGTCCTAGAGCTCACTATGTTGACCAAGCTGGCCTCCAACTCACAGAGATACCACTTGCCTCTGCCTCCTGAGTGCTGGAATTAAAGGTATGACCACTCTATCCAGTATGACTTATTATTGATTTAATAACATACTTTGATAGAAGCAAGTACTGGAGAAACATCTGTTTTTAGCTCACAATTCAAGGTACAGTTCATCTTGGTGGGGAAATCAAGGCAGAAGGACATTGGTCACCTCATGTATACAATCAAGAAGCAGAGAGCAATGAGCACATGCTGTTGCTCAGTTTCCTTTCCAAGACCCCACCCAGGGAAATGGCACCACCCACACCAGGCAGATCTTCCTGATTCACTTAGCACAATCAAATTAACACTTCACAGGTCTGCCCAGCATCCCATCTCTAAGCAGATGCTAGATTCTCTCAAGTTATTAACTATCACAGGTCCCATGTTCACATCTGCAGATTTTCACTCATGCCGGTTCTTGCCACATGAGTTGATCTCTGAGGTATTGCTATGAATATCTTCCTTTACTTTGTAACATACATCAGACTTTTAAGGTTTGTTCACTTTCTATTTTCCAAACGGCATTAGAAATTTCAAGCCAATAGAGACTGCGTTTTCCTGAACCACTATGGACTATCAGTTCCCTTGCACTATTAGTGCTGCTGTGTGTGAATGAATGGATGTAAAACCTATGCTATCTAAGTCAATGTCCACAACCTTTACTAAGCATGTGGGTCACTGAGGAAGCCGAGTTAGCCAATCCATGATCATTGGCCTCTAGCTATCTTTTCAACCACAGCTCTGGGTGGGGAGTTGACCAAGACTGTCCTTGCTTTGGACTTTATGAGGCAATAGTCCAGGAGATACATAGAGAGAAGCAGAAAACAAGTGAAAACGACCAAAGGGAGCACACAGTGAGGCAGTAAAGACCACAACAGACCTGCAACGCTGTTAAAACAACTACAGAAAACGTTGAAGGGTAAAATGATAGGTTGTCAAGGTAACTTCTCAATGAGAACCTGAAAAGTTTGGAAGGATCCGTCTGAGGGAGTGGAGGGGAAATACTCAAATAGGAAAGGAAAGTTGGTCTGGGGTTAAAGGCTGGGTATTGTTGGAAAGATGATTGGGGGGGGGGAGTGAGTAGCCTCACAAAAAGATGGGCAGGAAGATAAGTTCACAGGAAGGGAAGTGGAGAGGGAGAGGAGGAGGCCTGCAGGAATGTTCAAATGCACTAGTTTGGGGATAAGAATGGGAAGTCAGGAAAGGGTCTGACTACAGAGATCTCAGAACCTCTGCAGCAGAGCTGCCTCCTCCAGCAGGACACTGGAGCATAGTGGTTATTTTGAGGTAAAAGCAGAGACACAATAGATGCAGGAGAAAGTCTCTCCCACCCCCTGCCCAAAGCAAGGTATGGATCTCCCTCTGTGAAAGTGTCCTTGTTCCCGCTCTCACACCAGGCAGAGGAGGTGGTGTAGACATGTATGCTGACTTGAGTCTGTAGAACAATCCTTACTAAATACCCCTGATCTCCCATTAGTTCCTTCATGTATTAGCCACCTCATGCTCGTGCCCTATAAGGTCCAAATCCCTTTACTTTGTCTTGTCATTTTGGTAACATCATATATAATCTTCAAGGCCTAGATACTTTTGAAGTTTTCACTTCTTTGAGAGGCCTTCCACATGCATATGAAATAAACCTTGTCTCTGTCTTTTATCAGTTTAATTCACTCATCCCAGGTACTAGAGGTAATCAGGTAGAAGAAAGGATTTCCCAGCCCCTGACATTAAACAAAGAGGATTAAAGAGAGGAGACACTCAAATGTAACACCTGATGTATTTAAATATAGGCCTAAGATTTGCAATACTTAAAAGAGAACATGCTATTTTTCATAATATGTTCCATGTCTCTGAAACATTAAAAGATTTCTCTACAACACAGCCTTCTTCTGTGTTGTGAAAATATAAAACAACAATCAAAAAATGAGGAAGAGGAGGGGGAAGGGGAGGAGGGAGAGGAGGGGGAGGAGGAGAGGAAGAAAAGAGACAGTGATATGTATCACAGTGGTACTTAATTCTAAAATCATGAGTACTGAGAAACTTCAAACCAAATGGAGAACCAAAATGCAAATCTGTTTTTGATTTAAATAACACAAGAAGAGTGAGTCCCTCTCTTCTGGCTTATTTCATGTATGTTTTGTGGAACGGTGAAATTACAATGTTTCAACTGCATAGGAACTAGAGTGGTGCTCCTTGTTCTAGAGGACTACAGTTTCCTCCCTATAATTCACAGATGGCGTTCCCAACCTTCTGTAACTCCAGCTCCAAGGGCATCTGATGCTGATGCCAGCCCTCTTTTGGCCTTCTTGGGTAGAAGCACATATGCGCATGCTCACATGCACACGCATACCCACACCCATTCACATACACACAAATAATAAAATAAAAATCCTTAAAAATGACATAACCCAATATATGGTAGTGCTAACAAAAGGAGTATTGTGGCTTGGATGTGATTGCTCCTTGAACGCTCATATTTTAAAGAGCTAGGCACCAGCTATGGGATGATTCTATGTTGGGAAGCTCTAGGAACTTTAGTGGATGGGTTCTATCAGGGGAAACAATGAGAGGAAGCACTGGATTTCCTTGTGTTCCTGGTCCACACCTTCTCCATCTTGTTTCTGGGCCACCTTGGTGTGACTGACCTGCCCTACTTATGCCCTCCCAGTGGACCAAACTACAGAGACAGTGGTAAGTCCTTCCCTCCCTTCCAATCCTTCCTCCAGCCCCTAGTATTCAGTCACAGTAGTATAAAGTGAACACAAATGCTGTAATAGTATAAAAGGAAACCTTGGAGTTTCCCAGGACTGTATCCCCTCATGGTGGCTGCAATCATTCCTATGTGTCTATGAAAGCATCTGCTGGTGGTATAGGGATGGAGCTGGGAAGACCTGGCTTAAAGTCAGATGGTTGTTTTTCAACTCAGTTGAGCCCTCTTCTTGCCTCTCATTTTTGGGCTGGGGATGCAACCCAGGGTCTTTCAAGAGTAAGTGTGGATTCTATCACTGAGCTCCCACAGCTCCTGCTGCAGTCTTTGTGAGATGGACATAGGATTCCTTGTCATCTTTATAAGATAGGGAGATCCCAATGGGAAAGCATCTGTAACCTGCAAGTCTCTTTATAAATACAAGACACGATTAATTTTAGTAATGGTAAAGAGTACATAACTCTACAAGGCATTTCCCCTCTCCTTAGGTGCTATCTAAGTAAACATTAGGCATAGAAGATAATGAAAGACAGTCACACTGGCTAAGCACTTTGTCATGATACAAAGACTCTAAAGTATGTACTCAATTTCCTTTATCGGTCTTCTCCTTCTTTGCATTATCCAGCAACAAGCATCCTACATTCCAGCAACACAACAGCATTCCCCTCCAAAGGTTAAAACTGTGGGAATCTATATCTGGTACTTAGGAAACAAGCCAAACCTGGCAGTATCTGTGTACACATCAGATAAAGGATGCAGCTAACAGATGCTCCTTCCTGCAATCAGCCAAGAACCTCTAATATTCTGACAACTTGTTAATCAACCAACATATGGTATCACTTTAGTAAACACAACTCTCAGATTTTGCATTTTCTGAGAGATATAATGGTACTGACTCATCAACACTATTCACTGGAAATCATGGGGAGCTAGCCTCCCCCACCACCTCAAGTTTGTTTAATTACTTGGCAGAACAAAAAATAATATAGGAATTGATTTCCATTTGGGTATGTTTTTGAGTTGGTTTTTTTCAAATGGAATCTTTGTAGGCATTTGTATTTTTTAATACCTTTCTGTACAGACTTACATAAACCACAGTCCAATAAATATCTATAGTCCCTGTATTAGTTTTCAAGGGCTACTATAATAAAGCACTGTTAACTGGACAGCCCCAAACAGGAGGGATTTATTCTTTCACTGTTCTGGAGAGAAATCATGTGATAAGAGTTATCAGCCTTTGACATTGCACTAGGATACTACCATTTAACAAATGTGTAGGGTTTCATTCATAGACATCTTGAGATGCACATGACCTATGGACCACAGATTGGATGTGTCTATGACAGAACCAAGCTTGCTCTCAGTAGTCCCTATCTAGGTTAAAACGTCTTCACTTCTAGCTGATGATACTCCCTGACTTTCATGAGTTACGGCCACACAACCGCAGTCCTGTCTTATTTTCATATAGCCATTTTCCTCTGCTTATATGTGTCAAAATTTCTTATTATAGGGATGTGTATATAGCATGTTAGTCCACTCTGTGCCAATAGGGCCTCTGATTACACCTACAAAGATCCATTTCTAAATACTGTCTTAGTCTCAGGTACCAGGGGTTAGGTCTTTAACATCTTCTTTCATAACGGACTAGCCAGACTCCCCACATGATCCCAGAAGATATGTGTAAGCTTTTCTCTGAATGCTATCGGTCACCACCTCTTTGGGTCTTTCTAAATGGACTGGGGTTGATATAAATAGGAACCCAGTTTCATTTACATGCCCTGCTTTGTATATCTTCCTTCATCCTGGAACCCTTTGTTCTCTTCTATGTTGCCCTCTCTTTTCTAACTGATTCCTTTTCCAGGTCTCTGATTTCACACTTTGGTTCCCAATTCTCATCTTCTTATTTTACTCCAAATATGTCTTCACTTCTGTCCTCTGATTCTCATGGATAGACTGCTGCTTGGCTTCTTGGCTGCTCCAGACAGAATTCCCAGCCTCATCGCTGGTGTGCCAGTCCCTCTTGAGAAATTTTGTGTGTGCTTCTCTCTCTCTCTCTCTCTCTCTCTCTCTCTCTCTCTCTCTCTCTCTCTCTCTGTATGTGTGAGACTCTGTGTGTGTGTTGTGTGTGTGTGAGAGAGAGAGAGAATGCACGAATGCACACATGTTTTGCTTTGGACTCTGAAATGTGTAGCTACCTGCACATGCCTTCAACTGAGAGAACAGTTGAGTTGGCTGGGTTGTGATAGCTAAAATTAGACATGTTGCATGTAAGGGCTGGAGAGATGGTTTAGTGGATTTGTAACAGGGCCCCAGACCTTAGTAGGTCCCTGGACCTTAGCACAACTGACTCCATGATGGAATCCCCATTCAGGCTATAAAACTCAGCACATGGACAGTACCACCTGCCAAACTGAAACCAATGACCTAATCCATCTAAGTCCATAGCTCTGGGAATGTCTAGAAATGTACTAACCATGCTTTTTGGTTTCTGTAGTTCCGATTCTGGCTAACTGTTCTTGTTAACTGAAGTATATCAATCCAGGATATAGTTTTTGTACCTAAAAGCTCACCTCAAGAAAGGCTTAGTGCTACACTGGCAACACCCAGCATAGTTAGTCACTGGCAAGCCCACTGTGGGAGGTACCATCCTCCAGTAGGTGAATTTTGTCTGGGTTATATGAGTAAGCCAAAGGAAGCAAGCTTGTCCCCAGAATTTCTCCATGATCTCCAAATCAGTTTCTACCTATAGGTTCCCCTTGAGTTCCTGCCCCAAGTTCACTGGATGGTGGATTGTCACTTGGAAGTATAAGATGAATTAAACTCATTCATCCCTCATATTCTTTTGGTTATAGTTTTATCAAATAAATAGAAAATAAACTAGGACAAAGAATTTGGATATCAAGAAGGCTGCATAGGCTGGCTATGTGGTTTAGCTGGAGAATATTGCTTAGCATGAGTGAAGTCTGGGTACCATGTCAATGTGGCTTTCTTCTCTGCAGCCTCTGGCAAAGAAGACAGGGAAGCAGACCATTTAGGTCATTCAACTAAGATTTATCCTGACATTAATGAGTCAACATTAATTTATTGTTTTCTGAGCTTTTTAAATTCTAATATTATCCAGAGAAAATTCTAGTTTTTATAATCTGTTATCTGCTTTCCCTACCCATGAAAGATTGCAATGTGATCTAGTTTATCTTCTTGGTAGTGGTCTGAACCAATTACTTGGGAGTCCTAAGTTGTTTTGGTAACCTTTGAGTGTAAAGATTCTGTGAATCACCTTGTTACTTTATTGAAGATCAGTATTTTGAGTATAGATCAAAGAAAAGGGCCACAGTTTACTTAAGAAGGAGCCAGGAAGGTGATGGTATTATTAAAAGATATGCTATCAAATTTAGAAAATGGAAGGAAATAAAAAAGGCTGTGTTAGTTAACTTTCTGTTGCTATATAATGAATACAGGAGACAATCAATTTATAAGGGGAAAAGGTTTGTTTTGGCTAATGGCTCTGGAGCTTTCAATCTGTCACTGCTTGGCCCATTACTTCAGGGACAGAAGGTCACAGTAGGAGTGTATAGTAGAAAAAAGGCCATCCTCCCCTGCCCCCGTGAACAAGCACAGGCTGAGATTCAAACTCGGGATGGACTTCAGAGAGCGGCCACTGCAGTGGTGCACCACCGCTGGCCCAAAGGCCACTTTCAATGTGATCCAGTTTGAAACTAACTAAAATCAGTAACTAAAATCAGAGGAAGAAAGGACAAGGTCCCACAATCCTTTTCATGGACACACTTTCAGTTGCCTGAAGACCTTTCTGGAAACCCCACTACTTAAAGCCTTTATTGTCTCTCAATGGTGGCAGGCCTTTAACATGTGGACTTTTGAGAAACACGTACAATCCAAACCACAGAAGATCCCAGACACCTAGAAGAATGAACTATCTATTTTCATGGAATCGCCAAGTTTGGAATTGGTAAAGTTATGAACAGAATGGGCATCAGACGTTAAATAAAGTGTATTTATTAAAGAGTGTCCATGTAGACACTCTTTTTGTACTACCCAACAATTCTGTAGCATGTATAATCACTGGACACTAGAAAGTTGTTTAATCTGCATAATGGCTCAGTGAGGGTAGGGAGGCTATGATCTCAATTCTACAAGATGTAGAGGTCAACTAGTTTTCCAGGGGCATCTACTCATATGCACAGGGACCAGGCCCTGCATCTAAAGAGTTTGGTGCTCAGGTCTGTGATGCTCCACACATCTCTGTCTCTATGAATCTAGAAGTCAAAAAACATTGTTCCATGGCAATGATAGGAGATAGTTCATCTAGGTCCAACCAATGACTTTTCAGCATTCTTTCTAAAGATTTTTCTTTTCTTTCATCACTTTAAGGAAAAACATAGGAAACCACTAGATTCCATTCACAGGGTTGCCGCTTAATGAAAACTTAGGGTCTTGCCAGGCATGGTGGTGTAGACCTGTAATCCCAGCACCCAGGGGACCAAGATAGAATGATCATGAGTCAAGTGACCCTGGGCTAGGCATCGAGACACCATCTCAAAACAAATTAGTACCTACCCAGTGTTTGAATTTATTCAGTTCTTTTCTGTACGGCTTTTGTGAACTATACACTTAGTACAGTAGCCAGTGGTTGGAGGGTTCAATGTTTGGCTCTTCCAGCAAAGACTTTTATATCTCTCTGGGCCTCAATTTACTTCTTGGTAAGATGGGGAGAATCAATTATCCCTGTCTCAGTTTAAATATATAAACAAACAACAAATATCAGCTCTAGACCCTGAAATAAGGCCCGGGATCCACTCCACTGTTTCCAGCTTGTATGAAGCTTTCACAGTGCTTAACTCTGTGCAGTTATCTTAATTGTTATGTTGATTTTCAGCATCTTTGAAGGAAAATGGTATGTTATTTTAAATGTTTTCAGTGATTTTTTTTTAATTAAGCTTTTTTTTCTCTGTATGCTGAGCACCTCTTTTACAACAGCAACAACAATGACAAAAAAAAAAAAATCACTTACTTAAAAGCAACTCATGAAATCCTAGGAGAAAGTAAAGTTGGTTTTCCTAGCACCCTACATATGACCCTTGTTTGTCGTATAATTTTGATGAAAGAATTTCCTGTATTTTTTCTTGTTAAGATAAGTATTTTGGTGTTAAAAATTTACTTTGTGAATTGAGGTGAAGGAAATGATGGCGATAAGAAGGATGGTGGAATTCTGGGTAATACTGATTTGGCATCTCTGAGTGTTCGGTTGATTGATGTCTGTTTGCTTGGCAGACCGATCCAGCCAGTCTAAGCTAGTCTAAGCTTTTAACTCTCCTGAATGAGTTGGTAAGGTTCAATTGTGCTGATGCCATTCAGAGAAAAGCCAATGTTTAGAAAGGTACATTCCAATTTTTCTTTCCAGTAGGTACTATAGGGCAGAATACTGGGGCCTTTTCCAGGGGATTTCACAGCACCCAGCAAACACCAGGACTCTTTACTCAGAAGCCAATTTTGGAGGGCATCTTATGGTTACAAAGTATGCTGTTATGTTGATTTCTCACTTCCAGTGCACAGAAAGTTTTTCTCGGGTTTACAGGGCATTTGTTTAGATTTGTAAAACTCCCATCTGCTAGGTGCAGGGACAGATGATGTCAGCTTAACATCAGTGGGAGAGGTGGTTCAGATATTAACAGAGTCCTGAGTCTGGAACCCCAGCCCTCCAGAGGCAAAGCCAGAGGTTTCTAAGCCTTCCTCACTGTGTGGCAATAGTCTGTCTCAAGAACTGTGAAAAGGTCTTTTGACCATCCTAGCCACTCACCACTGGCGTTGTCTTCTCTGCAGCACGAAATTTAGACTTATTGAGTGAGTGCCCATCCCCAGACTGTTGGAGGTGGGAAATGGCCACGGTGCTTCTCTTGGGAGCAGTACCTGGCAGTAGTAGACTCTGGGAAAACCCCACCGAATCAGTAGTTGACAGACAACAAAATAATGGAGTCACAAAATGAGGCAAATTCTGTACAATGCACTTGGAGATTCATTCACTAAACACAAAGGCTGTTTTCCCCCGGGAAACCCATCTCCATCTCTTCCTTTCAGCACTCAGTCTGCTTATTTCTTTGACCTCTGTGTTTGCTACCAGGCTGTGTGCAACATATTGAGTATAAGATAAGAGTTTCTGGTGTGGCTGTGCTTAGGAGAGAATCAAGCCAGTACCAAAAATATATGATTCTTAATTTAATCTAGATTTTTTTTTTTGCATAAAGCATGAGTGCATATAAACAACCATACTTAAACAATCATGCCTTGGTAGACTAAGAATCTACATTTCCATAGTTAGTAAAAGGAGAGATGTACACACACGTTGTATCCAAATACTGCTCTTAATGGCCAGACCTTTAGCGGCACACACCTTTAGTCCCAGCACTTTAATCCCAGAGGCAGGCAGATCTCTGAGGTCCAGGCCAGCCTGGTCTACAGACTGAGTTCCAGGGCAGCCAAGGTTTCAGAGAGAAACTCTATCTTGAAAAATCTAACAATACTACCCCGTACAAACAAACAAACAAATAAACAAAAACCAAATATTGTTCTTATATATAGCCTATCTTAAAAAATAATTTCTTACAGCTTTTTGAGTATTAATGAGGTATCTTCAAAAGCAGTAATTTAGGGAAAAGAGAAATCTAATTTCTTTTTTTTTCCTTTTTGGACCTGTTTTATGATTGTGTTTTTGTGTATACATCCATGTGTGCAGGTGTTTAATGTCTGTGGGTACACATGTAGGGACTAAAGGTCAGCATCAGTTGTCTTTCACATCACTTTCCACATTCATTATGAGGCTGGGGCTCTTGATGAATCTCAAGGTCACCAATTTGGATAGACTGACACACCAGAGACCCTCCCATCCTAGGATTCACCTGCCTCTGGACCCCTAGCTCTGAGGTTACAGAAGCATGTTACTGTGCACAGCTTTCTAGACATGGATTCCAGAGATCTGAAGTCAGGTCTTCATGCTTACACAAGAGGTACTTTATCCACTGAGCTGTATCCCCAGCTAAATGGCACTTTACAGTACTTAATTTCTTATATATTACTCAGATTCAGAAACAGCTTATCCAGGATGTCATAGAAACAAGATGATAACCAAGGCTGAACCAGGACCCATCTATCTTGGAGATTTTCCCTTTAGTAGAGTCTCACAAACCTATGATGCTTACTGGCCATAAAGACGATAGGTCAGTGGTCCAAAAACAGGTTAAACAGTATAATCTGGCAAATATGTTAATGGAATCTGGCTAGCTTTTCCAAATTTAGAATTTATTCATTGGTCATGATTACTTGGGTTTCACTGTGTCCCTTGCACAAAGTTGATGTATAAGAAACTTAAGGACTAACTAGGACCACATGGAATCAGGAAGATGGAGCCCTAAGGTGTTGTTATTGGCTTTACAGGAAGCATGGCTCTGCCTCATCCTTTGATGGCTTCCATTGTTTTAAGATACAGTGAAAGCTCCTCCCCAGATGCACCAAGGTTGTGAACTTCCCAGATTCCAGATGCATGAGATACATATATTCTTTTCCTTACAAGTTACCCAGCCACAGATTCTTTTTTGTTTACTTGTTTGTTTTCTGTTGTAGTTACAGAAAGCTCACTTAGCCAGTGATTTGTTTTTCCTTACTACTCATGAACACCTGGCTATTTCGAACAAAGCCAGTTATCATGGCAGCTTTCTTGTGGCATCGAAAACAGTAAACAAAGAATTTTCAAGTCAGTAGAGAATGATGAGGCTGGAAAAGGCTAAGGAATGAAGACAGTATTGCTTCGAAAGTGGGGAGGGATGGGATTGGAGACAGGTACAGTTTGGATCTGGAGTGGTCCCAGATGCCCTGTGTTGAACTGCTCAACCTTGAGGAGGACGCATTTTAAATCATTTGTGTTTGCCATCAAAGGAGAGTGTGGGGCCCTGTGGTTCCTTGCTCTCTCCCTTTCCTTCTTTGAAGTAAACAGCCTCCTTAGCTATATGCTTCCAGAAGCCTGTGCCATCATAGGCCCAAAGAGACTGAGCCAACTGATCAAGGAACCCCTGTTACGTGAATGGCTACAGACCTTTGCTCTTTTGAAGTTGATATATTCCAGTCATCCATCACAGCAATGAGAAGCAATCTAGCAAGGAAGTTGCAAGTAATACTGAGGATGCTCTGGGTACCTCAGTAGAAAGGTACAACTGCCAGACGCAGCACATCCCAGGGAGAAGGAAGAACAACACACACATATCTTGGAGACAGATGTGTCTGGGAACTATGCAGAGCTCCTGAGGAAGTCACTGAGACTAGCCTTGGGAAAAGATAGGACAGTAGTAGAACTTTAGTCAGAAAGGGCAAACATGGGCCAAATTATTGTGATCTTGGAAACCTGTGGACCAGTAACTATGACCAGACATACTTACGGGAGCCTAACTCTGAGTTTTAACACACTTGTTAAAGTCAAGATGAAATATAAATGGAAACAAATACTTAAGACGATAGAAACCAGTATGCTAAAGGCTCTTGAAGACATGGCTGTCTCTCTCCAGGGAGGAGTTAGCTCATCTTACCAGGGCAGTCATCTTTTCTGACTGGAGTTCAGACTAAGCTGGCAGACAGAATCAGAATTATTCACCCTGTGGGCTACACTGGTCCAGCACCTAGACTGTGGGCTTGGCGTCTCAGAGGGAATGTAGCACAACTTCTGAGGCTCTGATGACCCGGATGAAAACTGGCCTTTTCAGACTATGGGGCTCCTCCTTTTCTTAAAGGAGGGGAAGCTATTTCTCCAGTAACAGTGGTACTGTACAACACCCTGCACCCCCTAGGTTGACATGTGTGAAAAGTTGAAAGTGTCTGCCAGCACTCCCACTGTGAACACTCGTGAACACTGATAATGTCAGCTGGCACCCACGAGGTTAACACTAGTGAACACTGAAAATGTCAACAGGTGACTGCCGACATCTGAGTGTGGCTTCTCTGAGCAGAGAAACAGGGCAGTCCCTTTGTCTCTTTCAAGGAATGCCAGGAAATCCTGTTGTAAGTTGGCTAGGTCCCCCTTTCTTCCCTCCTCACTTTATCAGGCAGAAACTGCAAGGGGTTTTGTTTGTTTGTTTCTCACCAGCTGGGGCTCTGGACTGCTTTTCTTAAGACTCATTTATCTTCATCTGAAAATTTGTACTTCCCTCCGTGGAAGAATAAATTTGTCAGCCTTTGAGGTTGGCAAGAATTTCTCTGTATCTTTATATTACCTTGCATCTAGAAGGCCCTAAGTTGATGGCCTTGATTTTTATCATCATCATGAATAATAATTCAAGACTTATAATGTCAACTGTCTGTGTGAACAGAAAAATCAACCCCAGTCAAACCAGGGTTCAGGTACAGCAGCAATTTGAGCTTGAGGAGTTTTACAGAGTAGAAAATCTCACTAACAAGCATGCAGAGGGTGGGCAACAGTTGTGTTATCCTAAAGCCATGTGGTTCTCAGGGCTTTGTTGATCCATTGCATTTGCCTTCGCAAAGTCCCGACTTCACTGCCACTCAGAATCTTTCAGAACACAGGATCCTCCACTCACTAGCCCTAGTTGGTCATTGTCTCCCACTTTAAAATGAAATTTAAGTCTTGTACAAGGCCTAAGCAGTGACTAGATGGTGTTGTTGGGTGAGAAAGTCAGGTCAGCAAGGCAAGGGCTGTGCAGATGATTGGTAGCTAGTGTGCTGGTGAGGGAAGGGCCCTGTGAGCTCTTCAGATGGGACTGTCACGTTAGGGAAGTGAGGTGGCCCTGGCTCAGTCCCTGTGTGATAACTAGCCTTTCATGGCCAGGAGGCCCAGAGGCCTTTCTAGCTCAGCCTAGATCTGCACAGGTTAAAGAGCTATGTCAGTGAGTAGACAGGCAGTAAGTACTACCCAGTTTGTCCTGCCAGCGAAAAACTAGCATGGCAACATCATGGCCAAATGTTTGAATTCACAAAATTCTGAAAACGTACACATAGGCCACTATCTTGCTTTATAACTTGTTAATTTGAAAATAACACAGACACACAGACACACACACACACACACAGACACAGACACAGACACAGACACACACACACACACACACACACGCACACGCACACGCACACGCACACACATCTGTCTAATGTCTATAAATGGGGTTTTTCTGTTTATCAGCACTCTTCTCGGGGATGACCCAAGAAACTTGCAAGACCAAAAATAATGACTTAAGGAGTCCACACAAGACCATCCTTAGATAGATTAAAAAAAACAAAAAAGGAAAGTAAAATAAGTGAAATTCTCTGCTCGTTTCTGTTTTTGTTAGTTATTCAAGCAATGTATTTGGGCTGCAGAGATAGCTCAATGATTAAAAGCACCTTCCGTTCCTCTGGAGGACCTGGGTTTGACTCCCAGCATCTACATGGCTGACACGGTGGCTCACAATTGTCTGTAACTCTAGTCCCAGGGTATCTGTGTACTCTCCTGGTCTCCTTGAGCAGCAGGTACACTTACAGACACACATGCAAACAAAACACTTGTGTACATAAAATAATTTTCAAAGGAAACATAGCAAAGCAGATGATTAGAAATCCAAAGTTCTATGCTTAACTTGCTCAGCTATCATGTCTTTCCAAGTACTTTCTACTTATGAACAACCAAAATGTATTTCTTCTGGCTGGTTGTTATTTTCTTTCTTTTCCAAGTATTGGGCTCAAACCCAGGGTGTAGTATAGCTAGGCAAGCCCAAGGCATCTGTCACTGAGCCACCTTCTCTGCCCAAGACTGATGGGAGTTGTTCTCAGCATCAAGTTTTAGCCAGACTTCCTTGGAAGTGGCCTTGGCAGCTATAGAAGATGACTTTCTGGGACCAGGACATGCACCCACGGTGGGAAGAGGGGCAGCACCGACTTTCTGAAGATCTTTAGTTAAAGAACGAGAATAAGGAGTGATATTTTTTCATCTAGATATTCTATTGTAGTAAAAAGGTATCTTTAACGTTTTAAAAGTAATTTGCCCAAAGGTCTAAAAGATTAATTGAAGCTATAGAGAAATGATTTCCCAAAAAACACATTTTAGTTTTCTTTTTCTGAACTCATCAGGGGCAACATGTGGCCTGCCCATGCAATAATAATATTATTATTATGTAATAATAATAAATTAGTAATAGTAAATACTAGTAGTGTGTAGTACTACTCTATAACAGTAGTGGTAAAAAGCTTTGAGTTTTGCATTTTTATAAATTGCTGTTAATGTACTCCTGACAAAACTAGCAGAAGTTGGGAACCCCCTAACCCCTCAAATACCCAAGAAATTGACTAAACTCACTAAAAGTCCACCAACAAGCTTTTAGTTCCACTTAGTTCTGGAAAGAGGAAATGGGTATATTTATGCTTTCCAGCCTTTGACCTTGTCCTATCACGTGACTTTTTCCTGCTTCTTAATAACATGTGAACCCGACCTTATAAATTCTGCTTACCTTCAGTTATATAAAGTGCATGATGGCTTAAACCTCCAAACTCTCTGAGCCAGGTAGAATGGGATAAGCCTGAAATCTCATCACTTAGCAGCTCTGGCAGGAGGACCGGGACTAATCAACCAGCCCTTTCAACCTGAAATCTAACTTAATCTTATCCCCTCCTCTTGTATACATGGGTGTGACTCTGGGATATTTTGTGAGGACTGGCACCGGCCTCGGAACATCTCCTCTATTGGATTTTCCCTTTCCATGGGTTTAGGGCAAAGAGGAAGGATTGGATATAATGTTTTCTTTGACTGAATGTCTTTAGGTCTTATGTGAACACAGATTAGCTCTTAACATCTACTTTGTGACAGGTGTCAAAATGTGGCTCGTGGAAGCTGACTTAATGTTTTATCTGGTAATGTAGAGCCCATACAGTTCCCAGATGCTATGGTTTGAATGTGTATCCCAAACTTCATAGCTGAAACTTAAGCCACAGATTAGTATACTGACTGAATTTGCTGATGGTGACATGGAGGCAATTGAGATGTGGTTATGAGGATGAGGCCTCCATGAGAGCACTGGTGTCAGTACCAGGCAACAAAGAGAGACTCCCATGCTCTTATCATACCACCTTATAGGCAGCAAGAAAGCCCTCACTACATGGAGCCCCTTGGTCATGGACTCCCAGGGAGGGAAACAGATTTCTTTCTTCTTTTATAAATTATTCCATGTCAGGAGCACAAATGGGCTAAATGACTGAAAAGTGAGGTCAGGCACCTGCTTACCCTCCCCCTCCTCCATACAGTGCACACTGTGGTCAGTAGTCTCTCATACTCATAGCTGAACGCATGCATCTTCTCATAAACTTCAGAGCCCTAGCTGCTGGCAGAGAACTCTCCAGAAGGCACTCTCCTACCTCTGGTTCATGCAGGAACCTCTCCATCCTTGGCACCCCTTGCAGTGTGAAGTCAGTTCTGTTGAGTTCTTCTGTATTTCTCCTATTTCCTTTTACCCCGGGCTAAGAGAACACAAGACCAAAGGCAGGGCTGCTACCTACAGGGACTTTCCGCTGGAAAACAAGATACTAGTCTCCTCCATTTGTCTTCTCTTCAATAGCATCTTCTTGTCCCCAAAGAAGACAGTGCCCCACCGCAGTGAGCACAGCAGTCATACAGCAGCCCCCAATACTCAGAAAGGCCCCTTGTCTTTTTCTCCCCACCCTGGGTACAGTGTTGGTTCTTGTAGCAGGATCCGTTCCTTTGACATCTCTGAGAGAAGGTCTGCTTCCAATTGTTAGGGATTATATCCATTATGCGGATAGACAGAGCCTCTTTGTTCTCAGACATAGTCCCTAGTTGCTGATTCAAGAGAACAGGAAACAGGCCCATTCGATAGCCCTTTATTCTGCTAACCAGTGTCTCCTGAAACTCAACTCTATTAAACCATAAGGCTTTCCAGACTGATCATTCATCCAGCCATTCAATAGATATTAAGTGATCCTCCACCTAGGGACTAATTCAAGTACTGGGAATGTGGCAGCATCCAGGATAGATAGGGCTTCTTCCCCAGACACCTTGTGTTTTCTTTAGAAGGTAAGCATTTTAAACAGGTATGCTGGCAAGACATTACTTGGGGTATGGTAGAGATACTCACTCATGTGCATATGTGTGTGTGTGGTAGGAGAGGGGTTGGCTCAAGAGTGGTGGCTGGAGAAGTCTTATTTGTAGGGATGATCACTGACCTAGATCTGAATGATGCTCTGGTAGAAAAGAGGCAAAAGCATGAATGAGGTGGGAGCCCACATGGCTTTTTGAAGAAACCAAAAGGTAAATAAATGGATGAGTTTCCTATTTGTCATATAAGCCAGGGAAACTTCCCAGCTACATTGCTGCATACTTCTCTTGCTCCCGTGAGTCTGCTTATGTTTATTTTGTTGTGAGCCAACCCTGTGTCTGTCAGGCTATGACAGCTACTTATATAGGATTAGATCTTTTAGACAAGAGGGAACATTTTACTAATACATTTGTGTCCTGTGCTGGGAAGTGTCCTTATCAGAAGACTACCATAGCTCTGGCCAAATTACTACCATGTCGACATCAGCCACTAACAATGGGAGAATAGACCCAGAAGGCTTCCCATGCCAGGTACCATTCTTAATGAGGTTCACAGATGAATTCACTTATCCATGTAAATTTGTGCATTATACCTTAAAACATC
Organism: Mastomys natalensis; assembly: GCA_021653895.1. Classification (NCBI taxonomy): domain Eukaryota; kingdom Metazoa; phylum Chordata; class Mammalia; order Rodentia; family Muridae; genus Mastomys; species Mastomys natalensis. The sequence goes on along the minus strand of JAJTUV010000330.1, from coordinate 1,454,458 downwards.
TAACAAATAAAAATGTGTTATTTTGAGGCTTACTAGAATAAAGTCAGATAGTGAACAGAAATAAAATAAGGTTCAAGAAAACTCGAGGGTACTATTTCTTTGCTTCACATTGCTCTGAAATCGGGGAACTCTCACTGGAAGATTATTTATTTTTGTTAAACAAAATTACTTTCATAACACTCATGCCTGAAATAACATTTTTTTCGTTGTGGTGGAGCATTTCAGATCTGAGCAATATCTTTGAGATCATTTCTAACAAAACTCTCATTTTACAGAGTTAATGGGTGCCAAAAAGGCAAGGCAACATCCTTGGTCATGCAATATTCATGATTGTCAGAGGTGAGCTTGAATCTCAATCTCTTTATTCTCAACCCTCGAGTTTTTCGAAGCTGTTATGATGCCTCAAGGTGAAGACCTGGTCTTTGGTGTATTCTGTACTTCCCTACTGCTGGCACTATTACATTAGAGATGTTCCAATCTGGCATCGAGATGGCTTCCAGTAACACTTGCCTCCTGATATTTTGGTCCTATATGGTTGGTTTGTGCAATGGCTTGATTTTGAAATGCCTTCCACAGTTTTATGCTTTGGATCTTTGATCATCTGTTGGTGGTCCTATTTGGAAAGTTCTGGAAGCTTTAAAGGTGGGCCTAGCTATAAGTTAGCTCTATGTTACTAGAGAGAGATTTTTAGAGGTGTATGTTCTGTGCCTCCTTCTAGTCTGTCTTTGCTTTCTGTCCTCAGCTATACGAATAGCTTCTCCCACATGCTTCTGCTACCATAACGGCCTGCTTCATCAAACCCTACCCCACCCCATCATGACAGACTGATTTCCTGAATCTGTGAGGCAAAATGAATCTTTCCTCTCTTGAGTTATTTTAGTCAAGTATTTTGTCACTGCTCTGTGAAAGTAATATAGTCTGCATGAATATGATGGTATATTATTTCCAGGGCAAGATATGAATAACTGTGGATATCATATTGGGCTTTTTTCCTTGGACAATGCTTTCTGAGCAAAGCCAGCTGTCACGTTGTGAGAATGTTTAAATAGCCCATGGAAAGACCTCAGGAAATGTGATATTTAACCAAGGGCCAACAAGAAACATGGGCTTGCTAACACTCACGTGTAAACTTGGAAACAGATTCTGCACTGTCTTGTAACCACAGTTCTAGCCAATAAAAACCCCACAAGAGACCCTGTCCTGACCACTCAGTTAAGTTGTTTTGAAGAAGCCTAACCCTGGGGAATTTATGAGATAATAATTATTTATTTATTTATTTATTTTGTTTTTTCGAGACAGGGTTTCTCTGTGTAGCCCTGGCTGTCCTGGAACTCATTCTGTAGACCAGGCTGGCCTTGAACTCAGAAATCTGCCTGCCTCTGCCTCCCAAGTGCTGGGATTAAAGGACTGCGTCACCACTGCCCGGCAGTATTTATTATTTAAAATGCTGTTTGGGGGGATAATTTTTTATATAGGAAAACTAGTGCAAGCATTGTGCTTTCCTTCCAAACAGCTATATAACGCAGAGAATTACTCATGGTAATTCCTCAAATATAGGGGAAATAAATGCCTTGTCTGCTCACAGGCTTGGTTAAGCACAGCCTGTGTCACAGAGATGAAGAGGAAGAAAGTGGATCTGCCAGATGCTTATAATGACGATTTGTGTCCAGCCCTAGGTGTTAGGTCTAAGTGTCAAGCTTCTGTTGGAGAATCAGGATCAGAGGATGGCAGCAGTTTGATGTCCCAGAAGAGAGTGAAAACAAGACACATCTCCAGGGAGCCTGCAGGCATGAACAACCTCTTGCTTTGACTTTTCCATGCTTTTGGAAAACTAGAAATTATCAGGACTGCTCTCCCCATCTTGTTACAAATTTGTTCTAGATTTGGTAGAAAAGATTATTAGAGATGTCAGTGAATCTAAATTTAATATTTTCTTAAGCTGGTTCTGGGCTATGTGTGCTCTGGAATGTTTGAGTGGTGTGTGGCATGTCTTAAAGAAATCCCAACCGTGGAGAAACCTTCTCACTGGATAATGCTTCTTTCCTTTTACCCTGCTCAGTTTGAGCTGAGCGGACTGACAGAGCCTGCCTGAAGTTGAGTGTTGTCTCCACTGTTTCCCCGTCCTCCACCACATTTCACTCAGTAGCGGAGCAAGGGTCCATTCTTTGCTGCCTGTGTCTCTCTGGGCATCCTTAGTGCCACAGCTTGAGTCCCTGAGATGGGGAACCTTGAAGGCTTGGAACAGTGGGGGCTTAATAAATATTATCCAGTCCTGCAAGTGCCTGAGGATGGCGTGGGAGAGAAGACGCTATACAATGGTTACAATTTCAGTTTAACCTGGACATGAACTTTCTGTTTCTTACCATGGCATGCTTTCTTATGAACTGTCCCTGGAGGGAAACTTAAGACAAAATTCCATGTTTTACTGTTACACAGTTGAGAATAGGAGCCAGAAAAGCCTTTTGTGTATGAGTAACATATTTCAGGAGCTGGAGGGCTGAGCCTACACAGCAGAGGTGACGGTTAGGCCAGATCTTCTAGGCATGATTGACTGTGAGGTTAGAGAGGGGGATGGGAGACATTTTACTCCTCTGTGTCTTTCCCTCCTACGAGGCCTAAAATTCACTGCTACAATAAATGTCCATATTAGAATTATGTTCTTCTAAATGCAAACATTCTTAGAAGTCTTAATTGGCTCACTGTGGTTTTTTTTTTTTTTTTTTTTTTTTTTTTTTAACTATTTTGTGCCAGAGGAATTTGCCAGAAGTATTTCCTCAGGGCTCCTAGATAATAAGAGTTTTATGGAACACAGTGGGGTATGACCCGGCTACATTTAGACCAGGATCTTCTCATGACAACAGCTATTTCTTTGGGAGGCAGAAACAATCACTCACTGCTTATTAAGATTCCAGGTGGGGAAGTTTGCTCTTAGAAATGTTTACTGATAGACAGCTAAAAGCTAAGCACTCTTCAAAAACATAAATAGGATAGCTGAAGTTTTAATCAAGAATTTGTAGACTGGGGAGGGGGCTGATAATTAATGCTATTAAATTCAAACCTTTGGGGAATGTCACTTTAATATTTCAGTTTTAGCCAGAGCAAAGACAGGAAGTACAAAAGTTGACTTCTGGAAGGACAAATTTATCCCCATTACACATTCTTGCAGAAACCTTGCAACCCCAGAAATGTGGGTCTCTCATATGCTGGCTTTGCTGAACCTGCCTTCAAAGAAGGACAGCACTGTTGGTTTCTGAGCCCTGGGACTCCACCCTCAGTTTCCCAAAGGACTTGTAGCATTTGTTTGAAAGGTTGAGGAGGAAAAATGATTTGTAGAGGCTCTTCAGAGAGATAGGGACCAAAATAGGTCAGGAAGCCTTGTTTCTGTATTCATAATACAGAAACAGAACATTCAAGTTACAAGCAAGAAGACTTTTTCAACAATTGAAAATTAGTGAAGAAAAGAATCTCATTTCAAGAATTTCAAACACTTAGGTTTAGGGGATGGCTCAGCCTGCAAAGAGTTTGATTTGCAAGCATGAGGACTAGACCCATTAAAAACCTTTGGATGTCATAGGATACTCTAGCAACTCCAGATGCTGGGAGGCACAGGCAGATAGACTACATTTTAGTGGATTTCAGCAGTGACAGAGCCTGTCTCAAAATGAAGGTAGGTGGTACCTGAGGAACAGCCCTAATGTTTACGTCTGGTGTTCACACATCCATGAATACCTGTGCATCACACTCTCATCATACATACACACAACTTCATTTGAAACACTTTAGGGCACATTTCGTTTGTAACACTTGTCCACTGAAAAGTACAAAAGTAAGCGGAAGACTTACAGTTTACAGGGATAAATAACAAGCTCCCAGGGTAGAAGAGTCAGTACTGGTAAGACATCAGCTTTCCCCATGGTGCTGCATGCCTGTCAGCATTCCACAAGGTGTCTTTGTAGAAAATGATACTTGTTAAATGGAGAAGACCTACAAGATCAAAGCAACTCTAACAAACAAGGTTGGAGGACTGATACCACCTGAGTCCGCGACTTATTATAAATCAATAGTTATAGAGAGTTTTAGTTATACAGTTAACACAGAGTGAAGTTAGCAGAAAGGCAACAAGTAGATCAATGGAATGGAATAGTCTAGAAATAGATCCTATGTTGAACTTTAACAAGGGAGGAAAGGAAACTCTGTGGGAAAGGGCAGGGTTTTCAACAAATGCTTCAGTAACAAAGGGATATACATATGCAAAAAGAAAAACAGCAACAAATAAGCTCCAGTCTTTACTGTGTACCAGATTTCAAAACAACACACAATTCTATTTGCATCGTAGGCTTAAATATAAAATTCAAACTTATAAAGCTTTCAGAAGAAAACTTGGGTCAGGCGAAGATTTCTTTCTTAAACATAATAGGAAAATCAGAATCTATAAAAGAACAAATTGACAAAATTGTCTATATTCAAACAAAAATGTTGGGTCCTGAGAGATGTCTCAGTGGTTCAGAGCACATACCCCTTTGCAGAGGACCCAAGGTCTATTTCCATCATCCATGTCAGTCAGCTCTCCACTACCTGTAACTCCAGCTCCACGCTGTCTGATCTTTCCAGCTGCCTTGGGCACCTGTACTCACATACATATGCTACTGGCTACTGACACATATAATTTAAAACAATTATAAATAAATGTTTAAAATTTTTCTACTATTGAAAAGACATTTTTTTAAGAGAGCAAAAAAAAAAAAAAAAAGAAATGCTAGACACAGCTGTGCACACCTGTCGTCCAGTCGTGAGGTTGGGGCTAAGGCAGAAGGGTTGGGATTTCAAAGTCATCCTCAACCACATAGTGAATTTGGGGCCAGCCTGGGCTATAGGAGACTTTGTCTAAAAAATAAATAAACATTAAACAATAAAAAGAGAAGGAAGAAGGGAAAATGGAGGGAGAGGGAAAAGGAGAGGGAAGGGGGAGAAGAGAGACAGGACAGCAGACAGAAAGAGAGGGCAGGCAGAGATCAGAGCAAGAATATTTGTAAATTTTGCTGATAAACTTATATCCAGAATAAATACAATGTTCTCAAAATTTCAACAATAAGAAAACCAACATCCAGCTTTTTAAAAAGTATGAAGCTATATGGATGCACAAGAGAAACAAGCACAGAAAATTAAAACACAAAAACTTGACCATAACTGTTTGTTAGGTGTCCACAGAGAACACCTGCCTAGGATAGCTGAATTTAAAGGGACAGCAAGGAGGCAGCTGCATTGGACTCTCTTTTGTTTTTGTTGACTGAAAAGCTCTGTAAGTGCTTTGGACAACACTTTTAGTGATTTCTTAAAACTTTAAACATACTCCTACCATCCGGTGCAGCAACAGCAAGGCTAAGAAAGCAGGCATAGTTTGGAATGTTCTTGGGATTTTTTTAACCAGGAATGAAAGACATGTTGATTCAGAATGACTGTCACAAAGGAAGAAGTGTATTCATGGTTTCTTAGCAACAGGAGGTGCACTATGCCAGGAAGTCAACATGGAGATGTTGGGGTCAACTGGAGAAGCATCAGGGACCACCAGGTGGCAAAGAGACAGAGGGGACAGTGTGACCAAGTGGTTTATGGGAAGATAAGAAAGTTACACGGGCGTAGGGGTGACTATTTGGGTTGAATAATGGAAGCAGGCTCTTTAAAGTAGGAACTTGCCCCTGTATGCGTGGTATGTAGGCCTGACCTAATTCAAGTAGGTGGATAAGGGGCAAAGCATAAGAACCAGATAAAAGAAGCTTTGGAATGAATGAGCTCTGGACTGTTAGCATCCCATTTGCTAACTCTGCTTGCAGAAGAGTCTTTGCTATGGCTGGGTATTGGCTAGCTTTGAGAGAAGCATCCTCTTCCAGATGATAAAGCCTGTGTCAAAGCAGCAAGCTCACATGGTTAGCATGAAAATCCTAGTCCATAAAAAAAAAACAGCGTGAATACCCATGCTGATTTTATTTGTAATAGACTATTGAAAACAACCCAAATATAAATCAACGGTCAAACAGGTAACATGGAATGTGGTACAGTTGTCCCTTATCTGTAGAATATTGGTTCCCAGATCACATCTGATACTTTCAAATACTCAGATGCTCATGTCCCTTAAGTAAAATGGCATTGGTCAGACCTTTGATTGTTGGACAAACACCTGAGACAAGTCGTCTAGAGGAGAAAAGACTTGTTGTAGCTTCCAATTGCAGAGGCTATTCCAAGCCAGACTTTCAAGTTATCATCAGAGTACAGGAGTCCCTAGCCCAGTGTGAGCACTCATGCAATTACCAAAGACAGCACATATCCAAGAAGCATCCTGTACCAGGACACATTGCTTGTGGAGCTTGGTTACAGCTCAGTTACTGGTTTGGGCTGTCACTTCAGTATAATCACTGAAACTCTCTTCACCCCTTTACTTGTGTGTAATATGATAGAATTGAGTTCTCTCAGTGCTTGCCATTCTGAGGAACTGATTATATGGCTCTATAGTGGGTGTGGTCCCACTGCTAGAGTTGTGTGGGTCTGTAGGAGCAGCCTACCTATTGATCAGGTCTCTAATGGCTTGTCAAGGGCAAGAAGTTATAAAAGGAACAGGAGCCCAGTGATTAGCAGAGCACCAAGCATTGTGTTTTCATTATTAGGACAGTAATAAAATATATATCCCATAAAATGTATCATTGTAACCTTTTTATTGTTGCTGTTGTTTTGTTTTTTGAGACAGGGTTTCTCTTTGTAGAGCTATGTAGCTTTGGCTGTCCTGTAACTCAGTAGACCAGGCTGGCCTTGAATTCACAGAGATTTACCTGCCTCTGCCTCCTGAGTGCTGGAATTAAAGGTATGCACCAGCACTGCTCAGGTGTAGCCTTTTCTTTCTTCTTCCTTCCTTCTTCTTCTTCCTTCTTCTTCCTTCCTTTCTTTCTTTCTTTCTTTCTTTCTTTCTTTCTTTCTTTCTTTCTTTCTTTCTTTTATTAAAACTATATTATGGATTCCCCTCCCCCTACATCTCCCAGTTCCTCCCCACCTCCCCTCCCATCCATATCCACACCTTTCTGTCTCTCCTTTTAAAACAAAAGGCATCAAAGGAATAATAATAAGACAAAATATAAGAAAAAACAAAAGGAAACACATAGCAATAGGTCAAAACAAACAGAAGAAAAGAGACAAAGAAAAAGTGCAAGAAGCACATATAGACATGGAAGACATGTTTGCACACACAGGAATCCATAAAAACATGAAACCAGAAGCCATAATATTAACAAAGATCATGTGAGGTTTAATGAAAAATAAAAAAGAATGCCCAGACTCAAAATTATGAGACAAAGAGCCTCCACAGATGCCATTGTGTGTGTTTTGTGTTGCCCATCTATTTTCAAGCATACGGTTCAGTAGTACTGAATGCTTCCTATTGCTGTACATCTATTTATCTTGGTCCTTAAGCTATAATATCCTTCCCCAAGCCAGGAAACTGAACCTTTAGCTATGTTAAACATCACTTTCTCCTCCCTACTCCCTAGCCCATGGCCACCCACTTTTTACTTTCTCTCTAAGAGTTTGATCACTTTAAGCACTTGACATAAATGCCAACATTAACCAACACATCAAGCATTTCATATTTTTTCCTTTAACCCTGCCAGTAAGCAAAGGAGTAGGGAATACCTTCAGGACCGAACTGATAAACTAAGCCCCAAACAGGAAGTTTTGTTTCATACCACTGTGAAGTCACTAACCACCATTGATACCTAGGTCAGCTGCTTCCAAAGCCCTGTCCCTCCATTCCTGAGTCAGATCCCTTCAATGAGAGATATTGTGGATATAGGTCCATGGAAGAGGGCTTGACTATCATGCAAGAAGCCCTGAGCTCCATCCTTAGCATGGAAAAGTTAAATAAATCAGAAGAAGTTGGAGAATAATATACAGACCAGCGCAGTCTACTCGATTCTTTGCAGTCTTGATCAGGTTATAATAAGCCACTTAAACCTGAACTTCTGCATCTCTATAAATTCTGTATGTGTGTACACATATGTGTTTATTTACATTACGTTAATCCTAAAACCAAGGTAGATTAAAATTGAGTTAGATATATTGGGTAAAGTTTTAACTGTGGAATGGAGAACCATAGAAACATAGAATGCATTTTTCACTACTTCAAGTGTTTAGAGCTACATGTTTCTAGAAAAACAAGGAATGAGATTCTATATACGAGTGACCACAAGTGGCCTTGCTACCTCCAAAAGAATAAATGAACCCCTTTCTGGCTGCTGTTTCAGTTGTTGGTGAATCCTAGGGGGTAGGAATTTGGAACTCTAACACTGGATGAAGGGAAGTTAGCTTCCAAGACAGCTGTAGCCAATCTAGCCGATTGAACCAGACAACCCACAGCCAGACTTGATGGTGGAAAGAATAAACAACCCTGGAGGTGCAGGCTGACTTATGGCTAACAGTTCACAAGTCAACAGTAGGCCTTGAAGCTCAAGAACCATGGATTTACGCCAGAAGGTTCTCTTCAGAATAAGCCTGTCTAGCAGACATTCAAAAAAGATGTGTGTGTGTGTGTGTGTGTGTGTGTGTGTGTGTGTGTGTGTGAGAGAGAGAGAGAGAGAGAGAGAGAGAGAGAGAGAGAGAGAGAGAGATAACTGTCATTAGATTTATTCTTAACCCCAGAATGAGTGAATTTCATTCCATTAGTCACTTGGGATTTATTTATACATTATTAAAGAATTTTGCTAGCATTCCACAATCTCTAGAACAGTTTGCTCTTAATGAGAACCAAAATCTAACCTCCAAGTCTCCTTTCCTTGTTCAAAGATTTAGCACTGGTTTGAAAATAAATCAATACCATCTTTCTTAACAAGGAGAACTTGGGGTTTTTCTTAGGGACCAGAAAAGACAAGACAGCAAAGTTGGTTTATGTGTTGGATGACAGATGAAAGGGTGCAATGTGTTTGGCCTCAGAGAGAATTCTGTGCAGCATGAGAAGGGGATTAGACATTTCACAGCCATGACAATCTTCCCTACTCCCTAAGCTGTCTCTGCTCCTGTGTGCCTCATGCTGAAGGGACAGGGAATATTACTTCACAAAAGACAGTGTTTTGTAAGTCATTAACTCAACTTGGACATATGGCAAATATTTTACATGCTGATTCACACGGGCAGGTTTTTACAAGGCTGAATACTTAGGCTGTAAACTAGAAGGGAAGGCAAGGAAACAGGCTGGGATGGGTACTCAATCTCTCTCTGGATATTTACACAAAAAAGACTTTACTTTTATTGCAGCCACTACCATTTGCCACCTAAGCATTTATAGAAAGCATGAACCAATCAAAGCAAAGTTTTAAATACATATCACCAGGATAAAACCATAATTAAATGCAGAGAGAGAGAGAGAGGAGAAGAGAGAGAGAGAGAGAGAGAGAGAGAAAGAGAGAAAGAGGGGGCTATTATTGTGTAATCAAATAAGAACAAAAGATCCTTGAGATACTAGAAACAAAAAGAGAAGGAAAAAGGCTGGAAAATTTCTAACCTAAAATGTTCAGGTCTATGGCCACAAACCTCAGTTGTTTTGTTAAGAGCAAAGAATATCTATTTAGACATTTGAACATTAACAGTTGGGGTTAGTATGGAATTAACAAATGATTTGGAATTAGGTTAAATTCAAGTCTTAACATTGTCACTGCCAGTTGTAGAACTGAGTTCACACAGATCTATTCTGGCGTGTAGTCTCCTAACCTATAAAATTAGGGGATTGGATTAAATCCTAATTTGGGTCTGTATAGTTTTAAAGGGGTATGATATTTTTGCATCAGTTCACGCACACACACATACCACACACACACCACAGACACACAGACATAACATCACACACACACTCTACATATCACATGCATACACATACCACAATCACACACACACACACACACACACACACACACACACACACACACACCACACCTTGACTCTTTTTGGTATTATGTAAGTCTTCCAGTGTGCCTGTGGGACATACTTCCAGCACTGGTCATGGAACCTGACTGAGGAAGTATGCTTTGTACATCTTAGTGGCCCAATGTACTCAAAATAGGACCTACAAAAATCCTTTATGTTTGAGTTTTGACTCTTTTCCCTTTCTCTCCTTCCATCTTCCCTCCCTGTTCTTTACCAGGGTCTCATTTTTACGTGCAGGTTGGCCTGGAACTTACTATCCTCCATTCTTAGCCTCCCATGTGCTGGGACAGTTAAGTGGCTGCCAGAACTCCAGCTATTCTGTCTCTTCATGCCCTCAGTTTTGTTATCCCTGAGACAAATATGGCAGCTTTCAATGCTAAACTTTGATAAAAAGTCAATGAGACAAAATCTGTAAGACTCAGTCAGAGTAGCCTGGAGTACTGTGACATTATGCTGATCCATTTAGTGAGGTTCTCCCAATATCATCTAACATCCAAAAGTAAATAAAACAACACAGCAAGAAACGTGTGATGTCTGTGTTTACTTCCAGCCAGTGCCTCAAAGTGACTGCAATGCTTCTGCTATGGTTATCCACTTGTGCTCAGCTCCTGACACATGTGCCCATCCACCTCAGCTTTCTGTTCTTGAGGCCCAGTCTGAGCCCCTCTTCTCCTTTCTCCTAAGTCTTACACTCAGGCTGAGTTCATTCCTGCTTGCTTTGGAGTAGAAAGATTTTCATCTCAGGTATGAATTGGGATTAGCCAGGACTGTCTACTTTAGCTTTATCATTCTAATCGTTCAGCTGCTGAGAATAAAGCTATATAACCAGAAAGATACCTAGAACCTAGAGATGGAAGTAGAAACCCCCAGGATTCCATGTGAGGGGACCCTCTCCAGCCATGCCCAATACTGACCTACAGCTGGCCACTTTTTTCCTTAACCCATTAGCAGTATGTTTAGCCCCTCTCCCTGTAGGCCATTTTGTTTTTTAAATTTTCTAACCCTAATCAAGCAAGATTCTGAAACTGAAAGAGTAGAAGAAGGAGAAGAATAATCCCTAAAAGCAGTGGGAACAAAAGACGACCTTTCCTCTCCCGATCACTTGGGTCACCATCTTTCTCCAGAATAACTAGACTATCCCCAGTCCCTGAAGATAGAAAAGTAAGACTTGGCCACCTTTAAATCAGTCCTCAGCATTAGAACTTCTACATAGAGACAGATTGAGAACAAAACCTTACTGCTGCTTACAAAATTTTATAAATATTTGAAAGAAATTTGAGTATCTTTCATACTCATCAAAAAATAAAAATTGTCCATAATTTTTCTGTTATTGTCAGCTGCTTCGAATGAACATACACAAAATTCAGTACCTTCTTTCTAAACAAACTGCTTCCATTTTCTGAAGAGCATCTCTTTTGAGGAAGAAAAATACCTATCACAAGCTGCCGATGCTATCAGATCAGATCATGGAAGCTGCTTTTCTGTAAAACCCAGGAAGCTCTAACTGAAAGGAGAGGCAAGACAGTAAGGAGAGTCTGTGCGAAGCTCCGGGATTCTTACTTGGTACAGGACAAAGATATCTGTCTATAAAACAAGAGCCTTGCTGGAGCTTCCGTTAAACTATTCTAACATTCTCAGAACGGAGTAAGATCTGAAGGCCAGGACTGATCATGCTATGGAAATAAAGAAATGTCGTCATATGAATAGTGTTTCTCAGAAATGACTACATATAAGCAAATGAGAAGATACTTTTAACTTTATTTTCACACTTCCCCCTTTTAGCTTAAAAACCAAAAAACAAGCGTCTCCATTTAAATGTGATGTATCAGCCCCGAGGCAGTAGTTTTGCACAGCACCACACAAGTGTTTTGTAAATCTCTGTTCAAATCTGTGCAAGGGAAAAAAAATGTGAAATCTATTCATAGGAATGAATGCTGTCATTAAGAATGCAAAATAGCTTTAGAAATTTAAAGCCAAGAAGCAAAAAGAAAAATCTCCTTGAGGGATAAATATTCCATATATGGTTTTTATGCAAAGGCAACTTATTTTTAGGAAATATGGGAAAAATTCTTCTGCTCTTTTGGATTTATATACTCAAAATGACTGTTAATATTTAAAATGCTATCTCTTTTTTTGAGACTGTGTCTCATTTTGTACCCCCAAATAATATAAAAGCCTTTCTTCTCCTTTCTCATTTTTGAGACAGGGTCTCACTATGGAGTCCTGGCTATCTTGAAACTTACTGTGGAGACCAGGCTGGTCTTGAACTCACGGAGATCTGCTGACCTCTGTCTTCCAAGTGTTGGGACTAAAGGCAATCGCCACCACTCCTTCCTATGTAGCCCTTTTATATGGCCCTTTGTGTTAGGGATGGAATTCAGGGTCTTGTTCCTGCTAGTCTAATCAAGTACACCATTGCTGCCACACCATGTATTTTAAAACCAGAATTTAACAGTATATGTATTAAACTTCATAGTTTTTATTTTTTGTTTTATAAACCACACAATTGAAAATAAAAATTTAAGTACAAAGGAGAAAGTTCCTTTAAAATGACTAAATGGGTTTGCTTACCATAGATCTCTGATGTGATAGACATTTCCCTGATTTTTAGACTCAGTCCAACTGCTGGACAATGTCATTGTTAAATCTCAAATATACTAACTATGCCCTCCAAAGAATTCCCAGTGTGATGATTTCAGAGTTAGATGTTCTCTAGCATTGCCAGTACAAAGAATATAAAATTTTCTTTCCTGAGGATATAAAATACCTTTAGGCAAACTGTTACAATGTACCCTTTACCTTTCCTTATCCCCATGAAACTGCAAAACAAATATATATATATATAAATTCAATACAAAAGAAAGCTGCTGTGCTCGCCTGGTCTCTGGTATAAAGGAGCAGCTTGCTCCATGGAGCTGGTCTTTTCTACTTTGTGGGTTCTTCTTTGTCCCCACCCTTTATCTTCCCACTCCACAGTTTCACCTTTTATCACTGGATAGGAGAGAAAGAAGGATAGAGGGGGTGTTCGGAGAGGGGAAATCTCATAATCTAATTTCTTCTTGTTTCTTCTTCAAGCATGACTAACAAACCACAACTAACACCCCCTGAATGACCAACAACCACCCCACCCATCAGGGCCCTAGCATTTATATATCTCAGAAAACTCAGAATTCCAAACATCATACACTCACAGTAACTATTTGCAGCTGGCAAAGTCACACCTATGCTAGAGCACAAGGCAAATCATAGTTAGCTGCTGTGAAGCAGCTTCACATCCCCACATCCCCACACTGGGGATTAAAATGAGAACATTCTTAGAATCTTTCTCTGTTGTTTTAAAGAAACCAAAATTCCAGAATTCTCACTCCAGCTCCACATTCATCAGTGGAAGAAACTGTTACCCCTAAACCCCAGAAGGACAGGGGATAATGAACTCTGTAATACTGGGGCCTCACCAAGACCAACTCACTGAAGTTTGACTTGGAACCAGGGTCTCTGGGAATGTATCGTGGATTGTTCTAATGCTATTTGTGTTAATTCGGCTCCCAAAATTACACGGGAAACCTCACATCTGCCTGTAAGGCATTGAGGATCCCTGACCCCAGTTGGCTTTGATTGGTGAATAAAGTTGTCAGTGGCCAGTGGCTGGACAGGGAGACAGAGACTTTAGATTTCTCAGTGAGGGAACTAAAGAGAAGAAGGATTTTAGCATCACCATGACAGGGAAGCAGGGGTCTTGAGCTTGAGAACTGCAGGAGAGAAAGCATATAGTCATGTAAGATTGGGGAAGAGCAACCTCATGGGTCCCCAATTGGGTCTGGGTTAGCAAAGATGGAATATAGATATTAATAAATAATAATTCAGGAGTATCAGAGGGGAGGCATTACCAACGAGATAGTTTGGGAGTGGCCCAGCCATTGAGCTGATTTACACATATTAAATATAAGGAGAAGCAGATACAACCACCAGCTGGGAGTTTAAAGGGGATTAATTTTTTAATCCCCTATTACATTATATCCCCTATTAATACCACTATTTTATAGATACATTTATCATTTCTTTTCTATTAAAAAAAAAATCAGCTCCCTTTGGTTGCCAGTGAGATGGCTCAATTTTCATGCCATGCAAGCCTGGGATCCATGCAAAGGCTGAAAGGACTGACTGACTCTAAGGAGTTGTCCTTGGACTTCCACATGTGAACTCAGGCCCCCAGCTTCATGCAACAACAGCAGTAGCGGCAGTAACAACTGTAGGCATAATATTACTATGTACTGTGTAAAGATTATCCTTGTATAATTCAAGTGATGATTTCTGTGCTCCATATCTGGTTGGAATCCTTATTCTGAGAATCTCCTGGCCCAGTGTTGTGTAAACATTGCTCCCAATTTATTTTTTGATTGATCACTAAACGCTGATCAGCCTGTGACTGAGCAGGGGTGAGAATAGGGCTGGCCTCCCAGCCAGGGGAGGTGGAAAGAGAGAGGATTCATCACGGGGAGAGAGTCCAAGAGACACCATGAGAAAACACCTGGAGCCCAGAGAACCATATCAATACTAAAATGCAAGTATCCCTGGAATTTTGACTGGGAGGTAGCCATATTAGTTTAGAGGATTGAAATAGAGTAACTACCACTCAGTTATTGTACCTTTAAAGCTTGTTAAATAAATAAGTAATCCAGTCTCAATTATTTGGGAGCTAGCTAGGTTAAGAAGAAAACTGCAATAAACATTTATAAAATTGCCACTAACAAACAAGAACAGCAACAACAAATTCAATTTTTAAGTCATTTTTAGATACACCAAAATTTTCAATCATTGTAGGTCATCTTGAGAAGATCTACCCATCTAGAGTTCCAGACCATCAAATGACTCAAGTACCTTTCTCTTGGGCATATTTGTTTTTGAAACAGGGCCCCACTATACAGCAGTGGTTGACATAGAACTCACAGAGATCCTCCTGTCTCTGCCTACTGAGAGCTCAGCTGTACACTTGTTTGGAGAAGTTTTTCCTTCTACTTTTGGAACTGGAGCTAAAGGTCATTTGGGAGGTAGAGAGTGAGTAACATCGAACTGTCCCCCCACCAGTATTCAGCAGGCAAAGGCGAACCTGTTGAATATTCCTTGCTGGACAGTCAATCAGGGGCTTCATAATGTCAGACTGCATTAAGTAAAGACTTACTTTCCTTGGGAAAAATGGAGTCTAGGAATCATTTTGTTTGTTTGTGTTTGTTTTCCAAGACATAGTTTTCTATGTAGTCCTGGCTGTTCTGGAATTTGCTCTTGTAGACCAGACTGTCCTTGAACTCAGAGATCTGGCAGTTTCTGCCTCAAGGTGCTGAAATTAAAGCGTGAGCCATCACACCTGCCTTATTTTTAATGAAGACATTTATAATGTCAGATTTTCTTTACAACTTTGTATAACTCATAATCTGTTTATAAGTGAAAATGGGCGACTTCTGAGTTTTCGTCTAATGATCAAATGCTTGAAGAGGTGTTTAACAAAATACAATCTTCTAACAGAGGTGCCAGTTTATTGCCTCTTCCTGCTATATGACCACAGGACAAGTGTGGACTATCTGTAACTTGAAAGAAGGCTTCAATAGAATCCCACCAGGAAGGCACCTTGACCTTGGATTTCAAAGCCTCCAGAATCCTAGAACAAGAGAAATAAACTTCTAGTGCTTATAAGCTAAGATCATAAATACAAATAAGTAAAAAGAACTATGCACAGGGGTTATTTGTTAGCCCTTGTACAGCAATCTTTCCTAACACTTGCAAGTGTGACAAGTGATCACATATTACTATAAGCAGACCTTCCTTTGCCTACGAAACACAAGTGTGTTAGGATGCAAGCAGACAATGGTACATGCTCATTCCCCAGTTAACATTTAATTTTTATTTAAGATTTACCTTTCTCAGCATTACATATTTAGTTCAACTTTTAACTTTTGTATCCATAGTAATATTTAATCCATTGTATACACTACACACACACACACACACACACACACACACACACACACAACACACCATGTTGGTAATGGTCTCCGAATGTAACTAATTGATCATGCATAAATCGTACAGCATACTCTACTTCTATTTTTTTTTTTAAATTACTATCTTTTATTGATAAGGACTTTCTTGCTGCTGTTGCTTTTGAGATAGGCTGACCTCCAACTTTCAATTAGCATGGACTGACCTTGAAACCAGGACTCTTTTGCCTCCACCTCCCAAGTGCTAGGATTAAACACATGTATCTTCAACAGAAAAGAGATGTGTTAATACCGTGGTAACAGTTGTCACCAAATCTAGTAATAGAATTGGTCCAGGCAAATGCTCCATTGTTACCATCAGACAAAGTAAGAGTGACTGCCTACAGGGGGCGCTCTCAAATGACTGGGTCAGCGTTTGAACTGAGGTCAGCTACATTCCAAAGTGTTGACTTTAACGTCTTATATGAAGATAACAAGAAACCACAGACATTTTTCTAGCAAGGCTAATTTTATCTGGTGATAAATACGTTAAAATACTAGTATGGTAATAAATAATAAATCACAAACTTGCTTTTATGAAAAACAAATGTTTCTTTCTTTATAATGACTGCCAGACTAAGTCTTATAAAACAGGTATGTACACATATAAGTGTACTCCCTGAATTTTATAATTTAAGCCTCTCACTACAGTTAACACACTCAGTGTCTAGATGTGTTTGTGAATAGGAGAAGTCACAATAAATAGGACTCAGAAAGCCACACCGCATTGTCCTTGACCAAGCTGCTTACACGTGTAGTGTAACTCTGATCTCTGAGCAAACCCAGACCTGTCCTAGAACTGCTACAGATGGGTTGGAGATCTAAGATGCAGGAGTTCAGACACAGGCTTTTAGAATCAGACTCAGCGTATGTGAAGCCAGGCTTGCATCCCTTCTCTGGGCAACTTCAAATAGAGCAATCTAAAACTTCAATCTCAGACAACATCAAATTCCAAAGCATTCTTTGATCTCTAATGAAAACTCAAACAAAATGGTAATCATTAACTAAAATAAGTTCCCTATTTGAAGACCCATTGTGTCTGCTGGAGATGACTCGGTCTAGGATTAGGACGAGAAGTAGGATATATAAATTGTAAAGAATCTGAGCAAGGAAAGAGAGAGGTGGAGCTGACAGAGACAGCAGACACATGAGGGCTAGCAGCCTAAAGGGCAGACTAGGAGACCCTAAGGAGGAAATTAGCACGAAGCACCTAAAAATAGAAGCTCCATAGGAAACTGTCGGCAAGATACTGGATTCACTATTGTGTTCCAAATCCTGCCATTCCAAAGGCGTCTATAAAAAGGCATTGTTTTTAAAATACACCATGTCCTTCCTATCAGTTCACCAAGGACACCGGTTACGCGTCCAGCTCTAGGCTGGTGGTCCTTCAGCAGCTCTTCTTCATTTCTACTATAAAAAGGCATTCTTGGATTGCTTGCTCTGTGGGAATGTAACTCACACATTAAGTCCATAACTGTTGCTGTTCTCTTTGCAGCCAGCCATGGAAGTATGGGTGCAGAGATGTGGTTGGTAAACATTAAATTCACATCCTAGCCTGGCAAGATGGCTCAGCAAGTAAAGGTCCTTGCTGCCAAACCCAACAACCCGAGTTTGATCCTCAGTACCCACATGGTAGAAGGAGAGAACTGACTTCTACAAAGCTCTCTCCTGACTCCCTCATGCATATGGGGTATTTGTGTGCCTTCACATGTACACATGTGCACACACAAAATAAAGAAATGCAATAAAATAGTTTCTAAACTAAAACAAAAGGTCCATCCTTTGACCTTAGGGGGACTTACCTCTACTAATTTTTCCTTAGTATTTTTTGCTTTACAAAAAAATGTTAAGCAAATACTTTCTTGTTCAGTTTTCCTAATATTAATACACGTCTTACATGATTGGCAAAATGAAAATAAAGCTTTGAAAATCGAGCCCCTGGCATTGAAAGAAAAAAAAAACCACTTCAAAATTGGAGTGGATGAATATAAATAGAAATCCTTTGACAAGAAATTTAATTCCATTTATCCTTTTTCCTGATGTGCTCTTTTTATTGTTACATTTTTATCTAGATTATAAGGATTTTAAATCCAGTTCCACAGCGAATGAACATGTGTTTAGTTTTCATAACATCATGTCAACATTAAATTGGCTAAGAATTGCTTGGCTGGTGGAAGGCCTGCCCTACTCAGAACTCCTACTAAAGAGACAAACAATTCTCTAAGTTAGCTGTTTGACAGCACGGGACCGTGTTGTCCTGGACAGAGCCATTTTGTCAGGAGTCAGCGCCGGCGTACAGGTTGTGTTGTCAGCACAGGAAGGGAACAGGCTTGTCAACAAGGTCGTCCTTCTCAGACGTGATGGCTGAACCAGGCAAAGCCTGGTTCTTAATGAGATTGAATCTGGGACACACTGGGAAGGCTAGCTGATTAGTAAGTTCCAGCTGTAGAGTCAGCAGAAACAGAACGTAGTCGAGTCCTCCCCTCCACCCCCATAGGTGAGGCACAAGTCTGGAGGAACCGGACACAGGACGAGAGTTGGCAGATCTGCGGCTTCCAGCAGCTGAATCCGGAAAGGATAGCCTGTCCCTCGTGACCTCCATGCTCTCCCCTTCCAATTTCTCTTCTTAAAACTCCCTTCAGCTGGGGGCTCTCTCTTTCTCACCAGTGTCTGCCAGAGATAACCAGGGTAGAGCACGCTGCGATTTATTCTATTTGACCTACTTTTTAATGGTGTAGGAAAACTGTTGCAGAGCGGTGAGGATTAATGTTTTCCTCCGTTACAGATCACGGCGGTTTGGGTCTTTGGCACAGCTAACAAATTCCTTTTCTTTTCCTGATTATATTATGGCTTTTTAATATCAAGGACAACACTCAGATTTTTTTTTTTTTTTAAGTGACTGCTATAAAATCCAAAGAAGAATGTTGATATTCCTCCGTAACAATTCTTGTTCAAGTGAGAGCCTGACATGTCAAGCTGGCTTCCTGTCAAATTCTCCAGTGTAGAAGCTCGGCAGTCCGTTTCCGCCATGCTGTTTGTATGAGAACAGCATAGCCTTCGTCCATTTCATTCCTTGTCTGGCTCTCCCGTGTGTCCTCTGGTCTGGCTCTGTTTGAGACTGTCTCATCTGTATCTCAATACCGAGTGATCCACTCTCCCCTAAACAGCCCCTGGTAAACTGGATTGGTAATAGCTCTTCTCATGAAAAGTCTCCCAATTTATAAACTTAACTTAGAACTCCAAATATCATTAACTCGCAAGAGGTTTGGATCGGTCACCTATTTCTGAACCTAAAAGTCTGAAGCGTTTCACCATTTGCAGTGTGCTCTCATTGGCTGGAGTTGCCCAAGTTCATAAGCTGTGGTTTATGTTTTTTGATTTTTTGTTTTTTATTTTCAATGTTTCTTTGCTCAAATAAACTCTACTAAATGTAATGGGTGTAAGGACTTTTTTTCTTTTTTAAATAATCTTTGGATATGTTTGGAACAGCTTGAGAATGTGAATTTATTTTTCAACTGGGAATTTTGTGAAATCTAAACATACATCTGGTATCATTGCTGAAAACTTAAAAAAAAGTTTTATTTTTCAAAAACTTTTTAATAAAAGATCTAAAACACTTTCACTTTACTTGTATGGGTGTTTTGCCTGCATCTGTGTCTGTGTACAATGTACATGCCTGGTGCCCACAGAGGTCAGACAAGGGCACTGCATCCCTTGGGACCGGAGTTACAGGCAGTTTTGAGCCACCATGTGGGTGCTAGGAATTGAACCTGAGATCTCTGGAAGAACACCCAGGGCTCTTTACCATTGAGCCATCTCTCCCACCCCTAATTATCTATTATTTATGTACATGTGTAATTGAATGCATAAGTTTACATATGCCACATATGTGTAGGAGACTCTAGAGGACAGAAGTGCATGTTGGGTAGCCTAGAACTAGAATTACAAATAGTCCTGAGTTGCAATGTTCATGCTGGGAACTGAACCCAGATCCTTTATGAGAGCAGAAAGTGCTGTTAACTGCTGGGCCATCTCTGTAGCCACTGTTTGCTGAAAACTTAATGTCCAGACTGAAACTGCACTGTAAGTATAAAATAATTTTAAAAGTGATTTTGAAGATTAGTAGAAAGAAAGGAGCAAACCTACCTCATTAACATTCTTTATATCACATGTAGGCTGAGCTAATGTTTTAGATGTAGCACTGTCTTGTTTGGGCTTTGGTAGATCAGGTGGCCTATAAACAACTCGTTCCTTGTACTTTGGGAGATGAGAAGTCCAACACCAGGAAACAGGTAGATAGGGTATTTGGTGATAGCCTGTTTCCTGCTATCATTCTTTTGGATCCCTACAGAGCGAGGGGACAAGGACAGACCTCTGGACCTCTTGTATAAGAGCACAAAACTTGTCCACGAGGGCATCATTCCCGTAACTCAATCATCTTACAAAGGTCATACACCCCAACAACATTATACTGGTGATTAAATTTTAAATTACAGCACCCAGACCAGGGCAATGGGATCAAATACATATATTAAAATTAGTATCATCTGTTTCTCTTTACTTTGTATTTCATTTTTTAAAGCTGACTTGTCTCTGTGTGTATGCCACATGGACGGAGGTACCCAGTTATGCCAGGAGAAGGTGTTGGTACTCCTGGAACTGGAGCTACAGCTAGTTCTGAGCCACCCTCTGTGGGCACTGGGAACTGAACTCAGGTCCCCTGGAAGAGCAACAAGTACACTTTACTCTCCAGTTCCTCTCTTGATTTTTTTTAGGGAAAGAGGGGCTGGGAATGTAGCTCAGTTGTAGAGTGATTGTCTTCACTTTTTAAGTGTCTGCCTGGCCCAAGTGAAACATTTCTTCCATTCATCAGGTGAAGTGACACTAGTTATGAGAAATGGAGGCATACTAATTCACAAAATTTAATTTTAGTATAGCTAATAAATTGCCCCCTTTTTTTCTAACCAAATCATATTATCCTCAACAAATTTGTTTTTATATATTTTTCTGAATCTTTTTTTTTTCTTTCAAAAAGCTGAGATTACAAGGCATATACAATCAGGTCCAGCTTTCAACCCATGGCTCTTAATTAATGCATTTATCACAGTTTTGTGCTGGTCAATTTATAGAACCATCACTAAGTCTTGAAGAAGACTAAGGCTCTTCCCTCACACCCATGCAACTTCTCTTGGCTTAAACAGACCCCCCCCCCCAGAGGACAGCCTACATATCTGGTTGCTACTTATATTACCATGATTTTTTTTTGGTACTTTAAATTATTATTTTTGGTCAGGGGATGGGAGTCCAAATGAGCCAGAGTGTACATGTAGAGGTCAGAGAAATATGTGTGGGAATTGGTTCTCTATTCCACCATGTGGATACCAATGACTGAACTGGGTTGTTGGGCTTGGTGCCGGACATCTTTACCTCCTGAGTCATCTCACACGCCCTGTCAACACAGCTTTTATGGGTTGCTTAATTCCAAGTTTAAGCCAATCACATGGATATTTTATGAACACATGTAATAGTTCTGGAAGCTTCTAAGATGCATTTATGTTGATCTGATTCCTTCCAAATGATCAAAGGCAAAGACTGGATATAATTATCACCTCTGTGTTTTTGACATCCGTCATTTGACTAGCCCCAGATAATGTTTGCTACAGAACAGTGGCTGAAGGGCTATAGAGCACAGCTGTTCCGCCTGCCTCAGAATTCAGAGGAAATACTGAGGAGTCATCAGCTGACCCTGCCTGACTGTTGTGAGGGTTGAGAAGAAATCAACACACACTTTCCTGGAAAAGAGTTATCTGCCAGAAAGACACACAAAGAATCTCTGTGGTAAAGCATATCCCTTTCACAATCTAGAATTCCCTCTGTGTTCAATGAGCTTGCCTGTGCATAGGAAGAGGTTTTGTGGGGTAGGGATGGGATGCTAAGCCATGTCTTAACATGAACGAGATGACTTTCTGTCCTGACTCTGGATGAAAGCCCTGGGCCTTTGGTGAGCAAGGCTGCTGTGAAGTACATGAGGGTGTGTCCTAGCTAGGGTTCTTGGTCCGATAGGATGTCTGGCCTCTTCTGAGGTCTTTGACTCAGGATGGCTTAACACTCACATGGCCAGGGTCAGTAATTATTCTGATTTCTTGGAAAACAAGCACGGAAAAGAACTGGTTGGTTTTAATGTGGGAATATTGATCCCTTGGGCGTGGGATTTAAGTAAAAATTTAAAACTGAAAGTATTTTAATCATATATTAACTTTATATGTATAGTGTAGATAGGAAATAAAAATTACTCTCTCCAGAGCAAATAGATTAAGACGAAAAGTTAGAGGAGAAGAGAAAACTTATGTCTCTGTCTTCCTAGAGCTAAGCGTTTCATACTTTTGGAGCTATTGAAATTGTCTTTAAAGTATCTATTCACTACCACTCACTGCTAGGATGCAAATAATTTTTCCTCTACACACATGCATGCATGCACGAGCACATACACATACACACACACATTCACTCACTCGCATGCACACACACACACACACATGCACATACACTTTCTCAGATAAACTAGAAACCATTAGGTCCAAGCAATCCTTCCATTGCCATTAGTCTCCTAGCTGAGGTTACAAATATTCATAAGACAGTTGGCTTCTATGTGAGTGGAATCCAATCTCCAGACATCAAGATTACATAACAAGTGCTCCTAACCTCTCCAGTCTGCTTTGTCGTTTCTAGAAGCAGAAGATTAGATTACTGACGTGAGACCTTTTTCCTTCTTTAACATAAGCACATCATGCCAGGAATTTCCTTTCAGTGGTTTTCTAAGCAAAATATCAGGAATTTGAAGATTTATTCATTTTTTTCAGTCCAAATTATTTGAAATTCTGAGTCTTCTACTTTGATTTTTATAAACATTTTATATTTTATGTTCATGTTTGTAGATATTCCTCTTATATTTCATATGCTTCAAGAACTTGAGCTTATGTAGAATATTTGCACAATAAACTTAAATTCTTCGTCAGGTAATTCCAAACTGGCAGCACAGTATAATTGCTCGTTGACTGTCTTTAGCCCAGTGAGGGAAGATTTTTTTTAGTTCTTTATATGCCAAGGGATTTTGTGTTGGATTCGGGTGTTTTGAATGCTGTTATGAGAACTTGGTCCTTTGTAAAGTGATTTTTATTGTTTCCCAGGCGAAGACCTGATTGGTTGCAAACTACCCATCCACACAAACCTTTGGGCTGTTAGTCCATTCCAAATTGAATTTTCTGAGATTTTACAGGTCTAGCTCAATTTGTATTCCATATACCTTTGTATGTCTTCTATGTCCCTGTCCTTTTTGTCTTTATAGCTCAATTCTTACGGCTGATGCATGTTATATATGGTCAGAACTCGATACATATAGTTAGGGGGTAATCGCCGAGGTCATAAACTCTGTGTGGCTGTTTTTTCTATCTTTTTCGGAACTATCTCTGGGTCATGGTACTTTTAGTTCTCTGAGGCTTTCCAAGAAGTCTAGGATGTCTCTTCCTACAAAGTACTTACTGACAGGATCATGTTTAGGGATAAGTAGTGGGAAGACAGACAGAGTGAGTAAAACTTACAGCTAGACAGGTACTTGTCCTAGAGTCTCAAAAGCATGGTTCTTTTCTCCAAGGAGAAGAATTCTGTCTTCAGTTTTGGACTCCTATTGTTTCCACTGCTATTACTGCTACAGTGAGACTACTTGGGAGTTTTTATTCAAAACTACAGAGAAATAGAAAGGGAAAAAGAAATGTTTTCTTTGAGCATTAAGAAACTCATTTCAGATTGGACATGGTGGGACAGGCCTGTTATTTCAACACTTGGGAAGACACACACACACACACACACACACACACACACACACACACACATACATTGAGGGAATACTGTAAATTTGGGACCAGCCTATGCTAAATCTTTTCTTGTTTGACCAGGAATATGGGAGTGCTACTATCAGTGGACCTTTGTGCACTAATGCCTACTTCCCAGTTACAAGCCACGCTGAGCTCAGGATGCTGGTGCTAACAAACTAAATAAACTCCCTGCCATTTGGATGACAGATTTGCATTCTGATGTTCCATCCCAGAGGATCCTTTATTCTTCAAAAGTTGTTTTATTCATTCTGCCTAGGATCTTAATAGCTGCATTAAGTGGAAGAGATAGGGCATCTTTGTTTGCTCTTAATTAGGCTGTGCACTATTATTATTAAAAATAGTTTTGGATGTTCTGGCCAGTGCATAAGACATGTCATGGAAATGAGATACTATAGTAGGAAAAGAGACAGTGTGATTATCACTCGTGAGTTAAGAGCTTGCATTCATCAACTGCTTATGAGATGCCAAACATTGTCTTTCATAACTTACACACATTATCTTATATGAGCTTCTTAGTAAACCTATGAGACAAATGTAAATCATGTAAGTTCCTCAAGATCCTACAGTCAGTCAACGGGTAAGCCAATGTATTAGCTGGGGTAGCTTGGAGCCTTCAAGACCTGTGGTGAGCAGTTTTATGTGTGTGCTGGAGACAGAACATAGAAACTCATAATAGGCATGCTAGATAAGACCTGTGCTCTCACATAAGCTAACTATTGAAAAAAGCATTGAGAGAGAGTAAAGATGGGAGGCTCTATCAAGATATAATAATCAAAATATTGTATATTGATACAAGAATGACACAGAGATGAATGTGACAGCATAGAAAATTCCAAAATAAAATCTGAAAGATACAGTAAGTGACATATAATTAAAAAAAAAATCATGATGTGACAAGGACAAAGTGAATTGTTTGGGGATAAATTGCTTGACTAGTGAGGGAGAGAGCAACTCTCTCTCTCCTTCTCCCTTTCTGTCTCCCTCTTCCTCTTCCTCTCCCTTTCCCTTTCCTCTCTCTCTCTCTCTCTCTCTCTCTCTCTCACAGAATTCACTATATAAACCAGGCTGGCCTGTAACTCACAGAGATCTGCCTGCTTCTACCTCCCAATTGCTAGTATTAAAGGCATATGCCACAATGCCTTGCAAATCAGATAAACTCTTTAAAGAAGATACTTTCCAAGCCAGAGAGATGGCTCAGTGGGTAAGGCATGGCTGTACAAGCCTGATGACCTGAGTTTGATCCATGTGACCCATGTAACAAGCTGAGTATGGGGGCCAACTTCTATAATTCCAGCAGTCCTATGGTGAGATAGGAGGCATGCACACACAAACAGACACAGACACACACACATACACACACACACACACACACACACACACAGAGAGAGAGAGAGAGAGAGAGAGAGAGAGAGAGAGAGAGAGAAGTGAAAATAAAAACTTTGACAAAAAGTTTACAAAGGGCCAAAGATTAGATAATGACAAAATAGCCATACAAATTTTAGGAAAACATTTACTCCCTGGGCAAGAAAAACAAAGACCACAAATCAACATTTATATCCATGTGAACAACTAGGAAAAATCTTTCAACATTGTTAACAGTGTAGATTCAAATTAGACCAGAATATCACATATCAGCTTAAAATCACAAATCAGCACAAAATCTTTTGGCATTGGGGCTTATGGTATAAAGCTATGACTGTTGCACCACTGCTTCTGCTATTGCTTTGACACAAGAAGTTAAGACAGCTACTTTTGTTAATCATTTAGCAAAAAATGTTACTAATGTGTTGAATATACAAGAGGATTTAGATAGGCATTTGGAAAAAATGGATTGATGCTCATTATCCTATTCAAATTATTGGAAGGAGGTTCAGAGTTTAAGAGTAAGGAGCCATCTCAAGAGTCATGCCAAATACCAGTGGATAGGTGTTAGTCCTAAAATTTACAGTGGTAGTCATTATAATTAGGAAAAAACTTAAAGACACTTGCAGTGTATTTAGCATAATTCTAACACCTCTCTGGATGTTTTAACTTTGCATAGTGAGATTATGAATCGATAGAATGCTGCTCTGCTGAACATTGATGCGGCAGATACTAGTGATAAAATTGCCCATGGCCTGAGGTCAATATTTCTATTTTGGTCAAGCTTCAAGAATGGCATATATAGAGTGATCATGCTAGTCCTTTTTGTCCTGGGAATACTTTTATTCCTGCCCATTATGTTAAAGCTTGTCTTTAACAACATCAACATGTTGGCAGTCAAAGTACATGGCTTGAATCTGAAAATGGACCCCCAGGCAGGTTAATTAACAGGCTGGCAAGCCAAGGATGGGTAAGATTCTGCACAGAGCCTTACCAACCTAAGACAGAAGTGCATTGCTTTTGATAATGCATATTCCAGGACTAGTAAGGAAGGCATTCTTGTCAGAATGACCTAAGACAGGCTCAGTCTTGTTTATGAAATAAAAAAGGGGGAGATGTGGAGAGCTTTTAGGGCTGCTTGGCAAAAGTCTGACATGGGTCAAGGACATGGAGATGGGATGCTTGACAGGATATGACATTGGCCAAAGACAAGGAAGTAGGCTTCAGGCAGGAATCTGACATTAGGCTAGAACAAAGAAGTAATTTCAGGCAGGAATCTAAATCTTAGGCTAGAACAAGGAAGTAGGCTTCAGACATGAAAATGACTTTGGGCTAGGACAGGGAAGTTGGCTCAGATATTTTGGTCATCCTTATAAGCCCTTAGAAGCAGTGATCACGGGAGTGTTCACGGAACTTTGTTTATTGCCTTGCTTGCTCTTTGACTATTTGCATTTATTGTCTTGTTTGTTCCTTGACTATTTGCATCTGTTGTATTGCTAGTTCCTCAACCTAGATCTGACCTTAATACTTGCATGTAATTAAAATGGTATAAAAGCAAAAAGGAGGAAGGGGGATGGGATAGGGGGTTTCTAGGGAGGGGAAATGGAGAAAGGGGATGACATCTAAAATGTAAATAAATAAAATATCCAATAAAAATATGTAAAAAGAAAACATCTTTAGATACTGAATTTATAATAACTGATAAGTTTCTTAGAAATATAATCCCATTTTAATTCATGACCATTCTAGAAACATATTCAAAAGATTAATTCTAAATGTGGGGAAAGGGTGATACATAGACAAACTGTGTGTTTTATGTAAATAGAAGATATATAAACCTAAAACCACGGTAAAACCACGGTAATTAGAAAACATCCATTAAAAGGAAACCTACACAGCCACTAACATCATGTCTATAAACAGTTTATAATAATATGGAAATACTTCATTTGAAAAAAAGTAGTATGATTATCCATATAACAGCAAGTGTATTAGAAAATCAAACTCTGGGGCGTACATGTCTATAATCTCAGCATGTGGAAGGGGATCAAAAATTGAAGTTCAGCCTGGTCTATACAATAAGACCCTGTCTCAGAAAAATAAAGTGAAAAAGCAAAACTCAAATCAAGCGGAGCACTCGTACAGATAGAAGCCACAGGCAGCTGAGGTGGAGATGAGGCTTGCCACCACTCTTTGCTCACAGTGACCCTGGGTTTCTTCTGAATTCCTTTCTTCTTTTTAAAAACTATGTAACAATCCATTCTCATTTTGCTTTTAAATGCCTTCTCATTTGTGCATTGCATATTTGTATATTAAGTGTGGTACTTAGTTCATAGTAATTTAAACCAAACTGACATCAGCTCCAACCCTCCATTTTTTAAGACTATATAAAAAGAGCAATGTTTTTAATGTCATGATGTCAGTTGAGAAGAGAATGAACAGACAATTAGGACTTAAATTCTTAGTGTTTAGGATGATTGGGGTATTTGTGATTCTGGAACCTGCCAAATACAACCTCATTTTTTACTCTATTAAAGATTGGGCTTGGCATAACCTGGTTGAGTTATAAATGGCTTGCAATGATTTATTTAATAATACAATTTGGCTCCACTTTTAAAATGCATGCAAAAAGATAAACTCAGGTTACAACAGTTTAAAAACAAAGTTTGGGGAAAATAAAAAGAATGTCTGGCTCTTTGCCCACCGTAATGATGCCGGGGGTCTCCAGAAAAGTAGCATTGCTCAAATACTGGGTGATCTTCCAAAGCAGAGGTAGTGATGCACAAGAAATGCTGTGTGCAAAGTGTCACTATGTGCTTGGAATCATCAGGGAGATGCTCTCCTGAGGTTCAGGGAGGCTCTGCCACAAGTCCAGACAGCTGGTGATAGCACACCTATCTGCAGACATTCAGCCATTGCCACGCCTGGGTGCCTGTGGCAGAGAGCTGTGGGCCTGCTGGTAGCAGTGAAGGCAATCATCTGAGTTTCTGTAATCTACAGGCACCACGTACCTGCTCGGCAGTGATGATGATGCCAGGAATATTTTTGAAAATGAAATAATGATTATATATGCTCTATCAAGTGAGATTCTATTTAAAAATATGTCAAAATTTATATATTACATAAATATTATCCCCTTCAAAGGAATTATCTTATTCCATTTAGTAAGTTTGCTTTATTTTCCTGGTTTGGTTGTTTTTGAGACAGCATCTTGCTATGTAGTCCAGGATGACCTCAAGCCCCTGTTTCTTCTGCTTCTGCCTCCTGAGTGTTGGGATTACAGGTGCTCACTTGCCACAGCTAGCTTGTTTTCAATGTCTCCATCATTCAAGGCATATTTAGAGATTATGGAGCAATGGAAAATCTTTTCAATGTTTCTGATGTTTTGACCTTTGGGGTAGGCTTAGTATTTTCATGGGAAGTCAAAAAGAACAAGCTTTGTGAATAATATGGGCAGTTCAGCTACATTCTGAGCAATCTCAAGGACTACACAGTTCAGGTTCTCAGTGATATGATATACAGCTAGTTAAACCCTCAGCTACTGCTTGTGGAAGGGCTAGGCCAGCCAATGCTATTATTAGTGCTGGGAGTCTTCTTTGCAAATAGTAAATAGGTTGATCCTTTGTATTATGATCACTATAAAGGCTACATAGACTAGCATTACTAATAGAAATACGTTCTACAAAGGTGGGGCCGTGAGTGTGAGCTCACAGCCTCGCAGAAAGACCATCCCTCTGCTTACATTCAGTCTGTCTGTCCTTCCTTTGAAACAGTCTTCATAGTTTATAGTCCTGTTACTATAGTAGGAACATTTTGAAAGACACAAGACATATAGGGATATACATATTCATGCAATGAATTCTCATATCTGTGGCATGCCCCCATTTTAAATGAAATTTACTTTCATGTGTATGTGTCTGAATATATGCCACATGTGTGCAGGTGCCATTGAAAACCAGAAAAGGGCTAGGATCCCTTGACCCTACAGTTACTGGTGGTTGTAACTACCTTATGTGAGTCATAGGAACCAAATTTGGATTCCTTGAAAGGAAGCAAGTACTTCTAAGTCCTGAGTCATCACTTCAGGCTCTTAACCCCTATTTTAAAAACTATAATTCTGAACAAAGCTTTAAAATATTTTTCTCCCTGTCTCTTTTAAAATAGAGGGTTCTGGACAAAATTTATCCATTTCTTGATGACTCAGAATTGTCCTTCTAAACATGAATTACTCATTGTGTTTAGAGACGCCTCCAACCATAATAAAAATATGGGTATATCCCCAGAGCATGCTCAGAGGGATACATTCTTCTTGTTACACTGAACAGATTCATATTGCTATTTGGAAAAGATCCCATTGCTTATTTCTTACCCCCATCTTAAGTTGGGGCTCTTCATCCTGTGTTCCTGCTCACATGTATCAATCTCATATTCCAAGGCTCCTCCGTATTTACAACTTCAGTTCACTTGGAAAAGTTACCAAAATGTCAAATGTACAAACAGTGTGTCCAAAATGAATACAGAGGCTCCTGGATTCACACTGGAGCCCCTGAGGTTACATTTGGGTAAACCCAACAGAAACTACAAGTGTCTGATAGAAAATGCACTGAATCCCTCTAGCCCTGAAAATAATGGAATAATTGGATCTAAGTAAGGCAGCACTCTGCAGAATGCTAGTGGCTTCCCCCTGTGATCTTGTGGCTGACTGGGAGATACAGTTCTCTGCCATTAGCAAGAACCAGCACTGAGACTGAATGACACACAGCTAGCCCAGAGAAAGATCCAAACTCAAAGACCTTGGGGTTGCAGTTCCATGGTACAGTGTGCTTCAGTTCTCAGCATCAAAACGCTAGTAGGCATTTCTGCTGGATGCAGACGGCTTTGCATCATCATGAAGTTGAGACAGCCTAAGCCAGGGACTGTCTCTCTGGCATGTTTAGGAAGCAGAGGAGGATTACCACCTCATTTTTTTTCATGATGGTGCAAAAATATCTCTGAACTGTTTATCCAAAGACTTTTTCTTTCTTTCTTTCTTTCTTTCTTTTTCTTTTCTTTCTTTCTTTCTTTTTCTTTCTTTCTTTCTTTCCTTCCTTCCTTCCTTCCTTCCTTCCTTCCTTCCTTCTTTCTTTCTTTCTTTCTTTTCTTCCTTTCTTTCATTTTTTTTTTTTATATCTTTGTATCTGGCCAGGTTTTTAACAGATCACAGCTTATTGGTACATGAGGCGTAACTTGAAGCCCACTTGATGAAGATGGAGATGGAGAAACTAAGGTTTAGGAAGCCTCTGAGGGGAGCTGGGAGTGCAGCCTGCACTCTCCTCTATCTCTCCCTACTCCTTTCTCTTACCAGGTCCTGCCTTTTGTATTATCTGAGCTGTGTACCTCTCGGTAACCTTACCAGATATTATCATGGTGCGGCTACGTGAGGCTTGTCCCTTCTTAGGGCCACTGTTCTTCCTAGAAGCTACTGATTGCATTGGAAGGACACCAGAAATCTGGGGCTTGTGTACCTCTTTCCCATTATCCTCTTCATCTCTGCTCTTTCCACAGAGGACTTGTGACCTGCAAATAGCCCTGCCTTGTCCCAGACTCAATCCTGCCAGGCCAGCAGGATTCCACACGGGGTGGTGTTTACTCCCTTATGCTCTGTCTGACCCAAAGACTTCCCTAACTCCTACTGATGCCAGTCCAAAAGCATCTGCTTCAGCTTCCCGCCTTCCCTCCAGAATTCTCTGTAACTGGGACCAGGGTTCAAGCTTCAGACGGCATAGACTGCCCATCACTTGCCAGACATCACATACCATTCTTGTTTGTCTGAAAGGAAGTTTCTCCTAATTTGACTCAGAGCATACTTCAAGCTGAACACACCACCTACAAGTGTCCCTGCTGAGTTTACCTTCCATGGCCTCCTGTTCCTTATTCACACTCTCTGCTTGTCACATTTACCTCCTCTTGGGTACCAACCTGCTCTAGATTAGAATTAATGCCCCACACCTCACTGGGCACCGTAAAGCAGGCATTTAACCACCTACCATGAAGGTCAGCCGAGCTCCAAAGGTTTTATTCTTGCCCTAATTATCTGCTCAGTCCCTGACCCCAGCCGTTCGCTGCAGAAACCCTGCTGGAGTTCCAATAGAGCCCTCTGTCATGTGCCAAGCTGGAAGCCCACACTTTCCACCTTATTTTCCATTATTGTTCTACGCTTGGCTTCAGCCAAATGGAACTAATCGCTATTCTTCATGCATCTGCTGTGTTTTTCTAGCTCCTCGATGTTTGTTCTGTGAGAAATGCCTGGAACGAGCACTACACGGGCCACCTGTGCTCCCCGGCCCATCCCAGATCGCCGCAATCCAAATCTCTTTATCTTTTAGGTGTGTACTTTTGCTTTGTCTATGCACATTTCTACTCAACATTTTTTAAATGACTTCTTAAAGCACTTTAATCTGTACTTCTGGAAGAACTTTGGCAGATTCTAATGTAAATAGCAACATTAGGCTATAGTCATTAAAAAAAAAAAAGTGACCGTCACTGTCCCACTAAGGGTTCAGCTCTGCTTTTGCTCTGAATGGAAATTCAGGCAAAACCATGTCCCCCCCACCCCATCACTCCTCTTTAAGAGAAATTCAGTGTTCATAGTAGGCTACAAAACATAGCCTCAACCCAGGAATTAACAGCCCCCGCCCAATCTTCATCAGCGGAACATCACTCAAAGCTAACATGTCCTCACTACTTTCAGCAGGCAAGAAGCATGCCTTCAGCATGGAGACCATGCTTGGCTTCTGCATCTTTCATTGCTTCTCCCCTTCGTTCATTTAATTGCTGCCTCAGAGCAACCTCCATTGTCACGTTGTTAGGAAGAAAGAGAAGAGGGGCTGGAAAGATATTTTCAGGGCTGACAGAATCAGAAGAGAGTTCAGCTTTTGTGTGCAGTGGGTTCCCCTCTCTCTCTCTGGGGCCCTTTTTTTGTGACTCCTTTGGACCTTCTGCTCTTTTTCACTTGGGCTCTCCAGTGATACAGCTGCCTGCTCTTCTCTTACTCTCTAGGGCCACCTCCAGCTTCTGTCTGCTAAGATGTTGCCAAGCTTCTGGGAAACTAGACTCAGATGCACCTTCACTCTTTTGGAACAAGCTGTCGAGGGGCAAGTTGAGTTCATACCAGCAGCAAAGTCCCTTTGGTGTGGCTTTCTAAACAAATCACTAGTCATGGAATGCCATTTCTATAGTTTCATATCTAAACATCGGCATGCTTCTTCCAACCTCAGATTTTGTGTCCAGCACCTCACGAAGAACTGCTTGCCTCACTCATGCTAGATTTTAAAGGAGATGGTAGACAGGCCATCCAGACCTCCTCTGTAGGGATGACAGTTGAAAATGCAACATTAAACAAAGTAGAAATCCTTACAAAGGTCCTCAATGTTCCCTTGGGGGCCTTTTATGCCTTCTTTGTGGCCGAGAACATTTCTTTTAAGTTGATAGAACACATTCTTCATTTCCTTTGAAACTGCTGCCTTGATCTGCATTACCTCATGTTGGAATTTCCTATCTGTTAGAACTAAGAGACTCAGCTAAAAATTCCAGTTAAACATTTTGTTACCCAGCTACAGAGCAATTATGTACACAGCCTGATTCTCTTGTAGACTGTGTGCTACCCAAGGTTGTAGAGGATGGCTGGGTCATCTCAAGTTCCTCAAAGCATCCCAAATTGAGCGTGCTTCCCAATGGGCATACAGAGCTAGAGTTCCCTGTAATGGACCAACTACAGAGCTACTGTCTCACAGTCTAGATTATACTCCACTTAAATCTATGGGTAATGTGATGGACACCTCTATAGTTGTCATATCCTGTTTCCTTCCTGTTTAGCATGCAGCTAGGTTTTATTTCCCTGGCTCCCTTGGAGTTAAGTGGGGCTAAGAATGGAGTTCCAGTCCACAGAATGAGGCAGAAGTGATTATACCATTTCCAAGAGACCTCCTGGGGAGTCCACCATGGCTTTACCCTGTTAGAGGACTGAATGCAGAAGGGAGGAGGGGCCTAAAAATCACATTGTAATTGGATGAGTGCTCAACCTCACACTACTAGATTATGTTGAGAATCATACATTTATAGTGAGAAGCCACTATGACATAGGCACTTTCATTACCATTATGCCTAGAGATATAGAGGGTTATAATGTACTTCTGAAAGCAAGCTACACAAAATTTCTCATGAATCTTTCCTCGACTCCTATGAGCAAACACTTGAGGTATCTGTCCTTAAGGCAAGAAACATGGTCTATTCTTACCTGTGGTGCTTTATATGCTTACTGAGAAAGCTAAAGTACATCCTGCCTTTTTAGGTTAAGCGATTTGATTTTAGCTAAATGAAACACACAGTAGTTTTTTTTTCTCAGCTCCATAGGCTCAAAATTAATTTTAATTAAAAAAAATATCATTGGTAAGGAGGTGGGGAGTGGACACAGTTGTGGAATGCCAACGTGGGGGCTTGGCTGCTTTTCTGTCGGACTGTGGTTTAGGACGTGGTAGGCTGTATTTCTGGAATAGGAGCAAGACAAGTTCATTCGACCATGCAAATTCAATTAGAAGCCTTGGACTCGTTTCCTGTGAAAATGTGTTCTCTAAAGTTTGCTCGCTCTGGCATTGCTTCCAGGTTTCACCATAACTGTTCCATTTGTCCTTTAAATAACACAGGATTGGTAAATGTCTCTGGTAAAGGAGATGGAATTTGCACATCTTTCCTCAAGTATTCTAAAGATAAAAATATCTTAAAAAAGAAACAGGGAGGCCCCATGAAGTAATCAAAAACAGACAAACCCTTATTGGTGAATATAAAATCCTAGGACTGCAGACCTTAGAACAGCCTCCAAGTCCATCTTGAACCTTGGATGTTAATCCTGCTTTTCATAAAATATAGAAAAGTAATTTCATATTTTCTGCTTTTATCTGTTTCATTACTCAGTAACTCTGAACCATCTATAAGAAAAATGACATTTTTCTTTATATCTAAACCGAATCATTCATGTTACAACTGAACACATATACTCTGTGCCACCATGAACTATTATGGCTGTCTCGTCATCCTGGACCCTCTTTAACTTTTATCTTTTAGGCAAGAGGAGATGGAGGCTTTATCCATGATTTAAAGACAGGGTTTAAAGAGTCATGTCCATCGACTGCTGCACAGATTTATGGTATCTTTTGGAATCTCGAGGTAACCATAAAAATTGCTGGAGATTTTACACAGCTTCAAAAGTTGATGATAGTGATCAATCACATAGAATTGAAAATATTTTCCTGTTATCTCAAGTTTGATACTATAGAGAATTTACTGTGGGTCAGTATGCAGGTTACAGGAGAAGGTGATTCTAACAGATGGTGTTCTTATTTGCATAAATGGCTGGGTGATTTATCTGTGCTTCGTTGATGCTTGGGTACTAATTCCTTCACAGTTTTCAGTTGCTAGGGACTCCAGAGTAGACTGCTAACTCTTCATACTAGACCCTGTTTTCTGGACATTCATTTTGCCAGGGGAGTTGGGTGCCACTACTTCCATTAACTATTATGGTACAAATTATGCAAATTAAAGATTTATGGATCTACATAGATGTTTAGGACATAAAACCTCATCACCTCCTCCAAATAGCCTCTAATCTGGTTCCAGGAAAATAACAAAGCATGCCATCCTACTGCTTGCAGTCACATGTTCTTATTAGGAAATGAGAGCTGCTCATATCTTTGAAGCTAATAAAACTTCAAATAACCCACTAGTTCTCATTCAGTGCGTTTTCATGTAAAGGTTGACTTATAACTCATATACAGAGGGAGGAAGCAGTGTGGACAGAAAGAGATGGTGGGAAAGAATGATTAACAAGTTCCCAATGCTCTGCAGAGTCTAAAGATCACAGCTCTCACTAAAGAGGATGAAGACGCACCAGGAGTTAGGAGAAGGTAGCACAGGGCTGATGGGCAGAGACACACACAGCCTGCAGTCCCGAGAGACACGGGAAGCCCAAGGCTGTGACTCTTCATCACAAGAAAAATGATCACGTAAAATGCCACAGGAGGAGAAAGAATGAAACTCCCGAGAAAGTGAGCTCCATGGCCAATTTGGAGAGGATGAGAACATTTCAAATTAACTTTCCAGGGATGGATGCAGGGAGCTGGAAATAAATGAGATAGCTAAGAGCAACAGGTGGCAGGATGCAGATGTATTCAGAATTGGATAGAGATGGTAGAGCCCCATGGTACATAGAGGGCTGCTTAAAATCAAGACTAACATGGCAGTGATGGTGGCACATGCCTTTAATCCCACACTCGAAAGTCAGAGTCAGGTGGATCTCTGAGTTCCAGGCCAGCCTGCTCTACAGAGTGAGCTCCAGGGCACCTAAGGCTACACACAGAAAGCCTGTCTCTAGAAAACAACAACAGCAATAACAACAAGAAGACTAACAACGCAAGCTAAGAAAAGCCCCGAGACCTTAAGAGTTTCAGAATGAAAAACTGATTATGTACGTTAACGATATTTAAATATTTTTACTGACGATATATTTATATACCACTCAGAATTCTGAAATCTATAAAGCACCACCAGCCAAATGACACCTACACATGTCCTTTAAAACATTTAATGCTGGGATCCTGGACAATAAGAGCTACCCTTCTCCCTCATCCCAGTAAGGTGCTGATTTCAATGACAGGATTTATCTAATATCCCTGACTAAATATATTTAAGAGGCAAAGATTCTTTGTCCTGCATCTCCTTTATTATCCCCACTTATTCCTCTACCACACCACTGCAAGGCTTCTAATTGAAAACATAAATTAAGCCCCCAAGTAACAAATGCTCTGCAGAAACTCTTTGCCTCAGCGTTTTCTATGCGTGGTAGGAGTTGTGAGTTTCACACCAGCGCAGTATGGCCGACCTCCAGCACTTACTTCATCCCAAAGGACCCTGGGAAGACTAGGATAACAAACCCACAAAAAGAGGGAATGATTTCTTTGTTCAAGGAAACAGCTGCACTTTAACTAAAGTGGGGTTAATTGGGATTCTTGAAAAGGGACTGGTCTTTAATAGCCCAGGTCAGTGGGGGTCTGGGTAAAGACAGCACAGATAACATCACTAATGGTGGAGTGCAATTTACCTAGGAATTATTGACATAGTTTATGAAGGTAAAAAAAATGTAGCTGTTAGTTACCGTTCACTTTGAGCTTCTGGCTAAGGTTCAGTCTGAGTGCGATAAACCCTTGTTCTTGGGGTTCATGCTAATGGGTAGTAGAAGACTGTGTCCTGTCTCTCTTGGGACTTTATGCTCAACAGTCACAGTCACCAATTAAAAAGTTCGTTAGGGAGCTAAGGGCTCAGCTGCAGCACATGTAGAGGTCCTGAAGCAACTTTTGAGTATCACATGGATGAATGAGTCTCCAGGACATGCCAAGCCACACATCAGTGGGTTGTGTACATCCAGACAGAAGCAACAAAGGCAGCCCGAGAAGCCTGGCATCAGCACTTTCTGGAACCCTTTTCCTTTTCGTTCTAAAAGGATAAGGATGTAAACTTTTCCATTATCCTTGCTGATCCCAACTATTTTAAATGATAAACATTCTAATTATTTTTAAAGCAAATGATACAATCCAGGATGCAGCCCAGACTCGATAATTTTCTAGAAATGGTTACTGACCTATGTAGACCCTTCCTTCCAATGAAGAGGGGTCGAGTTGAGGTTAACATTCTGGCAAACCACTTAGGATCTAGAATAACAACTGTTTGGTAGGGGATTACTGCCATTGTAAACCACTGACAAGGGCTGGAAACGGTAATTCTTAATTAAGAAAATCACGAGATCAGCGTCTGGCCTCTCTTCATGCAGCTGACAGCTGGCCCCACCTCAATTCCTGCACAGAAAGAAATTCAGCAAAGGGATGGAGTTGTT
Source organism: Mastomys natalensis (assembly GCA_021653895.1). NCBI lineage: Eukaryota > Metazoa > Chordata > Mammalia > Rodentia > Muridae > Mastomys > Mastomys natalensis. Next base: position 1,417,295 of record JAJTUV010000330.1, on the reverse strand, counting down.
TTTCTAATGATTTGTTTTAGATATTTAATCTAAAATAACAGGCTGGAGCTTTGGAAAATAACTTGGGATACTGTACGCTGAAAGAATATTTGTTATTTTTATGTGAATCTTGTGTTTTGATTTCAATTGTGTCTCATGACTGACTTATTACTAACTTGTTGCTTCCAAGGAGAAGTTTAGGAGAAAGAAGTTCAGGAGAAACTCTAGCCATGTTTGGTGGAGGTAACAAAACTTCCCACCGTGTATATTGTGAAATACATCATGTTTATACAATATTCAATAACTTTTTAATACACCAATTATCTTCATCTAAATTTATTTTATTATTTATGTATATGAGTGTTTTTCCTGCATGCATGTCTGTGTACCACGTGCATACCTGGAGCCTGAGGAGGCCTGAGGAAGGTGTCAGATCCCTAGAGTTGTTTCAGACAGTTTGTGAGCTGCCATGTGGGTGCTAGGAGTCTAACCCAGGTCTTCTGGAACTGCAGCCCCTCTCTGTGCCCTCCAAATATTATTTTGTTTGCTAATAACATACAAACCAATCATATTCTACTAGTTAAAAATGAAGTAAGCTGGGGACTTAGCTCCATTGGTAGATAACTTGCCTGACATGCATAAAACCCCAGGTTTGATCCCTAGCACCAAATAAAACTGAGCAGAGTGGTACAGGCCTGTAATTTTAGCACTTGGGAGGTGGAGGCAGGACTATCAGAAGTTCAAGGTCATCTTCAGTTACATAGATAGTCTGAGGCAGTATGGGACACAGGAGATCATGTCTTGTATAACGAGGCACAAATGAATATATAGAAAATTCAACATAATTGGTGACTAAAAATTTTGAAACGTCACAAAAATTATAGGCAGAATACCAGATCAGAGGAATATCAATAACAAAAGAGGTTGGGTATAGTCACCTCTGTGTCTGCAGATTTCTTGGGAGCTAGGATAAATTGTAGGGATGAGATGCATTTATGACGATTCCACAACCTTTTTGCCCTAGACTTAACTTCAAAAATTACTGTCTGCAAAATTTGTTACGAAATTGATTCACATAGTAGAGAAATCATAAAATTTTAGGGCTGGAAAGAAATGTAGAGTTTTTCTTAAAGCCCTCCAGTTTTTAGGTAGTGCTGGGAACTGAGCTCAGGGATACAGGTAGCATCCTACCCCTGAGCTCTACCTTGAGCCATCTTAGCGGCCCCTTTAAGTCCTAGTCTGCTAAGGAACAGCAAAACCCATCTCCATTGTTTCAGAAAATATTATCTGTGTCTCTCCAGTCCATTCCATGAAACTTCTCTAAGTAGGGCACAGCCCTTCCCTAAACCCCACCCCATAACTCTCTGTACAGCAGACTGGGTAGGGTTTATTGCAGAGGTTCAAAGGAATGTACCTCCTCAGAGTTTTATACAGCAATACTTCAGGGTTATATTAGCTTAATAATTTTCAAGCTGGTTTTTGAAGAGTCTGCATTTCTATGGAAGCTAGCAAGAAAAGTGCACAGAAAATATGATTTGTGGAATTCTTAGATCCTTAAAAAAATTCATGTCAAAAAAGTCAAAGCTCAAGTTCTTGTTTTAAATTTTTTCCCCTCAAGAAAGGCTGAAAATGTTTCCACTATAACCACTCAGAAATAACAGATAGAAAAAGACATTATTCTTTCAAATCCATTGCTAAATTTGCCTCTCTGAGCAGGAGAGAGAGCAAGTGTGAGACACAGATATCTAGAAATGAACAGTGGGGCCCAGAGAGGTGGCTCAGGAGTTCAAAGCTCTTGCTGTTCTTCTGCAGGATCAGAATTGGGTTTCCCCTGCACAGGAAGATCAACAGAGTAAATGAACCTGAACCCTTGGAGCTCTCAGAGACTGAATCACCAACCTGGAGCATACCTAGTCTACACAGATCTACCTCCATGGGCTGAAACCTAGGCCTCCCTGCACATATGTTGTAAATGTGCAGCTTGGTTTTCATGTAGGTCTCAAACATCTGGAGTGGGGGCTATCCCAAAACATGCAGCCTGTATATGGAGTATGGTCTTCTAAAAAAAAAAAAAAACAGTTGTTCAGTTATTCATGGAATATTATTTTTTTATATCTCTTGTATTCAGTTTGCAACTACTTCAATGAGAATTTTTGTATGTATAATTCATGAGGGATATTGGACTATAATTTATATATTTTGTTGGGTCTACACTTGATTTCACTATTTCAATATTTATTTGCTTTGTGAAGGAGCTTATTGTGGTTCTGAATTTTTTTAAACATAACTCAAAAAGTGTTGCTTGTTTGAAGGCCC